>OX328271.1:33652456-34277456 GCA_946814005.1 Chamaenerion angustifolium | reverse complement strand
GTTTATGTATTATTATAGTGTTTTTTTTTAATAAAGTGGTTCGGCCAAACCGGTTTTAAACTAGTTTAGAAGAGGTACGGTAAATCAACAAAAATCTGGAGTGGTCAGAAACTGGAGCGGTAAACTGTACATTTTTAAAATGTGAATACGGTTCATGAACCGGTTCGAATCCGAACGGATTCATACCCACCCCCTACTCTAGTCCCTTCTATTAGAACCCAATGAGTCTCATAATGTCTCCATTGTAACCTATTGAAATATTTTGAAGAATTTTATTTTTATTTAACAAAAAAAAACTCTTATTTTTAATAGATGTATTGTGAACGTGGAATACTTGAAATGCATAGGGAACGAGCGTCTTCCATATTAGACTACTCCATACTAAGTTTAAGCAAATACTTAATCATGATCCAAGAATTAGTTGATATAATTACGGTTAGTTGCCTAAATATAGGGCCACTTATTTGGACGGATTGGACCGTCACACCCACCTCTAAACATATTGTAGGACAGTCTCATAGTTATAGCCTTGCGGGGAGATTTGTCCTTTTTGTATCTCGGCCACCTTCCTCTTTATCTTCACCTTCCTATAAATAGTAATAATAATAACATGACAAAAATTCCACGTGGCGATCTCTTAGAGGTTTAGTTATCAGTATAATGGGCCTAATTGGACTGAAATGGGAAGGAAGGTGATTGGTGGTGTGCACATGGGAGAGCATGGATAGGCCGGCCATGTGATTTTACTGGAGATATGGAAAGGAGATTATATTTGAAGAACTTTTGTTGTTTTAATATTAAAATATTTTAATAGTTTTTTACATAATTATCCTTACTAATTATTTTTTTATCAAATTGACCTCATATTTTTGTGTTTACTAAATCGACACCATATTATCAAAACGGTAAAAAATTTATGCTTCTAGCAAATTTTGAACTTTAAACCTCTTACATACTAATTTAAAAGTGTTACCAGTACACTACTAATTTGAATTGTTTCCTTATATACTTCAAATATTGTTATTGAAACAACTACAATATTATTGTATTAAGCAGTGTTATCATAACTGGCCCGACCCTCGAATTGGCGAGGGATCCGGTTCCCGGATCGGACCTGGTTTGGCGTGCGGTTCACTAGGACTGATCATGGACGGGTCGAGCTGGTCCTGAAGGCAAGACCGAGACTGAAATTTCGGTCTTGCCTTCTGGAGGACCGAGACCGAACTCGGCCAAAAAGGCCCGCCCGAGTCGGTCTTTCTTGACTCGGGCCGATCTCGATCCTTGACCGAATCTTACACCAAAAAAAAAACTTAATTTGTCCAAATACAAACATTATTGGAATCAAAGTAACAAAATTACAAAGTACAAATCAAAGTAACAAATCAACCAAGTAACAAACACACAAAATTCTAAACAAAGTTCATTTTCTTCCATAGTTCCAAACATACATCATTTATTTTTGGGTTAATTACTTAATTGGTTACACATGTTTGACCAATGTTCAGAATGGTTACACATGTTTCAAAATGTGATTAATTGGTTTTGAAATGTGACTATTTGGTTTTTACTATTCACCGTTAGAAATCACAGTTAAGTCACTATTTAGATACGTAAAATGACGTAATTATCCCTAGAATCATCTTCAAGAACACATCATCATCTTCAAGAACAAGAATCGAAGAACCCAAAAATCTGATTTCTGGGTTCTCAAGAACATCGAATTTGATTTGATTCGATTCTGGTTCTTCAATCCTTCCATGTGTTCTTCAATACAACTAAGGGCATAATAGTCATTTCACAATTCAATAATATGTTAAAAAATTAATTAACGTTAAAATTAACGGTTTACTAATAGAATAACAAATTAATCACATTGGGAAAAACATGTGTAACCAATTTTTTTTTTTTTTTGGCCAAGAAATAACTTCCATTAATCATAATAAGAGTTCTCCAAATCCGAAATAAACAACGAAAACAAAGGTCTCAGATTACATACAATCCAATCAACGGGACATGATCCCCGTTTCGCTTCCAAAGCAACCCAATTAGCGCATTTGTTCGCCGATCGTCGTACAAACCGCCAATGAACTCCGGAAATGCGCGTGGCTAGCTCAAGGATCTCCGTGAGGATGTCCCGAAGCTCCCAATCATTTCCAGTATGACCTCCATGGAGAAGGTTTATAACATGTTGTGCATCCGACTCAATGATTACCTCGGGGCAAGCGTGATCAATTGCTAGTGCAACCGCGTAAAGAATAGCCCTTGCCTCGAGGATTTTGGCGCTCGTGCCGACGCCCGTTGAATGGTGCCCCGCCACGATCTTTCCCGTCCAGTCTCGTGCCACAACTTCGGTGCCACCTTTGAATGTGAGATAGTCTCATGCCGCGTCGCAATTGACCTTGATCGTTCCTTGGTTCGGTCTTACCCACGGTGGGTTCTTCGGCCCCTGAGCTCTCGTCAGCGACACCCTCAACTGGTTGGCCATCCGCCACAACTGATTCGCCATCGACTTGAACAGTCGGGTCTGGTCGAGGCTGCTCCTCTGAGTGAACAGCCCGACATCTCTCCTTCCAGATTTCCCAAGCAATGGCTTGCCCGAGAATTCTGGTTCGCCGACCTGTGTCCCCTTCCACTCGGTCCAGATCCTGCATAAAATGAGACCAACTGGACCATCTATGGCTGCCCTCTGTGTCCATCCTAATGCCCATAGCACCTAACCATACACACTTAGTCCAAGTGCACTCGAAAATCACATGGAACACGGATTCCGGTTTCTCACAGAAGCTACAAGTCGGGTTCAATTGAACCCCTCGCCTAACCAATTCAATTTTAACCGGCAACGCATTATGTAAGGCTTTCCAAATGAATTGTTTAACCTTTGGGAGAGTGTCTCCGGACCAAAGCTCCTTCCACACCCTCCCCATTGAGATAGGATTGCCCACCGAGCTAGGCGGTTCCGCTTGCAATTTTAGCTCTCTGATGCGTCTATAAACCAGCCGTTGTTTGGCCACCCCATCCACCGAACCTGGCCAAACCATACGGTCGGGCTGCGGCTCCTTGGCTATATGGATCGCGTGGATAGCCTGAGCCTCTCTGTCGGTGATGTGAGCCTGTATCGCGTCTAGGTTCCATGATCTTCGGTCTCTATTGATCAGCTCGCTCACCCTCACCTCGCCCCCTCCTCTCGGTTCTACGTCAGCGTCGACCCTCTTGTGCGGGATACCGGGTACCCAAACATCTCGTAATGCACAAATCTGATCCCCCACACCCACGTGCCATACGTCGTCCCTCTTCATGATGTCTCGGCCAGCTAGGATGCTAGACCAAGCCCATGATGGTCGGCCTCCCCTTGCCGCTTCCATAAGGGTCCCTCGAGGGAAATAAAGACCCTTAAGCACATTCGCCCATAGAGACTTCCCGTCGTTCTGCAACCGCCATGCTGTCTTGGTAAGCATTGCAGTGTTGAAATCAGTCATGTCCCGGAAGCCCATGCCACCCATGTCCTTGGTATGAGTGAGTTTCCCCCACCGAACCCAGTGGATCTTCCTCTTCTCATCCCGACCATTCCACCAAAACCTAGCCATTAAGCTTGATATTTCACCAAAACCTAACCAATTAGTCACATAGCAAAACTAATTAATCACATTTTGAAACATGTGAAACCATTCTGAACATTACTCAAACATGTGTAACCAATTAAGTAATTAACCCTTGATTTTTAGGGGTTGTATAGTAACTTCGGGTCGGGCCGGTCCTAAACGGGATTTCAGGAAAAAAGACCGAGACCGACATTGAAGAAAAAAAATCGCCCGCTCGGTCTCGGTCCTAGTCGGTTCGGTCTCGGGTCGGTCTTGTCGGGAATTCGGTTCTACAGTCTTTTTTTATCACCTCTACGGTTCACTGTTCACAAGCAAAAAAAAAACTTAAAATACAATTACAAACTACATAGTCTCAAACACACACATAATTACCTTAAACTACATAGTCTCAAACACACAAAAACTATATAGTCTCAAAAATACACATTACTCTCAAACACAATATAACACAACATAATTACCTCAAACTTTGAACATAAATAACACAATAGTCTCAAAATCAAATACAATAAGTCTAAACTTTAAACATAATTTCTAAACTGAAAAAGTTGCTCGGTCGAACCGAAGAAGTCGGTTTAAACCGAAGAGAGCCACGCAAAAAATTTAAACAGTCGGTCTAATCCAGTTCAAATACTGTTCATATCAATTTTGATCTTTTAGCTGAACCAAACCGGACACGGGCCCAGTTCCCGATAGGACCGCCGATCCAGTCAAGTTTTATAACATTTGAATTATACATCTCATATTTATTTATTGATACTCTTTTGTAATTAACATTTGTTCAACGATATTTATTTAATTATAGTTTTAATTTAATTATGTATCTACTCATTAATATTTTTGAAATGGTTGAAAAATAAGTAATTTTCTAAATTTAGTATTTATAGATAACGAGAATACTCATTTTCAAAATATGTTTTTTAACCATCTCTAAAAATATCGGAGTAGATAATTTTTTAACCATTTCATTATAAAATGTGGTCAAAGTAGTGTTGCTAATTTTTGACAATTTTAATAAATTTGACCAAATTTTATGGTTGATGGGAAAATTAAAACTTAACATCATATGTGTCTTAGAGTTCTAATTTAATTATCTACAGTCTTTTTAATTTTTTTAGAGATGGTTGAAAAAATATTTTCAAAATGAGTATTCTGGTAGTCTATAAATACTAAATTTAGAAAATTACTTATTTTTCAATCATTTCAAAAATTTAATTAGTAGATACATTATTAAATTACAACTGTAATTAAACAAACAACGTTGAACTCAAATTAATTACTAAAGAGCATCAATAAATAAACATGAGATGTTTAATACAATAATATGAGAGTTGCTTCAATAATTATATTTGAAGTATATAAAAAACAATTGAAATTAGTAGTGTAGTGGTAAAACTTTTAATTGGTATGTAAGACACCAGAGTTCAAAACTTGTTAGAAGCATGATTGTTTCACCATTTCGATAATATGTGGCCGATTTAGTAACTACAAAACTGTGATCGATTTGTTAATTAATTTCCTTAAAATTAGTAAGTCAAAATATGTAAGAAAAACTATTAGGACATTTTAGTATTTCAACAAAAGTGGTGTATAAAGTAGTTGATAGTGTGCAAATAGAATCTCCCTAATATCTCCCTAATGAAAATATTCATTGTGGGCCCAGACTCAATAAATAACAATTCAATTGGATTTTCTTCTATTTGCGAAACAACTCAATTAATGGGTTTGGGCTACTTTTCTCTCTTGGCCCATTATAACATATTTCTATAGGCCCAAATTTATTTTTTCTCCAAATATTATATGATATCAAATCATTTTAATGGTTTTGATTTCGATATCCAAACTAAAATGAAAGTATTGGTCCGATTCGATAGGATTAGTGAGGGATTTTAGGTGAGAGAAAAGCACGTAGTGAATTAGTGGACAAATTTGGCCAAAAAAAAAATTAGTGGACAAAAGACAATCTGTAACGTCTATTTTTTTTTGGGGGCCCAATTTATGTAAATACAAAAGCTTCTAAAGAAGTCTGTTTCCTTAATTATACACCAATAAACTAAATAAGTAGCAGTCAACATATATATGTAAACTTTATTTAGGTCTTATCTTGGAAAGTAGGAAGTTTGTTTGGACCGACTCATGCATAGTAGGCTTCTCAGTTAGCACCTCCACCAACAAAACCTACTTCCCCGACACCTCCACCTCCGCCTGCACCTAAACTACCACCTCCTCCGCCTGCAACTCCTGCACCAACAGGTCCAACACCGCCCCCCGTACGTATACTACCACTACTTGCACCCCCTCCAATTCCTCCACTTGCGCCACCTTGTACGCCACCAGAACCAACAACTCCTCCTCCAACACCTCCGTCTGCGCCTATACCACCACCACACGCACCTCTTCCAATGACACCTCCACCCCCTACAACACTATCACCACTTCCTCCAGCACTACCGACACCTCCTCCAAAACCAACATCTCCAAATCCTCCGCCAGCTCCACCAGCACTGCCTCTTCCTCCACTTCGTCCTCCAACACTACCTCCAGCTCCAACACCTACACTCCCTCCTACTCCAGCACCACCACTTCCTCCGCCAGCACCAGCTCCAACACCCCCACTCCCTCCTACTTCAGCTCCACCAGCACCGCCTCTTCCTCCGCCAGAACCACCACCAGCTCCAGCTCCAACACCCCCACTCCTTCCTCCTCCAGCACCTCCTGCACCAACAGGTCCAACACCGCCTCATGTACCTATACTACCACCACTTGCACCCCCTCCAATTCCTCCACTTGCGCCACCTCGTACGCCACCAGAACCAACAACTCCTCCTCCAACACCTCCGTACCAGCACCAGCTCCACCTCCAACATCCCCACTCCCTCTCCAGCTCCACCAACACTGCCTCTTCCTCCGCCAGCACCAACACCAACACCAGCTCTAGCTCCAGCTCCAACACCCCCACTACCTCGTACTCCAGCTCCACCAGCACCAGCTCCAACACCCCCAGTCCCTCCTATTCCAGCTCCACTTGTACTGGCTCTTTCTCCACCTCCAACAACCCCCACCTCCTACTCCTATGACACTCCCACCACAACTACTTACACTGTTGCCTTGTTGAATCTCTTTACAATCCCTCAAGTTTCCAAAAACTAAAACTTTTTTATGGAAGCTTAAACTGCTACTCTTGTCATCAGAGACAACATCTTTTCCCATCCACTGGGCGTGCGCCCCCCTCCCCCCCCCCCTCGAGGACCACTCCTGTGATCAACAATGTGGTAGAAAGGAGGACTTGTAGGTTCATGCTACTAGCTAGGATCTTACACTTTATGAAAAGGGCAAACGAACTCAATGTTGATCTAGATCGTAAACTAAACAAAATGGAGGATGAAGTATATTCAGATGCATGGAAATCACTAAACCCATGCAGGCTTTTGTAGGAAGGAAGGAAGTAATCATGATTTTTGTTTTTGCATCCACTACGCGTGAGAAGTGATTCTCTGTCCCCCATAGAATTACTCTCCTTCATCCTCACAAAGGAACGTGGCAGTGCAATGGAGAATGAAACTTGTAGTGGAATGGAATACGTGTTAGTAAACTTAGTGAATTGTAAGAAAGTGATGAGAGATCTCGAGTGTACTGAGGTAGTGGAGATGTCGAATATGTTGGAAAAAACAGAGAATACAAGAGTTGAGATTGTCATAAATTGCTCACTTTTTATTCAATCGGAGATACAACATTTATAGGAAAACAAGAATAACAAACTGATCCTACTAACTTGGAGATCTTAGCCACTAACCTCAGATTTCTTAGCCACTAACTGACATTCCTATTTTTAGCTAACATGAAAAACAGAATAGAAAGAGAAAGACTAATTTTTGCAGGACTTGAAATCAACTACCAACACTCCTCCTTGATTCATGGACTGCAGATTCCAATTTTGTTCCTCAGAATCTCGAACTTGTCAGCTGGTAGTGGCTTGGTAAACAAGTCAGCTAGTTGATTTTCAGTCTTACAATAGACCAAGTTAACTTCTTCATCCTGTTGAACATCACAAACAAAGTATAACTTGATATTGAAATGCTTGGTTCTTTTGTGAAAGACTGGATTCCTTGAGATGGCTATGGCTGCTTGATTGTCGACATGAATGGTTGTGGCTCCAGATTGTGTCATCTTCAAATCTTCAAAGATTTTTCTTAGCCATATAACTTGATTCACAGCTGCAGCTGCTACCACAAGTTCAGCCTCTGCTGTCGACTGAGTCACGAAGTCCTGTTTTTTCGAGCTCCAAGAGAAGATTCCTGAACCAAGATTGAAGCAGTAACCTGAGGTGCTTTTGTAATCATCTACATCGCCACCCCAATCACTGTCTGAATATCCTTCCAGCTGAACCGCTTGCTTCTTCTTGAACTTGATTCCATACTCCACTGTACCCTTGATGTATCTTAGGACCCTTTTTGCTGCAACTAAATGCACTTCATTGGCACAATGCATATATCGGGATAGAGCACTTACAGCGAATTGGATATCAGGTCTGGTTGCTGAGAGATACATTACACAACCGACCAAGCTTCTAAAGTGCTCTTCATTGACTTTTGCAGATCCATCTTCCTTGCAGAGTCGCTCCTTCTGGTTCATTGGAGTGTTGACTTCTTTGCAGCCTTCCATTCGAAACCTTTTGAGAATTTCTTGGGCATACTTCTTCTGACTTATGAAGATCTCCTCCTTGCCTTGATGGACCTCCATTCCGAGAAAGAATGACATTAACCCAAGATCTGTCATCTCAAAAGTTTGCTTCATCTCCATTTTGAACTTCTCTATTAATTCTACATTGCTTCCGGTCACCAATAAATCGTCCACATAAAGAGATACAATAATGATGTTACCTCCTTTGTACTTGATGTAGAGAGTTGCTTCAGACAGACTCTTTTCAAAGCCAAGTTCCAGCAAATGATTATCGATCTTGCTATACCATGCTCTAGGGGCTTGTTTAAGCCCGTAAAGAGCCTTTTTTTAGCAAATAGACTTTGTCTTCAGCCCCATGTACTTTGAATCCATATGGTTGCTCCACATAGATTTGCTCTTTGAGGACACCATTGAGAAAAGCTGATTTGACATCTAGCTGAAATATTTTCCAGCCTATTTGCACAGCAACAGCAAGCAATAATCGAATTATATCTAATCTGGCGACTGGAGCAAATGTATCTGAATAATCTACTCCAAATATTTGAGCATACCCTTTAACAACTAACCTCGCCTTTAGTTTGTTAATGGAGGAGTCCGCATTCAGTTTGGTCCTGAACACCCATTTGACACCAATGACTTTTCTGTTTAGTGGTCTGTCCACAAGCTACCACGTCTGGTTCTTTTGGATCATCGACATTTCCTCCTCCATGGCTTCTTTCCATTCAGGGAATTGAAGTGCTTCCTCAGGTCCAGCAGGTTCATAGATTGCCACACTACACCTTTGATAAACATCTGACAGCAGCCTTGTTCCCCTCACTGGTGGATCATCCTCGACTTCCTGCATCCAGTGCTCATCGAATGGAAAGGCAGGTACTGCTGGTGCCACTGGGTCTGAATTCTTCCAATCTCACTCGTCTTCCTCACTGAAGTGGACATCCCTTGTGATTGACATCCTTTGAGTTTGTGGATGATAGACTCTGTAGGCTTTTGATGTTGTACTGTAACCCACAAATATTCCAGGAACTGCCTTTTTATCGAGCTTGTCCCTCTTGATCTGAGGAATGTGAACGAAGCATACACATCCAAACACCTTTAAGAAACTTAGAGAAGGTTTGTAATCATACCAAGCTTCAAAAGGTGTTAAATTCTTCACGACCTTAGTTGGAAGTCTGTTCTGTAAGAAGACTGCAGTGCTAGCTGCCTCTGCCCAGTAAGATTTTGGCAGATTCTTTTCATGAATCATGCTCCTTGCCATCTCTAAGATCGATATGTTCCTCCTTTCACTTACTCCATTCTGTTCTGGAGTATATGGAGTAGTGAGCTGCCTTTGAACACCTTCTTCTTCGCAGAAACTATTGAACTCAGCAGAGTTGTATTCAGCTCCATTATCTGTCCTTAGAGCTTGAATTCTGCAACTGCTTTGATTTTCCACCATTCTTTTGAACTTCTTGAACACCGCAAACACCTCTGATTTGGCTCTGAGGAAATAAATCCAGCACATTCTTGTACAATGATCAATGAAAGTCACAAAATAGATGCTACCTTGTAGTGACGGTGTCCTTTGAGGTCCCGCCAAGTCAGAGTGCACGATCTGCAATTTTTGGTCAGCTCTTCGGACCGACTTAGGGAATGGTTTCCTGCTTAATTTTCCGAACTGACATGCTGCGCAATCTGGAACATCACCTTGAAAATCAGGTACGCCCTTTGATAATGACTTTAAGGCCATCATTCTTTGAATGCTGCAATGACCCAGCCTTTTATGCCAAGTCTCTATATTGTTCGTTTTGGCAGCGTAAGCAGAATAAACTTCCTGAGTTGGGTCAAAAAAGAAGCTTTTTCTTCTCATTTGAACACTCAGAATTTCCTTCCCTTTTGCGTCATAGACATAACAGTATCCATCACAAAAGGTCAGAGAAAAAACCTTCTCGACCAGCTGTCCTACGCTCAGAAGATTCTGACTTAAGTCCGGTACATAAAGAACATCAGAGAAGTTTCTTGTACCAGACCTTGAGGTGATTGCCACTGTCCCTTTTGACTTTGCGACGAGCCTTCTTCCATCTCCTATTCGGACTTTGATCTCTCCACAAGGTTTGAGGTCCTTGAAGAGAGTCTTGTCGTAGGTCATATGGTTTGAGCAACCACTATCAATCAGCCAAGCTTCAGATTCTTCACAGGTGGTAAAACACTGAGCTACAAAGATTTGATCTTCATCCTCCTCCTCCTCAATTTGAGCAACTGCACTTTGCTTTTGAGCTCTGCAAATTATAGCTTCGTGCCCCATTTGATTGCATTTGGAGCATTTTGCGTCTGGTCTCTTCCAGCATTTGAATGGTGCGTGACCCTTCTTGCCGCAGTGACTACATGGTGGATAAGTCTTCCTTTGGCCCTTTCCCCTGTGAGTCTCCTGACTATGCTCGGCATTGTCGTTGCCTTGCTGTTGTCTTCTGCTGCTGAATTTTTTCTTCTTTGCAGCAGCATGAGACTTGGCGATCAAAGCTCCCTCCACAGCATTTTCTTGCCTCATAAGTCGTCTTTGTTCCTGTGCTTGCAGGGCATGGATTAATTCAGACAACGAAATCGCAGAGAGGTCTTTTGTGTTCTCTAACGCTGTGAGAGAAGCCTCATATCGTTCTGGTACTGTGACTAAGATTTTCTCTACAATTCGTGAATCAGAGAAGTCCATGCCCAGTAATTTTATCTTGTTTGCAAGGTTGAGCAGCTTATCTGAGTATTCCTTGATTGACTCAGACTTCTTCATCCTTTGGAGCTCAAATTCCCTGATTAAATTCAGGACTTGCATTCCTCGAATCCTCTCATTGCCCGAGTATTCTTTCTTCAGGTAGTCCCAGATAGCCTTGGCTGTTTTGAGACTCATGATCCTGATGAAGATTGTTGGAGTGACTGCAGAGAATAGACACGACCTTGCCTTAGCTTTCCTGGTCTTCTTCTCCTTCTGGACCTTGATTTGCGCCAAGGTTGGGTTGTTTGGAAGATCAGGAATGTCGTAATCTTCCTCTACTGCTTCCCATAAATCATGGCCCTCCAGGTATGCCTCCATCCTCACTGCTCATCCTTGGTAATTCTCTCCATCGAACACAGGTGGTGCCATGGCTGTAAAGGAGTTTGATCCTTCGTCCATTGAAGAGGATGTTTCGGTGGGAAAAGAAACTGAATTCACTCGGGAAGGGATTGATTACTCACAGGCTCCTTAAGAAGGTAGCTCTGATACCAGTTGTTGGAAAAAACAGAGAATACAAGAGTTGAGATTGCTGTAAATTGCTCACTTTTTATTCAATCGGAGATACAGCATTTATAGGAAAACAAGAATAACAAACTGATCCTACTAACTTGGAGATCTTAGCCACTAACCTCAGATTTCTTAGTCACTAACTGACATTCCTATTTTTAGCTAACATGAAAAACAGAATAGAAAGAGAAAGACTAATTTTTGCAGGACTTGAAATCAACTACCAACAGAATAATCAAGAGGTTTATTATACTCTAATTAATTATAACATAATGACATAACTATATATCATGATACTAAAAGTGTCTAATTTCTAACACAATTTAATTTAATCTAAGTTATAATCACAATTATAAATCAAATATCATAACCATTATATATATAAAAAAAAAATCATTACAATATTTACACCATAAGTTAGACGATGCAGATAGAATAAATGGGTTAGGGGAAAAAAATATAGTTTCTAATCATGTGTAAGAAACTGTATGATCATGGTTGTGAATAGATGACTGACCTGACCAAAGTGCCAAAGCATGTCAGTAAGAGCAGTATAAAAAGCAGAGGCAGCAGAAGTGTCCATTTGCCTGACTTTATCAAATAGAGACTGAACTTGATACCAAATGTGCTCTCTATTTCCCATCAGAAGCCCAAGTGCCACTCCATACACTTGATTATCAAATAACCGCAGCTCCTCCAATAACATAGAAGCCTCTTCAAAGGAATCACATCGGCTGTAACAGATACAATACACAGCTTTCAATATACCAAAGCAGCTATTTAGGAGCATCATTTTAACTATAAAGCATCCTTTTGTATAATTTGTAAAACAAGACAAGGAGATAAAACTGCAAAACATTGTTTAGCTACTATGCATAAAGAGCTTTTTATCCATGTCTCCACATCAGTAAGGTAAACAGCCATTTAAAGAGCAAAGGAATTTTACTGGACCTTTGAGCAACAGAAAAAAAAAAGAGTTGTAATAGAAGGGTCAGTAAAAGAATGCACACCTGCAAGCATTCAAGATTGCTGAGAAAGTGACCACATTTGGTTTTATTTCCAACTCGTGCATCTTCAGAAGTACTCCAAGAATGCATGAAATTTCTTGACTGCCTTGTCTGTCTTTCTTTGCTTGGTTCTTTTTTTCAGATGCAAGTTGCTCGCGAATCTTTATGATATGGTTGCCATCTCCACCAGTTTGCTGCCCCTTGCTAATTACCACTGAACAGGAAAAGCCATTCTGCATATTATCAGCAGCAGCAGCACTAAGGGTGGTGGATTCAGCAGCCACCGGTCGACCAAATGCATCGATTATGGAATTGTAAGTGACAACATTTGGCTTAATCCCCTCCTTTGTCATATTTTGCATCAAAGACACAGCAGATTCAACAAGTCCATTCTTGCATAAGGCATCAATAAGGGCACTGTAGAGAACAACATCAGATTTAAGACCCGCCTTCTTAAACTCTGGAAATACCTCCATTGCTTCTCTATAGAGACTGCCTTTTGAGTACACATCAATAATGGTAGAGTAGGTTAATAGATTAGGAGAACTTCTTTCAAATTTCATCTCCTTAAATAATCTCCTCAGTTCATTGTATTTCATTGTATTTACCCTGTTTCGGCTGGTAGAAGAAATTTCACAACAACCCAATCTTGTAGAAACGGAAGCGTTGAAGCTTACTGAAGAACTTTGATTGCAACTTGTAAAGGTTGAAAACCTTTTGCAAGAAGTAAAAGGGTACTTAGTTTCATGAGCTCACTTGATCAATCTGTACAGTCAAGTGAGTATATTAAAACTCTGCGAACACTTGATCCATTCAGTCCACCAGCAGTTGGATTGGCCAAAACAGAAGGACTCTCAGTTGTCCAAGGAAATTCCGTACTGATCAAGCAGAACAACTTCCTCATTTATCAAACACTTAAGCAAACCGAATTGCTTAAGGATATTGAAGAAAATCTGAAGGAAATCCGGGAACGCCTCAGAAGACTAGAAAACCGTAAGGAGACAACCGACGAATTTGCGGAACAAATACAACAGTTATCCAGTTCTTTAACCAAAATCAACATTGGTGAAGGAACTTCAGGACCAAAGGCACCAAAGAAGAAAACAATACCTCTCTACACCTAGAAGGGCATTATAAGTTACAACATCCCCTTAATTCCACAATCCTCCATCTCCTTACAGACATCCAGAGCTTCGCCAAATCGACCAAGCTTTGTGTAAATAGAGAGCAGAGTATTGAAAGACACTCTATCTAAGCCAATTCCCAAATATATCATCTCATTGAATAAATTCAATGCATTTTCATATCGTACGGCCTCCAAAAGTGAGTTATACGTGATCCAATCGGGATGCACTCCTTTTTTCAACATCTCGTCGAAAATCTCTCCAATCCTGTTAAAATTCACACACCCTTTACCACACGCATCTATCACCGCATTGTTCAGGGTAATCTTTTCTAGTGTTCAGGGTAAAATTTCCTTACTTGAGTAGAGAATGAAAGACTACCCAAACTTCAGGAAGTTCCATTCTAAAAATGTTTTTTTTTCTCGAATTAGTCAAAAGACAAGATGTTCCAAATTCCAATGTTCCATGTCTAAAAGTGGGTTTGAGGCAAACAAAGAAAGATTTTTTTTCCCACAAAAGGAATACAAACTTGGGAAGGGTATCTCCTTGAAGGAGACAAGGTTCATTAGTTCTTCCACAACATCCCCAAGCATAAAGCTAAAGAGATTAGGCTTGAGAGAAAGATCCCTTGTTCATCCCCCAAATCAACCAACTATAAAGCAAACTAAACTATCTTTGTTTTCTTTGATTTTGCATCCTCAGCTTCTACCTCGTCCTCTGAAGACTCCTCTTCAACGAGTTCGTCAGGGACATCAATCGGGGCATTATGCTTGACAATGTACTCCTTCAATACACTCATGCTTGCCTCCTTCATCGAAATCAATTGATCAGAGAGAGTAGTGCCATTCTTTGCTGTGATGGTGTAATCCTCTGATCCAAGCCGAAGTGAAGCCTTTACAAGTGATCTAGAGGGAGCATCTTGAATTTCGACATCCATGATCCCCTAGCAAACTGTAAAAAGCAGAGTAATTATAATTCAATGCAGAACTGTTAATCCAATGAGAGATTGCAAACTAGTGCACAAAACATTGTAGATAAATATCATAGATTCATTCTACTACTCGATTGTTTTAAAGGAGTTGGATGAGCTTTGCACAAACAATGATCACTATTGAACTTCTGTTGTTTTGGTAAACAAGGTTTCACCAAATGTGAGATTTATCATATATATTTAACCTCTCATCCGGACCAAAAAATAACTAAGAGATTAGAGAATGGACTTAATATGACAGATGAGAAAATATGTACTAGGTTTGGAGTAATAGCTGAGAAATTCGTATGCAGCTGAGGTGTAATGGTGCATCTATACATAGATTGAGATGGATTAACTTTGCAGGTAGTTAGAACTTGGATTACAATTTACATTGCAAGTTAAGCACATACAAGCAGTCTAAACTAAAAAAAACGCACCTGAACAAGATTAGCATGTTAAATGTACACAAGATTACGCAAAAACCACAGAAAATTTGAGTAAGAGAAAGTGTACTTTAAATGGTCAGGAATTTTTTTACTGTCAAAAGATTTCGGGTTCAACCTGACCTAACTTCACTGGGCAGAGAACACTATACTTGAACCAAAATTATGACCAAGGTACAAAGCAGAAGACTTATCATATAAATGCAGACAGATCAACTAACTTTGCAAAGAATGACGCCTATATAGTCCGAAAAAAGTGATCAGACATTGAATTAAGATTGAGCCATGATAATGCCCAATCAAATACAAGTTCAATAAGCAGATCGGAACATACAAATAAGCAGTTTGCGCAACTCTTCACGGTTCAAGCAGACGGAACATATTTTAATGCCTTTCATTCTTCACAGTTGAAGCAGGACATCCAGATATTGTTGAGTCCGACAAAGTGCGGTAGTGAATCTGGAAGAATGGAACAGAATGCACAGCAGTCGAATCGGCGGCCGGTGGTGTGGATCTGGAAAACGGCTCCAAGTATCCACAGCAACAGCCGCAACACTAAAATTTCTGTGTTGAACTTAATGAACAGACACAGACACAGAAATAGTATTTTTGAAATACAGAAAGGAGGAGAATGCTTATGCGACAGCGACGATGCGTAGGGTATTAAGAGGGGCAGGGGTGGGGTGGCTGATCCAACTTTTGGACCCCAACCCAACTGTTACTTTGTTAGTGGCGAATCTAGAATATTTATAATGAGGGTCACTATATAAGACTATAGAGAATACTTCAGCGTTTTAGGCTAAATAGAGTTCTTGGGTTAAGCTTGTATTCGGAGCATGAGAACACGCTAAAACCCTAAAAAATGCGCACTTATTTTCGGATCCAGAGAACAAGCTAAAATCTAAAAGGCTCGGTACTCATTTTCCGAGACAAAGCACAAGCTAGAATCTACAAAGCTGTCATCTTGAATTATACTGAAGCTAACTAAGCGAATCACCCAGCAGCAAGTAACTGGACAATCTTCTAAAACACCCATAACCTAATCGAGGCTAGAGCTTGCGTATTTACAATAATTGATAGTTCTCAGCAAGAAACGCAGCAGTTCACACAACAATCATAACTTTTTACAGATTCCGATAAAAAATTTCAGCGAGAAAAGAAAAAGGAAACATGCGCATGTTCAGTGGCGTTGGTTTCGTGCAGAAGTAACGAAAGAGAGGCATCGACGTAAAGAGGAGAGAGCAGAGGCGAGATAAAGACTGACCAGTTAAAGGTTTCTGCGGACGACGGATATTGATTGATGCTCCACAAATGAAGAACAGAACAGCTACCTCTATGTGGAAGAGAGGTAGACCTACATAAGCCAAAAAAAAAAAGACAATTAAATTTTCTTGGAATTATGAAATTTTCCCTGAAGTTTCTGTTTTGGTAAAAAAAAAAGACAATTAAATTTTCAACTTCTGAATATCATCCATCCATACAATACAAGACTAGAAAAGCACAGCATAGGATGCCCATACTTTCTTCCTTGTTGTAGTACCTGTAATTGGGACCTTACTATAGAAAGAGAGGTATTTCATGCTTCGTTGTAAGGCAGTCTTCTTGCATGCTTCCGCCAAGTACTGGTACGTGAAATGTACCCTTGGAATTACTGCACTTACTGTCCCCCGAATATTTTACATTCCAAGCATCTTCTAGCTCTTTCCCAAGCAATGGTGACATTTTTCTAAATAACTTTTCTCACATCTGGAAAATACGCCCTTCCAGATTTGCTTGCCAGCTTCTTGAAGTCATTCAGGTACTGGAAAATGTATTTTACATCATCACATCGGAGTCTTTCCAGATCATTGTATGCCCTGTTTTGTTCTTCTGTACTTCCTTGGTAGGAATCTTCCAGTATGATGATGTAGGAGGGTACTGGGATTAGTTTGGTTTTATAAGCTAAATCTTATCTTAATAGAATTCCAAAAGAGTAAATAAAAATATATAACTGAAGAGCTAAGCGGACGAACCGGGTTTGTAACAGAAACTTAGCATCGGACCATCGATCTCAAAGTAAAGTCGAACCTCAACACCTCCACAATGAATTTATAGTCATACCACACCTCAACCTCACATATTCATGGACTCAGACACACAAATTACCTCACCAAACAGACACTTGACAATACATCAGCGATATGAATCCATTTCCTCCTCTTCCCCTAACCCCTAAATGTAACTTAGCTTTCCTAAATGTTACCAAAATTGATCTGTATATGCATAGCTATTGAGTCCGGCACGAAAAACGCGCAAGACACTAACTAATACGGTCTATTTTCTTCTCAACCCAATCTGAGAGTTGCTTCATCTTTGCTAGATCACCACTTGATTCGAAGTAAGACCGAGCATTTGAGAGCATCACCGCAAAGTCGTGCTTCACTGCTTCCACATTCCGATAATAGTCACTTTTCAGTCTCTGTTGGATTAGATTTGGGTAAATAGCAACTGGAAACCTGCAAATCACATAATCAATTAGCAGCACACCTGCAAGCTCCACAATAGTATTCTGCCTCATGTAGCAGCATGGCAAAGCAGTTTCCAGCAGGGACAGAACTTGATAAAAAAAAATTTTAAGCACTATTGACAGAATTTTTAATTAATCCATGAAAAGGGAGCAGCTAAATGAGGTTGACTTTCATTGGGAACCACTGTTGAAAATTCAAACTCAACGAACGTTCAAACCCATTTTAGCCGTGCCCTTTATGTAAGGAGCAATGATACAAATTGCGTAACTTAAAGTAAAAAATGAAACATTTTTCATGCTCCAAAACAGTTATGTGTCCCACTCAACATGGAAAACAAACATTTCCACTGTCAGTGAAGAACTAGTTTCTGACCAACTTTTACCAAGCGATAAAGTAGTAACGAAAACACTGGTTAGTAGTGATTAGATGGCTATACCTGTTGGAAAAATCCTTCTTCTCTGCAACTTCATTCAATTTCCTAAAGCCATAAGTGTCCTGCAAAATCAGAAATGCTTCACCAGGTTAAAACTCGACTAACAATGTGAAATTGACTAGGAAAATGATACTATACCTGATTTTTGCTAGCCGAACGCTCTAACTTCTCAAGATGATGCAAAAGCCGATCCTTGATTATGGAATCTATCTGAGGGCGTTCACATGGCGTGTCAAAATCATGCAATTCCCATGGACTGTGAAGGTGCTGCTCACCTGCTTCACTTTCATAAAGAACACAGTATCTCTCCCAAGGACTGTCTGGGAATTCAGAGGATTTAGCCCCTACAGAGACAATCCGCCCTGACCACCAAGAGCCACCCTCATCATTGTCACATCTCCACCACACATAGCACTTATCCCTCTGGGTCCAGTTCCTCATCATAGAACTATCATAGCAAGTCTTTTCAACAATAAAATCAGGGAAATTCACCAGCTCAGGCAGAGTCAACTTGTATGTTTTACCAAAAGCAGTTGAACTTTGATCAATAAATCTCAAACTGAGCTTACAGCAGCTCTCCCCTGACCCAGCACTAGTGGCATACTTAAGCCCTTCCACTCTGCAGATTTCAACTGCACGAAGAGTAACACCTTTGAATGATGGACCTGCTTCTGATGAGTGAGTCATTTCGATGAACTCTTGATGGCCCTGAAAAGGTCAAAGCAGAGCAACTACGATTACACACCAACTTATTAATATGAGGGTGAACACTTCATAAACCTATGTCTGACATTCACCTGGGATGTTCTATTGCATAAAAAGAAAGTCAAAATCAAAAACCTTTTTTGCTATAAATTGAAACCCATCTTCAAAATAAGGCAGCTGGAACACCAAAACATTAAATCCAATTGAAGATTCCTGATGTGGAATTCTTTGGTACCTGTGTAAGGTAAGCAACTTCATCGCCCAGCTGAGGAATATAGCGGTACCACATCTCAGGAGCTGATAACATCAACCATGACTGCTTGATAGAACATAGGCTTGGATTTCTTACTCCGGTGTTCCCTCTGTTTCCACATACCTCATCCCTACTACTTATTGTTCTCTCAGACCTTAATCTAGTCACTTTTGAGCTACATATCCAGTCCTCTGACAGGGTGCGATCATGTGCTTTCTTGGAGGACCGCACGCGTCTGGATGTTGCTGGAGTGTCATGTCCTCTAGACTTGAGACGGGAACTCATCCTCTCTGGTTCCCTTGATGTTGCTTTCATCTTCATGGATCTTTTCCTACGTATTGCATCTGTCGCCGCGTAATCAGCATCAACATCATCAGAATCATTATCATAATCATAATCATCATCACCATCTTCATCGTCACTATCAATTCCAGCAATTGACTTGCCACGCACTGGCTCCCTCAAATTTACCATGTCAGTAACTTTTCGGGTAACTAGAGATATTTTACTCTGTTCAGGATTTGATGAAATGTTATCTTCAGCCCTAGTTGGAACTTCAACTGGACTAGCTAACCTCGGTCTGGATGTTTTGAATATTATTTTGGTCGGCCTCGGCATAGAGCCTTTCTGTACAAGAGTTGGGTCACCTTCTTGCTCAATCTCATAAGTTGGGTCCTTTAATGAAGAATTGCAACCATTCTCAATAGTAACATCATTTTCCACTGTAGTGACATCATGGATTTTATCTGTCTCAGTTATAAGTTCTTTCTTCATTGTCTCAGCTATATGTTCTTCATTGACTGTCTCATTCTTTTCCTGGTCAGCACTGCAAGATTGTCCTTCATATTTGTTACTGTTTTCATTAGAATGCAACTCTTCCTTAGCAACAGAGGAAGCTCTGTTTTCATTAGGGCTAGCCACAACAGTATCCAGTTTGACATCTTCCAAAGATGCAGGTCCTTGTTTTTTACGAATCGAAAACTTGAGGACCAATCTTTTCCTGCTTCCATCACTTGGCTGAGGTTTAGAGATTTCAGATGGCGTTGCAATCTGTTTCTCACCTCCACATTCCAGGTTTATCTTCTTGCTGTCAGTTCCATTACTCTCAATGTCTGAATCAATTGGTATTATCTCTCTCTCTGATGAAGAATGTTCTGAGAAATCTTCAGCATCACCTTCTGTAGATGTTCCGCTGTATTGAGAAAACATGGTCAAAGCATTTTTTGCTGCCACCCGCTGTGGTCTCACAGTGTTTGCTCTAGAATTCTGCTTCTTGGAACCTTTCTTGCGGCCTTTCGATTTCTTATTATTGCGAACAACAACCCTAGAGTTAGAGCCTTCAAAGTCATCCAAGTTCCTTTTCTTGATGCGTCTTCCCGAGGAAGTTCCTGCCTCAAACTTACGGAAAAAAATAAATCAATTTCGTTAAAAAATCATGAAAACAAAATTTAAAGAAGCATGTCCAATGCAAATTACATCTTATTACTAAGAATTCCTCAAGTGTGGCTCCATTTTACTTTATAATTAATGGAATGCAAAAATTGCTCTAATGCATATTACACATAGCACTCCTTAAAAGTAGATTAAGTTTCCACAGTGCATTCATTAAACGTAAGGAATGGGCTATGTGTTTGCCACAATGGAGAGCAAAATATTACTTAATTGAGTCCTGCCATTTGACATTACTTAAAAGTGTGGTAAATGAGAACCCCAATCCTAAGTGATAGTTTTAAGGAATACAATTTAAGTAAAAACATTGGAGATGCTCTAATCAACCAAAGAGGAAAAAATGCTTACTTCATTGCTATGCTTACTCCTTCCTGATCTGCGAAGACCATCACTGTCACTGGAGAAACCTGCACTTAAACTACACCTCTCCCCTTCACTTGAATACTCCTCAGCAACATTAAACTCGGAATCATTGTCATCAGTTAAGATCTCATTCTCCGGTTCCCAGTACATGGCCTCAATAAATTCGGGTAAAGGTTCCATCAGTCTTTCCACATCAGCTAAAGGGGGCACCTGATAATCTTGGCCAAGACTGAAGTCAAGGCCGATTGCAAATCTTATGGTAGGGGGCCGCCACTCTATACCCAAAACACCAAGCCGCTGTCGCTGATACATTGTCTGGTAGGGTTCAGGATATGGAATCATGCCTGCATTTAAGATAGATGATTACATAATTAGCACACAGAAAGGCTGATTACATAGATCTGGACTGATGTGCTGAATCATTTAAAGCTACAAGGAAGATGAGAGACTCACTCGAGTCACATAGAGGATCTTGAATGTTTCTTCGATGTGGTGGTAGTTGCGATTCCTGCCTCAAATAAATTGTAAATAAAGACAAGTCACTTCCTGACTACTGATAAAGACAAGTAATTTCCTGACTACATATATGCACAAATTTGCATATTTTTTAGGGTTTTGGGACACTAACCTGATCGAGGACATTTCCACTAGCATCTCGTCTAAGAGGGCGGTAGTCCCCAAGGAAGAACTGTATAATAATAACAGAAGGAGAATTATAAACCAATACAGATATACCCAGTTACATTACACATAAGAGGAGAACATGCACTATCAAATCAAAGGGACTCGATCACATTGCTAATTCTAGGTACTTGTTCACCTGATCATATTTCGCATCCTTCTGAGACTCCCCTTCACCTGTATTTAGTAGATGCAGTTGGCCAAAATCATCTGAAAGAACGATTGAAGTGCCATCCCTGCAGAACAGAATAGATATATTTTCTAATGGCAAACTTTGGAGCAAGTCCGGGAAAGAATCATCAAAGTTGCCTATCTAATAAGACACAGAACATTTATTGTTTAGAATCTGAGAACTCTTAAGCCAGTCCATGCAAAGGAACAGAATAACAAAACAACATTTCTTCGATAACGAAAAGAAAGGCCACAAATAATAAATGAGGTATTAAGAATGTACTTAGAAAACACTAGTAAACTTTCATATCATATCATATCAAAAAAGAATCTGAACTGGCACACTTCCACTTACGGAGAAAATTTTCCGTCGACTAGCTTAACGCGTCCAATGTCATATACTCGGATTGGTGTGCCTTCCCATATCTGTAACCACAAACAAGAGGTACCTTAATAAACAATCTGCAGTAGTGAAAAGTTAATGGGTGCTACTAAGAATCTGTAACCACAAACTAGTAACTTACATCCCAAACAATTGCTTTTCCATCATATCCAGCACTCATAGCTATCCGGGGATTGAATGGGTGAACATCCAAGACATATGACTGAGACAAAAGAAGTTATTTAGCTACCATTACAAACTACATTTACAGGTCCACATGGTAATATTTACCACAAACACCGTGTAGTAACAAGCCAGAAGAAAACAAGCAAAGATCATTAGAAAGATTTGTCCAACATAAAAAATGTGAGGACACCATGCAACTTTATGTTTGGAGGTTTGCACACACATATTTTCTTCAGATTTTTGGTCATATATATATACATATGCCTGTCTTCCTTGTATGTACATATAGCCCTGGTTCTATGGCCGTGTGGAGTACACCCAGACCACACAAGAATGTAAAACATGGATGAAAGCACATGGAGTGACACAATTTTATGGGGCATATCGTGAGTAGGCAAAAAGAACTGTTTGGCAATTTGTGAGTTTACTTTCAAGTTCATCTGTTTCAATGATGAAATGTTTTGTATGTCATCTGTTTCAATGAGGAAACCTTTAAGCATGATTAATATATAAGCTTCTGGACGCTGCTTACTGATTCACTATGGCCAGTCAAAGAATGGACTAAACTACCATCAGCAGCATTCCAGACGCATATCCTGCAATCTGGAAACATCAGAGCAGCAGTTAAAACGTATTCAAGAGTAAGCATATCTTCAAAGTTCAAACAAAATTCCTGGCCATGGCAAACAATGAACTTTATTTTTGTTGGATACTCTCGACTCTATATTATATACTGCAAAAAAGGTGCTTGAAACATGCTTGACCATACTAGTTCTGCTTAGCTTGATTCAATCCCCTGCTGGAATATTAAATTTCACAGGTAATAACTAACTATATTTCAGCTATAAATCCACAAAATAAATTTTTTTACCACAACAATCTATATTTTAGACCTCTAAAGCAGTAGTACCTTACCCATAATAGCTGCAAGCACAAAGCGGTTATCCAAACTCCAGACAATCATATTAACACCACGTGGGGTTGGAAGAATTCTCTGACGAGGACCGCCACGTGGAGGTTGAGGTGGCAAAGGGGGAGGCGGAACTTTCAAGTGATATGCACGTACCCAGCGTCCACCTTTTCCCTGGTAATAATAATAGAAAAATTAATAGTTAAAAAGGGAGAACTATTAAAACACATTGATAGAGTATCGAGTAAGAAGATCAAGAAACATTTTCCTTGATACGTTTGATAGAAGTAAATACTTACATGAGATCGACGCAATCGTGGCACCCAGATGATTGCACTTCCATCACGAGAACATGTAACTATGTTGTCATGACAGAACCTGAGAATCATGATATCCAGAAGGCAAGTCAATTTATGCTACTGAGAGACCAGCACAGTTGATACGTAGGTAGCCCGTAACCAACTCAATACTTAGATTAGACACATACCAGGAATTCTTAAACTTTGGGATATTATCCTCCTTCAAGGTATCAGAGATTGATGACCGAGGAGCCACAGAACATCCACTGCATTGGATCAAATTACGGTCCAAAAGTGAAGGATGTACTGAAGGCGTACAGAATTTAACCATATGCATGCATGAATAATCTACCTGAACTGTACATAGTTGACATCATTTTCATGACCAGATAATACATCCATCTCATGAACTGGCGCTTCTGGGTTATCCACGTTAGATTTATAAGCATTCCATACCTGAAAGTAGCAAACTTTCAGAGAGAAGGCAAGAAGTTTTCATTGGAAAGACAATGCGATAAAGTAGAAGAATGTTATGGAATTGGCAAAGAGGACATTTGGAATCATAAATATGTGCCTACCCTGGCTAATGTGTCAGAGCTACCCGTGACAAATACAGTACCATTGGCATTGTAAGCACAGCAGAGAATTTGATGGCTTTGCTGGCCAATACTTGAAGATGGTTCGGCAATTAGAACATTACTCCGCCCTATAGCATAACTCAAATTTAAGAGATTAGTCTCAGCAATAGGGGAGAGAGAGAGAGAGAGAGAGAGAGAGAGAGAGAGAGAGAGAGAGAGACCAGGAACAGCATCTAGAGGTTTTGGAACGTAGATTTTTGGAGTACATTGTGAAGAACGAGCATCCCAGATCCGACAAGTTCCATCATCTGATGACCTATATAGCACATGCAAAGCATTTTTCCAAACATGGAGAAGCTAATTCAGTAACTAGAAAACCATAACAATGTCCTTTTCTACCCATATATTCTTGAGTTGCATTTTGAAGAAAGCATGTGACTGGAAGGAAGGCAACATTTAGTAGGAAGAAGAGTGCAAATGAAGAACTCACGATAGCAGTTGGTATACAGAGCTGGGCCTCGGATTAAATGCAATAGCAGTTACTGCTCCTGTATGGCCCCGCAGAACCGAAATGGGCATTCCATCTGGCAAGCGCCACTAGAAGAAAGAGTAGATAAAAGAGAAGATGTTATTGACAAATAGCACTAAAGGATATATAGCTTGGACTATTATTTTATGTATATATAGGTAGAGATTTCTTACAACTCGGATAACAAAGTCGTTTGAAGAAGAAGCCACCAAGGCGTTGTTTGAACTAACCGCCAAGTCAGTAATATCACCCTTCAAATCTCAAGAGAGAGGTATCAACAAGCTGAAGGAGATATCTTCAAAAACAGGAACATTTGCTATAGCTCCATACAATAGAAAAGCTAAACTTACTTCGTGTCCTCTACAGCTTGCCAAACAAAGTGCAGCTTCCATTGACCAAATCTTGACAAGACGGTCATCTGACCCAGTTATGACATGTCTTCCTGATCGATCAAATATGGCTACAAAATAAAAATAATAAAAACTGACAAATGAATTCCATAATATAATCAGCTATTCAAAAATACAAAGTCTACATTCATTAGTAATTCTTTGCAAAATTATTGCTCCAAATGCATATCAGATAATATTAATATCATCATTATCCATGTACATAGTAACAAGAGACCTTATGCACATGCCAAGTTATTCCTTTTTAGATAATTGTGAATGATGCCTTATAAAGAATAAAGCAATCTTCCACAGTTTCCATAGGACCATGTCCCTTAACAAGCGACATTAAGACACCAATAGAAGGCTCTTCATAACAATGGGCAAGAGAAGGAAACAAGAGAGTAATCAAAATGGTATCAACAGAAGGGTTGTATTGCTATTGCATAAGATCCGTCACATTTTAGCGATAACGTAGCAAGTTAAAAAATGAAGGGGAAATACCGCAGTAAACAGCAACACGGTGACCTCTTATTTTCTTAACATTCTGCATCCTTTCAACCATCATAGATGGTTTAGCAATGGCATAACAAGCAGAACGAATTGAGGGAGCACGCTGGTGTTTTCTGAATCCTCCTCCAATTTCTCTTAAACTAAGACCGCGGACCTGATCAGCTTGCATGTGAGGCCACCGCAAGTAAACAGGAAGAGCCTTCACATGCTTCTTCGCGGTCGACCTCTCACCTACAAATTTGCAGATATTATTAGAAGAATACTTTCAAGATTATTCTGATCAAAATGAATAAATGTTAGATGCCACAGGTCAAGCAAGTAGTGAATTCATGTGAAAATTTATGAAGTTAGGCCGTCAAACCCATTCCTTATACCATGTTAGACTCAGATACCCACAAGTTTACAAGCAAATCGGGTTTAGCTTAAACTGATAGGTGATGCAACACGTTTTTCTTATAAAGTATAAACCCTTTTTTATTGCCTTCTCCTATGTTAGGGAAATTCCTAAAGATAAATATCAGCATCTCCACATAGCAAATGGAAAATCAAAGGAAAATGCATGAAGGAAGACTCTAGCAAATGGAAATAAGTACCGCAGTGGAAGCTGAGTCAAACTACAAACAAAAATAGAGTGCTAAATACTATCGGCTGGACTATGCTTTATGTTGAAGAACATTCTAGCCCAGGCCAAGTGTATGCAAATTCACACTCTCAGAGAAGCAACTGGTAAGAGAACTTCTGTACTTTCTTTAGGAAAATAATCAGCTTCAAATTTCTCAAGCAAAGCATAGTAATATTGGAAAGAATGACCTTCAAACTAGCGTGTTCAGACAACAAGAATCTAAGTATCGATAGGAAACTTATCTAGAGATAGTAGACCTTCCAAGAGCATCACTAAATTTTGTGCAGAAACATAAAGGGGAAACAAAAACTCGATATTCTAATAATCATCTAAATATAATAACAAAGGTAGGAAAACAAGAAACAGGTCAGCAAAGAGTGAGCAAATTACTATGGGATCACATACTATCCAGAAGTGAAAATGAACCGGTGCCCAGGAATGTAGGAACATCAGCTGCACCAGGTGTGCCAAGCTCTCCATTTAGTGGACCACCGATAGTCAGCATCAGTTGCTTCATAAGCCTTACCAAATGATTTTTTTCAATGTGAGCATACCTAATAAATACATAGATGCATATAAGGCCAGTTTCAGCTATGATAATCACTTAAGAGGATGTTATATAGCACAGTGAGACTTCATTGATAGTCTTGCTTTCAGAAAAGCAACGCTAGGAGACAATAGACAAACAATTGGGAGTAATGCAAGTCATAACACACCAATGAAGTAATAGTCAATCCATTTATTTTGAGTAAAGATAAGCTTTCCAGGAAAAGAAATCAGAAGAAAGATCATTAATAGTTCAAACAGGATCTGAATTTCTTGTACCATCTAATAGGTTATCCAAGTTATTAGAGAAATCATGGCGAAACACATCAGATATGACGATGATTTGTTTAGTACTAAGAACTCATTTTAAGCAGGACAAAACCTAAAACAGCAGACAAAACAAAAATCTAAGAGGAGGGGGGGAGCGGGATGACAGACTCGCACCACGACAAAGATATCTTAATAAATATGCATTATAAGAAAAGCAATCCAAACAAAGATTTCTCAGTCAAACTGATTTTATGTGCAAAGGTAGACACTATTACAGGAGACATACCTCTCCACCAAATTGTTATAATTCAAGGGAAAAGAAATCCCATCATCATATTCACTGTGAGTATGTACACCGCTTCTGGAAAACCAGGCATGATATCTCCTAGGCAGAAGCTGATGCTCAAGTAGCTCTTTCTGCAGGTATTCAAATGTCCTTTGGCACGGTCCAGAAGACAGAAAATGCATTATTAAGAAGTATATTTCTCTAATGTCTATGTCTGTATTCCCACCAACTGGATCGGCTGATGTCTGTTGTTTTTCATACTCAATGCTACTTGGTACCTTACTGGGAAAAACTGAAGGTACAATAGTAGAAGAAAGGGGTCCATCAAATGATACGCACTTCCGGAGATCCATTTATTGAGTAAAGGCTGAACCAAAAAGTAAGGATTAATTTGTTACCAATTACCATATCACTTATCATATACATTTTCTTAGCATATGATGAAAGGCAGTTATCAATAGAGTCATGTATAATGTACAGATATTAAGAAGGAGAAAGTAATCCAAGTACAGGACTTCATGGGAAATTGGAATAAAGTAAAATGACTAGCTTCCAAAGTCACATTTATGTTTGTGTGTATGGTTGAAATCAACAATAGCAGAACTTAACAGGTAACCAAAAGATGCAACTGGATCATGAGCACCACTTCAGAAGATTCCAGTAAGTAATCTCTGAACAGAAGAACATGCATATGCCAAGTCAATAGCCACCAACTTTAATAGCTATAGACTACGAATATAGGAAATTGGAATTACGAGTTTTAATTTGAACTTCATTAAATTAGACTGTGAAATTATCTCAATTATCACCGCTTGTAAGGTAACATCCATTTATCTGCACTCGGATTTTTTTATTGCGATCAAAATTAAATAGTCAAACTACATAGCTAACTACTTCATGTCTCATCCAGTTACATTTATACTTGCAGGTCCCTGAAAGCAGTAACAATTATTCATGAAGCTTTCTTGAGTGGGTGCAGTGCACCTCCCCAATTGAAGCAGACCAAGTGCCTCATCTTAGACTAGGGTTCACCCAGTCCTTTTAGATTTATAAAAATAAAATCCGTTTTGCACATGGCTAGCTTCGATGGTGCAGTGTCAACAGACTCAACAGCAAAGCTACCCAAGAATTTCCCGGTATTTATTCCAAAACACCAGACACAAGGATTAAGCACATGTCCAGTATGTATGCTTATACACAAATCTAGAATAAACATTCCTAACTAGGAGCAAGTTCTCTATGATGAATAGCATAGACCCATCAAATGAAGTGAAGAAATTTGCAAAGAGGAACAGTTTGTGAAGATCAACAACAAAGCGTTTTTTAGTTGGCCATCAATCATCACTAAAACTACCTGAATATTTGATTAGAATGCACGCAAAAACCTAGTAGAACATGTAAAGCAAGACGTATATGAACAAATCCCAGTGAATGACTTCAACAAAGCAAGATGCAGCTTTACTTGGCAAATTAGGATGAAATCAGTACCCAGATGGTGATTAAATCCCTGAGATAGAACAGTCAGATCTAACTTCCATATGAGGATGTTTCAGATAATGTCCAAATTTGACCAAAACAAGAATGACTGATACTTCAAGGTGGACGCAGCTCGTAGTTGGAAAGAACTGATAGAATCCAGATTCCAGAACTTACCCCTTCTCGCATTCATCAACAATGGATACTGGGTTCGTCAGTAGAAGGTGGAAGGGTGGATTTTTGGTACTTTGTACTATATAAGGGAGAGCGAAAAAGGATTCAATTGAAGAAAAGGGAAGAAATCCATAGAATAGAGGTCACTTAGATTGATTTATACGATGATATGATCAAAAAAAAATCCGGGGGAAACAAAATGCAGATGGAAACGTTTTCCTATATTCCTTTTCTTATACATATTTTTTTTTAAAAACAAAAACTTTATATATATACTCTTCCAAAAATACGCCAAAAGCATCCTGAAACTTTCAAAATTTATTACATTTTTTCATTATTTTTAATTTATATGATTTGTGATTTTTTTTTTAAATTGTAACACACCTGATTTATTTACTGTAAAATATATTTACATTCAAATATGCATTATAATTATAAAATATTCATAATATGGTTGAACATTAATTCTGTTGAAACTGTAACGCGTATTTACGTGCTACAAAACATATTAGCTTTCAAAAATATATTTTATGAATTTAATTAATATGGTTGATTTCATAAACCCGTAACGCATTTTTCAAATAAAGTATATTTTAGTTATCAAATTAAAAAACTTAAAAATAAGATTATACGATCAGATCCCTTAATCTAGAACCCCGATCAAAACTCTGAATTTAGATTCCCCATTTGGACTTAGGCACTTCAAATTAGGAGACTCCAACTTTTAGCCTAAAGGGGTTTGAGTTCTCCTCCGTGGATCAAGCACATTAGAACAGAAGTTCCTTGCGGAGATGGTAAAGGGGTGGGTTCTAAACAAAATAGGTGTCTGAAAAATGAGCATGTATTACAAGAATTTTAGAACCTTAGGGTTCAATGTCTCCAAGGTGAAAGTTAAGGGTGTAAAAGTGAAATTTTCTTAATTTCAAGACTCTCATTGTTGGGCCGCTAGTATAAGCCCAATTAAGAACACCTGCCTACTTTCCTTTTCATCTAAAGAAGGTTTGACCAACTTCTTCATGTGTCATATGCCAGAAATGAGTAATATAGAGGGGTACCTTGCCATTCAATCTATCTAGACATCACCAAACTTACAAACAAAGATAAGGAAAAAATATATTAATTTGTGAGTGTTGTAACTTATATTTTTTATTTTAGAAATATAAATAATACTTGTGCAGATACATTTGAGTTATAACGACATATTATGTGAAACCTTATTTAAATTTAAAAAATTGTATAATAGTTACTAATTTGCATTTTGAACTAAAATTATTATGTTAAAATAAAATGCTCGCATTATTTTTGATTAATTTGGTTAATAATATATATGCATAAGAAATATTTTCACATAAAACAATATTATTATTATTATTCATCTTTAATTAGGATTAGAGTACTTAAAATTGCAAAAATAGTAGAACAGTATATAAATGTATTTAGATGTATTAAAATAATTTAATAGACATTAAAAATAATTTTACACATGAGTGCCCAATATGATTCCATTTTAGCATTTAAATATCATCAAACCACCATTGGTCTTAATATCCCACAATCAATCAACCATCTAAAATATAAGAACCCTCCCACCAAGTACAGCAGCAAAACTAATACAACACATTGCTAGTTACGTGAGAATTCGTTATCTAGTTAAGCATCTATAAATCTGATATTGAAGGTGGTTGGATGAATCTGCCATACATTCAACGCTGCGTATTCCTCTAAGCATTCTTTCAACTGTGCCTCGCTATAACCCTGTTTAAAATAAAGAGAAACAGACACAACTTAGCAAAAACTTCATGAATGGATCAAACAAGCAAAGCCTCATTGAGAGAATTGATTTATCACCTTCCGGGAGATCCAGTTAAGAGCATGAGCATAGCTCACATCCATCTTGTTAGATCGGGCTGCCTCATCTCGAAGAATTGAATAGATATCCGAGATAGCATCAAGACCAGACTTTTGGCGATCTTCAGAGTACAAGGAGAATTTTGACATCTGCATTAGCCTCAGGGCTTCATCCACATCACTCTGTGCCACAGTTTCTGAGAATCGCAGCCTTGCTAGTGCCTAATTGGTGCAATGAGATTATGTCAATGAAGTGACAGAACGAGCAACTTGAAACAGACAATGATATCATGCAAACTATACAAGAAAAACGGTTAAAATAAAGGGCTATGTACCGAGGATACACGGAGAATACTGAGCAAAGTTCTGACAGTGGTGTAGGAATGGGGAGCATTTGTTTTAGCCTCTTCCTGGCGAATGTTGGAATATGCACTAGCAATATACTCTTCCAGTTCCCTTGGGATGTTAGGAGATAGTTTTCTTGCTGCTGAGATATATGCACTACAGATGGGGAGGAAAGGAAAACAGTCATTAGCCACACCAATCCATTCTCATTAATAGTACCATATATCTATCAAAGGGTAATTAAGTAATGCAATTGAATCATTTAGCCATAATAAAAGTTCAAGACTGAGACATGCCTTTTGCCTCAAGTATTGCATGAATTTCCTTATAACTTATTTCATTAGGCAACGTTTGTTACAAAAGTTGAGAGTTTACCGCAAAACAGATGGCTCAAGGGGACTGAACCCAAGAGATGGAGATTCTCTATTCTGGTGAACAAACAACACATGTCTTGCCATTTCAAGATCAGTATCCATATCTGCTCGATCAAGGATCAGCCACAGCAAATCGAATCGTGATAACAATGCAGGTGGGAGATTGATATTCTCAGCTGGGGTTCTACGAAGATCATATCTTCCCCTACAATCCAAAGAGATTATGACCACAACGAGATAACTAGATATCTTATAAGTAGGAGTACCAGAGAAAATTGTCAGACGATGTGTTTCTGAGGTGAGGAGGATCTATACCAGGCTGGATTTGCAGCAGCAAGAATAGCAGTTCTTGCATTCAATGATGTGGTGATACCAGCCTTGGCTATACTGACAGTCTGTTGCTCCATAACCTCATGAATTGCTGTACGATCAGACTCATCCATCTTGTCAAACTCATCTATAGCACAAATACCCATATCTGCAAGGACCTGAAACAGAGCAAATGTTTTTTTATATATCCCCAGATATCTTAAATTCATATTCAAACTTAAAAAATCGATAGCATCTGCTCAACATGCATAAACTCATGGCATGATAGTTGTAAGGAGTCTAACCAGTGCTCCCCCTTCCAGAACCATTTCATTTGTTACAGGATCCCTCTGAACAGCGGCAGTGAGACCAACCCCGCTACTACCTTTACCTGTGGTGTATATTCCTCTGGGGGCTACGTTTATTATGTGTTTCAAAAGCTGACTCTTTGCCACACCAGGATCACCCATTAAGCATATGTGTAGATCTCCTCTAATCTGTAGCACCAATAATAACATCGCTTTCCATAATCATCATACCATAAATACTGGAGTTAAAGGTCAAACGAATAGGATAACTTAACAACCAGTTTCAAATTACATTATCTAGGTGAACTTACTTCAACCATTCTTCCTACTAAGCAAATCAACTAGTGAAACAGATCCAAAAAAATGAAATTTCTAAAAACTCCACAGTTCATTTATCGAACAGAAGAAACTGGTAAGCAAGTAACATAAAAACAGAAACCAAGTACCTTCATCCCATCGTTAAGTTTTCGATGAGGAGCACCAACAAGAAGGAGAAGGAGAGCCTTTTTTATGTCTTCGTGACCAAAAATTTCAGGTGCAAGTGATCTTGATAACTTGTTGTATATATCACCATCCTCGGCCAATCTTGCAATCTGTTCTTCCTCATCCTCTCTCAGTTCATACCTGAAAGAAGAACAAAGACCACATTCATTTCATTTGTTAACAGTTGTAAAGATAGTTTTCCAGATACTTGACACACAATATTTACATTTATCCAGCTTATGTTGAGATATGAAGAGAAGGCAAGGAAAATGTACAATAGTAATCAGATTTGACAACTTGAACATTAATTGTACTTCAGGGCAAGGGATTGATATAGATAAGAGGGTGGACATACTCCTCGTATTTCCTCTTGAAATGGTTGATGGACATGGTCTCTAAGTATGTATCAGCAACTAAACCAGCACGCATCGCTCTAAAACCAGTATATGGGATTGGAAGAAAAATCCCTGATAACTCAACAACATCACCCGGCGCTACCTGGTACATGAAGGATAAATTTTCCATCAAAATCTTCACAAGTATTTACAGGTATAGAAAGAGGGAGTATACAACAGATACCAAGCATGTTGAATCATTAAAGAAATACTCAAAATGCAGGAAAAATACAATTGCTACAAAAGCATTTAGAGAGAATCCTGAAACGAAGACCAACCTTTCTAGTGAGTTCTCCCCTAAAATGGATAGTCATAGTCCTTGGAATATGACCTTTTGGGACATGCTCTGCTAGCTCCTGTATCTTGGCCTGCATTAGTTTGGAACACAAAAAAATTTCCAGTCACAAAAGAGAAGACGGTTAATTTTGTAATAAGAATCTGCCATCCTATTTAAGTCTATTCAGGATAGGTGAAAATGACAAACCTCCTGGAATTTCAAAAATTTTGATGCACGAAGTTGAAGAATAAGGTTGCCCTTGGTCTTGTTTGTTATGCAGCGTGTGGATGGGCATTCAGTAAGTGGCATGAAAACTCGAGCTGTAACTTCCTATATAACGAATAGCACGAATCAGTATGAGATGATGATACGTTCAGTGACACCTCAAAGGACAACATGAGACATAACAAGAGGAAGACGTTTAGAGAAATGGCAACACGATTCCGTATAATTTTGAATCTACAATTTGGTAACTATAGCACCAAATTTATAGTAGCTTCAACCTGACAAATAACTGCACAAAGATATGAACGTATAGATGAATAATAAGTTGTTAAAATATAGGAAAATTTATCTCTTTTCATATCACACAACGGGCTGACTGAACTACTCTCTCAACTGTTACTGAAGAGTGCAGATTTGTTTTTCCATTAGTTACCTGATAAATCTCAAAACCACATGCTTCGCATGTGTAGACAGCCACCTGCATCAAAGGTTTGACATCTGAACAACGTGTGACAATGCCAGATATCCTCACCAGCTGACCGATGTAAGAAGCTTTGACCTCCCTAATAGTAAAGGGACGTCCCTTCGAAGATGCTTTGATATAAACCTCACTGAAATAAGTAGCATGTAAGCAGATTCAGAGAAATTACTATGGTAGAAATTGGACAATATGCAATATACAGGTTATAAATGTGTGTCCACCACATCAGCATAAAAAATATACAGGGGAAAAGTTGCCATGTATCTTACAAGTGACGTTTGATTTCAGAAGGCATTTTCTGATGAGGGTCTACTCCATCAGCATTATCCCTTCTATCCTCCGATCTCTGCGTCAGCAGTATGTCATGATCGTCATCAGAGAAGGGTTCCGTTGGCTCTGGCAAGAGCTCATCAATGGCCTCGGCAAAGATCGCAATATAACGTCTGGTATTCTCAGTGACTCGTCTAAGAAATTCTTCATCTAAATCCTTGTACTGAGGCAACGAATGAAACCATCATTGCATGGCTAAGAGAAAATTGATAATGAGCATATTATTATGACAATGGAAGTAGAAAGGAGCGGAATTTTTACATTGAGTAAATCCTCCAGGTCAATTTGAACCGCACGAACTTTTCTATTTGCAACTTCTAGCTGGGATTTTAGAGACAAACGAGTTAGAATAGCATTCTCCAGTAAAATGTAAGCTAATCTACTTCAGGATGAAACAATCGGCCTAACCAGATTTCGCAGCTATAAACCGCAAATGCAATTAATATTTTCTAAGGAAAAATACATTGCAGTATATATATATTATACACCTCAATTCGCTATCACCCTCGAATAATCAATTGTCAGGCATTCCTAAAACAAGAATAATATCTTCTCTACTTATCGCTAGGCTAGCCCACAACGAGGCTAGTGTGCATAAACAAATTCCTCTCGGAGAAGGTTCAAATTAGGGATTTCGGTTAAATCCGTAGCCAAGCATAAGAAATGAAGGAAAAGACAGAAAGATCGTGGCTTACAAGGATGTTCATGTACTTGGATTCTCCATTAACATCGGCGAAGTTGGCCAGAAACTCCTTTGCAAGAGCTGAAACAGATTAGGGAATGTTAAAATGAACGGGAGAAAACACGGATCTACGACAGTAGACTGCATTCTACAGCAGCAAAAGAAAATTACCTTTGTCTGCTTGGAAATCGAGGTTCATTGTTTGGCTGATGAGGATCACGCAGAAGCAGCGGGAGAAATGGAGTGAAGGCAGCGGAGGGGGATGAAGTGAGAATTTTGGCGGCAGAATGAGATAAGAAGTTGGTTTTGGCGGGGAAATAGAAGGTGGGGCAATTATTGGCTACTTGCAGGCGCATGTAATAACTATGGAAAGTCATTTTTCATATCAAATAATGGAACTGGTAGGTTTTTTTTTTCTAATTGAGTTCTTCACCCAATAAAAAAATTGGAAATAATTCAAAATAATCTAAAATATATAATTCAATTTGAAGGGATAGAAAGTAGAAACTCTATTTTATTTAGAATGTGTTTCTTCTAATTTTACACACATGATTATTAAATGAGAGATTGTATAGATTTCGATTCAGTTGATATATTCAGATTTCAATCAATATAAATTTAACTGAATTATTTGGGATCAATATAGATTTAACGGAACTATTCGGGATGAGTATAACAAATATGAGAAATTTTATAACAAAAATGAGAATAATCAATAGTTTAGTAATTAAATCATAAATTGTAAGATTTGAACGATAAATTATAGGGAAAATTTATTTGCAAATCGTCGTTTACTTTATACAAACCACTTTTTTTTTAAAACTAAAATGTCATAATAGTTTTTTTTATATTTGTCATTACTCATTTTAAGAAAAATAATTATCAAACCGACTTCATATTTGCGTAGTTACAACTAAATCGATTCATATTATCAAAATGGTGGAAAATTTATGCTTATAGCAAATTTTGAACCCTAAACCTGTATATACTAACTAACTAAAAGTTTTGTCACTAAACTACTAATTTAAATTGATATTTTACATGCTTCAAATATAGTTATTGAAACAACTCTCATATTATTGTATTAAACATCTCATGTTTATTTACTGATGCTCTTTAATAATTAACATTTGTTCAACATTATTTGTTTAATTATAGTTTGAATTTAATTATGTATCTACTGATAAATTGTTTTTAAATGGTTGGAAAAAAAATATTATAAATTTAGTATTTATAAGCTACCAGAATACTGATTTTGAAAATATTTTTTCAACCATCTCTATAAAAACAAAAACAAAATTATAATATGTAGATAATTAAATTAGAACTCTAAGACATATATGGGGTTAAGTTTCAATTTCTATATCGATCATAATTCACTTTGCGTAAAAAGTTGAATTAATGTATTATTTTTTTTATTTAGTTTAACTTATATTTCATAATAAGGAAAATATTAAATTTAAAAAATGCATAAAATAATTATATAAATATATATATATATATTCATTATGAAATATAAAATATTGTTTTTTATGAAATGTTCTCTAATTGTTTAAATTTAAAATATTTATATATATATATATATATATTTAAAATTGTATAAACATCGACTAATATGATGTTAATGCATGAGCTTCAACTTAATTTTTATGTTCTTTATTATTATCATGTAGTTTACACAAATATTAAATTGAATGTACATATTTTAATAATTATAATTACTCTATATTGAAATTAGGGTTAAATAGCAATTACCTACCTGAATTTTGGACGTTTTGCATCGAGCTACCCGAACTCTGAAAAATTAAAACGGACTACCTCAACTTTGAAGAATGTGCAAATAGCTACCTCCGTCCAATTTCTAACGACCTTCCGACGAAAGTTGACGGAAAATTGGACGGAGGTAGCTATTTGCACCTTCTTCAAAGTTGAGGTAGCCCGTTTTAAATTTTCAAAGTTCGGGTAGCTCGTTGCAAAATGTCAAAAGTTCAAGTATCTACTTGGTATTTAACCCTTGAAATTAACTATTACCTATGTTGTCTACCAAGTATAAACATATAAAAAATTATATTTTTAAAAAATCATGTATGATAATTATAATTTGGGTTCATATGATAAATTATATATTTTAACATACTTATAATTAGATTTGTGTAGTTTGTTATTTTCATTAGAAACATTAATTCATTGAAATTAATAAAACCTTAATGAATTAATTTTGAATTACAACACTAAAACCTACAAATATAGATGTGCGAATAAAATATATTAAAAATCCATTATTGTTAATATATATTTTTTGTAATAAAAAACTAAGCATATAAATTTGTGATTGTATTTCATGTAAATACAAGCACCAATGTAGATGGACCAAATATGAGACGAATGATTACGGTAATTGTTTTAGGATCTAGTGATTTCTTCTTCATAGATTTTTTTAATGAAGTTATTTAAGTATTTTATAATAGAAGTTGTATGATTGCTTAATAATAATGAATATCAATAAACTTAATATATATATATACATATAAAGAGGAATTAAAATAGTTTTTAAGATGCAAGTCATTAGATTAAGGGTTAATAGTCAAAGTGCCCCCTAATGTTTGGGCGAAATTTAGGATTGCCCCTTAAAGTCTAAAATTTTAAATATTAGTCCTAAAGTTTGGACGATTTCAAAAATCGCTCCTTTTCGTCCTCTGTCTGTTAATTTGGGACGGAAAACACAACATGTGCCCTGCACGTGACTTCACCTAAGATTGAAAGACCAATTTGCCCTACCATCGTCTTCTTCATCGTTCCCACCTTCTTCTTAGTATTCTCCTGCAACTTCTCCCGAAGCTTTCAGAGTCAATCAGGTGTTGGAGGTCGTATTGGATCTACAACCATAATAGGTCTCTCAGCTTGGGCCTCTTGTTCTTGATGTTGTTGCTGCTGCTGCTGTTCATACCCTTCATGGATGTATCTATTGAGAAGCAGATAAAATACTCTGTTTTTAGATAAACATATTAACAAAAAATAGACAAAAACCATTACCTTCCCTTACTGCAATATATCTATTGAAACGAGAATCAAACACCCCATCTGCATATCGAACAGCTGAGCTTCCATAATTTTTAAATATGAACTCGTTGCATTTTGGAATTAGAAGCATCTACAGGAAGTGGATATAAAGGAACAAGTATATAAGACACACGAGGCAATTCAGTGAGTAGAATTTTGATTCAAGGAGTTAAATCTTGCTTTATTTGTTAAAACCCATTACTGGATTTCGTTATTAACTTGTAGTTGCTCTGTCAAAAAATTGTGGATGGCTGGCAGATCTTTAGACAAGTCAATTGCAACCCTGCAGATGGAGCTAGCTGCTACTCGGAGCTCTCGAGAATTAGGGAGCTCTACTGATGGCGTGGGTGGTGTCGACAATGCTGATGGGAAGCAAAAGAAGAAAGTCTTCATGGTTATTGGAATCAACACAGCTTTTAGTAGTAGGAAGCGCCGTGATTCTGTACGAGAGACTTGGATGCCTCAAGGTAATTAAGTTCCACTGTTCCAGCCTTCTAGGCCTTCTAAAGTTGATGCATCTTGTTCAATGACTATGCATTGGTTTGACATATTCTTGTTCTTTTGACTGATGCCATTGTTTGAATTGCCATCTCTCAGGAGAGAAGCTTCTTCGATTGGAGCATGAGAAAGGGATCGTCATCCGGTTCATGATTGGTCATAGGTAATAACAAGTCTACTATATATCCTTGAGTAATTTTGTTGAGTTTCCTAATTATGAAGTAGAGCTGAACTTCTTTTTTTGGCCCAATTGTAGAGCTGAACTGAATGTGTACAGAAAGATATTACCACTCATTTGACTCGCTTATTTAACAGCTCTTCACAAAGCTTCAATTGTCGTTTCCTTCTACGATTATGTTTAGTTGGTTTCAAATCTGTTTCTGTTTTTCCTTCAGTGCTGTAAATTCTTGGGTTTCTTTAGTATTTCGTAAATGAGGCAACATATGGTATGAGTCCTTGTTAATCGGTACCAGTTTTGTGCTGTATAATTAGAGAAAAACAAATATTGCTGTTGAGTTTTGCGGATATTAGTTAAGGTTGAAAATCTTAAGCTTATCAGATACTTAAGCTTACAAAAATAAATTGATTGCAGAACTGAAAAAATCGCCCCTTGCAGTTGAAGTCTCCATTACTGTCCTCGATAGGAGGATGCTGAATAAAATAATTATTTATTATTAAGGAATTATGGCATTTTTGTCTTTAAAATTTATGTGAAGTCACGTGCCGATCACATGGTCGTTTTCCGTCCCAAATTAACAGACAGAGGACGGAAAGGGGCGATTTTTGAAATCGTCCAAACTTTAGGACTAATATTTAAAATTTTAGACTTTAAGGGGCAATCCTAAATTTCGCCCAAACATTAGGGGGCACTTTGACTATTAACCCTTAGATTAATTTACAACATTGTCACCGAGTTTCAAGTAATTTGACGTGATAAATGTCATCATCCCTTTATTATATGTAGACACTATACACTCCATTTTCTTATTAGTTTTAATTTTGGAAGATTCAAACAAATTAATATAGATATATAGTTGATTTAGAATAATATTGTAATTTTTTCTAATTTCATATTTTATCATAATTTTGTATTTCACTCTAAATTTTAGTGTGATTTTCTATTTAGTAAATTGTTAGGTCTAAAACTTACATTTTTACATTATTTGAGGTGAAGTTTAATTTAATAAATTGATAAATGAAACGATTTTTGATAGTGAACGAGAAGCTTTGAATTGTTTGAAACTATCCCTATGGATGTGAAATGCTGATGACAAAGACGTAACTTATTAAAATTTGGTATATACCAATTAAATTGTATTATTTTGTCACATATGAGAGAGAAAATAGTGTAAAAAACTTATTTATCAAGTATGTATAAGATTTAGTCAAATTAATACAGATATAGATTATTGCTAATTCATAGATTATTGCTAATTCATAGTTTATTACACTAACGTAGTATTTCGTCGAAAGAAACGAATTCCAAAAGTTTCAAAACGCACAGCTGTTCTCACGCGGCTGCTCAATTCTGGCACGCCAACAGTTTCAGGACAGGGCCCCAACAACGGTGAATTTCCTTAATTAAATATTCTAACTAATCCTAATTGTTTATTAGTCAAACAACTCCTCCCTGCCCTATAAATACCCCCTTCAGCGATAGGCATTACCTTCTTTCGTCCGCCCTCTCATTCGCCTGTTCAAGCCGTGACAAATCTCTGTCAGCTAAGTTTCTCTCTTTTCTCTCTTTTCTCTCTTTTCTCTCCTTTCCATTCCTTCTTTCTTGCTTTAGGGTTCTTTCTGTAGATCGATTCTAGGTCTCTATTCGTTCAATTTTCTCCAATCCCGGCGCCGATCGGGTCTGCTTTTCCATTCCGAAACTTTTACCTCTCTGATTCTGCGTAAAATCAAAGGAATTTGTTGGAGCCAGATGAATTTAGGGTTTTTCATGAGTAAGCCTTGGTTATAGCATTTATGAATATTGCCCTCTTGATCCGTCGTGTCCGAATCCTCCACTCATTCTCCGTTGTATTCCTGTACTGGTTCTACGTGTTCTCGTGAAGTAGTATTTCATTTTATCGTTTGTGAGATTCAATTCCAAAATCTCAATCCAAGTCAGTTTTCTTAATTCCTCGTTAGCCTCAGTAATTGAAAGCCTTCTCCTTTCCGATTCGTTGAATTGTCAAACAATGCCATCACCTCAGCGCCCAGCAAGCTCCGGCTCCGACTGCACCACGATTGATGAAAGGAAGAGGAAGAGAATGGAGTCCAATCGGGAATCTGCTAGGCGGTCGCGTCTGCGCAAACAGAAGCAGGTGCAGGACTCAATTGGCCAAGTGAACCAATTGCAGAGCTCAAACCATGACCTCTTAGCAAGTATCAACACCACCACGCAGAAATTCGTTGAGGTTGAGTCCAACAACAATGTCCTCAGAGCTCAGGTTATGGAACTGACCGATCGTCTCAGATCACTCAATTCAGTTCTTCAGATTGTGGAAGAGGTTAGTGGGCTCACCCTCGACATTCCCGAGATACAACCATGGCAGCAGAATCCTTATTCAATACAGCCCATTATGGCATCTGCTGATATGTTCCACAGCTGATGATTATCATGGAGATGATGAGATTTCAGTATGTGCTCTGCTGCATTGCTATGATCCAATGTGTCTACCCGAGTCTGTTCATTAAGTCTCTATCTATGTAGTTGTTTGTCTATCACCATCGATTGTGTCTTATGTTTTCATGTTTCTATGTCTAGACTACTATCAGTGTCTTTGGTTGAATCTATGTAGTTGCTAAAAATCGAGACTTTGTTGATTTGGTGTTTATATCAGATGCTGTAAAAGTTAAGATAGGAATGTGTCGTTTCTCCATTTTCCGATTGTAATCAGAAATGCTGTTGCTGTTCTTTATATGATATGGTATTGGATCAAATGGAGACAATCCAAATCTTTGGTTAAAACCATTCATCTAAAACATATGAGATTGTCGTACCAAATTAGACTGACTGAAAGGAGATACAGTAATTCCAGCGATACATGTGGAATTGGAATTCGATGTTAAAGAAGCAATCAATTTGAATGTGGATTGGACTAATATCTTTCTTAATTAGAGAAAACTGAAATTCAACATGTATTTAGAGAAGTAAACGGGTAACGGACGCCTAAAAGAAGTGTGCTACCGCTTGTGTCGTTTGATGGTTTATGAAAAACTCACTTTCTTAATGATACTCTGTATTTGTGTCTTTTTATTACCAAAACAACATTACTCGGACAGCAGTGTCAAAGACGTCATGCATGACGTCTGTTGGGTGTATCTTGGATTCTTCAAAATAATCCCTTATCTTTTGGAAAGCTTTAAAACTCCCCTTAAGTATTATTGATTCTAGACTTCATTCAATAATTTTACATTGTGTGGCCACTCCATTAAAAAATGATAATAAGTTGAAATTCACCTATGTGGAATGACAATATTTCCGTAAATAATTCATGCTAAAAGTATTATCACGGTTGAGAAATAGAGTAGGCTGCTGTAGGTCCTTTTAGAAGAATCAGTCGTTTACATATGAATAAAAAACAGAGAAGAGTATGTTTCAGCCCAACTTGAATTGTTGTTCAACTATATTGTATTCAACTTATTTTTAGAAGTTATGTTTAAAGTTTAGACGTATTGTGTTTGATTTTGAGACTATTGTGTTATGTATGTTCAAAAATTGAGGTAATTATGTTGTGTTTGAGAGTAATGTGTATGTTTTAGACTATGTACTTTGTAATTGTATTTTCAATTTTGTTTTGCTTGTGAACAGTGAACCGGGTTCAACCGGAAACCGACCCCCTCGCCGGTTCGAGGTTCGGTCCGATTATGATAAAAATGTTTTACAAAGAGGGTCCTCCACTAAGTCCACTACTGCATTAACTAGCGGTCTATCCTTAAATTACGCCAATAATAACACATCACTACCACTTAACTTTGACCCAAAAAAACAGAAGACAAATTACAAAAACTTATGAGCTCATTAATCTAACTTCTAACCATAGTATTTTTCCAAACAATCACAAGTTGTTTTTTTTTGTAAATAAGTATTATCACTAGTTAATCATTGAGTTTCCTCCCCTAAGATTCTAACATTAGGAACTCAAATCTTGAAGACTATGCAGATAATTATGTGTTTATACCATCTATCCAAATGATGTTTGTAGGTAATTAATTTTTGAAATTAGTGTGAGATTAAATTGAGCTGAAGTTTACATTGCAAAACAAAAATCAATCATTCCCAAATATATACATATATATTAAAAAAAAAAAAACTTTGTCCAACCAATAATAATTCCTAAGTGTGAGTCGCTGTATATCAGGACAGTATCCACCGTACAATATTCAATACAACATAAAAACTAGCGAACTATCACGACATGCAATAAACATGTTTCATTAAAATATTACAATAATAAAACAAAATATTTTTAAAAAAAAAAGCATTACATGCGGATTAATATTGGATACCCTTCTTAATTATCGTAAGTACGGCACTCGTCGGTCTCGGGGTTATCCTTGCAGTAGGTTTCCAGCGGGTCGGAGTTCTGCTTCTTCTTGTCTCTGGCGTGGCTCGCTGCCGCGCTCAGCTCCTCCACTTCGTCCCACGCCGCCACGCACTCGCCGCTGACTGGGTCTCCAGCGCAAGCTTCCTCCGCCTGCTTTATGCTGTCCGCCACCTTTTCCTCGATGCTTTCCGGCGATGCCGCCACCGGCATGAACGAACGCATGCGGAGTGGTTGGGCGGTCCTCCTCCACGGCCCAAAAGCAACGGCAGCGACCTGAGGAGGCTTTCCGAGGCTCAGCGCCGCCTTGGGGTTGGCGATGGGGGTTGAGAGAGTGAAGGCGGTGAGGCTCGCCATGGATAATATCTGCTGATTCTGCTCGGTGGAGGATCTGTGTTGTTGAGAGAGACGATGTTATGGTGAGGAAAAGTTAGCTTTAAAAGGATCGATGGACGCATATTTCTTATCTGCAAGGAACCGTTCAGAGCCTTCCACGTCAGGGTCAGGCAATAGAGGATATCTTGTAAATAGAAATAGAAGAAGTGCTGGAAATTGCAACAATGTATATCCTTAAACTTTTCTATGTTGCAGTTCGTACCCTAAACTTTTCATTGTTTTCATCTTTAGTCCCTCGTATTATGTTGAGGAATTTTTCAATTGGTAATAATTGTTCAATGAGTTCCAGACTTAGCTTAGCATGGTTAACAAAGAGCTTGTATGACATATTTTGTTGAAACAATTATCCAATTTTTTTGATATCAAATCATATGAAAGTACGCTTGAATCTTTCCATATTTAAAAGAAACATCTAGGGGCTGTTTGGTACATTGTAAGTAGGGTCCACAATGATTAGAGTATGGTGCGAGTATGTCAAATACCATGATCATATCATATTTTTAAATTGCATACTATAATCATAATCATTACATGTATAATTTCCAATACCATATCCATAACCATTAGGGCCGACAATGGTGCGGTGAAAAACCCATAACCATGGTTATAACCGTTACTGTTTAAAATGGTTAACCGTACCATTATGGTGTGGTGCGGTTATGGTGATGAGTTTTCTACCCATAATGGTTATGGTATTTGAGCTACACCCATGGTTATAACCATGGTTATTATATAAAGAATATATACTAAATAATGGAAGTTAATGTACATACATGTAATAAATAACTATGATGTTAGTTTTATATATTTTTATTGTTGGCAATATAAATTTATGTATTTTTTAAATAAATGTTTTGGTATTTTATTATATTACATGTGTGGAATAAATATGGGTATACGAGTAAAACCATGGTTAATAACCACAGTTATTTTAATAGTTATGATATTGAAAATTGTACCCATAATGATTATGGTATATGGTTTAAAAATATGGTATGGTTATGTTATTTGTCATACCCGTACCATACCCTAACCATTGTCAGCCCTAATAATCATGGTTATTAATCACAGTTTTAATTGTATACCCATATTTATTACCACCATGTGAAATGTAATGGAACATTATAAATGTTATCTCAATAAATACATAAAATTATGTCACAAACAACAAAAAGTATTCAACAGTAATATCATTTAACATTTACATCATTAAATTACAGTTCGCCTTGAAATTATAGATTCGTGAAATTTAAAAGTGAATTATTTTTTAATCGTCCCGACTAGCACGGTCCAACTCGTACAAATTATTTTTTATATATAATCGAATACTCCATCTAATCATGCGTTATTACGGTTTACCAAACATTTCCTAACCAATAACCTCAAATAGACAAATACGATAACGACATGCCTATAGGCTGGTTGCGTTGAGTCCACATAAATGAGTGGGCCTTTCACTATTACACCTACGTTACTACTTCCTCAACCAGTAGAAGAACTCTTACACGTGGCATTTCTTCCTATTGGCCACTTCTGCAGTTTTATCGTATACCATCATGCAGCTAAACACTATCCACTAGCAAAAATGACTACATGCTGCGTTGTCCGGTGGGTCCCCCCTCCTTTGTCCATCGGATTGGACGAATATTACTAAAAATATCTAACACACTGAATAAAGTAGAAGGAAATGATTGTCAATCGCATAAGCAGAATATTAATCGGATAGTACCCGACGATGATGCGGCCTACCAAAGTCTATCATCGTCTCTCTTTTCTCTCCCTCTCCCCCCTCTCCCCTCTGTATTCTATCCCTCACTCCCGATTCAGCTCTGTACGTTCGCCGGCCGGACACCTGGGAACTCATTCTCTTGGCCGTGTTGCAATTACTAGGTCCACCGCCATGACGGCCTCCAGGTTCCATCATCTAGTTCCTATCACCGCTTCAATCGCTGCTGAAAATACTGGTGCTCGTTCTACTAATGGTTCTGCTTCTTCTGCCGCTACTGCCAGTGTATCAACCGTAGATAAAGGTATCGAAAAGTCCTGCAGTTATTTCTTACTCGTTATACGATTGTATGCTGAAGCTAGCTAGTTGCTTTTTCAGCTTCAGTGTTCGTCAATCCCAAGCTAAAGCTTGGATGAGATAGAAACTTCACTAAGGGATTTGGAGATTTGATAATCAATCTGGTTGCTGTTACATTATTTTGGATTTTCCTTGAACATCGTTCAAAGTGACTAACATTGTTAATATATATTGATTGTTGGCGTTCTTATTTATATTGGTTCACTTTCTTTTTATGCACAAGTATGCTGAGTTTGAGGTCAGAACGTAATGGTACGATCATTTATTATGTGTGTAAACTGCCGAAGTCTGAAGTAATTAGTCTTATAACTCATAATGCTAGTTTATTGTGTCTTTGTTTTTTTGTCTTAGGAAATAGATTCTAACTGTTCTTCTTTGCACTGACATATACTTGTTACTCCATGCAGATGATTCAGATGTCGGAGGCGGTTACCGCCTTCCTCCACCAGAAATTAAAGACATAGTCGATGCTCCACCCCTTCCCGCATTATCATTCTCTCCGCAGAAGGACAAAATTTTGTTCCTTAAACGAAGATCTCTGCCTCCTTTGTCTGAGCTTGCTAGACCGGAAGAAAAACTGGCTGGTATACGCATTGATGGACAATGCAACACAAGAAGTAGGATGTCATTCTACACTGGAATAGGGATCCATCAGTTACTGCCAGATGGTACACTCGGGCCAGAGAAGGAGGTGCATGGTTTTCCCGATGGGGCCAAGATAAACTTTGTTACCTGGTCTCAAGACGGTAGACATTTGGCCTTCAGTATCCGAGTGGAGGAGGAGGATACCAGTAGTAGTAAGCTTAGCGTGTGGATTGCGGATGTTGAAAGAGGAAAATGCAGGCCTCTGTTCCAGTCAGCTGATATGTATCTAAATGCAGTTTTTGAAAGTTATGTGTGGTTGGATAACTCCACATTAGTTGTTTGTACAATACCATTAAACCGTGGTGATGCACCCAGGAAACCTTTGGTTCCTTCTGGTCCAAAAATTCAATCCAATGAGCAGAAATCTGTTATTCAGGTCAGAACATTTCAAGATTTACTTAAGGACGAGTATGATGCAGATTTGTTTGATTATTATGCCACATCCCAACTGGTTTTGGCTTCTCTTGATGGAGAAATGAAAGAAATAGGTCCCCCAGCTATTTATACATCGGTGGATCCATCTCCTGATGGGAAGTACCTTATGGTTGACTCAATTCATAGGCCATATTCTTTCATTGTAAACTGTGGAAGATTTCCAAAGAAGGTTGATATGTGGACAGCTGATGGTAAATTTGTTAGAGAGATATGTGATCTGCCCCTTGCAGAGGACATTCCCATTGCATTCAACAGTGTGCGGAGAGGAATGCGTTCTATCAACTGGAGAGCAGACAAGCCTTCATCTATTTACTGGTAAGTTCGTTTCATCTAATCTTTTAATTTTTAACGTAATATTTGACTTGAAATCCATTTTGAAGATGAACAAGAACAGATAAAGTTATTGGTCTCGAGTTAGTAACTCCAGTTACCCACATGATACCAAGTGTTACACTAAGGCTTTTTCTCTGCATCAGTTATATCTATTCTCATATTCGTTTACGTGCATCAAAATTAAATTCTCTGCAATAGTTGTTGGATTCAAAATCATGCCCTTGGTGTACCGTGTAGCAAGGAAGAGTTCACTTGATTAAAGAACCACTAGCAAAAGGCTTGACAATGGATTTATGGAGACTCTTCAAGTCTTTTCAGTTATTCTTCACAAACTACTTGAGATGAGTTTCATCTTGTCAGCATATATTCTCAGAGTTTCTGTGTTCTACTTAACTTGGAAGCAGCGCTACTTTTTGGTTGATATAATGCAAATTATTTTATCTCATAGATAAAATTTGACACTCAAATAGCATGGGTATATATCTGGTAGTTCTTAATGCATTGAATTGTGAAGCATGAGATACTATGTAGATTTTCATCTAATGGCTGTGTTTAGGGTAGAGTCACAAGACGGAGGTGATGCTAAAGTTGAAGTTTCTCCTCGTGATATAGTTTATTCACAACCTGCTGAGCCGCTTCAAGCTGACGAGCCAGAAATATTGCACAAACTTGATCTCCGTTATGGGTATGCCTTTGAGCTTGTCATATTTATGTTAACAACGAAGGCTTTTTTTATTTCCATTTGTTGGATTTAACAATATACACCTTCACTGTTACAGAGAGGTTTCATATGTGGAGGTTCTATTATTTCCCTAAATCCACATTAACTTGTCATCTGTTGCCTAACTTAAATCTTGCATTTATTGATATGTGGTCTTGCTTGATTTTTTATTACAGAGGAGTTTCATGGTGTGATGATTCATTGGCTTTGGTTTATGAATCTTGGTACAAGACTCGAAAAATTAGAACCTGGGTGATATCACCTGGCTCTAAGGATGTAGGTCCACGGATACTCTTTGACAGATCTTCAGAAGATGTGTACTCTGATCCTGGATCTCCTATGCTTCGGAGAACTCCAAGTGGAAATTATGTTATAGCAAAAATAAAAAAAGAAAATGATGAAGGTACTTACTTCTTATTGAATGGAAGTGGTGCTACTCCTGAGGGGAATATTCCATTTTTGGATTTATTTGAAGTGTAAGTATTCTTTACATTGAATGCTCATCATTTTTTCTGCAGCGGCTTACTTCTCGCAGAATCACTTTTGCAATTGAGCATGTTTTCCTAACTCAAATGGTTTCAGAAATACAGGAGAGAAGGAGCGAATATGGCAGAGTGACAAAGAAAAGTACTACGAGACTGTAGTAGCTTTAATGTCTGATCAGGAAGATGGAGATCTTTCTCTTAATCAATTAAAAGTCTTAACTTCCAAAGAGTCTAAAACAGAAAATACCCAGTATTCTCTATTGGAATGGCCAGAAAAGAAAGCATGTCAAATCACAGCCTTTCCCCATCCTTACCCTCAACTCGCTACTTTACAGAAGGAGATGATCAGATATCAAAGGAAAGACGGCGTTCAACTTACGGCCACACTCTATCTGCCACCAAACTATGATCCAGTAAAAGATGGCCCGCTTCCTTGTTTGGTATGGTCATACCCAGGAGAGTTCAAGAGCAAAGAAGCTGCAGGACAAGTTCGTGGTTCTCCTAATGAATTTTCTGGAATAGGCCCGACTTCAGCTCTCCTTTGGCTAGCAAGAAGGCATGTTGTTTTCGCCGTCTCAATCCTTTTTTTTTTCTATAGTAAATTCTGTACAATTATGTTGCAACCGCTTCAAAGTGATCCTGACTCATGAACATTATTTCCTATTTCCAATGTTTGCAGGTTTGCTATTTTATCAGGACCGACCATTCCAATCATCGGTGAGGGCAACGAAGAGGCAAATGATAGGTGATTTATTTTTTCAATAATACTGAAAGCTATGAGAATGCTGTTAAAAAAATGAAAAGATATGGATATCAAAATAAGAAAATAGTTCCTAGTTCATAAGTTCACTCATCAAGGAAAGTCACACGAACACATTTTCAACTGCTGTTTACCTGATCTTATCACCTAAGAAACTCTTTACCATAGTCCATACTGCTGCAGTATTTACTCTGCACGTGAACTATGTTGATTGTATCATCTGATGGTCAAGACCATTTATATTCTTGGTAAAAGTATGAAACAAATGACCATTTCTACAGCTGTAGAATGCTGAATGATGAGTCACCTTGTTTCTTTTCAGGTACGTGGAGCAATTGGTTGCGAGTGCAGAGGCAGCTGTAGAGGAAGTAATTAGACGTGGGGTAAGCTATTAATTACTTGCATAAATATTACCACATGCACATATCATGCATGCACTAGGAAATAGTTCTCAAGATCTGATACTTTTGGGGCATGTTGGTTGCTCCTGTACAGGTTGCTGACCCTAATAGAATTGCAGTTGGTGGGCACTCTTATGGGGCATTCATGACTGCAAACCTTCTTGCCCATGCCCCACACCTTTTCTCATGTGGAATTGCTCGATCTGGAGCTTACAACCGAACACTTACACCTTTTGGTTTTCAGGTAGTAGACAGTAAGAAAACTAAGCACTTTATTTCCTTAAAAGGGAATCAGTTCATTATTTAGTCATGCAGTCAACACCGATGACTTTGTTCTTCTGCTTCTTCTGTTAGTCTAGATAAAACAGTTGATCATTCTTTATTTTTTCTTCTTTCATCGTGTAGAATGAGGAGAGAACTCTGTGGGAGGCTACTAAGATTTATATGGACATGAGTCCTTTCTTGTCAGCTAATAAAATCAAGAAGCCAATCTTGCTTATCCATGGAGAAGAAGATAATAATCCAGGGACACTGACCATGCAGGTAAAATGTTAAGATACTGATTGAAATTTCTGCCATAAACTTCTCCGGTTAATTTTTTTATTTTGTTAATGACGATTTAGTATCATGTTTACTTACTATATTAATCTAAATTGAGAATGGTGCATCTACAGTCAGATCGATTCTTCAACGCTCTAAAAGGTCATGGGGCTCTTTGCCGCCTCGTGGTTCTTCCATTCGAGAGTCATGGCTATGCTGCACAAGAGAGCATCATGCACGTCCTGTGGGAAACTGACAGATGGTTACAGAAACACTGTGTATCTAACACTGAAAAAGACTCCACTGCTGCATCTGAGGATATTAATTCCCAAAATGAAGGTTCGGAAAATAAAGTAGTTGCTGCTTCAGGTGGTGGTGGCAACCCAGAGAAAACAGCAGATTCTGACAATGGCATACACAACTGTATACCGTGGTCGTCTTTATGGTAATAATCTCTGCTCCTAATCCTTTTGACTATTTTCTTCTTAATTCATACTTCAAAAGGAATTTCTTACGTCTTTTGCATATTACAATTAATTTTTTGAAAGATTATATTGATTTTTTAAGTCCGAGTATGGTGAAAGTGGTTGATTCTTACTATTGTGCTACTTTTCTTTTCGTGTAGAGATTTATTATGAAGGACGCCACATCTCAACTAAAAATCGACCGTGAACAGTAGTTCTTTAAATTATGAGTTATTGAACTCAATATTGATAATATCGACCCGGCCAGTAATAATCCATATCCTTCAACTGTTCAGCATTTGGATGGGTATTGGGGTCGAATCCAAGCCGTATGAATATATGATTCTGTTGCCATTTAATTTGGTGACTACAACATTGAAGTTGCTCCTTCCACTGATGTCCATGTTTGCATGACATGCATGTGATGTTGAAATGAATAAGAGGATCCATATATTTGAATCAAATATCGATTTCTTGCCTCATAAGAAAGACACAAGAAACCAAACAAATAGTTTGGTGGGGATTAAGGTTTGGATGGAAGATCGAAAAAAAAGTAGATTAGGGAGGCAGATGCTATTTAGAGGACTCATTTTGATATTTAGCTTAGGGACCCTTTAGTTTAATATAAAAAGTTTTGTTTATTATTCGTTACTTAAAAACGAATTTTAGAGTTCAGATTCAATTATTTCTTTTTGGGTATTATTTTGATCCTGAACAAATAAATCATCACCTAGTCGGCTAGGCGTTCATTTCATCGACCAACTCAAAGAAGATGACAATGACATCGTTGTTAAGGTGTTGGGGATAGGGAGATTGAGTCGTTCCATTGTAATCAACTATCGTCATAATGTTAAATCTAGTGCGTATTTTTTTAAAAAAATAAAAAAATAAATACTTTTCTGAAAATACTTTCTTACAAAATAATTATGAAGAACCCTACCGACATAGGAAGAATCAATGCGAATTAGATATTATTTTGTGCTTTCATATAAGAATTTTAGATATTATGGAAGTAAAGTATAAATGGTGAATGCCGCACAACGATTTTTTTTTTTTGTGTGTGAAGGTATAGATAACGACTTTGGTTCATTAATTTTAGGATATATGCATTTTTTAGTATTATTTTCGATAAACTGTGCTTAATGTTATATTTTTTTAATTCCTTTTTGATGTAATTCTTTTTTCAATTAAATTCATTTGTTAGAATAAAATAACTGTTTTAATGAATTAAAAAAGTAGTAATAAAAACACAACCTAGACTGTGTCAACTTCTTGTCACTCTATTTATTTTCAAAAAAGTATTTATTTTTAATAAAAGAAATCGTTAAAATCTATGTGATCTCAGCAACCTAGTCTGTCTGCTTGCAAAGCTCCGCTGATCATCTCTGACTATATATATATTATTTGATTATTTTAGTCAAAGTTGTACATTTTTTACAATCATAAGAAAAATAGAAATTTATAACATATTTTTGGTCAATGAATTTTGGCATATATATTTATTAAAAGGAAGTTAAAGCATATTGTTTTTTTAATCTTCACATTGGACTGTTTATTTATTCTTATTTGTTGCTTTTAGAGATTATTATGTGACAAAAAGTTGTACAACAACAATGACATTAGTAGTAGATTTCGCCTCCAACCAAAATAAATAATAATTCCCTTAAATAATGAAACACCTAATTACTAAATTAAGAAGTTAAATTCGAAAAGTGTCCCCCAAATACTGTCCTTTTATTACCCATAAGCTCCCTCACAAATTCATAACCTTCATTTTATTATTTTTTATCATAATTTCGGACAAGAAATATTAAAGTTAAATTTTTTACTTTTAGTACAAGTAACTAATACATGATTTGTTACATGGTAAAAAGTAAAAACACCCTAACTTTGGGAGAATATATTCAATGGTACAAACTATAGGGTTCAGATAGAAACTTTAAAGCAAATTTCTTATTTTGTTTCAATAAATAATTTTTTGGCCAAAAACTAATTAAATAGATAAATAATTAATTAATTTCCCGTCATTTTCCCATCTGTCCCTCTCCCACTTCCCCCCCTCTCCCTCCTCCAATAAAAGCCCCTCTCTCACAGAATTACTCTCAGTCTCTTGCTATGGCGATTTCACTCTGCTCCGGCAAGTCTCTCCTCCTTTTCTTCCTCCTCTCCGCTGTTCCTATCGCCTACCTGATCTCCGTAGAGGTCGCGCCTCCGGCCACACACGTCTTCCATTACCACAGCTCCGGTTTCCTCCGGGAGTGCGCCAAGTGGGACGAATCTAACCGCCGCTTCCTCGTTTCCTTTCTCGAAGGCGGAATCGCCACCGTCGGAGTTCCCGAGGACTACGCGCCCGGAGCCGTCCTCGACGAGGTGGTGGTAGTCAAGGACGGTGACTTAGCCGGGAATGCTTCCCTCGGTCTGTCCGTTGATCTTCCCAGGAACCGCCTCCTCGTGGCCGTCGCCGATGTGTTCGGCAACCGGTACTCCGCGCTGGCCGCCTACGATTTGACCACATGGCAGCGGTTGTTTCTCACGAAACTAAACGGCCCGAGTAAGTCAACAAATTTAATCTTCATTTTCACGTGGAAGTTAGACGTCGTATTATATTGCATTGCGTTAATTACGTATCTGTCCTTTTATAATAGGAATGATTAATGCATGATATTGGTTACATATAATAAATATAATAAGATAGCTAAAATGTCACCGTTGCTCCTAAGTTTTGCATTTTTTGGAAACCTCTTTTATTTTAATTTTAATTTAAAGGCAGTATTGATATTTTTTTTAAGGAAAAAATATATTATTTAAGTCTGGACTTTTTAAATAACTTGATACATTAAAAACATCATTTAACACTATTTTAAGATTTTCTATTTCTCTTAACGAGTTGGTTTGGATCTTTACTTCGTATAATCGCTGAATTGAATTGAAACTTTACAAAAGTTTTTAAGAGATATAATCGGAACAATTTTTAAAAATATATAATTACTATTGAATCACGTTATTCGGTAGAACTTGGTTCAACGTTTCGGGTCGGTCTCCTTGCTGCTCTAATGACCTGCACAGAAGAAAAGTTCGAGGAGTTTTCGTGGTTTCTCTTCTGACGATCAAGTAAGTCGAAAGTTCGTTTGAAGATAATAAATGCAAGAATGTAGGTAGATTGAGAGCAATAAGTGACATTAAGTCCAAAAATGTAATGGGTGAGTGTATTTATAACACTCACCCTGACATGATTCGGGTTAGTCTTAATCATGGTCATCTCAGGTGTCATCTGGTTAAGTGAATATGGTTGGGTGCTCATTAATGGGCAGATGGAACATGTGTTGTTGGGAGACTGTCCTTTCTGTTCTTCTGTTCAGATCTGTCTGTATCATCCTTAAATGGTTGTTAGTAAGGTCGTTAGTAGGTCAGGGGGTGTTATGTCAGCAGCTGAAGGCACTCGATGGTCCCTTTGACGTGCCTCGTATCTTGCATCGTCTTGTCCCTTGCCCCTTGTACAAAGGTAACCAAGGGTGGAAGGTGCCTCAAGTGGTGGAGCGCCACTGAAGAGGGGGGCACCACTCTGGCCGAGAACAGTGTGTCGACTGAGCTTAAGGTGTCAAGTTGTCTTCATCCAGTGGTCTTCGATGATTCACGGGTATAGTGCGCCTCTCATCCTCAGGGCGTCGACATGGAGATGTTTTGATGTAACATGGCTGACCAACCCCCGAATATGCTCACGTCTGGCGTGCCCTTAGGGCGTAGCGATGCTATTATCTCCTCGGATCGAATCGGTTTTCGGTCGGGTCACCCCGAGATTTTCTCGGGTTAATACCCAACAATTACTTTTGTTAATTTTAAGGGTTAAATAACAAGTAGCTGTCTGAACTTTGGACGTTTTGCAACGAGCTACCCGAACTTTGAAAATTCAAAACGGGCTACCTCAACTTTGAAGAAGTTGCAAATACCTACCTTCGTCCAATTTCCGACGACTTTCTGACAACATGTGACAGAAAATTGGACGGAGGTAGCTATTTGCACATTTTTCAAAGTTGAGGTAGTCCGTTTTGAATTTTCAAAGTTCGGGCAACTCATTGCAAAACATTCAAAGTTCATGTAGCTACTTGGGACTTAACACTAATTTTAATCATTTTGGATTAAAAATTCACCCAATTGAAAAGAAAGAAAAATCATACGAACACAAAGGGCAAGAAGATATTAGGATTTAGAATGCACGGTGATATTGTGCCCTCATAAAAAAAAAATCATTTACAAAATACTGCCGATTAGTTGCAAAATACCCCCAAATTATGTACTTTTAACATACCCCTTAAACTTCAAGTATCATTTATTTGTTTTTCTCCCTTATACTATTCTATTTAGAATATATCTGTCCAAATTTATTGAAGTCTGATCTACCTGTTGAAGAATGGGTCCCAAAAGTATGGTCCATAATGATGGCACACAAATTTATTACCTTGTTGCTGCCTGCAGGCAACGAGAAGACCTTTGCTGACGACGTAGCGGTGGATGCGGAAGGCAACGCTTACGTCACCGACGCAAAAGCAAGCAAGATTTGGAAGGTGGGACCCAATGGAGAGTTCCTATCCACCGTAACGCACCCTCTCTTCACCCCAAAGGAATGGTACAAGACATTGGTCGGCCTCAATGGGATCGTCTACCACCCTGATGGGTACTTGATCGCCATCCATACTTTCAGCGGCGACCTCTTCAGAATCGATTTGGCCAATGGAGGGGCAGAAGTGGAACTGATCAAGGTGGACGGAGGGCCGCTGAGGTTCGGGGATGGTCTTGAGCTGGTGAGCCCGACAAAGATTGTGGTGGCTGGCAACCCTTCTGGGCGGCTTGTGGAGAGCTCCGACGGGTGGAAGAAAGCCTCTGTGGTAGGCAGGTTTAAAGGGCCGTCTCACAGGCTGGCGACGGCAGCCACCGTGAAGGATGGCCAGGTTTATCTGAGTCACATGGTTGGGATGGGGTATCCGAGGAAGAAACATGCTCTTGTCGAGGCGGTTTTTTCTTAGTGTTCTGTCGTGTATGGTGTTGGTTACTTTTGGATTATGTTTACGTTGTGTACTGCATTTGTCGACTTTTGTATTTTCGTGTTGACAATTTTCTGTTTCAACTTCTTTGATAGGAATCAAATATAAGCTAAAGTAAATAAATCTCAGAGACGCGATGGCACTAGCTAGACAGTATGATAATCTTTTTTTTTCTCAGAATAATTTATTAGTTGAATTGATATAAATTTATAACGAACCAATTTTATTTCAGCTTCCGAGTAATTCTAAATCGTAGTGTACTAATTTGCACATTCAACGCCAATTGAATTTTTAGTATATGAATACCCTTCTAAAGACTTTAAGTTTTCGGTGAAGTGCATAAAAAAAAGTTTAATCAAACTATTCATACCTAAAAATTCAACTACCGCATCGCTATTTATCTCTGAATAATTTGTATATATGTAAGGTAAAAAGGCTATATAGGGGAAGATCCTGTCGAAGAATCAAGTCCAATGCAAACTTGACATCATAAATCCTGACATTACCATTCAGGATAAGTCTCTCAAGCATGTTACCCCAAAGTTGAAAGAGCAGTTTAAGAGGCATATTGATGCTCTCTTAAAACTTGGAGTAATACGACCAAGTAAGAGTAAACACAGGACAATGTCCATGATGGTTTACTCAGGTTCTTCAGTAGATCCAGCCACCGGGAAGGAGATAAAGGGAAAAGAGAGGATGGTGTTCAATTATCGAACACTAAATGATAACACGTATAAACATCAATATTCCCTGCCAGGAATCAACACTATCATGCAAAAAGAGGCAATTCTGCATATATAGAACACTGGAAAAGTTTTTAAAGAATAGAACATATCGGTCACCACAATGACACAAAATCCAAAAGATGATAATACCAATGAGAAATAATGTAACCGCCATCACTTGAAGATATACGTACATTACATACAATACCTTTTATTGCTCAGTGCTGTCAATTGTAGCAAAATGCATAGACTGATGCCACCATTCCCGACTCCACAGTTAAACACTTATGGTTATTCATCGACGACAGTGTCGATATCAATCGTTCTATTGCGTTGTTCTGAAAATAATACACACACACACTATATATATATATATATATGCAGCAAAGTTTCTTGAGGCAAGGAAGAGGGTTTCCCAATGAAAAACTATGGATATGTAAATATGCATGTATGGGGTTATTAAATTATGACCTGTGTGCCAATAAGTGTGGCATAGCATCGACAGGGATTGCTAGCTCAATGAGATTGGTGTTTCTTAGCTCGACCTTGCGAGTTTGACACATCATCTCTCTTCGAGCCCTCGGGTTTACGAGCCCATGCAGGTGCCTGATCTGGCCCGTAGCGATAATCGTAGAAAAGCTCTTCACTTGCTTCAATGTGCTCCTTCGCAAATATCCCGACCCTATGGTCTCCCGCCACAAGCATTACCTAACATAACCAACAGAATATATATATTATATTTTTTTAAATAGCCGAGTCAAGAAGCGATTGGGTGGATAAAACTGAAACGGGGAGTGACGATGATGGTTAGGAAATGCAAAACTACAAGAGGTACACAATTAGACATAAATGCAAAATACGAATGGCTATCCTATATGTACTGCACAAATATATCTATCAGATGAATAGAACAACCAGCACATGGACTAACACCGTCTGCAGCATGAATAAGCATGATCCTAAGAGCAACCAATTATTGTAGGTTAGAGATCAATGACTATTATCTCATAAATAAATAACCACTTATTATACTTCACAGTTACCTTAGCATAGCAGTTCGGGTTTGATGAGTGGTTTGCAAACTTAAGCTTGTCTCCTTTGCGATAAGCATCGAGCACATACTACATACAGAAGATTTATTAATGCTTCTGCATATGCTTTTGTTTTGTGTCTCTCATGTATATATAGACATAGAGAGAAAGAGAGAAGGAAAAGGTACTTGCCTGATCATTTAAATCGAACAGAAAAGACGAATTAGCACGATCATATATTTTCCCACGCTTATCGGCTTCTCTGTGAGATATCAATTCACCAGTATACTCTCCAAGATAATCGTTCTTGTTGACAGGTTTCTGAAAACACCCCCAAAGGTGATGTTTGTAAATTATGTACGTGAATGAGTTGCTGATAGACATGGCTTCTTTTATTTGCAATAACATTCTTAAGATGAAAAGAGAGTCCATATAACCTTGAGAAATGCTCCCCATCCCGCCACATCAGATTTAGATAAAAGGATCTGAGAAGAAAAGAAAATGTTGTTGTCTTCAAGACTTTGATCAAGAAACAGAGTAAAACTGACAACTGACAACTGACCCTCTGTTGTTGTCTCAATAGGAGCCTCATATTCCCACACTGCCCATCTCCTCTTCTGGGAGGCTCGCCTAACGAACCATCTCCGCAGCTGCAATGCATCAAAACGGTAAAATTGTAAATTAAAAACAAAACAAAACTGTTCTACTGAGTAAAAAAAAAGATTGGGATCATCAGACACAAAACCAGAGGTAATAGACTCTTTACCTCACCCAGCAATTCCGACAAACATCGGGGTCACACTCACGTCCAGCAGCAAAGCATGGACATTGGCGACTTCTGCATTGACTCTTTGCGCAGTGGCATCCCCTGAATCTATTCTTACAGCTCTTTGAGCACCTGAGGAACCAACCGAGTACCTCAATCACCAGGGGGGGAAATAAAATAAAAAATTGAATATGTTACAGCTAGACACATCAGAAAATACGAAGAGAAATCAATTATTGTCAAACAGTTCCACCACAACCTTCCAGAACTTTGTGACACTTGCTAAGTTTTGGGCTAGCACCAAACTGTAATACTCTAAATAAATAGCCAGAAAAATAAAGAAAAGATAAGGAAAATAATTTTGTTGCTTACCCACAGTACTTTTCACAGCAAGTTCCGTTTTCTAGACATGGGCATTCTTTTCCACACAAGGTTTTGCATCCACACGGTAAATACTGCTTACAGGATCGGTGTTTTCCATCTGCTATTCTTTTCCACACTGATGGGTGCCCTGCAGACTTCCACGAGTATTTGAGCTTCCTTGTTCTCCCTCTTTTACGGATAAACCGAGATCTTGCCGGCATCTCTTGTTCCTAATGCAATGTAGTAATCGATTGGAGGCAACACTAGTAATTTCAGACAGTCTAAGGATAACAAAATAACTGCATTTTCCAGAAGATCCATTATATAGCTAAAAATTAGAAAGAGAATTAGCATCGGGAAGAACAAGATTAAGTTGCTTCTCAAGTGTTTATTTAACAGAACTAGTCCAAGTTCTGGCAGCTGTCTATAAAATGACACGTGATGTAAACCGTGTAATGATGATAGAGCATATAATAGCCTTACCAGAGCTATGTCCACTATGCTATACAAATATAGCTACTGGACTTGGGAAATATCAATTCATTCGGACAATTTAAAGTCCCACACTTCTTTGAACTGAAGGAATAGTTGGCATAGACTATGATGTCTATGAACAAAATATTTACAGAATAAATTGATTGAAGTCTTCAGTTTCTTCTATAATTTTACCTAGTCAGCAAAGTGATGCAGGAAACTTACGGCATAGTCCATATAAGCATCAGCATTGTCGTTGAATAGTGTACTTGAGGCAGTAATTGATCTATGAGGTGCCCATGATCCACCATTATGCATGTAACTGGAGACTTCTATGCATGTTTTCAAGCCAGAAAGCATGTTTCTTGCTATAAGGCAGCTGTAAAAGCAATTCTTTTCTTAAGCATCAAAATAAAAAATAGTCTCTGCATCTACCTAACCTTTTACACTAGGCATTCATTCACCCCACAAAGAACGTTTTACATGGCAAGTTATCGATCTGTCACTCTGCCATTTGGATGTATTTGTAAGATATAAAATATATTTGTATTACAGTCAATTCGCGCTATGAACTGCAAGACCGAGTACGGTCCAGTAAAAGGATACGTACATAAACCTCACCGCTCTCATAAATCATAGGATTCAAGACTTGCACTAGAGCAACATGCCTATTCTTTTTTAAAATTGTAGGATCAATCTGCTTTAAATGTTAATTTTTTTGGTCTCTTTCAAGGTAACCAAGGCAAAATCCTGTTACAAGAACAGTATCCAACAAGAGCTCGAGCATGCTCCAGCTAACAAAATTAACTGATAGTTTCTAAATTGAAATTGCTAAAATCCTTGTAATATCTCTCAAAGCAAATGAATTATTTATGATAGGATAGAAAAAACTTTTCGATGATACCTGTTTCGTCCAAATATTTCTATGCCTTTGAGATAAAGTTCTTTCTCAATAGGTCTCCATTCAGAGCTGTTCGGTTTTACTTGAACTAATTGCAAAAGCGAGGTCCCCTCTACTTCTGTTCCATCTCCCATAATAACATGTCCTACAGAATTATGGGGTACCTCATTGATCCCATGCTTAACTTTATTTTCTTCATTTAGAGCATGTTGAAGAGACACAAATTCTGAAGTATTTTTGAGGGGGCCAGGTGAAGAGATATCAGCAGTTCGAGAGTCAACTTCAGGAATTTTTGATAGCATAAGTTTCTTCTGTTTCTTAGAAGGATAATCACTGGAACCAGTAGGGACAGCATCTGAATGATCAGAATCTATATATTTTTGTACATTCTTCATTCCTCCTACATCCTGTTGGTGCAAATTTTGAAGATAGTCATCCTTGGCAGGTCGGCTTGGGGAAATAGGTTTTGTTTCTGCAGAAGTGCATTTCTCATCTTCAATAATAACTGTAACTTCAGTAGTTGACTGTTCTTCAGCATCAGAGACGACTTGTATTGTTTTGCTTTTTCTCCTATAGATGGCGCTAATGAAAGAACCTTCTGGTGATTTTCTAGTGGATTTTAACTGCAAATTATTGACATTGAAGTTAGGACATCCCTTCAGTATTTGAAAAAAAAAAGGCAAAATATATGATGTGGTAGATGATAGATAAACATATGAAATCATTAGCTAAGTAAGCCTCAAAACTGCTAATTATCAGAGATGGATGACTTAATTTGCGACCTCATAATTAAAAAGATCAAGCACCAGAGAGAGTACCTGTCGGTGACACTGGTCACTACAAGGTTTCCCATCATCAGTCTCAAAGACATATGGCAGCTTTTCACTCTGGCGAGCAGCATATCAACTTTACTAGGATGCATTAACTTTTAACACAACTTGTAAATTTAATAAAAGACGTTATGCACTCACAGGAATGATAACGCTTTGAGAACAGCCATGAAGACGGCAATCAAAGACCTGTTATAAATGCAATGTATAAGGTAATAGTTATGACATGAGGAACCATTGAAACTTTATAAAAAAAATACGCTGAACAGTGAACAAGACAGGAAAGGATATAGTGGTATACTTAATGCAGAAATAGACATACCAAACAACGACGGCAAAAAAGGTTGTCAAATGAATCTAAAGAAGCACCAAGAGTCTTCTCCAGAGATATCCCTACAGCAGACTCAAAGCCTGCAGGATCTTTAATGCTCTGATTATTCTCTTCATGATATTGCTGTTGAAGCACTTTATACCTCTCCTGCAGATGAACAAATCCCACGCTATCACTGCACAGTCAGAAAGAGACTCCACCAAACAATAACAGTAAATAACTGCAGTTCAAGTCAAGACAATTAGACACTCATTAGCCCAGCCTTAGTGATTATTGGTATTCCCACAATGTTGGTTACCTGGATTTCCAATGCAGTACCGCGAACAAATTGGCTCACGTTTTTCAGTACTTCATCACTATGGCCATATTCCTCAAATACCATCCTGGAATATAATATTGTCTAAGAGATGAGAATCACATTCACCACAAACGAATGCGCTGGTTCTGCACTTGAAAATTTCCAACTCTCCTTCAATAGAATTTACCCATCCATATAATTTGGAAAATGAAGATTCTTTTATACTATCTGAGTTATTATGATTTTAATGGTAAAAACAACAACATAGAAGTCAGTCTGGACTCTGGACAAGGCAATTCTAGAGTGGCCCTATCACACTTAGGCATATGCAAGTAATCACGACTACAACATCAAAGTATGCAGAATCCAGGTGATAGACTTCTCTAACTATACAATTCATGAAGGAGATGTCATGCTCACTCATTTTAATTGTAAATCATTTGGTCACTCAACTTCTATGTTTTCAAGCAATTTAGGTTGGATATTAAGAGAGAAAATTATATATTACGTATAGGAATTCTCGATATGAAAGAAAAGGTTCTTGACATGAAAGAAAAGGCCTGGACTGCATACATATACACGTTAAAGGAATGGCTATGTTCTACTTGATCTAAAGGTTTTATGCTTACCATATTAACCGATCTTCAGCCTCAGAATAAACTTGCTTTTGTTCATTAGGCTCTGCAGTCTCTTCTTCACTATCGCTACATATCAATGTTTCACTACCATGTTGATCATAATATATTCGTCTCCTTCCAACCACTGACTGGTCATCCGCCATTCTTTGATTTCTGTGCTGCGTAAGACAAATTTCTGGTCAGACGAAAGATAACGAGGATTCACAACGGCGACACGCAAAAGGAAGAGTTCCTCTGCTTAGACCAATAGTGACTAGAGATAGTCCTCACCAAAAGACCTTGGATACCAATTGAAGTAAGCTTTTACCTGTCCAAAAATATCCATGTAGTATAAGGCGGTAACCTCTCAGAGTATGGGAGCTTGGTGACTGAAGAAAATACAACTTCATGAATTTGTATCCCATCTTTATCTCCCACTCCTTGACTGAACTCACTAAATTTGCAGAGAGGACTGTCGGTTCTTGACGCAAGAGTACCAGCAATCCCATGATTAGCAGAAGCTGCTCGTAAAAGCTGATCAACACAACTTTCCACTTTCTTTCCATTTTTGTAAATTTTTTCCTACTCATAAACAATTGAAGATGCATTCCGACATCAAATTCTTGAATTTAATAAATAATAGGAAACGGGGTGAAGTATAACTTTTTTGGGGGTTGTTAAATTGATGTAGTATAATCTCCTGCCTAAAATCCGATCTTCTTTAACTTACCGACTACTGCGTATGCAGAACCAATCTATTTACACATACCACTAATACTACCTACAAACTACATCAACGTTTACAAAATTTTCGAAGGTTAAGACGATGGCTTACTTTTATGGAATCAATTCTCTCTGCCTGAATTTGTTTCATGAGCTGGTTTATTCTATTTGGCATTCCAGCATCTTCGCCAATCCGTTCTCCTTGCCATTTCTGTCAGTGATCATCAAAATCCAAATCTGGTAGCTCAGAGATTATACTGATCAACGAATTCGAAAGCATATAGCAACGATGAGGCAGAAAGGTCAATAACAGCGGAAACTAAGGGCGATTACACAATAACTATCAAGAGAGATTCGAGCTCCGTGGAGAGCTCTGCTCTTAAAGAGCTGAAATGATTGCAATTGAATTCAACAAGAAAAGCTAGAGAGAGAGAGGAGCTGACTCTGAATTTGGAGGTAGAGGCAATGATCGCCGCCTTGGACGCCATAGCTGGTGCTGAGCGTGGAGTTGGTCTGCGACTCCACCGCTAGAGTCTAGAGATACTGGACTAGAAGAGGACTAGGAGGAGTCGAGGAGAGACCACAATACGCAAGTGATTCAAGTCGTCGTAGAAGATGGAACCGACACGTGTCATGAGCAAAGGCGTGGTCTCCACCCGAAAAGATTTCCTTCCCCAACTTCCTAAATAAAAAACGGTAGTTGATCTTTGCGCGTGTGGGGTGTATACGTTTCTTAATACAAAATTCTGAAACTGTCCAATTTAGAAGGTAAATGGTCAAACTGCTCTTAAATTTTTGCCGAAATTTAAGAATTTCCTTAAAGTTTAAAGTGTCCCTTAATGTTTGAAAATGATGAAAAATTCTCATTGTCAAATGCTTTTTTAGGGGGAATTTTTCATCATTTCTTAACATTAGGGGAGATTTTAAACTTTAAGGAGGATTCTTAAATTTCGGCCAAATTTTAGGGGGCACTTTGACCATTAACCAAATTTAAAATGAAAATTGGCGAGTCATAAAGATTTTTTTTTTTCATGAATAAAAAACAAAATAAAGTTGTACAATTTTACGAGGACAAATAAAATACTATCCATTTTACTAAAGCAGTAAATAATAATACATATTTTATGTCAAAATTCCATAATATCTGTAAATGTTAGAATAGATTTTAGTATTATACCCTTATAAATGAATTTTAGGATGAAGTTATAAAATTACTACTTTTTATTTTTTCATGAATCATGTTAAGGTAAGTCTCAGATAATATTCTTAAGTTTTCTAGGAAAAAAAAAAATGAAGGGTCAAAATGTAAATATAAATTAGCCAACAATAATATTCCGCGCCAGGTAGGGGTCGAACCTACGACTTTCTGCTTAGGAAACAGACGCTCTATCCACTGAGCTACAGGCGCATTGTTGGCCTGAATGTTTTCATAATTTAATTCTCTCCGCGTAAATTAACAATAATGGGTTGAATAAAAAATAATGGATAATCTGTTATTTAGTTAAATTAAATAAATTTTTTTCTGCAAAATCTAGGACTCATCAGACGGTCAATACATACCACTTGCACTTGTGCTCTAGTTGTTAAAAGCGCTGATCCTCAAGTGGTTTGGTTCCTGGGTCACGAGTTCGATTCCCCCAAGTGCTCTTGAGAAATGGTCATCTGGTGTCCAAAGGGCCGGCCTCTCAACTCTAGGCTGTCGGTGAGACTCCGTTAACGAGGTCAGTGCAAGCGCTGATTGCTCAGAGGGAAAACTACGATACACCTGAAAATTCGGACATTACGTAGCAGGATGAGCCTAGGTCGTCACTGCACTCTTAGCATATTTACTCCGTACTTAAATTAATCTCACACCGCAGGACTCGTCTCAGATTTTTTAGGACAATTATCAATTAAACTGAGTCTGATTCAATTTTATCAATCCTAGTTAAACATGTATACGCATTATTTTTAGTTTTTTATTGCACAAATTCAAATTATTATAACATAATCACATTATAGAACTTTTACATGATTATTCATTAGTTTAATTAATAAATGTTATCATGATTATATTTGTTTGTTTTTGTCCTATGCATTATTTTAATATAAGCCTGCATGCACAGGCCAAGCTAATCCCTACTATTGATAATAACGCAACTACATACTATTTAATCAGTACAAATTATTATTATCTTTTAAAGATAAAATAGGGCACCAAAATGATACTTATTTTGTAAGATCCTTCTTTGTGTGTTATATATAATATATATGTATTATCAACTTTTGCCGTCTTTGTAAATACACATGACATACGATTCCTGTTGATCCATGATTCAGTCCTGTCTAACGTAAGCTACTATTTCCAATCGTTTCTCGAGACTTAGTAAATTCTGTACTTTCTGTACTTCAACATAAAATATTGTACATATATATATATATAAGGGTAAATGATCAAAGTGTTCCCTAAATTTTAGCCGAAATTTAAGAATTCCCCTTAAAGTTTAAAGTGACCCTTAATGTTTGAAAATGATGAAAAATCCTCAATTGTCAGATACTCTTTAAGGGGGAATAATTTTTCATCATTTCTTAACATTAGAGAGGATTTTAAACTTTAAGGAGAATTATTAAATTTCGGTCAAACTTTAGGGGGCACTTTGACCATTAACCCTGTATGTAAAGACAACAACTACTGGACCATCTAGGTTTCCATCAATACTCAGAAAATTCCGCAAAGTGGAGTCACGGCTAGACCATGGTCGTGTCGAGTTCCTTAGGGGCACCACATTTAGGGTTTTCCCCTCTCCTACAAAGCAAAACCATAACCATCCAAACAACATCCTTCACAATCTTCACCCTTCCAACTGTCTCAATGAGGTAATACAACCACCAGTTGAAAAAGTCAACCATCCCTACTCCTATGACCATCTCCTTCTTCACCTCAGCTACAATGACAAGAGCATCCACCTCATCTCTCATCATCGACCACCACAGGCCCCCATAGGCGGCTGCCATGACCGCTCTCTCAGCCCACCTTTCAGTCATGGCTTGCCCGAAGATGGTGTCATCAACCACAGGTTTGACCACCGCTCGGCACCAATATAGCATCGTCTCGTGCATCCCCAGGAAGAAGATCATCTTGGTTATCATGCTTCTCTTCTGGGTGTCAAAATTAGGTTGGCCAATCCCTGAAGAGATACTTCCTTCAATCCCTAGGCCAACCAAGACCTACATATATAGGCAATAAGGTAAGTTTTTTTTGAACTTCTCATGATTCTGAATTTTTATTTTAATGGTACGATATGAACGTACCTGTACAGCGCAAAGCAGAGCCCAAGCGATGCATAATCCAGGCTTATGGGTAGCATAAACAGGAGGAAGTGACGATTCTTCACTGTAAACGACGATTTTGCTGGTGAGGCTATGCAGAAGGGTGGCTATGGTCAGGGCTGCAACTGCAGCGTGAATGGGGTTCGGGTAGTTTTTTGTGTGGAAGAAGAGAGAAAAGAGAAAAGGGCGTTGAGGAGATGTTAAGTTTGAGGGGGAAAGAGTGGAAAGGAAGCTAGCATAGGAGAGCCTTGCGAGGAGGAGGAATGAGAGGGGAAGCAAGAGGCTAAGGAGAGTTAGAGTGAGGACATGCAAGGGTTTTCTTGCTTTCTGCAAAGTTAGTTCCATTTCTAGGGTTTTGAAGAATTGATCAAGAAATTGAAATGGCATGCACAAGTTGCATGAGGATGGATGAATAAGGGAGCAAGAAGAGGCTAGTTATGTATATATATATATATATATATATATATATATCTATATTATTAAGGCTCAACATGTTTATGTAACCGCCATCAGTTTAAATTACTAAAATACTCTTTAATTGCATGAAACTGTTAGATACATACATTATTTAATAAACTATTTTAGTCATTTCAAATTTTATTATTTTATTATTTATCCACCTCACTCTCTCTCTCCATATTATTTTATTATTTTTCTTTCACCATTCACCTCCATTTTTTAAGATAAAATCTCTTTCATTATCCCTCTCTCTCCCATTATCCCACCAACCACCATCTCTCCAATCTCCAACATAATTTTTTATCCCACCATCTCTCCAATCTTCAACTCCATTATCACACAATCTCTTCAATTTCCAACTGAAAAGCATAGCTGTTTACAACAATCGTTTGCTCAAGAATAAATAATCAACATCAAATTACGTAAGGATAACAATATTAATATTATTGTTAATAATATTAATATTGTTGTAAGGATATCAAATTACGTAAGGATAACAATATTAATATTATTGTTAATAATATTACGTAATAATATTACGTAAAATACATTTTATTATTGTTACGCAAGAATAAATAATCAACATCAATCGTTTGGATCCTTAAAATGTAATATTAAGATTATAATATTATTGTTAATAATACGTATTATACATAATGTTTTTAATATACTATTAATAACAATTAACAATGATATACTAAAAATTTTACCTTCAATTATTAATATCAACATAATGGTATATTATAGGTATACTTACAATAATTTTAATATTATAATACAAATATGTTACTAATGTATTATGTATTACTATTATAACTATATTTGCTAATATTATCAAATGTGAAATTTAAATTCGAGTAGAAGAAGAAAAACCATTTATTATTTATCCAATTTTTTTAAATTTATTTAATTTAATTACTATATTTGTTATTTTATATAACTTTGCAATTTTAAATAACAATGATAATTGTATATTATGTTCTCAAGTCGTCATATTTTTCTTTTGGTAATTGTGACTTTTTAACGTTTTTACAATTAATTATATATATTTGTTTCTTCAAATTATTCTCTCTTCTTTCCAAGAAGTTAAATTGTTTTTTAACTGTGAGCATTGTCGTTATAAAAATACATTTCATCTATAAATTAAAATAGAATTATAATCTATCAAAATTTACTATATTTATATGTTGAATATACATAATCTATCGTGTGAAGCAATAAATACATAATGTATATATTTTTTATATTGATAATTATAAATTATATAGTATTTTCAAATAATGATATTATTAAAATGTTTAAAAAATTATACTTTTTTTTAATATTAATGCATAAATGATTCCAGCTGCCCAAAGTTGTTAATATGTTATTACTCCAAACTAATATTATCCAAAATTTAGGTATTACATGTTGAGAAAAAAGTAACAAAAAATATTTTACTACAAAATTAAAATAACTCTGGTGATTTGTTGAAATAATATTTTACGAAATTACTGAAATATAAAAATCAATATTTATTTTTAGTGTTTATTATTTATTATATTTACAAAATATTTTTGGGATTGGTCAAATTTAGATTCTATGAGTATTTCTTTACTTAACTCTACATTTCATAAGATAAAATTAGAATATGAATTTACCTAAATCTCAACCCTACTTTATGAACTCAGGAAATATTAAAGTAAAATAACTCTGAAAATATCAAAATAAAAAAATAAGTAAAAAGTTAATCAAATATATCTAATTATATTTTTTGGGTAAATTTTTATGGTAATTTCTTGATGTTGTCACAGTAGATTTTTGATAATCGTCGTTTCATAGACATGATAGTGAGTTTGTTAAAAGATCTTAAGAGTATATTAAATGTATTCACTGACATGTTCGAACATATGAGACAGTTGGTTAAGGCGTGCGTCTTAAATTATAGATACTGATAGCGCCCAGGTTCAAATCCCGAGGATATCGACAGTATAATAACCAAAGAAAGGTTGGATGTCGGGAGTATAATACTCAAACAAAGGTCGGATGTCGGGAGTATAATACTCAAACAAAGGTCGGATGTCGGGAGTATAATACTCAAACAAAGGTCGGATGTCGGGAGTATAATACTCAAACAAAGATCGGATGTCGGGAGTATAATACTCAAACAAAGGTCGGATGACGGGAGTATAATACTCAAACAAAGGTCGGATGACGGGAGTATAATACTCAAAGAAAGATCGGATATCGGGAGTATAATACTCAATAAAAGGTCAGATGTCAGAAGTATAATACTCAAATAAAGGTCGGATGTCACGACTATAATACTCAAACGAAGGTCGGTCGAATGTCGAGAGTAAAATTACTTAAAGAAAGGTCGGTCGGATGTCGGGAGTAAAATACTCAAAGAAAGGCTGGTTGGATGCTGAAAGTAAAATACGTATTTTGTCCAAATATCGACATATATGTTTTTTGATCATATTATTAGAAACAAATATGATAAATATTTATCATGCTTGAGGTGTTGATATGAGAATTAAACATTTGATAAATATATCTGAAATTAAAATATAATTAAACTTAACTCTTAAAATATCAAAGTAATAAAACAATAAATAAATTGATCAAATATATAATTTTATTTTTTTGTGCAAATTAGTGGGAATTTCTTGATGTTGTCATGGTAGATTTGTATTAGTCATTATTTTATAGACAGGGTAGTGAACGTGTTAAGATACCTTAAGAGTATATTAAATGCATTCATTGACGAGTTCTGACTTATGAGCGTACGTCTTAAATCTCAAATAGTATGAGCGCATAGGACTGAATCCTACGAATGGTGTCTGAGTGAAAATACTCATAGAAAGTTCGAGGTTGGTATGAATACCCATAGAAAGTTCGAGGTTGAGCATTAGCGATAGTTGGTATGAAATAAGATAGTATGACATGATACATGAGTGAAAATTACTCATAGAATGTTCGAGATTGAACATTAAACGATAGTTGATATTATCATGATATATTTGTAATAGTCGTTGTAATAGCATGTATGAATACTCATAGAAATTAGTTCGAGGTCGGGCATTACGCGATAGTTGATATGAGATGAGATATTATGACATGGTATGTGAGTGAAAATACTCATAGTATGACTATAAACAATGCGCCATGTCAACTTTATCAAATACCAGCATATATTTGTTTGATCATATTCTTAGTAGCAAATATTTTTAAAACATTGCTCGAGCAACCGGGACCAAGAACCACAACTAAAGAGGCTCCCGGTTGCTCGATTAAATTTTTTTTTAATATTTAAAACAAAATTAATTTAATTTAATTATATTAGGTAATTTAAGTTTAGTTTTACAATTCAAATAATATTTTTAATCAAGTGTTTAGAGTAAGATTGGAATAAATTCAACGATGTACCTCATAATATGTAGATATGTGTTGCGTATATATATAGATATATCTAATTAACTACTAAACTATACTGAAATTTTTGTAATCCACTTAAGTGTATTTCCCTAATGGTTATACTAGACTACGGCACACGCTACGCGCGTGCACGTTGTCGTCGTTGGTCGTGCGTGATGTCTTACGAGAACATGATCAACCCGACTCCTAGGATAATACAAGAATTGATCACTTCATAAAAATATTATTAATATAAAACTAAACTTAATTTGCATAAGATAATGAAATAATAAAATTTAAAAAATCTTAAATATTTTTAAAAAATTGCTCGAGCGACCGGGTTTCCTTTTGATAGTGTTATATGCTCCCGGTCGCTCGAGCAATTTTTTAAAAATATTTAAGAGTTTTTAAATTTTATTATTTCATTATCTTATGCAAATTAAGTTTAGTTTTACATTAATAATATTTTTATGAAGTGATCAATTCTTGATATTATCCTAGGAGTCGGGTTGATCATGTTCTCGTAAGACATCACGCACGACCAACGACGACAACGTGCACGCGCGTAGCGTGTGCCGTAGTCTAGTATGTATGTATTTGGGTATATATTACAAGTCAATGGAGAGGAATATATATATAAATAAACAAGTGCTGGCCACGTCCATTGCTTAGAGACGAAAGACATGTTTCATGGTCCTCCAACGAACATATGTGTTTTGAAACATTCCTTATTATTATTATTAAGGTTAATTATTAAGTTAACTTTATCTGCAGGGATAAAACCAAAAAACTTATTTTTGCTTGGGGCAAGAATTATAATAAGAGCAAAGTATTGGACTAAAAACCAGTAAGAAATCTAAGACTTTAAAGGGATAAATTAAAACTAATATCATTTTTAAGTTCAAAATTACACAAAGTAGAAAGTAGAAGGAGACGATTGACCCCTTCTCTTAACATGACTCAGTATCCGGTTATCTGTTTAACATATTCGTGGTTTTGTTCCATTTTTTCATTGACTTTAATAATAAAAAAAAAAATGTATTATATATTGACTTTGAAAACAGCATAGAGAAGAAGAAGATACATGTATGAAATTCTATATTTTATATGTGGTTACATTACATATATTACATGCGTAGCTTGTAGGGTTGGTGTTATATATAGGGCGTGGAAGCATGGAGTTTATCCAGAGTTAGGAGGAAGGGATTTGTCTCGGCTTAATTTGAGATTCCTTCTTTGGTATTTGGACTATGTAATAATAATCATAATTAAGGGGGGTTATTTATCTTTTTATCGTTAATATTTTATACCATTAAGTGTGGATACATCGAAGCCTCTTCCTCCTACCCAACTTGGTGAAATATGTTGAAGTTACCAGCTGTTATCCTAAGTTTAGGGTGTATTTGTTATATTTAAATAGTTTAGAGTGTTTTATGCTTTTCTTTTCTTTATAGATCAGATTAGCTAGGGTTAGAAGGTGGAGGACTTACCTTGCAAATATTCTTGTATTCAGCTGCTATTTAAGCACTGCTATCCGCTGCATTCTGATTCAGTTCAATAGAATACAAGTTTTCATTTACTCTCCTAGGGTTTCTACGTTCCTGTGCGCCTCCCTTTCTTCATTCGATTCCAACTTTTACATGGTATCAGAGCCATTCCGTGCTCTAACGCACCTTCGTCGATCCTCTCTTCTCCATCACTGAAGACTTCGCTTTTTTACCTGTTTTTCTCTCCTAATATCTGTCCCTATGGCATCAACCTCTGCACCTCTCTCATCTAGTTCTACCACTGTGATAGGAGTCACTGGTATTCCGACCATAGTGACTCCAACACCACCCATGATAGACCATAACCACCCTTTGTTTTTGCACCCCTCTGATACTCCTGGTTTATCTCTTATATCTGAAAAATTGACTGGTTCAGATACATATTCCTTTTGGAGTCGTGCAATGTATATTTCTCTCTTGGCAAAAAACAAGTTGGGTTTTATAGATGGGTCGTGTGTTAAGGAAAACTATGATGCCAGTCTGCATCATATTTGGGATAGATGTGATGCCTTGGTATTTTCTTGGATAATGAATTCTGTGTCGCGTGAACTTATGTCTGGTGTTGTGTATTCGACTAGTGCTTTTCGTGTGTGGAGTGATCTTAAAGAACGTTTTAACAAGATTAATGGATCTAGAATCTTTCAGTTGCATCGTGAGATTTCTTTAGTCCAGCAAGGTGTTGATTCTGTTTCTGAGTATTTTTCTAGATTGAGGTTGTTGTGGGATGAGTTTGAGTCTATCTGTTGTCTTCCTAATTGTGTCTGCGAGCAATTCCAGAGGCATCTTGAGCATGCGTCCAACCTAAAGTTGTTTCAGTTCCTTAATGGTTTGAACGAGTCATATTCAGCTATTAGGTCTAACCTGCTCATGAGAGAGAGACTTCCCTCTCTTAACCAAGCCTACTCTGTTCTTATCCAAGAAGAACATCAGAGAGGGATTTCGGAGAACAACATGGCCAATACTGTAAACCAATCCAGACCCCCGAGAAGGAATTTGTTCTGTGATTTCTGTAAAGGCAAAGGGCACGATGTGTCCCGATGCTTTAAGAAAAATGGTTTTCCTCCTGGTTGGAGGAGAAACAACCAGGATCAAGGAAAAAGACCTCAAGCCAACATTGCCAGTACCAATTCCTCTCTCTGTTCCACACCCGAGTCTGTTGATACAGGTTGTTCTACGCCTCTGGACATGCCACACAATGGATCTGCAATGATATCCACCGAGAGCTTGGAGCATTTGGCGCATTTGCTAAGTAAGATTCAGGAGCAGCAGGACACTCCCGAAATAAGCGCAAATGCAACAGGTATGGATCAATTATGTAACTCTGTTCATAAATCAGATTACTGGATATTGGATTCTGGAGCTACAGATCACATGAGTAGTAGACTAGATTGGTTAACCGATTTAAAAAATATTAGCTCCAGTGTCCGATTACCAAATGGTTCATGTACAGGTGTTTCTAAATCTGGAAAATGCTTATTTGGTAATCTAAAAGGGTTGAATGATGTTCTATATCTGCCAGATTTTAAGCATAATCTGATGTCTATTGCGAGATTAACCAAAGATTTATCTTGTTCTGTTACTTTTTACCTTAAGATTGTGATAATGCAGGATCTTTACAGTGGAATGGTATTGGGGATTGGTAGAGAAGCTGGAGGGCTTTATCTCTTCAAGCCTCATATACCATCCACAACCCTTCAAGCTTCTTCTTCCTTGCATTCTCCTTCCATGTTATGGCATAAACGGCTAGGACACGCTTCTATTCAAACTTTGGAAAAAATTGACTCCCTTAGATCTGTTGTTTTTCAAAATAAATGTGTTGTTGGTTGTTCTGTTTGTCCGTTGACAAAACAACATAGATTACCTTTTCCTGTTAGTTCTTCCAAAACTTTATCTGCTTTTGAACTCATTCATATGGATGTTTGGGGGCCCTATCATAAGCCCACTTATGACAACAAGAGGTATTTTCTGACTATAGTTGATGATTTTAGTAGAAGTACCTGGACTTATTTGATTGCCCTGAAATCTGATGTTGTTGTTGTGATTCAGTATTTTCTTATCCTTGTGAAAAATCAGTTTAATAAATCTGTAAAAAGGATAAGAACTGACAATGGGAGAGAATTTTTTAATGAGCAATGCAACTTACTTTTCAAAACTGAAGGAATTTATCACGAGAGTAGTTGTCCTTACACTCCTCAGCAGAATGGAGTGGTTGAAAGAAAACACAAACATCTTTTGGAAATTGCTCGTGCAATTAAGTTAGAAGCTGATATTCCTTTAAGATTTTGGGGTGATTGCATTTTAACAGCATGTTATTTGATGAATTTGATGCCTACTCCTGTCCTTAATGGAATATCCCCGCATGAAGAATTGTTAGGAAGAAAACCGAATTTATCTCATCTTCGTATATTTGGTTGTCTTGGTTATGCGAAGGTTTTGCCCACTTCTGATAAATTCGCATCTCGTTCTGTTGTCTGTGTTATGATGGGATATTCATTGACCCAAAAAGGGTACAGGTTATTGAATTTACAGACCAACATATTTTTTGTTAGTAGAGATGTTAGGTTCGTGGAGGATGTTTTTCCCTTCAAGAATTTGGAGAACACCAAGAAAAACTTGTTTACAGATGAATATGTTGGACCGACTGATGTTGATCTCAGTCTGCCCCATTTGGATGCACCATTGGATCGAATTCCTGATTCCGACCTTCCTGAACATCCAACCAATGAGGACAATTCAGACGACCATAGACATTCACAAATCCCTAATGAAGAGCCACGAAGGTCATCTCGACTAATTCGAGTCCCTGCTTGGCAGAAGGATTATGTGATGTCTGGTAGCAATATTGCCTATCCGATCCACAATCAGGTTTGCTATGATGGTATCAATTCCAATCATAGATGCTTTATCAGTTCATTAGATAAGAAGTTTGAACCTGACAACTATGCTGATGCCTATCATGATCCAAATTGGATTGATGCTATGAAAAATGAGATTAAGGCCTTAGAAGATAACAAAACCTGGACTATTGTTTCTCTTCCACCAGGTAAAAATGCAATCGGTTGCAAATGGCTATATAAAATTAAATATAATTCGGATGGCACGATTGACAGGTATAAGGCTCGTTTAGTTGCAAAAGGATATAATCAGAAAGAAGGAATTGATTATGCTGATACTTTTTCCCCTGTGGCTAAAATGGTCACTGTCAGAACCCTCCTTTCCATTGCTGCAAAATGTAATTGGCCTCTTTATCAGATGGATGTATTTAACGCGTTTTTGCAGGGAGACTTAAACGAAGAGATTTATATGCAAATTCCACAAGGTTTTCGCAAACAGGGGGAGAACAATCTTGTATGTCGTTTGCAAAAATCCTTGTATGGATTAAAGCAGGCTTCAAGGCAATGGAATATGAAACTCACCGAGGCCTTGGTAAAACATGGCTATCAGCAAAGTCGTTATGATTATTCCTTATTTACTAAGAAATGTGGTTCTGATATTGTCGCTTTGTTGGTTTATGTTGATGACTTAGTCATCACTGGAAATAGTCAGCAACTTATTACTGAGTTAAAAGCAACCTTACAAAACAACTTTAGGATGAAAGATTTGGGAGAATTAAAGTACTTTTTAGGTATAGAAATTGCTAGATCCGAAAAGGGTCTCTTTCTGTGCCAAAGGAAATATTCTCTTGAACTTCTTGCTGAGGTTGGATTGTTAGGAGGTAAACCCAGTAAAACTCCTATGGAGCAGAATCTCAAGCTGACTTGAAAGGGATATGATGAGACTTTTGGGCTGAATGATGATGATGCCTTGATATCTGATCCCACCTTGTATAGAAAATTGGTTGGAAAATTGCTCTACTTAACCATCACTAGACCTGATATTAGTTTTTGTGTGCAACATCTCAGTCAGTTTATGCAAAATCCGAAAAAATCTCATCTTGATTCTGTGTATAGGATTATCAGATATGTTAAAAATCAGCCTGGATTGGGAATTTTATTATCATCTGATTGTGATTATAATATTGTTGCTTATTGTGATTCTGACTGGGGTAGTTGTTTAGAAACTAGAAGATCCATTTCAGGTTATTGTGTGAAGTTGGGTAATTCTCTTGTCTCCTAGAAGGTAAAAAAAGCAGGCTACTGTATCTAGATCTTCAGCGGAAGCTGAATATCGTAGTATGGGGTCTGTAGTTTCTGAAATTATTTGGTTAAAAGGTTTGATTAATGAATTAGGAATAGAAAATTCTGTTCCAGCTAAATTATATTGTGATAATAAAGCTGCAATTCAAATTGCAGCAAATCCTATGTATCATGAACGTACTAAGCATATTGAAATTGACTGTCATTTTTTGAGAGAGCAGATAAATGCAGGGGTGGTCAAGACAGAATATGTACGTTCAGGAGAGCAAATTGCCGACATATTCACGAAGGCTTTGGGGAAGGCTCAACATTATTATCTTGTCAAGAAATTGGGAATGATCGATATTTATTTAGGACATCAGCTTGAGGGGGAGTGTTGAAGTTACAAGCTGTTATCCTAAGTTTAGGGTGTATTTGTTATATTTAAATAGTTTAGAGTGTTTTATGCTTTTCTTTTCTTTATAGATCAGATTAGCTAGGGTTAGAAGGTGGAGGACTTACCTTGCAAATATTCTTGTATTCAGCTGCTATTTAAGCACTGCTATCCGCTGCATTCTGATTCAGTTCAATAGAATACAAGTTTTCATTTACTCTCCTAGGGTTTCTACGTTCCTGTGCGCCTCCCTTTCTTCATTCGATTCCAACTTTTACAAAATAAGCCTCTTCCTCCTACCCAACTTGGTGAAATATGGGTAAGGAGTTGAATCGAAGATGTCATTAATCTAGATTAATTTCAGTTGGAAGAATTTGAGAAAGCAATGAGGATGAGTTATGGACGCCACCATGGTATGTGACATCTGCAATTCTGTTTGTGAATGATGTTGTGGAAGATATCCTGACTAAAAAGGGATGAACAGTTTGATGAATCAACATAGGGGAAGATGAAGAAGACTGGTGATATAGGGTTAAATATGGTCTGCTTGATTTTTGTAGCTAAGTTCTGATAAAATTTGATCATATATTCATATAGGAAATTGGTGTATGTATTATGAATTCGTTTGATGCTACTTGATGTTTGTTTAGCTGGATTTTCATCAAACAGAATCAGATATTCAAGAAGAAATGAAATGGTTGCAAATGTGGTGACTTATGTTTGTGGAGAAGTTGTTAAATGACGTTTTATATTCTCTTAAATGTTATTAAACGGTTACTTTAGTTTGGACATTTTGTTACATAACCGTTACTACGTCATAATCCATAAACATAAAAGGGAGTAGAATCGTCTTTAAATTAGGTCATGTGACTTGCACGTGACAGTTTAACAGAAATATGTGACGGAAACTTAACGGAATAACCGTTCAGTCACATCCTCAAACTTAAGTAACAGTCCAGTCACGCAAAAAAAGATGAGTAACCTTTTAATCACACAGGTTAAAGATAAGTAATTGTTGAGGTAATTAACCATTTTTTGTAACGTTTGGACTCAAATAACTAGGGTTAGAAGTAGAGAGAATTGGATGCAATTTCCAAGTCTCTTTACCTTATCTTCTGTCCCCATTTGCCCAACTCCCGTCCCCATTTGCGCTCCCTTCTCCTTTGCGTCTGCTCTTTGAATTCCGCTGAACCATGCGATTCCGGCGAAGGGATGGTCGCCTTCGGAGGCTGGTGGCCGTGATGAAGCCCAGAGAAGAATGAAAAAGGAAAGACATATGCAATTAATAAGGTTTTTCAAGATAAAACGTGAGCTATGAATGAAATGACAAAACACTTCGAGGTCAAGTATTACTTCTTAGGGAAATATTGGGAGTTTGCAACAACCTGATTTAAGAGGAGTGTTAGTTAAAATCATGTTTTTCATATTAGTGGAATAATTAGCTAAAGATAGTGGAAGTAGTGGAAGTAGTGAAATAATTAGCTAAAAATAGGTAGTAACTCTTGTATAAATTCTCAATTGCAGATCAAATAAAAAAATTCAAGTTCTCCACATTTTTTATTATGTTCTCCACATTATGCTGTTCTTCAAATCATCTTGCTTGATAAACAACAGTTTCTAACATTTTTAGACTTGTTTATTTTATTCTAACACGTATAACTTGAGCCCAATGTTAGTAGAAATATCGGTCCAACCGGGTTTGAATATGCTTTCAGACAGGGCTTTTCGAAACGCTCTCTGGTTGACTTTTTAATTTTCCAGACTAATAAGTTTCTTTGCTTCGCACTAAGGAAAAATTAAATTGATGTTAGTAGAGGGACTGTTTCTAGAATAGCAAAGGATCAATTGATTCAATTCGATTCATTATGAATAGTAATATGGACCAATCGTGACAGTTTTTTTATTTAAATAATACTTAAAAGTACAAAAATATAATTTAATAATTTTTTATTTAAGTAAAAATTTCACAAAATCGGAGCAAAACCGATCCAGCTGTTTTTTAAAAAAAATCTATTTGAGTTGGATGTTGATAATTTTGGTCTAAGATTTCTTAATAACAACATTTGACTAAAACGTTTATTTAAAATACTATTTTTCGATTTAAATTAAAAATAAATCAATTGAATAATCGAAAAAATTTGATTGTAAAACTAAAATTGTACACTTATCTTGCATTTATATTATATTTTAAAATATAATATAATTTGTCTCATAAATATTTAAAATTTATATATCACCGCCCCTAAGAAAAGATTGAAGATCTCGTTCTCGTGACGTATTGTTGGAGAAGTGTAGCATTGTGTTGTTCACCAAACCCAGTAATCTACCAATCTCCAAGCCGTCGATCGTTCCCTTTCTGTTGGACAGTTGAACGACTGCTACTTTCTAGAACGAATGGAGTCCGTGGAGAACAGTCCAAGCTGGCATCGACTGTCCACGTGGCATATATCCGACACATAATGGCACAAATCGGGGGGAATATACTGTAGATTAGTATACGCATTTGTGGAAATATAAGATTAAATACAATAAAGGTTTTGTGATGATATCTAGAACTGTCGATGATTAGGGTAGGGTCAGGGTATGTCAAATACTATAACCATACTATATGTTTAAACCACATATCATAACCATAATCATTATGAGTATAATTTTTAATAGCATAATCATTAAAATAACTGTGGTTATTAACCATGGTTTTACTTGTATTCCCATATTCATTCCACACATGTAATATAATAAAAGATCGAAATTTTTATTTTAAAAAATACAACAATCTATATTACCACCGTTGGACTTTGGCGCCTTCCATCTTCAATAATTTCAAATTTTCAATTATATAATTTATATTTAGTATATTATATAAATAGTTTATTAATAATAAATAAATATCATGTTTATAGAATAACCATGGGTATAACTCAAATACCATAACCATAATCATTATGGATAGAAAATTCATCATCATAACTTCACCGCACCATAATGGTACGGTTAACCATATTAAACAGTAACGGTTATAACCATAGTTATGGGTTTTTCACCGCACCATTGCCGACCCTAATGATATCACTCATAAGATATATACTTTCACAATCAAAATAATTTTCACTCATATTCTGGTGAGCTTGTAAGAAGATACTAGTTATGAATATTTTTTTATTTTCAGTATTTGAAATTGAAATTTCTTATTTGAATTTTTATATTTTTTTATTAAGGATGGTTAAACTATATTTCATTAGTACCTCAACTTTTATGATCTTATCTAAATCCAAGGAAGTTATTATTGTTTAACAATTCCTTTCCCTAAAGATATTTAATCTTTTTTATATATATAAAATTTGCAATATCATAAAAATAAAATCATGTACTTATTATAAAGTCAGGCTTAGTTTATTGGAAAAGGTAATAAATATATTTTATAATTATTCAACCTCAAAAGACAATATGGGTATTTTTCACATTTATATTTTGTCGTACTTTATTTTCGAATATTATATATATATATTAGATGATATATAGAGTTAGAAAAAGGGAGGCAACTTGGGAGGGTTTCATAACTTCTGGCTGCTGTTGATATCCACATCTCTTTCTTTATCACATTATTATATTATATACTTTTCCTACCTAAAAACATCTCATCAAACTGATCTTTTATAGCTTCACTACTTTACCAAAAACCATAAGAAGAAGAAGGTAGAGCAGAGCCCCATGGATGAAGAAGCTTCAAAACCAGAAACCCATCTCTCCAAAAAAAGGTGACTTCTTTGAGCCTTCTACACTCCTTTAACAGACATCATATATGCAGCTGTGTCTTGTTCCAAACATGTTTTGTTTGGATTTACTCTTTGAGTAGGAAGGTTGCAGAGAAGACAGTTGTTAGAGTCAGAAGGGAGGGAAGCTTAGGGACACAAGCTCGAGCTCCTCCTTCTGATCCTTGGTCATGGAGGAAATATGGTCAGAAACCCATCAAGGGATCTCCTTTCCCCAGGTAATGAACGTTATGAAAAATTACAACTTTTTGTTTTTAGGAAATTAATATTTATTTATTACTGCACTATTTTTCTTTTTATAATCTCAAGATCATAATTAATTATATTTTTCCTTTTTTTGTGGTGATAGAGGTTACTACAGATGTAGCACATCAAAGGGCTGCTCAGCAAAGAAACAAGTGGAGAGATGCAAGACAGATGAATCCGTCCTTGTCATCACTTATTCTTCCTCCCACAACCATCAAGATCCTTCTAAAACTCCGATAGCAAAGAAGAAGGTGTTTGAGGAACAAGGAGATGAAGATCAAGAAGATTATAAATTACCTGGAGCAGTGGAGAAGAACACAGATGAAAGATTCAACTACTTGGATCAAACAGGAGATCACTTCTTCTCCATTACGGAAGCAGAGACTGTAGCTATGAACTGTGGACGGGGAAACAGCATGGGTTTGGTGGTGTTGGAGGAAGAAGATGAAGGTGCTGCACTGCCTCGACGGACAGTTGGTGAGTTCACGAAGAAGACCGAGGAGGAGCTAATGGATATGGAAAATGACTTTTTTGATGAGCTTGAGGAGCTATTCCCGACTACTACGTATACTCATGTCTCATCTTTCAAGAGCATCTTGTTCAAGGAAACTGTCTACTCTTGATTTCCGACATAATCTGTTGTTATTTTCGGTTTCTGTTCTGTCGGAAACTGTAAAAATCCACCAGGTTTTTCTTGTGTAAAATGTGGATTAATATGGATCAAGCATGCAGCTTTATTGGCCAAAAAAAAGCATGCAGCTTTCTAATAGGAATAGTTATTAATGTTAACATGACTTAAAGATACAAAATCTTTTACCTCACAAAACAGTTGGTTAAGACGTTCGTCTTAAGTTTAACTTAGTAATAGAGCACGCAGATTCGAATGGTGGTGTTGAAAGTAATGATACTCCTATTAAAGCATTAAATGTTAGGATCAAACACTCAATCTGATGAAGAAAACACTCAGAATTGATAAGAAAAAACTTCAGTTTTCAGAGAGGAAAGGAAGAGAAGAACTTTGATTTTCTGGTAACACCCAAGTGGACAACCTCCACACAGTTTAGAAGATATATTCATGACTGTTACTGTTACAAAATACGTATACATAGAGAAATACAATACAGTATAGTCTATGGGTTAGGGGCGCTGCCCCGAACCCCGCCTTCGGGTGGGGGGCTCCCGGCCCCCCACACCCCGGCAAACTCACCGCGGAAGTTGAACCACGAGACGCGTACATTAATACATAATCGGTCATTATATATCAATCAGACTACAATACCTAACATTAAAGTATGAGGTTGAAAATAAATCGATGTTTATAAGCATCAATTCAATGGAGCTATCTTAAGAGTACCTTCACTTACAAACTAAGTTCGAACTTTAAGACAGTTGATTCAGATATATTTCTTAACTCTAATAGTTACTCAATTGATTTTGGTATCTTCATAAAATTTAAGGGTGTACACTCTCATATTACTATTAAAAAGATATTAACATATTAATCAACTTTTATATATATATATATATTATAAACTCAATTACAAATAAAAATATTCAACACACTTTAAAAGAAAAAAAAAAATAGATATTTTGAACCACTCTAATAATATCTTCAATCATTTTAGCTGCACGTTTGTTGATTGGGATTTGCATGGTTAGAAAAGAATTTCATGTCTAGAAAATATTTATATATTATTATTATAAACTCAGTTATAAAACAAAACATTTAACATACTTTTAATTAAACCATGCTGATAGTCTCTTCAAATGCTTCATTCATTTGAGCTGATACCATCTTTCTCCTTGAGTAGTAAATATTTCCTTGTATGGCAGATACGAGTTTTTAATGCTTCCTTATCCCCCAAAGAAATATGTTCCTTTTTAATGCATTTGTTCGTGAGGGACCCTTCCCCTATGGATAATTGGATATGGGTTGGATTTAATAGGCACATAGCATAGGCATAGCTAACCGTTTCAGTATAGAAAGAAGGGTTGTTACTTGTTAGCTTATTACCGACGGAATTCAGAAAATGAAGAAAGCAGACAAATATATCTATAAGTATTAAATAATATAATAAAATAAAGGGAAATACATACTTGTATATACAACGAAATAATAACATGATTTCTTAATTAGAGATTTGAATCCGTAAGCTTTTAAATTAATTTAATAGAAAAGTAACATATTTGTACAAAACTTTAGTTGCATCAATGTTTTTTTTTTTGTGTGATGTTAATGGTTCAACATGTTTGAAAATGATGGTAATTGATACCTCCGTTACTTTTATATTAAAAAATTATGTTAAATATTTTTCATATTTGGAAAATTAACCGAATATTTTTATAAATGTTACAACTAAACCCTACAAACTTACATTAATATTACAAATAAGTACCGACTCGATTTGAATCACACCGGAGGTCTCCTAGCCAGGGTCCAAACTAGATCAGATCACCCAATCCTATGGACCTGGTTTGGGTTCGAACCCAGACCATAGGACCCTCGGATCAGAGCTCAATTGGAACCCTAATCGTCTGAACCAGACCTGGTTGGGTTTTTGCCCAAACCGATTGAGACTCCAATTGAGCCACAATCGGGGGGTCTTATGGTCTGTGTCCGAACCCAAACCAGGTCTCCAAGGTTAGGCGACCTGGTCTGGGTTTAGACACTGGCTATGAGACTCATGTTATGGCTCGAATCGAAGAACTTGTTTGTAACATTAATGTAAGTTTGTAGGTTTTAGTTGTAACATTTAGAAAAATATTATGTTAATTTTGCAAATATGAAAAATATTTACCAAATTTTTTTTAACAAAAAACTAACTGCCATTTTGGATTGAAAAAACATTTTGAATCATTTTCATACTTTTACCTTAATTTAAAATTGATGATTCTATTACATATCATTGTTTAACTTAAGTAAATACAGTTTTATCCGTGATTCAGGAAAGAGAATTTTTCCCGAGTCAAACCTCCCTACAAAAATGGTGTGGTCTATCTGCTCCACACGTTTACGTCTCTCTCTCGTTCCTCCATTTTTGCAGTCACAAAGCATTGAAACCCTAAAATTAGGGCAAACAGACGACTTTATAAGCAAATCAAACCCTGTCCATGTCAAGATCATCTACAGTAATAAGCATTTTCCCCTCCTGTAAGTAATCACTCTTTTTGTCTCTACTGCTCTGATCCGAGAAGAGACATTTTTTTAAAAAAATAAAAATGGATCTTTCGAAGAAGTTCATCTTGTCCGTTGTCATCTCCACCTTGTTCTTCACGGAAGCTCTTTGCTTGCCTCGCAAGCTAATTGGCCACGGACCCATGGTGCATTCGGGGAAGAAACTCGGCATCGGCATCGGCATTGGTGGTGCCCATGTCGGGATACATGGTAAGACATTGTGATATCTTAAACCACGGTGGTATAATACAAAATTGGGCACCATATATACAATAAGATTACCTCATCCTATCACCAATTGGTTTTAGGATGGAACCTGAGTTGTATAATGTGGTTGCTATTTGGGTGTGGCTCGGTCCCGATATTAAAATTTAACATGGTATCAGAGCTCGGTTTCGATTGACGGTGTTGGGTGTTTCCCGTTGTGGATTTGTTGTGTCCCGTTTACTCCACGTATCATAGTTCGGGTCGGACCTGGACGTGAGAGGGGATTTGTTGAGTCTCAACCCGTTTGGATTAAATATGTTGATGTCGTACCTTAATCGAGTTATCATAGTGCGGGAGAATGTTGAAAGTCAATGTGATATATTATACCACACCGGGGGTATAATACAAAATTTGACACCATATATACAATAAGGCTACCTCATCCTATCACCAATTGGTTTTAGGGTGGAACCCGAGTTGTATAATGTGGTTGCTATTTGGGTGTGGCTCGGACCCGATATTAAAATTTAACAATATAATGTTATATGTATACATCTTATACACTATATTTATATATTATTATTTTACAATCAGTTGACATAGTGTATATAATTTATGAAAAAAATCTATTTTTTAATTAATTTAACAATTAAAATTATGCAACTGAATAAGAAGTTTTATTATAAATAAGGAACAAATGAAAACAAAATCAGGACATTATTAACTTTAGTGTTTAGTTTTTGTTTTTTAATCACAAAATTATATTCTAGTAAACTTTAATGTATATGACACTAGTCATTGATACATATATTGCGTACTCAATTCAAAATTTATGGTATAGTATTTTTTAAACACACATTTTACAAATTATTTATTTTTATCTAACTAAGGATATAAGTTTGTTCTTTTATTAATTTTTTACAATCACGTCTATATTTTACATTAAAAAATTCTTAAAAATTAGAGTAACGTAAATAAAGTTATCTTATTTGATTATAATACTAAAAATAAAGAATATTATAGTCAAGCAAGATGAAACAAATATATATAAACATGACTCAATAATATGAATTTTTTTTCGAGTGCGGTTTAAATCAGAATATTCTACAATTAATTTTAAACCTTTAAAATTATCAATTTTGACACGTGCTATTATTTAATTTAATCAATTGTAATGATTTTTTTAATTTTATTTTAGGCGAGCTACCTGAATTTTGAGCGTTTTGCAACGAGTTATCCGAACTTTAAAAATTCAAAACGGACTAACTCAATTTGGACGAATGTGCAAATAGCTACCTCCGTCCAATTTCCGACGAAATTTTGTCAACAGTTGACGGTAAATTGGACGGAGGTAGCTATTTGCGCATTCGTCCAAGTTGAGGTAGCCCGTTTTAAATTTCCAAAGTTCGGGTAGTTCGTTGCAAAACGTTCAACATTCAGGTAGTTTTTTGGTATTTAACTCTTTATTTTAATAGTGTGCACCCCATTTTTTAAAATTATGAATTCACACATTGTATTGGATCAGGTTCACTATCAATCGACGCCATCTGCGCCAAAACCGACTACCCGCCCCTCTGCATCAACTCCCTCCGCACAAAACTACACGGCCCCATCGACCCTCTTGCGACGCTGAAGGTGGCGATCGAAGCAACTGGTGAGAGGGTCAAAATGGCTATGTCCCATCTCGTCAACCTAGAACTCATACCGTCTGTATCAAAAGATTCTCTCAGAATCTGCAAAGAACAATACGGATTCGCTATGGACAGTCTAATGAAAGCTAAATTAGCCCTGGAAAAGCACGACCTAGGCTCACTCAACAGTGAACTCAGTGCTGTCACCACCTACGCTAGTACCTGTGACGACACTTTTGCTGAGAGCCCCGGGGAGACTTCGCCTTTAGCTGACGATGATGCGGAGGTTAGCCACCTTGGCAGCAATTGCCTTGCCATCACCGACCAAGTTAAGTGGTGATTCGATGGAAGTATTGGGCGATTCAGAAACGATCTATGCATGCCGGAAGTGAAATGCTACGTACGCCATGCAGAAAGGTGCAGGGCGTATATTATCGTGATATATGATAATAATAATAATAAGTAAAATTAGATAGAGGGGTTATGCAAATCCGATTTTGTAATCTAATTCTATATGTTTTTGGTTGTAAGTATAATTCATACACTGTATTGAAATTTGTAATAAAAAATATTTCAAATATTCCCCATTTTATAAATTAGTTACGCTATTTTTATATAGTTCATTAATTTTAAGACTTCATTACAGAAACCCTAAGTGGTATATATTAGGATGATTTGGACTATAATTATTTTTAATTGTCAATTTATTAAATGATATTCAACGTTATTGTTGTTGATGTCATGGCATAACTGCTAATTTCAACGCTCATAATGAATAAGTTTTTACTTATAAAGTCGTTTAAGTGAGTTGATTTATTTCTTAATATAAATTTGATGTGATTTTATTCGAGACACGTCTTTGTAAAGACATTTTTATAAAGCAATTAGAATGTTACTTTGGAAGAGCCATTTACTAGCTGATAAAATATTTGCAGCATAGTTTAATTTTTTAATATTACCCATAAAAAGATAAATTCCAAATTATTTGTAGAACATGATGTATAATTATATTATAATATAAATAATAACGAAATATGTCTTTTTTGGATTTTTATATTTATATATATTAATTTAGCTAAATCACATACAATGTTGACAAATAAGTTTTTTGTTGTATTTTCTCAAACATAATCTTAAATTAACATCTTCTAATTGGTCAATGTCAATCATAAATTTATCATTCATAGGTGGCATGTCATGTAAATCACTTTAAATTCCTTCAAATCTCTCATTCATTTTCAAGATAAGTTACAAAACTCATATCATTTCTCTTTAGTTTACATTAGTAATTATTATTTTTCATTAAATACATTTTAAGAAGTGAAATTTATATAATAACAAAATACATAATATTATATTTTATGAATATCAAGTATGCATATATTAAAATTTACATTTACAAATTAAAATATAGATTAATTAAGGATCATTTCATATATCACATAATATTATTATTAAAATAAGACATAAGTCACATATAAACATCACCTACTTCATTACAATAATATCACAATAAATTTTAACAATGTTAAAAAATTCAGTATTCTATATTTATAAATTAAATATCATTTACAGTTAACAAATAGCTAAAATATAATATGCATACTAAAACATTATAGATTGTTACTATTGCTAGAAACACACTAATATTTTTATATGTACATTGATAGAAGTAGTAAAATAAGTCAAGAGTATTATATGGACATTAACATATTTTTTTACAGTTTTGTGAAAAATATTTTTTATATATTTATAACCCAACCTATTTTTGAATTATTAAAATACTATTTATATAATAAAAATATAATATATTATTATTATTACTAAAATAAATAAAAAATACTAATGCTTTTAATAGTGTTTTGTATATATATGCACAAAATTAAGTCATAAAAATATTTAACTTAAAACTATTAATTATTATCTTATTATTAATTTGTAATATTAAGTTTAATTATTGACTCATGCATTTTTCACTAGTTTTATTAACAAATGCACTTAATATAATATAATATTTTTATAACTTATCTATATAATTAATTATTTCATGCATTTTTAATTTTTTAATTTTTGATTGTAAACAATTCAAACTTACAACAATAAACTTTTTTAAAAATTATTATAGTATATATTCACCGGAAAAAATATTTTTTTAAACCTTATAACATTAAACTTATTATTTTATTTTTTAAAATTAGTTTACACTGTATTCATTTAAAAATAATTTAAATATGTTACATTATGTACCATAAAAAATAACTTATATTAAATGTAAAAAATAAAATATATTACTAATTGCGCAAAGCGTACTAGATATCTAGTTATAATATAATCTAACAAACTATATTTTTTTTGGATTAAACTAGATGATGACATGTCATAAAACTGACAATTAAATTAATGTACACTGAATCTCAAAATTGATCAAATTAATGAAAAATACAACATTGATGTAAGTTTGAGGACGAGGTTTGATTTAATCCATATTGCGATACCTTATTTTCATTTTTATTATCCCTAATAACTATGTAGGCCAGGCCTAGGTCTATACGGTATCAGCGAGACTTTGAAAACCGCCACGTCAGGCCCAGTTAGGATACGACACCCGACCCGTACAGTGAAAGGGTCGGAGCGTTCTCCGTTCCGAATTTGGACTCTGGAGTTGTTCGGAGAGTAAGAACGATACGATATCTGCAGAAGAGTCGCTGTTGAGTGCCTTCTCTTCTCTTATCACATCCTCACCGCTGCCTTCTCTTAGGATAAGACGCCATAGCTTTGGCTAGTGCCATTAAGCAGCTCAGCGGAGCAATTTGGGCAGAAGTCGTGAATTTTACAGTAAATGGCTCACGCTTGTGTTTCCACTGCTACGTCCTTTCTCAGATTTAAATCCCTCGCTTTTCCGACGAATCCTGGCTCTGCTGTGGACTACCAGAAAACTTCCCTGCCCTTCGAGCCCCTCCGCTCTAGGTATATCATTGGTTTGCCTGAAATTTAAGAGTTTAGGGTCTAGGATTGCGTCTGGATTCTTTTCCAGTTATCGGTCGAAGGCTATAGCTTGATTAAGTGATTTTTCATGCTCCGGTTTTATTTATTTTTGTTATAACTATTGCAATGGTTACTTAGAGCCTAGTGAATTTCCAGTATCATGAAAAGTAGGTTATGAATTTGAGACTTTGTGCTCCATCTCGGTTAAATGCTGAGGTTCTTTACGTGCAATATGAAGGTTCAAAATTTATTTCATTTGCAGGAAGCTCAATAAGTTAGTCGGCAATCGAAAGAATGTTCGACATGTAATAAAGGCTATGTACTCTGGTGAATCCGGGGCCTCCAAGAGTGGCCATCGGCAGGGTATTTGGTCAATTAGGTATGGGTTGATGATAGTTCATGACTTCATCTAGATGTGGAAGTATTATGACTATAACTCATATGACTAAGTCACAAAGAAAAATACATTTTGTTTATCTTGTTCTGTTTTGTAGAGATGACTTGCAAACGCCATCTTCACCATACTTCCCAACATATGCACAGGGAGGACCTTCTCCAATGGTGCTAGAGCGTTTCCAAAGTGTTGCTACTCAGCTCTTTCAGTATGTAAGGGATCAACTTACTTTACATTTTTTAAAAAAAAAAGGCTCAGTTGCCTCTTTAATGTGACTACTGCAGCTTTAGCTAGCCCTTTTACAATTGTGGAATTTGGTTTCAATGACAGAGAATAATACGATGTGGAGGAGCTGTTGAAGATGATATGGCTAACATGATTGTTGCCCAGCTTCTTTATCTTGATGCCGTCGATCCTAACAAGGTAAGCAATTTTCTTTCTAAGATACAATTCACAACTGTACTTGATATCAAGTTCAGAGTTAAATGAAATCTCTGATAATTAGCTGAAGTCTGCATAGATTGTAATGTAAAATGAGTTTTTGGGTCCTCCTTAAGTCTTAATCTTATCTTTCTGTTGTTAGTAGATTCTAATATTTGATTTTTGAATAGGATATTGTGATGTATGTGAACTCTCCTGGAGGATCGGTTACTGCTGGTATAGATAACTTCTCACACTGGTTGATGGGTTATCAAGTTGCCATGTTCCTTTTGTTCAGATGTCTTAGAAATATGATTTGGTTTATTTAGGTATGGCTATATTTGACACAATGAAGCACATTCGCCCCGATGTGTCCACTGTATGTGTTGGACTTGCAGCAAGGTATAATATTCAGTGGCATGCCTCCCTTTATTTCTCCTTTATGCTTGTAAATCCATCTGTTTAGTTATGGATGTACTTAATGTAAATTGCATGGTTAAATTCTTTAATCATCTTCAGAATCTGAAAAAGATCCCTTGTTCATGTTGGGTTTATTTATTTTTGCCAACAGTATGGGAGCATTCCTACTCAGTGCTGGGACTAAAGGTAAAAATTAATACTTTTTCTCATATACGAAACCCGTTTACTTTTAGGTGATGATTATATTAAAAATTTGCATTTTTCTGTTCTTACAAAAGGGAAAAGATTCAGTTTGCCGAACTCAAGGATAATGATCCATCAGCCCCTTGGTGGAGCTCAAGGTCAACAATCCGATATAGCTATTCAGGTTTGTTGAATCTCAATGATAAGATTTGTGCTTCATAAACATGTCCTGTTCAAGCATATTTCCATGTTAGTGAAATTGGCTGTGCTTCTCAGGCAAATGAAATTCTCCATCACAAAGCGAATCTAGCCAGCTACCTCGCCTACAATACTGGGCAAAGCCTAGCAACGATCAATGCAGACACACATCGGGATTACTTCATGAGTGCTGCTGAAGCTAAAGATTATGGTATGATTGATGGCATTATTACGAATCCTTTCATAGCTCTCCAGCCCTTGGCAGATGCATCATCAGCAGCAGAGCAGTAGGCACTGATTTCATTCGGAAAATCTCTAGTTGCAGTTTTATATTGGGTATTGGATGCAAATTGATAATTTTGATGCTGAATGAATATTTGCTTTTCTGAAGCATAGAATCTAAATCATATGTATTGTTATCAAATTGAAATTGTTTGCTACTTTGTCTTAGTAATTTGGAACAATGCAGAGAATGCTGTAATCTTAACATCGGTCATTTGTCTTTCATTTGTGAGTTAATTACTTAAATGGTTACACATGTTTCAGAATGTGCAAACATGTTACACATCTTTTTTCTAAAGTGATTAATTGGTTACTCAGTTAGTGAACTTTTAATTTTTTCCGTCAGTTGATATTTTTAAATTTTTAAATGACTATTATACCCTCACTTGTGTTCTTCAACCATTGAAGTTGTTCTTCATCTTCTCCTGCATAGAAATTGTGATTCTTCAGTCCCAATTCACAATCTATTGTGATCCTTCATATTGTAGACAAGGAAATTCACAACAACTCCAATTTCGTTATACATATTTGCAATTCAAAGGACCAAACACAAACCAAAATAATGTTCTTGTTGAAACACCAACATCAAGAAATCCATTTGTTGTCATTATGTACAGAGAATGTCTGTATATGAATATGAGATTGTTCAAGGAACAATCTTGTAACTCTTCATCTTCTATCCATGAAATAAAAGAGTTCTTATAGAACTCTTGTGCTTGTGCTTTTTCTGCTCCTCTATTTGTTCATGAGAATCGCAGGAGGAAGCAGGAACGACGCATGAGGAAGATGAAGACAAAGTAGAAAGAGAGAAATTGAGAGAGAAGGTGGAGTTAGGTCCAAGAATTACTACTTTTATTTAGATCTCCTCTTAATTTAATGGAGAGGAACTGGTTTACCAAAACTAGAACAAAAGGAAAGTGGGAGCAAGAGTTCCTGCGATTCTCCTTCCGAAGCATCTGATTCACATACCACCATACTCCCAACTCCTTCAATTTCGTCTCCTGCAACTGATTCTCCAACACTATCTCCTCCCACACCTTTTCCTTCGCCTTCATCATCAACTCCAAACTCAATTCGTCTTCATCCTCGTAGAATTCGTACTCATCGATCCTAAACTGCTCTGCAATAACCTTCCAGAACTGCTTCCACCTAAACACGTCTCCGTTGCTATAGTTAAACGTCTTGTTCTATGCATTCAGGTCCACTAACACTCACATTTGCTGCTTCGCGATCAGATCCGCGTCTGCAATCGTGGCGTAAATGAAAATTGCTTTATTTGAACACGAAATTGGTTGGGTTACCGTTGATTTGAACAAGAAATTACTTCAGTGTTCTTTTGTTGATTCTGCAAACTTCGATGTTCTCATGGTGTTCTTCCTGTTTTTTGAGTGAATAATAAGGTTTAGGTTAATAATCTAATTAAAGAGGGGTAACACTGTCATTTCATATGTTAAAATAGTGATTTAACTGTGATTTTTTACGATGAACAGTACAAAAACCAATTAGTTACATTCTGAACAATAGACAAATATGTGTAACCATTTAAGTAATTAACCCTTCATTTTTTTTAGTTTCGTAGACTCGTAGTTATATCTAGTTGGCTACACAACACTTGTTGGGTGTGGCCGTCTGGGAGGGAGCGCTTGGTAGTTAGTAAGACTAGCTCTGGTATGAGTATGACAAATATTTAGTTATTATCTATTATAATTATAATCTTTAATACTATAATTACAGTTATTAACTATAATTTTAATTGTAGTATCTGTATTTTATTCCATTACTTGTAAAATAATACTTGAGTTTTTGGTCTTAAAAGATTAATTTATCAATTTATTTATTTTTGGTCAAATGAAGTTAATTAAAACACTCTAATATTAATAAAATCAGGTTTAGTTTAAATTATATACACATTAAAATTTATTTACATGATAACTATTTATAGATTATATATATATCAACAAATAAATATTATATATATATGAAAATCTGAGGATGTTTTGGCAAAAAGAAAAAAGGTGAGGATTTAAAGTTCCTTCAAACATAAGTTCAGGATTTACTTTCGATTAGATAAGTGTTTAGGGTGCATGGTATCAGCCCGACTAAAGTCCACGATTAAAGTCCGATCCGTTTAGGGTCCGCGGGGAATTAAGAGCGAGGGAGCTGAACATACTGTTTACTGCAATAGCAGCAGCAGCAGCAGATCTTTCTTCATCTTCTCCGCAGGGAAATTGTCAGGCGAAAACCCTAAATTTGCCAATCCACCATGTCGAAGAGACCGTTCGGATTCGAGGGTTTTGGCATCAACCGTCCGGCCACATACAGTTTCGAGCGCTCGGAAGCGCCTCAGCGTCTGTACGTACCTCCTTCCTCACGCAGAAACAACGGACACGATAACTATGAGGATACCGACCTTGATAACATCGGCTACGACGATGGCGCTGAAGAGGCTCCCGAGGAGAAAGGCACCTCGGGGCCTGGGGAGGATGACGAAATTGATCCCCTCGACGCCTTCATGGAGTGCATCCACGAAGAGATGCGGTCAGCCCCACCGCCGAAGGCTAAGGAGAAGGCCGAGAGGTACCGTGATGATGAAGACGATCCCATGGAGAGCTTCCTTAGAGCTAAAAAGGATTTAGGGCTCACGCTTGCAGCAGATGCGATGCAGGCTGGTTATAATTCCGATGAGGAGGTTTATGCTGCAGCGAAGGCAGTGGATGCAGGAATGTTGGAGTATGATTCTGATGATAATCCAATTGTTGTGGATAAGAAGAAAATAGAACCTATTGCAGCTTTGGATCATAGTGACATCGACTATGAACCATTTAATAAGGACTTCTATGAGGAGAAGGAATCAATTTCTGGTAAGACTTAATCCTTGAGTTTCTATTTTGTTTAGTAAGGAAGTAAGCTAATTGTTCAGCTCCTGATGGTTGTTGATCTTGGTTGGATGTGAATTTGGACACAAATCAGCTGTGCAATTTCTTATCTTGAGTGTTTTCATCACCAGGCAAAATTGGCCTGGTAATAGTAGGTAGCTTTTCTTTCTGGTGATGGTTGCGTAGTAGAAGGTTTTGCAAAGTGCAAAGGATTATTAAGTCAGTTGACAGAGTCTCGAGTGGGATTTTCAGTCAACTATAAGCAACTAAGATCACCAATAATAACATTTTAATTTCTCTGGTTGTATTTTCTGGTTTCTGCAATATTACCCATTATCAGGATCCTACTACAAGTTGAATTATATGGTAGCATAGCAAACTGATATGTTGGATTAGGTTGGGTCCTTTCCACTATTATATGGAAAATAATGCCAAACTAGACTACGTAGATAATTTGTTACCAAGAATGCATATTTTGTATGAAATCGGTCTTTGATATAACTACCAAGAATCTCTGTACCATATTATGCTACCGTAGGATTCTTTAGTTGCACTGCAAACAGTGTTTAAAAAAGCGCAGCGAGGCGCAGGCCCTTCAAGGAGGTGCAAGCCTCGCCGTGCCCCACTCGTCTCACCCACTTCACTTGTTAGTCTGCCATACTATTCCACCTCATGCTGCTATGAATTGGCTGTAAGGTAACAATCACCGACAAAAGTAAGGTATCAATTAAAAACTGTCAAATACCTTTCCTATCTCCTCCCCTAATGGTGAATGGATGGAGATGCCCTTGTAATCTTGTATTATATTTGAAAACAGAGAACATGTGAGTTCTCTTTCTTAGGCTTATTATCCGTCCTGATATGTCTTCTTCTATGTTATATTACCTGTCCTGATATAATGTTTTATCTATTAAGTGCGCCTCATTCGATTAGGCGAGCGTCTTTTGTGCGACTCATATTTGAGGCGATATTTGCCTTTGCGCCTTGATGCGCCTCAATTTTTTTACATTGCAACATCATGAAGCATCTTCTGGATTTGATGATTAATAGTTTTGGATAGATCCTACTTTCTGTTTCTAGCTTGAGTTTTTTGATTGGCACTCTTTGGTACTGTACGTACTTCATTCCACCTTCAGTAATTGATGCATTGAATTTTTTTTCTTCAGGGATGAGTGAGCAGGATGTTCTTGACTATAGGAAGAGCTTGGGTATCCGTGTATCAGGATTTGATGTTCCAAGGCCTATTAAAGCATTTGATGATTGTGGTTTTTCTTCACAGCTAATGAGTGCTATTACAAAACAAGGTTATGAAAACCCTACGTCAATACAGCGCCAATCTTTCCCTATCATTCTATCTGGAAGGGATATAATTGGCATAGCAAAAACTGGTTCTGGTAAAACTGCAGCTTTTGTGCTTCCAATGATCGTCCACATCATGGATCAACCTGAGCTTGCAAAAGAAGAAGGTCCAATTGGAGTTATATGTGCACCTACTAGAGAATTAGCGCATCAAATATATTTGGAGTGCAAGAAGTTCTCCAGACCACATGGGATACGAGTTTCTGCTGTATATGGTGGGATGTCTAAGTTGGAACAATTTAAGGAACTGAAGGCAGGATGTGAGATTGTAGTTGCTACACCAGGTAGACTAATAGACCTGCTAAAAATGAAGGCTTTGACGATGCTGAGAACAACTTATTTAGTTCTTGATGAAGCAGATAGAATGTTCGACCTTGGCTTTGAACCTCAAATAAGGTCAATTGTTGGTCAAATTAGACCAGATCGACAAACATTGCTATTTTCAGCAACCATGCCTCGCAAAGTAGAGAAGTTGGCTAGAGAAATTCTGTCTGATCCTGTGAGAGTCACTGTTGGAGAGGTAGGAATGGCCAATGAAGACATCACACAGGTTGTTCACGTGATTCCATCTGATTCAGAGAAACTGCCGTGGCTTCTTGAGAAGCTGCCTGCCATGATTGATGAGGGTGATGTTCTAGTTTTTGCTTCCAAGAAGGCCACAGTAGATGAGCTTGAAACACAGTTGGCTCAAAAGGGATTCAAAAGTGCAACTCTGCATGGTGACAAGGACCAGTCGTCTAGGATGGAGACTCTACAAAAATTTAAATCAGGCATCTACCATGTTCTCATTGCAACAGACGTAGCAGCGCGGGGTCTTGACATCAAGTCAATTAAATCAGTTGTGAACTTTGATATTGCTAGAGACATGGACATGCATGTTCATCGCATTGGTAGAACAGGTCGTGCTGGTGACAAAGATGGTACTGCATATACACTCATAACTCAGAAAGAGGCCCGGTTTGCTGGAGAATTAGTCAGTAGCTTGATTGCTGCTGGTCAGAATGTTCCAATGGAGCTTACGGATCTTGCTATGAAGGTAACCTTCATCTCTGTATTCTTACTTCATTTCTATTCCATTAGCTGGTGTGAATCAGATCCTTTTTGTACGTGCTGTTTTTCTACCTTATTATTAAACGTATCATAACGTAACTGGACAGGATTGTATATGCTGATAGATTCATTGCGATGCTTCATTCTGGTTTGAACGTTAATGATAATTTTTTTAATTGGCTTTTGACTACATTTTTTTTATTGAACCATTATAGGACGGAAAGTACAGATCTAAACGTGAAGCAAGAAAAGGAGGTATGGCTACTTATCTTGCGTGAGAATGTCCATTCCTTCTGTATCTAATTGTGTTGCCTTTTCTCCATATTTTTACACGTAAACTCCTTATTTGCAGGTGGGAAAAAGGGTAAAGGCAGGAGCAGCGGCGGTGGTGGTCGAGGTGTGCGTGGAGTGGACTTCGGTTTGGGTATTGGTTATAATACAGAACCCAGTAATTCGTCATCTCAAACTGCTCCTGCTCGATCTGCTACTATAAAATCTGTAAAGACAGGGGTGATGGCTCAATTTAAGAGTAGTTTCGTTTCTGCTTCATCAAACTCCTCTCAAAATCAAGTCTCAAATAGCAGTTTCAGTGCAAACAAGCGACCGGCTTTATCAGGTTTCGTTTCTGGGGGTACAATCGGAGGAGAATTTAAATCTCGTCCATCTATGAATTCACCTGTTCCTCCTCCTACCTCTGCACAAGCCTCAGGAGCAGATCTTGACAATCAAAAAGATGTCGAGAGGTTAGCTTCCATTTCATTACCGCCTTCCTACTCATGACTCATGAGACTTCATTCATTTGTTTCGAGTGTAATAAAATGAAAATGTTGATTATTTCTCCCAATTTTTGCAGTTCGAGAAACAGTCGTAAAGAAAGGCGCAGGCCCTCTGCCTGGGACCGGTAGTACGTGTTAGTTCTTCCAATGGTCAAAGCTGTCTGGAATTTTCAGAATGTTCTGTTGTGTAAGTTACTGTACCTTATCTGATTGTGCATGTCTTGCCTTCACAACTTTGAGGTAAGTTTCACTGAAGAGATATCAACTGGCTCAAATTTTCTTGCACCTTTGTACCAAAAACCTGTTCTATATTCATTTGGTAAAGATCTCTTCCTAGAATAAATATGAAGCTTATTTTCGTTCCAAATGCTGCCAGCATATAGATGGATTATTATGTATCGTAGAGGTCTTTGCAGATATGGATGATCATCTGTCACCGGTGTGACATAATCTTGGATGACACCATGCTATATCCATATGATTCACTAAGCCTTGGGACACTTGACAATAGCCATGGTTTGAGAAACTTGTTTTCGCCTCATCGCATTAGGGCATATCTCAAGGCATGGTTCCTTGAGAGCTGCATCTTCATAGGGCGGTGGAGGATTAACCCCGAACTTAAACTGACAGACAAAGAAGAACCATTTCTCAGGATATCCTCCTACTAACCAAATTCATGGACAAATTGTAGTATGGTACTGACCTGACAACTGTAATCAGTGAAGTTGGGCTCCATAAGCAGAGGAACCCCCATGTAATCCTTGAAGAAGGTCTGCACACAAAATCAAAACGATAACTTCATCATCACAGATTAAGAACCAACTTGAACGATAGTTTACAGACCTGTGTTGGAATCTTGCAAGTATTAATACATATCCCTACGCATTTGCTCTCCTCCAAATATTTGCATCTTTCCACAAACACCTAAGACCATATATAAAACATGACGTGGAGCAATAAGTTGGAAAGTTTCACAGCAGCTATTTTAGTTTACCCCGCTATTGCAGGAGGTTCCATCAGGAAGATCGATAGAGTTCACAATGCTCTTCCCCATTAGCCATTGACAAGTCAGTACTGTCACCCTAGCTTTGAAAATCAACATTTTGCAATTCAATTATTAGAAGCTCTGCATCAAATGTCGATTGACAGTAATTGAATCAGATCACTGATTTTAGATCTTACCAACCATCATGGCAGCTACTTTTCCTCCTCCAAGAGGCGTTATGAGCTGCTTGTAAAGCTCCAACAGCCCTGGAGGGAAGAAAGACTTCAGAATCCGCACCTGAATGAATAAATCATAATCCATCATTTCATATCTTCGAACTCTATGATCTGTATTTTAATAACTATTGTACGGATTATGAGAAGGAAGCAATGGATTGATAATTTTATACCGCAGCCTCACTGGTGTCAGAATTGTTTCTGCCCTTCATCATGAGGCCGTTTGCGACTTCAATCAGACCATCGTATCCAGGCTTCTCCGAATCCCATCCAACCTCCTGTTCTATCCCTTAAAATCAACCATCCGTCACAAATAGCAATAACCTAAAACTCAACCTTCTATCAGTACTCCACTTCTCCAGTTCGACTCGCACTTACCGTGACCATCTTTTCGCGGAACAGATTGAGGAACACATCATCGAGAACTCCAGGCTTGTACTCCGTCCTGGAAGCAGCGCCGTCGGCCACAATCTGCAAGTTGAATTCGTGGATGTAAAGTCAGAACCAGATTATGGAACACTAGATAGAATGGCAGCGAAGTGACGAAGCCGAAATTGAAAAATCCGCACCATTTCAGATTTGAGAGAAGATCTAGAGACGCCGAATTTAGCATTTGGATGCAGAGGTTTGAGTCCGGTCAAGAAGGGAGACGCGGAGGAGGGAGGAGAAGCAAGAAGAGCCAGTGGCTTCATTTTCAGTCACTTCGCTGGGATCGAGATTGCCTCCAAATCTAGTTACGCGGTTGGTTATATAGAGGAAATTGTTCTTTCGTCCCTTACCTTAACTTGTTGCCCATTCACTCCACAAAGTTCGTCAGAATTTGCTACCTTACCTAAACATTGTTGGGATATTAGCTGCTGCTAATTTCCACCTTGCAGGACCTTGAACTCGATGGATTAACAGAAATGCAAACAACACATAAATTACGTGGTTCACCTATTTTGCTACGTCCACGACTCACACCCACACTTTCACTATAGACAAATAGTGTTACAAATTGTATCACACAATATGTATCGCTCACTCTAAAATACTCACTCCGTATTTTTGGCTCACAATACAAAACTATTTTCTCCGACTATTTTCTTAGAATTTTTCAATTTGACAAACTTTTTTTTACCATCTATTTACTAGTTTTCGAGCGATGAAACCATCCGTTTATCAGTTTCGACTTTCGAGTCTTTCGACTATATATGTTAATATCCGGCTTTATTTCAACGACACTTTTCGAGCATCAATCAATTTGTGATGATACTATTTGAAATGATCCATTCGAATAGCAGGATAGCTCCTCAGTTTATAACGTCTGAAAAATTATCCAAAAATGAACAGGATTCCGACTTATATTTTAAATCTAAACTCAGAAATTTTGCAGCTCAAAGCGAAATGGATGCTCACACAATGAAATACCGCAAGATTTGCATATAAATTAGAGCGCAAGGGAAAATAAAAGCAAATATCAGTCAGCAATTTTCCCGCAAAATTTCTTCGCAATCAATCAAATCTAGACTCTCCGCCTGATCTGCACGAAATGCAGCGCAGTGTGGTTCTATCATCTATCCAATAAGGGACCTAATCTGGCCTGAGAACAAGCCCTAACTTGGGAAGCTAAATTCGAGGGAGGTTCGATCGGACATAAGTTAGTAGGTCTTCTTTCTAATGACGGGTTTTTTCACTTCCTTTCTTGGAGCTGCGGCGAAACCCGAAACAGATGATCCTATTGCGCCTTGATACAAGTCCTTCAACCTAATCATACAATCAGTAAACAACAAACAATCAATTTCTTACTGACTTGGATTTTTTTTTCTCAATGTGGGTAGCTTGAAGAACAAGTTACCTTGGGATACTGATGAACAAGAGAATCACAGAGACTCCAACAACCAGAGGCAAGACTGGTGCAGCCGTCAAATCCTGCACATCAATAAACAGATAGGACATTATTGATTAGCCAATAATTCTATTTTTCTAGTGGCATAATGTTGTATCAACTAAGTTAAAAAGATCAAACCTGTTTGTTGTGATCAACGTCAAACTTGTATCTCAGGGGACCCACATGGATTTGCGGGTTCTTTTCCAAATCAACCTCGATAATCTCAGACTCAAATCTGTGAGCAGATGAAGGAAAATCGGTGCGGAGCTGAATGATGTGTTTACCCCTTGGAAGATCCTTCACCTGGAAAAAGTTGGAGAGTGGAAGTGGAAAGACCGATATAACCTTAGATGGGTCAGTGGCCGACTTAATCTCTACTTTAAGATGTGAGTGCAGTTCATCTGCCTTCTGCCCTTCAACATGGGAGCTTAGGATGGTCCTCTCTGGCTGCTCAAAGACCACAAAATCCATTCCTTTGATATCCTCTTTCTGAACCTGCATAGATCAAGTAATAGATAAGAAATTGTAAAAAAAACTTTAGCCGACATACTAGGGATAAAAATCATGACATGTCTCGAGTGAGTATTAACCTTGACAGAAACAGATTCTGGGGAAGCACGCTCAATTCTGCTGCTTCCCGTGCCATCCTTGCTCACTACTTTAATGGCATATGTTGTGTCCGGAAGAAGTCCTCTCAAACGGAAGTTTCCATATGAATCAGTTAATGTTGCCTCGTAGTAGCCTTTCGACTCTGAACGGGCTTCTACTGAAACGCCATCCTTTGGCTGACCTGACAACAGAGTTACCGTGCCTGTAGCGCTGAAGAGATAAGACAGAACAATGGTTAATAAACGTTCAACTAAATCTCGGAAAATTATTTTTCATATGCGAAAAGGATATAATAGTTAACTGACAAAGATAATTCTTCAAAATGCATTTTTCCGTATTTTTTTTTAATAACGAGGACACTTGGCTTAGTCAAGAAAAACTGGGCTCGTGAATTTTTTTTTTCTTTTGTTTTCCTTGTTTCATCTGTAATCAATTTGTTTGTTTTTTCTTCTGTATTCCTTATTATCAACGAGCCTATGTATCTCATGACGTATCAGTAGAAGGTCTAGAGCTGTGAAAACATGCATATTTGTTATTATTTATCATCATAATCAGCTAAATGCATATTGAATTATGAATATACAACCCTTAGACAGGAGAGAAGTAAAAACCTGTATGCAACACGTGTTGCCTGGAAGACTATTTCTTTGGATTCACCAGAACCAAGTTCTATTGCTTGCGCTGCAGGTGAGAATGCATATTCCTGCAAGAAAGATAGGAAAATGAGTGATTATTTAAAAAATGTGATGGTTAACTAAACTTGGTTTCTGAAGTTTATCATCTTTGTGGTCAGACAATTAATTATGAGGCGAGAAAAGGGTCTCTCTAACAGTCTAACAATAAACAATGAAATCCAATATCCATTAAGTAATACAAAAGCAGTAAAGATGATACATGTGTAATACCTTAAGCAGAGGACGCAAGTAGAAACTTCCAGGGAACAAGTTATCAAAAATAAAATTTCCACCAGTGCTAGAGACTGAATTGTTTCTATAACCATCATCACCACTCAGTGAAAGTAGAACAGAAGGGATGGGCTCATTAACATCATCCTTGGAATACACGCGTACAGAAATCTGACCGAGCTTCTGACAGCTAAAAGAATTTGGACCAGTTTGCTTTATATGATAACCAGGCTGCACCAGAAAAGGTATTAGATTAGGACATGAAAGTTCAAGACAACAAAAAATGGCAAGTAGAGCATTTGAGCTTAAAAGCAATTTACGTGCAGATATAATTCTTCTAATAACCAAATAAGTACTATTCCAAACCTTAGAACCTTCAACAATGTACGAGATATCATCATACAGTGGCCCAGCGGTAAAGGAGCCATCAGTGTTTGTTGTAGTTTCAACAGCCAATTCACCCTTCTTAAGTGGAGCATTGTCACTATTTCCTGCAGCTATAATCTTAATCTCAACACCAGCAAGAGGAGGTGAGACTGATCCTTCAATGTACAGACCCAGACGACCCGAAAATGGAGCAATGGAAGATTGACACCCATCATTGGTTACCGAGACCTACCAATAATAGGTTTCATCAGTAACTGCTTCCCTAAAGAAATATATCTGGAAATAGACATTGGGCCAAAAACAACAAAACACGGAACAGCGGAAAATTTAAATTGATGCTTACTAGCTGTTGTCGAGGGTAGAATAGAATCTTCCTCTCACCATCGTACCTGAAATACACACAGTATGTATTACACATGCATATAGCAATGAAGAGGCATTTAACTGTGAATAGACGCAGTCACATGCAAGAGAATTAATCATATGAACCTGGAATCTCTAGGAATGAATGTTATTTTATCTCCAACATTTGCCCATACAGTGTACTCGAATGTTGCACTTGTTTTTTGTCCATCTACATTGGGTGTACGTTTTGCTGTCGTGCTATCTATTACATTGCCATTGCTGCCAACAATATCCACCAGAATGTTGCCGGGCAACTGGACTGATTCAGATACAAAATTAATTTGTCCTTTGAGAAGATACTTCTCCCCCTTCAAATGGATAGTCTGTTCCAAAAAAAAATGCATACAAGTTCCTTAAATAAGCATCCAAAGTGCTACCAAAATTCAAAGGAAAGGCAACTGCATAAACAACATACCGAAGGATTTGATGTATCAATCTTCAGAGATGAACTTCCAAAGAAGATGCATGAAGCAATGAAGTGTAATTCATGGACACCGGGATATTCAACACATATTTGTTGAGGACCTTTCTGCACTTCCAAATGAAAATAAGTTCCTTTTCGCATATAAGATATCACATAAGTAGATTCTAACTGTCATGTAACAGTAGGCACCTTTAATTTCAGATTAAGAGGTGAACCATTAGGCTGGGTGATGACGGCATCCACATCATGAGTGGAGATGATCTTGATCCAGTACCCTTTTTGAACAAATACTACTCCTTTGACATCATCAGCACCAACATCAATATCAATAAAGTTCTGCTCCCAGCACCAATCATCCTTCCCGGAATTTGCATTTAAGGAACTATGTTTGACCTACGGAACAAGAATTTACAGATACAGAATGGTCTTTTGCATCATTAGTGCCAACTTCAATAAAAAGGTAGAGAGGATAAATTTTACTCTTTTTTCCCCTCAAAACAGATAATAACTTGATAAAAGGAACTGTAGACTTACCTCAAGCCTATATTTTCCAGGAAAAACCTTTGGAAAGCTAAATTCACTGCTTTCATCAGTTAACTCCACCATCTTCCGTTCTTCATAACGGTTGTTAGCATGTCTAGTGAGACTAACTGAGACAGATGATCCACATTTCTCCTTACATACCACATTACCATGTATATTGACCATAGCCTAAATTAATAAAGAAAACATAAATCATGGCACAGAAATCTCATGTCCACACAAAGAGCAATATTTAAGAGGGTTGTGCTTCAATCTAAAACTTCATGAAAATGTGTAATCTTAAAATATTTTACAACACAATCATGTTACCTGAGAAAACTCCAGATTTAGTACTGGATTTTTTACCACAACGTCAATCTCGCGTGGCAAGAAAAGAAGTCCACCCACACTTGTGGTACTGGCCACAGCAGATAAGCGATATTCACCCGGTGGAACCTAAATTACACAGGAGAAACCAAGACTGGGTAAAACAGCCAAAAATAATGTACGAATTAAGCATTTTAGAGAACACATAAAAGTCTGGAACTGCTAGACTATAATGGCATATTCAACAAAATAGCAACGATCTTTTCCAAAATATACAATCTGATTAGCATTCAATTCCGATTGATCATTCAGAAGAAATTATAGAAAAATCATGACTAATGACTATCTGTAAAAAGTGTGATGGACACAATTTGACAAATCAATTTTAGTTAGGCTAACTACAAAAGGGTCTTATTCAGTTCTTGACATATGAATCAATGGTTCCAATCAACTACAGAGATGAAAGCAAACAAAACAAAGGTTCCAAGTATTTTTCAACTAGACAGACAATAGCTATGCCAGTTACACCTTGGAAACATAGGGATCTCCCTGCGTGGTGGGAGTTCTGACTTATAGCATTGCCATACATCAAGGTTCAATAAGTGCTTCTAGAAATTAGGCACAATTCTACTTGTGATGACATACCTGAAAACAGAAGCTTCCACTTTCATCTGTCTGTTTCACTTGAGGTTTGACATTTTCCGGACCATGAGTCAGGGCTACCTGGTAAAAGTGAAACTATCAGACCCCAATATCGACGACCTCAGTTACAATCAAAATGGAAAAGAAAATATACCTTTGCCGATTGACCAGCTGCAATCGTTCGAACTTTACCACAGACATCATAAGAAACTGCCTTAATATCTGCTACTGAAGCCATATTCGGCAAAACCTGAACAAATTTATAATAGTCAGAATAATGTACAAAGTTGACCCGTCAATTAGATCGTATGTTATATCAGAATATTAGCATCAGCAAAAGAATCTTAATGTCACACACAAAAAAGAAAAAGAAAAAAGTGACAGTATAATTTTAAGTACTAAACATTACCAAGTATTCCTTCAACAGGCTGAATTTGTAATGTTCCTTTACAGCTTCGATTGTGTAACGATTTGAAGTCACCTATCATTAATTTCACATAGAGAAATACATAAATAAAAACAGTAATACATATTATCATAAGATCAGCACCTAAACACAATCGTAACTTTTACTGCTTCTTTGTTCATGCACGTATACCTGTGTGTGTGTGTGATATAGATAGAGAGAGAAAGAGAGAAGAAAGTGCCTACATATGATCATGCAAATATCAACTTATGTCCTGTAAACAAGTACACCCACGGGAAAGCCACATGACAACAAAAGAAAAATGAAAATGTGAACACATTCACAGATAATTATCAAATTATAATGGAAGAACAAAAGTCATACCTGGTCAAGCTTGTAGTATCCTTGTTTGTCAGTGATAGACCTTTCTTGACCATCAACTATAATCTTGACACCCTCCACACCCATGTCATTTCCATCAATAACACGACCTCCAACAGAAAATCCAGTGACCTGCACAAATAGTAAAAGTGAAGGAGCCTTGAGACAAAATCTTCTAAGAATATTATAATACAATTTAATCATACTTACTTCGCCTCATCTAAGAAAGCCAAATGCCATTGATCATGGATTAGAAGTATCAAATAGGTGTAAATTTTATGTGAAACTAATATAGAGATACAAACAATTAAATAAACAGGATGGCCATGCTGAATAAATAGATTAGGATGAACAATCAAACCCCATGTACAGTTTTTATGTAACAGGCACTGTAAGCATCAATTAGATAATGACACGTCTAGACTCAATCTCATAGGTCTATCGGCATCTAGATTCAATACCAATACTCTTAAGTTTACCTCCCCAAGCAACCAGACACACAAAAGTACAAAAAAATCCTTCACACCTCTACTTGCATATTACATATAACTGTCATAAGTAGGAAGCGGTAATAAGAAACCATACTCAAAGAAAAGTTGAGCTTCTTATAAGCAAAAGGGGAGAAGGCAAGAGAGTAGCCTATATATTGCTAAAAAAATACTCGGGTATATCTGTTGACAGTAGGGATCTCTACTGAACTCTACAACGTAATCATATGAAGAGAACCTTATTGTAAGCAGAAGCGTATTTCAAGCTTTCAGCCCTAAAGCAACAAAATCTTACCTGAAACTTTTGAGGAATAGAAACATGCTGATGCTTGACAGAGACTGTCTTGACAGGAGGTGAAACATCAAATACAGTATTTTCACCCTTGTAAAAAGGCTTTAACTTGTAAGTTCCTGTAATTTCCAGAAACTGATTATGACCTCAGAAAGAGTGCAATAGCAAATATATCTGCTTCGACTCAGCACTCAAAATGATCTTCGAGACCAGCTGACTGTTAGTTGACCAATCTGGAATACAAACTTGATATAGATGAAAATAATATGCAACTTTTGACGTATTATATACTGTGGTTTCCAAAGTTAACTTTACTCATTAGATTTATCTCTTCTAAATGATAAGCAAAATCAAATACACTCATTGTATAGTCAACAAATAAGCTCGAACAACAAAAAAACAAAGAATGAGAGGAAAAAGGTAATCCACGTGCAAAATGGAAATAAAGGACTTACCACAGGGTATAGACTTGAACGAGAATGTCCCATCAGCATCAGATACAGTATGACAGAGAGCTCCTTCACCAAATGCATCATCGAAGTCTTCAGGACAGTTTACATTCACAATATCATCAGAGTACAGATACATATGGACTCCTAATATCGGGTTCCCCTGACCAAAATAGATCATTTCCATCAATTATAATGTGAGGGATAAACAACAACAAAATAATAGAAGACCATGTCTAATAGAATTGAAAGTCCAGTTCATAACTCAACTTTCCTTATGAAAAATTGTGGACTTGGAAGAGTCAAGATGGGCACTGGTCACTAAAATAATAAGAGCAGTTCATTTAACTATTATATCTTGGGACGCAGTGATCCTCCACGGCAACAGACATGACATTCTAAGAATCAGAATGAGGGAAAAGCGGATATGGATGGAACAAGGCATCAGACTACTGGTAGGATTCATATCTAACTTTTGCCTAAGTCTGAAATGTATGCTTTGACAACTACTATATTCTATCATGAAGTCAACAATAAAGAAACTAAGAAGTGCTTCTTTAGAGATCGTCTAATGCTATTGTAAAAGTACTGAGAGAACCATGGTTTTCATTTCGAGAACCTATAAGCACCAACCCTGAAACTTGGACCACTTAACACAAACAATGTAAAGAAACTATAAAATTTCCACACATGCTGATTCTGACAAAAGAATTACCTGTGCAGCAACGGACCCACGGATATCATACCCAGGAATGAAAAAGATGTCATCTACCATGCCATTTCCAAATCCCAGTTCGACCTAAATAAAGGAAAATCGTGTAAATACATATTGATCGTGGGAAAGTATAAGAAAGATGGTTATATATGACATCAATGTTAAAGAATTGAGTAACAACGTGATTTTTACATTTCAAATCCTTGCATCATAATCAGTTTTTTCTCATACTTTAATAGAGATACAACTCGACCAAACGGTACAATTTATTAAGTAAACAGAAATGGTAAAGAGTTTAACCTCTGTGGTGCCTCTGACGTTAACCTTCAATTCTGGATGTGAAGCTCGTAACGTATACCCCCCTACACCAAAGGCCATACCTTTTTGTTAAGTAACAAAACAATAATAGAAAAGAGCAGAAGTTAAAAGCTACATGTATTCAACCAAAAATAATAAATAAGCCATAATGAAATGGCGTTACAGCTAAATGAATTTGCTTGTTGAATGTTGATTATTATCTAGAGCTGCCAATACTTAAAGCTTAATTCTGTGTGATTACGTTACACTACTGGTGATTCTCCAGAACCAACAAATACCCATTATACCCACAGATGTAATCCAAAATCTGAGTAAATAGACAATGGAGAAGAATATGGTTGACAGATTCCTCATTGCATTTGCATTGCGAGCAACTGTAAATCAAAACCATCTTTCTTTTTTGTAGAGATAATCAAAATCTGTTCCTATAGGTTCTTTTAGCGGAACCTTTCTAAATCGTGTGTCCCTATATTGTGAAACAGATTTAAATCCCCTTAGGTAAAAGCTAAGCTATAAATGAATCCCCTTAAGTTTGTTTTTAACAATAGAGCAACATATCAAACACTGAACTCTTAATAACAATAACATCATTCACGACAAACATATGAACCAAAAGGAATTACATTATAAATCACCCATACCTGGTACAACATTTGTGAATATGTACTTTCCTTCAGATGATGTTGCCGCAGAAGAGACAAGGTCTCCATTGGCAGATATAAGGTCAATCTGTACATTTGAAGGACCCCCGTTCTTATGCTGGCAGCTTTCTCCACCTACAGCTCCAGTAACCCTTCCTGATATTGTGAAGCTAAAATTTGGGGCGGAAAGGGAGCAAAAAAAGAGGTTAAATGTACAGGGCTTGAAACTATCAAGTTACTGAAAATAAGAGAAGATTTAAATACGCACCCAGTGAACTGAAAATTAATGTCTTCGTTGCCATTGCAACCAGCATCATCAACATTTACAGGAACCTGTAACATAAATTGAAAAGTTATTAGGCAAGGCAGTTATCTATTTGTGCTAATAAGTACCTCAAGAAGAGAGCAGAAAACATCAAAAATATGATTGATAACGAAAAAATATGATGCCTGATCAATAAAAATATATGACCTTCCCATTTACTCTTTCTCTAAAAGAACCACTAAAAATGTCTTACCTTATCCGGAGACCATGACCACCCTTCTGGTCCCTTCACTTTAAGAGCAAAAGAACCCTGCAAGTACGAGACAAGTGAGAAAGGGAATCTTGTGTAGCATAAGAAAAATTATAAGTTGAATATTTTCCTGCAAGAATCAGACAGACCAAAAATTCCATTATCCTTGAGCATATCAGGTAGAAGAATTAATACCTTGTCATATACTGGAATGAAGTAGTAACCATTAGGAGCACATTGAGTGCTATCCTTCACCAATCCATCAACAGTTCTAAGTTCAACCTACAAGTATAGAAAATTATCAAGACCCACATTTGAGCATTAAGAAACTATACTTTACTGCACTGTTTCAGTTGTTTTAGCACGCAGTTGCACAATGGAAAACAGGTCATCCATTTCACTATCAAGATTTCACTATCTCCACTTCTTGGACACCACATAGAGAGTATATACTCTACATTAGAATATCAAAAATGGTTTATTTTTCATATCTCGAGCTGAAAGAGAATGGAAACGACTATTGTTAATAGCTTCACTTTACATTAAAGGAAGCTGGAAGCAGGGGCAGCGAATATTAAATTAGAATTCTCAGCTTTTTTAGTATTCAAACGATAGTAGAATTAAAATTTTAACCGACTAATAAACACTAAAACAGCAACCTAAATTTCAACGCCCAAGATCAACCTAGAAGATTACCGTGATATGAGAATAGTCCAGCTTCGCATCAGTCGGCTTCCTCGCCTTGATCAAAGACGAGCTCGCCTGGAAAAATACATAGATGTCAATGCCAATCGGGAGCTTAAAATAGTCAACCCATAGCTACCGATCTTAGTTAAATGAAACAACTGAATCGCCAATCAGGAAAACGAACTAGATGACATGAAGCTACATTGAGCATGCATCCAGATTCACAACTTCCGTCTACCAATAGATCTTAGCAAGAAATGAATATGATACTTACCTCGATAAATCCTCCGCAGCCATTAATGGAATCAGCAGAGGTGTAAACCACTGAATGGATTGCCACGAGTAAGCAGATCAAAGTAAGCGCAGAATTGATCATTTTCGTTTACAGTTCCTGAGGGATCGATTAGGAGTGGATCTGATCAGCTCAGATCAGGGTCCAAAGCTTAACAACCATCGACAATTGAGATCGCTTCTCTTCTCTTCCGTCGCTGGGAATAGAAGAGATTGACACTGTAGATTGTAAGGATGCGGCGACGAAGCTTGGTTTATAGTGTACACACACTCCAGTCCAAAAGCAAGAGCCCAGTTAATGCTCACTTACAATTTACAGGGTCTAAATCACAGAAAAGTAGATTAGGAGGGGTTAGAAAACAATATTATATTTTCTCAAGGGTATGAATAATTCTCTTCTTTTTTTTCAATTATAATTCTCTAGTTGACTTTATTTATTAATTCCATTTAATTTACTATTAAATATTGAGAAAAAACTTTTATTTTATTATCTTAGTTGTATAAATTATTCTATAAACTTTTGAAGATTTTGCAAATTACTAATTGAATTTTGTGAAACATTACACTATACTAATTAAGCTTTAAGAAAAAAATTAATTTGCTAGTGACACATTTTTTTGGCCAAACTAGTGACACATTGATAAACGCGTACATGTACTCGTCGCATCCAACAACAAATTAAATTAATAAAATACAATTTCATGTAAATTTAACAATTAATTTGTTCAAAAAAATCAGTTACCAATATTCAAAAAAGTTACTATTTCTCCCACTCGGATACCACTGGCCTACTCAGTTAATATTTTTTGAATGAAAAATACGAAGGAACTAGACGAACTTTAAACGTTTTGCAACGAGTTATACGAATTTTGAAAATTCAAAACGGGTTACCGCAATTTTGAAGAATGTGCAAATAGCTACCTCCGTCCAATTTTCCATCAACTTTGAACGTTTTGCAACGAGCTATTCGAATTTTGAAAATTCAAAACGGGTTACCGTAACTTTGAAGAATGTGCAAATAGCTACCTCCGTCCAATTTTCCATCAACTCTCGACGGAAATTCGTCAGAGATTGGATGGAGGTATCTATTTGCACCTTCTTCAAAATTGAGGTAGCCCGTTTTGAATTTTTAAAGTTTGGATAACTCATTACAAAATATCCAAAATTCAGGTAGCTCATGTATTTAATCATTTTTTCAATAAGAGGTTCCAAATTCCAATCTATAATATATTAAAATACCATATCCATAATTTATATTCTTTTTGGTGAAGTAAAGCTTCACCGAATTTGGTTCTTTTTTTGTCTACACTTTTTACACATTCACAAACGAAATACTATGAAATCTACCCGAACCACATCTCATCATACAACTTTACAGTCAATGAGGACGTCCATTAGAGAGTCCTTCTTCAAAGGCTTCTCCAGGTGAAAATCCATCCCAGATTCATGCATCTTTCTGGTTTCTTCACCAAAAGAATGAGCCGTCAAAGCGATGATCGGAATACGACGGCCATCGGAATCTTTCTCCGCCTCTCTGATCCTTCTTGTCGCCTCAAATCCATCCATTACTGGCATCTATAATGGAAGACATATAGGGTATGCATGCATTTAGAACAGTTTTAAATCTGTAAGCCAAGACTTAAGTATAAGAGATTACCTCACAATCCATCAATATGAAATCATAAAGGCACCCCTCCAACACCAATCCAACCACTTCTTCTCCATTTCTGCACCTCTCAAAGGTCACCCCAAGCTGCAGAAGAATAGCCCGAGTTGTTAAGGCAAGAACATCATTATCCTCTGCTAGCAAAACCCTTTTCCCAGTTAACGGCTTGTTTGATGAACTCGACGACCCAGGAACATTCAATGCCTCCTTTCTTCCTTCTTGTGGTAAACAGATAGGAACTTCCATTATCTCACCACTCTGATCTCTTCTTTTCTTCATCCCCGAAACCGAAAACTCAGGTAGGATCTTGATCACATCGCGTAACCGACTCCCGTGAAAGGGCTGCGATATCACAGTATCGCTTTGATCGAGCCAACCCTCATTGACGAAATCTCGAGTGATAACTCTGCTTGAGGGTTTATCCAGCCAGACTAGTCTGAAACAACCAGTTTGGAGCCTTTTCCTGAATTGGGAAACAAGTTTCAAAAGCCGCGGAAATGGTCCTGAACTTGTGTCAATCACCACTAAGACAAACCCTCTAAGCTTTCGAGAAGCAGGTAAGATCTGGTCCGATCCGTCCAACGAGCTTAGAGGAAAATCTTTTGCTCCACTATACGATACTGATTTATCGTCCGACTTTCCCGACGAACTATCGCGCGAATGGTTGAGTTTTCGCTTCACGTTCCTTAAGATGGATCGGAGATCTTCCACATCTTTTGCTACCATTACTTTGATGCCAAGTCTCTCCATGAAAGCCTGTGAGACTCTGCGGCGCTCCTCGTCTTGGATGAGGAGGACAACGGTTGATCCTTCGGGCCTGGGGCTTAGGAACCTCGGACTAGATCCGATGCTCTGACCGGAGTTAGTTCTGCGGATGGTTAAGGTCGGGAGGCGCATACTATGGCATCTTTGTCTGAGATCTTCTTCTAGTGGTTCACTGAAAGGATCGCTGTTTTCGATCGACACTTGGAGGAAAACATTGAACCGGAAACATGTTCCCTTTTCGCCGATCTCCTTGTCTATGATTTTAATGTCACCTCCCATGAGACGCACCAGTGATTGTACGATTCCGAGTCCGAGTCCAGTGCCTCCTAGCCCATGAGCCGTCTCCTTGACCTGTATATAGTTCTCGAACACCAACTTCTGCTTCTCTTTGGGAATCCCTTTCCCCGTATCATCCACCTCAAATGCAAACTCCATTGCTTTAGGGTTTCTGATCTCAAACACCTTGGTTTCCTTTGCTCCACTGCGTTCTTCAGTCTTGATACGGAACAACCCTGCAAACCGTTTGCGCCATCCCCGTTGATTCTCTACGATGATGGAGGTCTTTAGGCTCGGTTTTCTCGCCCATGCACGGACCGAGATGTGTCCCTCGGGGGTGAACTTAACCGCATTGCTGAGTAAGTTAGATAGGATTTGCCTTAGCTTTAGCTTATCACCTCGGACCATCGAGTTCCTAATGATCGAGCCATCACATGGGTCCAAGATTAAGTCCACGTGTTTCTTTGTAGAAACTGCATGGTAGGAGTCGACTACGTCTTCCAGAAGTTGGGACAAGTTGAACTCTTCTTCTTCGAGAACCATCTTGCCGACTTCGATTTTGCTGGTGTCAAGGACGGAGTTGAGTAATTCTGGAACATTAATCATGTTTAAAACAACACCCATTAGTTTAAAAATCAATAATAAATTGTTAATTAACCATAAATATTAGGGTTAAATAACAAGTAGCTACCCGAACTTTAGACGTTTTGCAATGAGCTACCTGAACTTTGAAAATTCAAAACGGACTACCTCAACTTTGAAGAATGTGCAAATAGCTACCTCAGTCCAATATTCCGTCAATTCTCATCGGAAAATCGTTGGAAATTCGTAAGAAATTGGACGGAGGTAGCTATTTGCACATTTTTCAAAGTTGAGGTAGCCCGTTTTGAATTTTCAAAGTTGGGATAGCTCGTTGCAAAACATCCAATGGTGAGGTAGCTACTTGGTATTTAACCCTAAATATTATATTAGGCAATAAAAAAAAATGTGTAAATTATGGCAGTGACTCCATTTTTGACATCTTAAGGTAAGTCATTGCAATAAATACGATTACCAAAAATGTATTTATCTAAAGAAGTTTACCTAAGAGGTCTTTTGCTGAACCATCCATGAGCTTTAGATTCTTCTCCAAATCGCACCCCGGAAGAACCTCCGCATAACTGATGTCGATCAAGCCGATAATTCCGGCCAACGACGCCCGAATATCGTGGCTCGCGTTGGCGAAAGCCGTGCTCTTGCTCATGCTCTTAGTCTCGGCCTGTCGAGTGGCTTCCATTTGCTCAATTAGTTTCGCACAAAGGTGCATTTCCCGTCTAGCCGCCCTTATTGTCACGCATATAGAACCCGCGACGGCTAGTAAGAGCGCGGCAATTACGACCACGAGAAACGCTCGAACATCCTCCATCTTCTTATGGAGATGACCCATCGATTTGTCGGGTAGAGCTAAAATATAAACCTGAAAAAGAATACACCATTGCTAACTTAATTTACCAATTTTTCGGGTTAGGTCGTAAATTTGACGTAATTTATTAGGTCGCGTACCGATTGAATCCCGAGTATTTCAACCGGCGAACAGAAGAGCTTATAGTGTTCTTCTTGATACATCATCGACGGGGCGGCTCTCGCCTTTTTATCGATCATCGAGCACGACACATTTGCAGTTTCGATAACATCCCCTTGCGGACCAACCACTCGAACCAAAACCGAACCCTCTAAAAGCGAGAGATTTGTGTCCCGAAAGCCTCGGAACAGAACTTTCCCATCGCCACTCACCAAAAACAAGCTCCCATTCCGAAGATCCACGTTAGTGAACATGGCGACTAGACCTTGAACCCCAAACCCTAACGAAATCAATCCGAGACCGCCCACACGGGCGGTTTTGAGCAACATAGGATCACGGTTTTCGTTCCATCCGGGTTCCAAAACCGTGAATTGTCCATCCGAACTCTTGAACGCGTCACGAAACCAAGTCTCGTTAGTACTAAACATTGCCCGATACTTAACTGCATCGCCGTTAGGGTTTCCGGTTAGCGGATCGACGAGCCGTTTGTACCAAATTTGGTTTGAAGAGAGCGATGAGTTGGAATAGAGTAAATAGGTTTGGTTGCCTTCCGTGATGTACGAAAAGAACAGTCCATCCACTCCAATGTATGAAACCTGGGACAGTAGAGGAACCATTGACTTTGCTTGGAACATCAATGGACCCATCTGTTTCAAATAAAAAATATATTTATATATATATAATACTATTACACACAAAAAATTAAAAAAAAAATGTTATTATATAATTATTTACCTTATTTTCAAGATCAGAGAAAGTCAAATTTGTTTTGACAAACGAACTGCAAGTTCTAGCCAAATTGGTAGCCGTTGGTGTGAGAGACATTAGGGTTTCTGCGGTCTGACTAACCTTTGACATCATAACCGAATCAATGGTATCTGATTTGGAGTCGAGTTCATCACCTATGTGATTCATCGTACTGTTCCAGAAAATAATCCCAGATATTGGAGGAATCAACACCACTATTGCCTGCATATCAAGCATCATCACATCAAAATTATGTACCAAATTTAAAAACCCTAATCGAGTATATTGCAACTAATTTATAAAATTACCAGACATAAGAAGAAGCAGAATGGCCATAACCCCGCGAATCTGCCGAGATTCATACTGTTTCCGATCACTACTTTGTATTAGGAAATCTTCAAATGCCCGCATTGATGTTGTTTAGCATTGTAGAATAATAATCAGAAAATATAAAAAGAAATCATTCAAAAAAATTGCATGGGTTGTTTTGATTGTTATTGTTTATGGCATGATATATATTTGGGAGATTTTTGTTTCTTTTTCACTTGTGTTTCCTTCTATGAAAGGAAGATCTTATATAGAACCCTTTCATTCCCTTTTGATATTCTTCATTCATATCTCAAAGGATATTCATATCTCAAAGGATGCAAGAAGTTGTTAAAGGATATTAAGTGATAAGTGAATCCATTATTTTATTGATCTAGTTGGCAGCATATAAATTGGCGGGTGATCATGGGTCAATAGCTATGAATTAATTTAATTTTTCTGTTTATGGATATAAATATATTTGATAATTAATAATATACACAAATTTATTGGTAGGTTAAGTATTTCCTAAACCATGTTATGGAGAGTAAAAATAATAATATTAAAAGGTTAATAATGCTCTAATTTTTCGAATAGTTGTAGAAAAGATAAGTTCATGTCATATATTTAAAAATATATAATTTCCTTTTAAATTAATACATAATAATGGCAATTAAAGGGGAAAATGGGAAATTCAGGAAAGATGCTTAAATACCCTTTAAACTCTTATTTATTATTATGTTTATGGTAGAGAATCTCAAGCAATTACTTGGATACACTTTTTCAATCTCGTAGTAATACTTACCGTAAAATAATCAATCATTTTTTTTTATTGGAGAAAATTTTGTTTTATCGATCTTTTCATATGCTTGAGATAATCATAAGTAAAAATTAATATTATATTTTAAAGATTAGATTTGATATTATTTTTTAAAATATTTTTATATCCATTCTATCGGTTAACACTATTGTTTTTGTTATGTAACTCGTCTCTCTACTCAACTAATATTATCTATCTCGTCGCAATCTTTTATAAATTTAATATAATCCCTTCGGTATAATATATCTCTAATAAATAATTATCTCTAATCCATTATAGTTTTGTCAAAATTTAGTTCTAAAATTTTTCATATCCAATGCTTTTCATAATTGGGAAGGCTATAGATCTCCATTTATTAAGATCCATCAATGGCAAAAATCTATTTTATTGTTATGTGTATGACTCAATCTTTCGATGCAAGAAATTAAAACATCGGTCGATAGAAAGAGACGAAAAAAAGAGTCGACTCGATGCATGGGGGTATTTTTGTGATTATGGTCAAGTTAGTGGGCAATTTGAAATATTTATCTTGATCCATTATTTTCAATCAACATTGAAAATTTAAAAATACATGGTTTGGATTGTATAAGAAACCAAGAACAATAATAGCTCGTTGAGACGAATTACCTTTGAAGAGAACGAAGGAATGTGCTTTAGTTGTCAATTGAGAGGTCTCTTGGAGATAATGGTCAATGAGTTGAGTTGATAGATGAAAAGAGTGAGGTAGAAAGAGTAAATATAGGGGGGGAGGGGGAGTTGAATATAATAATTTGTTCAGGAGAAAATAGATAATTATTAATTATAAAATAAAATGTATATTACTTCCTTAATAAGTATTTATTTTTATTTATCAATAAATGTAAATTGTAAGCTAAATATCACATAATAATGCATTGACAAGTAGGAGAACTATAATCATTAAGAAAACCTAATTTTGTTTAATATAATAAATTTAATTTAATTTAACTAAATCGGCTAATAAAAAAATTTGTTAATTCTTATATTTAAAATTAATCTCATAGATTATGAAATTTATCTACAACATAAGTCTGATCGTTCAACTTCATTTGTGTTGTTGCAGTCTCTCCCAGTTCTACGCCTCCCGAATCCTTAAAAATGGCTTCGCCTTGAAGTCCTAAGAGTTCTTAGATGACTTGGGGTGCAAGTATCTAAGTTTCGACCTTAAGGACATGGATGTTGCATAGGAAGACAATGTTACTCGTTAATTTAGCGATTTTTGGAACTTGTGTAACCAATTCTCTATATATAAGGAAGTTGGGATATTATTTTGAATTAAAAATAATAATAATTTCTCTGATTCTCACACTGTTATATTCACTATTGAGGTTTCACATTACATTTTAAATATCTGATATAGTGTTTCATAAGCAACGTAACATCACGCTATTTCCAGGTAATTATCTATCTATATATTAATTTATCTAAAATTTCTATAATTAAAACACATAAACTTTTGTCATACTTAGTTGTCAAAAAGAAACAATTTTATTGGTTGATTGATATTTTTCCGTAACCGACGATGACATGGACTTGTCACACTTACATCCAGAAGTTCTAGAATTTTTCTGAAACTTCTCATCGCTTCTTATTGTACGTTTCATATTTTATATCATATCCACATTTATTCTCTTTAGTTTTTATTCTTTTTATTAATACATTACTATTTATTTATTAAGAAAAATTCTAAATGTATTTATTATTTTTTAAAATTTTAACAATTCTATTATAAATGGAGATTTTTTTAATGAAGGTATATATTTATTTATATTTTTTAATTTATTACAATTTATAATTAATAAAAAATTGCATTTTCGGACATTTTCCATTATAATATTTATTGATTTACCTTTTTACTTTTAAGTGTTTTAATATTATTATTTTTCTCATAATTATGATAAAATTTAAATATTTTTTTTTTTCATAACAACTCATAATTATTTATTAGACACTTGAATCTGTATACTATAATAGTAAAGTTTATTGAATCTATATTCAATTAATAAATAATTGAATAATATTTCAACAATTTACTATTAAGAATAAGATAAAAAATAAAAAATAATATTTTTTAAAATTAAATTTATTACTTACCGTGCAAAGTATGAACAAAACACCTAGTATCTTTATTACTTGAATAGAATTTTAATCACATAAGATTTGAGATGACATAATTAATATTCTACTTTGATTACAATCAACATATGATATTCTATAAATTACGATGAAACCGTTGACCTAATTAATAAGATAATGTTGGTATACTAACAGTAAATACAAATAATTTTAATGAGATTCTGTAATTAATTTAAACTGGTGACACATGTCCATATAAGATGTAAAAATATCCATTAAATAATATAACCCTCCTCAAAACTCCAAAAAGAAATTAACAGTTCACACTGTTGTTTCTTTAGTATTAAGTTATGTTTTATAGCTTAAATTTATTATTAAATATTGATGAAAACTTTTATGTATTAATAATTAATACATTCACAAATTCAAATTTATAAAATAAATAATTAAGACATTCGTCTTAATTTTTTTTTTAAAGTCAAACAATGATACAATAATCGAACTAATCCGTCTTTGACGAATTTGCGGACCGATTCAATTTTGGTAAATAAACCCTAAGGGTGAGCGATTTCAGGTACCCTGTAATATTAAGGGTTTCCGAAACCTACGCCTACCCTGTTGTAAACAATATATTGAATTTTGGAACTGGAACCTACCATGTTATATTTGAAACCGAAACCTACCCAAAACTTGTTTATGTCAACGGTTCTGAGTACCCTATTAGGAATCTGTTTCAAAATAATTTATTTAAAACTTGTTTTATATTAACTGGTTTGAATCCATTTTTTCTCCAAAATAAATACGAAGTTACAACATTCATACAATTAAAATAAAAATAAAAAACATATCATTTATGTAGAAAAATTAAGATTGTGCGCGTTGTTCAATAGAATAAAACTTTGATAAAATGAAATGCAATAGTTTGTACTATGTAAATTAACAACAAATTTAGGTTAGAAACTTAAGAATTAGTATAGTATGACAACTACTTATTTTTTTTCTTAATATTAATATTATATATATATACATGTATATATAATCAATTTAGGATAGATTCAGGGTACCATGTTGCCTGAATTAGAACTTAAAATACAAATTCTTCTTAAAAAAATTCATCAACCCTATCTTATCATTAAAACTGTTCCCAAAATTTACCCTAAGTACCAATTCTAGGTAGGTTCCGATTTCAAAATTGGTAATTTGCTCACTTTAAATAACCCCCACGTAAGTCTTGTCGTCCAACTCTTTCTATGTATATTTTTTGATCAACGCTTTTCCATTTAAATAATCCAAAAATCATTTTTACTTTCCAAAATATTTTCCTATTTTTAAAACTGCAAGAATCCCTACTTTTTTTTATTCCTCCTTGACCTACATCACAAGTCAACACTCTATATACTCAGAAAGAATAGTGAACACCCATCATACAATATAATGTGTGCCCTAAAGAACACGTATTCAGAACTCTACGTTAGACAATGTGGTGCCTTTGTCGATCACTTTCTTCATCTTCATCATCATCTTCAGTATCGAGAATCTAATAAATCACAAATATAACACGACCAAAGGTTAACAAATAACACGTTACATGAAAATTAGACTCGCACATTAAAAATTTAAAACAGTTGATAAGCAAGATGATGAACTTACATTGCGGCGGTTCCTAACGGAATCACGAATGGCTGAAATTATGCGAATCAACACGTACATTGGAGCAATAATACCAAGCAATCTTAGTAAAATGACCTGCAATAACTAATGGATCAGTAAATTTTGCAAAATTAACCATTAAATAAAAAAAACTTCTAGTCGAAAATTACCGTAACAAGTGTGAAGGGATATTCTTCGGGTCTACCATCAACAACATCAAATATGTGTCTCCAAATTAGGAACACTGTGAACTGCAAAATAAAAACAACACAGTTTAGAGTAAGGACTTGCCACTTTTTTTATTAAAAAAAAATAGGAATATAATCAATGAATCAAATTTTATCATTATAAAAAAAAATCATAATTATTGTGATAGAAAATTCAGAAAATAAGAGGGTCCTGTCCATATCGATATGGTTTAGTGGGCATAAAGAATCTATGATAGGTGGCCTATCCGAAGCCCATTTCACAGCTCAAGAATGGGCTCAATTTAATATAAATAATATAAATAAAATAAGTAAAATAACCCTGAGGCTTCATATTTGTTTTAAAAAGGGTTAACGGTCAAAGTGCCCCTAAAGTTTGACCGAAATTTAAGAATCCTCCTTAAAGTTTAAAATCTCTCTAATGTTAAAAAAATGATGAAAAATTCCCCCTAAAAGAGTGTCTGACAAGGGGGGGATTTTTCATCATTTTCAAACATTAAGGAGCACTTTAAACTTTAAGGGGAATTCTTAAATTTCGGTCAAACTTTAGGGGGCATTTGACCATTTACCCTTTTAAAAAAAAACATAACAGATAATTAGCGGAAAATATTAAAAGGGTATTTATATTTTTAATAACTTATACAGAGTGGTTTCAAGAAGAAAAAAAAATAAAATTAACCGGTCAATCGATCAATCTTCACATTCTCACAAAGTAACAGCTTTTTTCCTTGAAGAGAAGACAAAAAAAAAAAATTTGAAATCCCAAATATAAACTATGAAACAACGAAACAACGAACAAACTCTTAGTCCGACAAATCTGGTCTGCACACCGAAAGAATGCATGGTCGGCAGAATCTAAAGAAACGGTCGGCCAAATAAATTCCACGAAGATTCGCACTATGCGCGCCGTCACAAGAATAATTATCGGATACTCAAAATTACATTCATGGACGACAATCCCTAAGCGTAGAGAATTTGGTGGCGAAGTACAACAAATGACAGAAGAAGTCTGTAGAAAAGAAAACTTACCGTAAAAGCAAACGTCCGACAAAATGCAGCGAATTTATAGATCACGGCCGCGCATTCGGCATCTGCCTCGGAGTCTTCTTCATCAGCAGCCATGAGTTCGTGGTCTCTCCGCACGACTTGCAAACTATCCCTAGAAGAAAGAAACGATTCAAAAATTGAAGTAATTATTCATAGTTAGTAATTATTATATAACTATATATATATGGGATAAATATCAAGGAGCTACTTGAACTTTGGACGTTTTACAACGAGCTACCCAAACTTTAAAAAGTTAAAACGGACCACCTCAACTTTGGATAAAAGTGCAACGAGCTACCTCCGTTCAATTTACGACGAATTTCTAACGAATTTCCGTCAATAGTTGACGGTAATTTGGATTGAGGTAGCTTATTGCACTTTCATTCAAAGTTAAGGTAGCCCGTTACAAAACGTCCAAATTTCAGGTAGTTCATTGATATTTAACCCTATATATATACACTTACGTAACTGTAACGTCATATATAAGTATTATTAAAAAAAATATAAATGAATAGCTAAAAAGGGATTTTTCAAATAATGTTTTTGTTGGGGAATAATTAGTTGTAACCCATGATTGTCCATCTGTTTTTTAACAATTTTTTCATGCTTAATTTAATATAATATAATTATGACATGATGGGTTCAGACAAAAAGTGCGTTTTTTAAGGTTACCACATTCCACACTGTCACACAAATATATATAAAAAAATAATAATTACTTTCTAATTTCTATGCTCGGAAATGTTACTTAATTAAAACGTAATAAAAATTTTACTGCCTTAATATACTTCATTCAAGAAACACTGTTGAATAATGTTTTCAAATTCCTAAAATAGATACAGAAAGTAACAAACAAGTACCTGATTGTCACTGCAGACTCCATCATCTGCAGCTTTTTTGAAGGCTCTGCAACGTATCCAGGTTCGAAGTTCTGTATCATATTATTGGGACCGTTAGGGAGACATTTGAACATCCATGTAATTATTATTCCTTCATTTCAAATTCGGGTGAGCCAACTTTATCGATTCAAGCTTTTGATGGAGAATTTCAAAAAGTAATGGTAAATTCATGACTGTTCTCTAGAGAAAGGAAGAGAAGAAGAAATTGGAAAAATTCAAATTGCGAGAAAACGGAACCAAACACAATTAATCCGAGGAAGAAGATGAATCCGACATATTTCGCAGGTTGTGAGGAAAAAGAGAATTGAACCGGTACCTGAAGACATATTTCGCAGGTTGTGTTGCCCTTCTCGTTACACCACCTCTGTATACAGTCCCTATGCGCGAACTGAAGATCAATCAAAACAAACATCAGAGAAACAATCGATGATCACCGATCAGACAGAACACAAATTTTATTGAACATTCGATAAAAGAACATGAAGAGGACGATTTCGATCCTCGGATTTTGGCCGGTTATTACCTTGACAGTACCGGAACAAGCACAGGGAGCTTCTAGGCTGAGGCAGCTCTCGAACTCCGCGTCGTGGCAGATTCTGCAGTGAGAAACCGCCGTGCTTGACTGCAGTTCTTCCACAAGCAACGCCACTTCCTCCATAATTCCTCACAAATTTCTGTTTCTACTCAGCGTTATGAATGGATTCGACAGAGAGTTCGTTTCTTTCCTCTGCTCCAAGATTCAATTCTCACCGTCTCTGTTCTTTGTCTGGCTAGCTAGCACCGAGGTTGGGGCTTAAAAGCCAAAAAATAAAATGAGACAGACTTGAAATACCGAAAGTACCCCTAGTTTCTCTAGAAGATTTGGATATTATGATCATGCATTATCTCTATCTTGTTTCCTTATTTAGTATTATATTCACATATTTCTTATATTTACCATTTAGGACATACGTTGTGGTGTATGACAAATTTCTGTCTTTAATTGGTAGTATATGCCATCTATCATTCTATCCAAATTTTTTTTTTATAAGGGGTGTTTAATTAGCTGAGATAATTAGTACTAGTATTAGTAAATAATTAGCTGAGATGATTATATGGCCCCTCTCCTCCTCCCCACCGCCCTCCCTCTCGCCCATCCCCATCCTTCCCCCTTCAGTTCGCTCACTCCCGTCTTAAACTTTGAAGACAAACTTAATTGAACTTCTGTCACATAACTAAAAAAGAAGAATAAAGACTAAGCCAAAAAACCCGCTTCGGTCGGTTTAACAAAACAAAAAATCAAAAGCTATCCAGCAAAACGAATCGGGAATCGGTCGGTTCAATTGGATCTGATATGCAAATCGACTTTTTTATTGAACCAAACCGGATAGGAGTCTATTAGATATGCTTTTAGATCCATCAATGATTATAATACGATTCATTATTAATTTTCTAGATTCGTTATTAATAACTGCAATTATTAATAACTTGTCAAACTTAATATTAATAATAAAGATATGAGTCATTTTAATGAATATGGAACTAAATAATAAGTCATCTTTTGGTATTATGTTTACTTATATCAAGTATTCAAATGTCAAATCAATTGAAGATTGAATTGTCTCATGGATTAAATGGATACGCGGTTTTGAGAAGTATTTGACACGATGGCCGACCCGAAGGAGGGGAAGGAAGGGTCAATGCAATGCGATGACTGGCCGACTTAGTTAGGATTCAAGATCAAAGTCAAAACAATATCATCTCTCTGTAGGGAGGGATTGGACATCACGTATGCCACCAATGTAACGTAGAAGGGTGAAAATACATCTAATTATTAATCATGGTTTATTATTAGTGTTTAATTTGCTAATAATTTTAATATGACTCGTTTAATTCGTATAAAATAATTGAATTTGAATTATAATTTTTAATTTGTGTACTCTTGACATATACCGTTAAGTAGGTCGCGTGATAGGCCGCGTAACTTGTATAATGTTAGAAAAACAAATTAATTTGTGAAAGTTTTATAAGATTATAATAATGTCAAAATTTTAAGTATAGTGAATGAAATTGTTCCAAAATCAATACTTGTCAAAGATTTTCATTATATAAATAATAGAGTTTTCTCTTTTCAAAATACTATAAAAAATTTCACATTAATTCTCTTCTGGTTCAATCGTTCAGTCTCTTTCTTTGAGTTCAGTTGTTGTTCAGTTTGAAAATGAGAAAGTTTATGTTAGTTTCTACATGTTTTGCCACACTTAGTGTTCATATCATTTGACTGGAATTTCTATTCTAGGATATCCGTTTGATCAAACAATATTAAATTTGATCATATTTATGAAATTGCGATAAGATTTACATAATTAAAGTTACGTTAAAAACAATTACAGTATAATTAAATGTTTCACAAATTTTCTATAATATTATTTACTCGTACTAAATTCAGTAAGCTAACAGTAATTCTCAAATTGAAATTATTATGTATACTACACAATTACCTTCTTTTAATGCTAGAAAATTAGGACAAACAATAAATTAATCTTGAAGACTACGGATTTAAACACAAACAAATAGTTTGGAAAATATTTTCATATTATCGTAAAAAATGGTATGAAAGGGCAAAATCGGAATAACGTTTCTAAACTAGAAAACAGTTAACTGGAAAGCATTACGAAAATAGGATACCTTTTATTATCATTCCCCATCATACCCACTAAGTTTTCCTTATTGCAGTTATAGCCTATCCAATTCAAATATCTCTTCTCCTCGTTTAAACGCTGACCTTACGATCCAAGATCCACGGTCCACAGAAGCCTAAGCATCTAATTGGATTTTAAAAATATGGTAGGTCCCGCTGATGTATAAAAAATTAAAAAGAACTGCGAAACGCGGTCACCGAAAATAACGAGTAAGTAGCTAGCTGGCAGCTGCCGCGACGCAGCGGCCCCACGTCGCCACGCTGAATGACGTGTCACTCTAATTATCGATCGATGTCTAATTATGTATTGAATCATCTATCCATCTATTTTAATGTACTGTTAATATTTAGAACAGATGTACGGTGGTGATCCTTACTTGCATTACGTTTTAAATCAAAAATATTAATTTTTTTTTAATTAAATTATATCTACAGTAAAATTAAAATTTTTATTTCATTTAAAAATTACAATTATTACTACGTAAACCATGATCTATTATTATTTTGCTAGGTTTGTTTTGAACTACGTCAAGTTGTTATTATTAAAGTTAAATATCAACGAGCTACCTGAACTTTTGACATTTTGCAACGAACTACACGAATTTTAAAAAATCAAAACGGGCTATCTCAACTTTGACGAAGGTGCAACAAGCTATCTCCGTCTAATTTTCGATAAATTTCTATCAATAGTTGACAGTAATTTGGGCGGAGGTAACTCGTTGCAACTTCGCTAAAGTTGAGGTAACCCGTTTTAATTTTTTAAAGTTCGGATAACTCGTTGCAAAACGTTCAAAATTCATGTAGTTCTTTTTTTTTTTGTCATACGTAGTTCCTTATTTTTTAACCCTATAATTAAATGAGCAATTTATAAATACATATATATATATATTCTGGCAGTCTTTTTCTGAACGAAATTCTCTATTTTTTTCCTAATTAATCGTGATTTATTTTTAGCAGTATTCTAAACTTCTTTTTTAGTTGTCATTATAGAATAAGAATTAAATATATTTTTTCTGGTTTATAAAATGTGTGACGAATAATGCTAAAATAATTGTTAATAGTAAGATAATACAAGGAAGACGAAAATGATTTTTGCTAATGAGAAGTCAAAGTGGGATGCTGACACTTGTGCTTATCCCATCAATCGATCTTATCGTCTGTTTTTAATTTTATGGATGAGCTCGATTAGAACAAGGAGAGACGGCCGAATCAGGCGGTCCTATATATGAGATCGAAAGTTATGGTAATTTTAAATAATAAAATACATTTACCAGTATTGATTTATTTACATATTCATTTATTTACAAATAAGTGTTACTATCGAGTTCAATTCTAAATTAATAATTGCGGTTAAAGGATTAAATCGAATTTAAAATTATAAAAATTAAGTTCCACGGAATTAAAGATTTTGAACATACAATTGAGTTTGACTTTAACAAAGGAACAAAAATAATATCGAAATAGATGTTCAACAATGTGAAAATAATAAAAAAAATGAATATGATTAGAAATATTTTATTAAATAACAAAAAAATGAGATAGATAATTATTAAATATTTAATTAAGCATATGTGTAAAATAAGACGAAGTGAGTTTTTAACTTAATATTTTAAAATTTTAAAATAATTTATTAACAATCAAATTTAGAAGCATTAAAATTTAAAATGAGCGTGTTAGGCTTTCTGTGCTGGTGGGTCGGCTTGGGCTTGCGGCTGTGGGGACGCCGCCTCACACCACTTCCTCCACCCACCCACTTGTATTTGAAATGTATACATATATTAAATATTATATATATAAACTAAACACAAATGATAGGAAGTTCAAAAATAAAATATGAATGTTATAGTAAACGAAAATACTAAAAAATATCCTAATTTTTACAAATCATTTTTCTTTAATATAACTCCACTAAAAATTACAAGAATTTTATATTTTATATTTATTGATTTTTTATCATGTTGTACAAACCATAGTTATCAGAATCGGACCGACCATCGAACTGGCGAGGGGGTCGGTTCACTGTTCGGCCGATCTAGCCCGATCCAACCCGATTCAGTGTGCGGTTCACTGTTCACAAGGGGAAAATTTAAAATACATACATAGTCTCAAACACAAACATAATTACATCAAACTACATAGTCTCTCACACACACAAACTACATAATTTCAATATCAAACATACATTACTCTCAATTCTCAAACACAATACACAATAGTAGTGAACCGGTTTAACCAATTGGGCTAAGCCGATTGGTTTGTACAGAACGAAAAACCAGAAACCAAAACAAAAAAACGTCTGAAAAAAGCCGAAAACAAAAAAAAACAGCTAAAAAGTGAACCGGAAACCGACCGATTTTCCAAAAACTGTCTGATTCAACCCGGTTCAAACACTGTTCATTTGTAAAATAGTCTTTTAATTGAACCAAACCGAACAGAGATTCAATTCTCGGTCGGACTGTCGGTCTGATCCGGTTCTGATAACTATGGTACAAACTACAAAGTGATAAGGCTCCAAATAAAGAAAGTTATTTCCATAGCTATTCGAAAGTTAATAATAATAAAGAATGTGAATTTTTCCATTAATAACAATTATTACCCAAAATATACAATTTATCTACTTCTTGGTGATCTAATGATTTTGATTAGGTGCGTTTGTTCATGGGATTAGGTATATCCGAGTTCATGCTAAGGAGTAAGGGATTGATCATTGAAGACTCCTTTCACCAACATCAATCCCGTCACATCGCCGATATATTATTATTATTATTATTTAAAAAGGAATATATATTAATCATTAAATAATAATTCCGCAACAGTTATATATTTGTCATAAGCACGAAAATATTTACAAGATAGCGAAGCGGTTTTAGTTTTCGTTTCTTAATTATCAGATTTGGAATGATATTTTTTTTATGGTCAACACTCGTACCTACAATTTTTGACATAACACGATTAAACGATTTATATTTTAAACGATAATAACACAACACAATTACTAATCGTGTCTAAACAACTCTTATACGTTTAGACACGATTAATAATCGTGTTTAAACGCATCTAACATGCAAATACACGACAAACACATTTTAACACGATTAATTAATTGTGTCTAATTGTATTGTATATAATCGTGTTGTGTCCAGTTGTGTTGTGTTTGATCGTGTATACTAGTGTCTCATTTGTATAGGTCCATTAACCAGGCCTATTTGTACATGCCCATTAAATATATTATAAATCCTTATTATATTATAAAGAATAAAAATAAATTAAATTTTAAAAATTGTTAATAAAATAGTAAAAATATTATTTTTAGGTGCCGAACAAATATACTAAGTAACTGCTCTCCATAAGAGTACTTTCCTAAAAAAACACAATTAGAATAACTACCTATATATGAGGGAGTTGAAGCACTCTCACTAAACGATCTATAGATAAGTAATTCGACTTATTTAAATCCATATTATGCTTAGTGCACGTATCGAGTATCTCTCACTAAAGCCGAGTCACATTTCTAGTATCTATATTCGTTCTTTGAATGTTATATCGATATTCACTCTCTTTAAATGTTAGTTTTTGAAAGGTTATAAAGTGTCCAACATGTTTGTACTATCAAAACCTAGTCACTCAAGTAACTCATGTTTGTACTCAGCGGCGGATCTGGGAACCCAAGCAAGTGGCTTCCCATTCCAAAACAGCTCGGTTTACTAGGGTCCTTGTTCCAAATGGAGTCCTCAAGTGGGGTCCCTCTACCTAATTTAGTGTGTACTTACTAAAAAATACAAAAAATTAAGTATGTAAAAAAAAAAAAGTGGGGTCCTGTTAACCAGATCCGTCACTGTTTGTACTATCAAAACATAGTTACAAAATATGTCGTAGTAAGGTTTCATTTAAAACTAATGACCGAATGAAGTAATACCTAAAAAATGTAATATATATCCGAAGTTGTTACATGTATCCAAAGTTAGTTAATTTTCATCCCAATATGAATTTGGAGAAATCCATCTTTGTGTAGGTAGTGGGTATCTTGTAATTGAAGGAAGGAGGTTATGAGATCTAACTATGATCCAAAGGTGGAGAGTAAAGGTAAAGAAGAAGGGGTGGGTTGATGTTAGGAAAATGAAGGTTAGGAGAGGTGGGATAGATGGTGGTTGAGACGTTGGAAGGAAAGGAAAGGACACTCACCTAAATGATATCTAAAGCCTTTCTACTTTCTGGTAGTAATGTGGCAAATTTTGTTTTTGTTTTTTTATATTATTTGAGAAAACTAGGTTGATTGGACAATAGGCATTCGTCAACATTTGATCTCATAATTTTTGGCAAAGTACTTAAATATTTGACAAGCACATTCATGTGATATCCTATCCTACATCGAATAGAAAAAAGTGATTTGAAATACATATAAGCAGAGATGTACTACTCAAATTCAACAAAAATTCCTCTTTTTCTGAGCCTAGGCGAGGACAATAGACTCATTCGTGTTGAGTTAGACTCAGTCAGACTGAGTTGAGTTAGTGAGAATAGTCACTCGGGCTTGAGGTATTACATATGGTATATGAAAAGTCTAGGACTTGTAAGATCAAGTCACATGCTCGGGCAAATTCAACATCGAATACCCTATTTTCCTATTATTCAAATTCATCAGAAATTCCTCATTTCCTTGTATATACCCTCTAATCCTTCCCTAGTTCATAGCCTTAGTGCTAAAGATACGTGAATCCCTCCCTCCCTTACGATACATGAATTTTCGAATAATTCGCTTATTAAGTCCAATATTAGAGCTCATTAAGATACATCTTACTTGAAGGGATAAAATTTTATCTAATGCTAGTTCAGAACGAGATATATGAAAAGTGTTAGAACAACACGAGAAAACCTCTAGACAACACACTAAGGATTCTTTACTATGAATATACTACATCTCTACTTATGTTATTATGTTTGCAGGTGATGCTGGAATCGACTGACAACAAGTTATGATCAATCCCCGGTAATCGAATTCAACTTCTGATGTGTTATCAGATAAATTTAGATATCGTATACCAACAAACTACACCAAAACAATTATGAATCAGTGAGATTTCAAATAACTTATAAAAGAGTTTACTATATAAGTTTATAAATAATAAGTCAAAGAGTGTTTTTTATTAAATTGAATGTTTTGACATGATATGCCAATGCCATGTGAGGGCACAATAGTCAACTCAAAATAACTAACTACAAAATGTTTGAATTTATAACAATGGATTATGAAGTAAGAAAGACATTTATGTAAAAATTTTGTATTTATTTTAGAAAAGAAGTTTGTAATAATGTTTAATATGGTACTCAAAAATCAAAATCTTGTCTGCTAGTGGTCAGCAGGCACGAAGCCACATTAGGACGAGGGGAGGTACCCTCAACTTTTAAATTTGTGTCAATTATACCCTACAAATTATATTTATTTTCAATTTAACCCTTTAATTTTTTACATTTGCCCTAACTGAACTTTTTTTGCTTTCACTATTTACCCTTAAACTAATTTTGCCCCCACTCACCTAAATTCATGGCTTCGTCCTGGTGGTCAGGTATGAAATTTAGGACATGTAAATACAAGTTTTGGAGTTTGGACACAAATAGGGTTAAAGTGTTGTGTCGAAACTCTCAGTCCGACTATTCACAGTGACATAATGATAAAGTCATTTGCATGGATCCCAAATAAACGAGGTTGAGAAACCGAAAAAAAAAATATGGGTTGAGGATTAATGGGTCTATTGGGCCCCCACAATTTAAAACAGAACAAAATCTTGGTTGTTAAGCCCAGCCCATTTGTAAATTTCAATGATGCTATCTATCGCTGAAACGACGTCACTTTGACCTTCAGACATGACTTCAACTCCGGGGCCCACAGTGACAAATCACGGGTGAATGAACAGTAAAACGCCACAAGATATTTGCTTGTCCTCTCCCTCCCCTCCCCTCCCCTCTCTCCAGCTTCCGTTTCAATGTCAGTTGCGCCTTCGTCGACTTTTTCCACATAAGCGGCGATCCTTCCCCCTCCGTATCCGATCGTCACGAATCCGATCCACCGCTGTTCGCCTCTCTTTGGAGTTTTGAATCGGAGCCATGTTCTTCTTCGATTGGTTCTACAGCGTGCTTGCCTCGCTAGGCTTGTGGCAGAAGGAAGCCAAAATCTTGTTTTTAGGGCTTGACAACGCCGGAAAGACCACCCTTCTTCACATGCTCAAAGACGAGGTTCTGTTTGTCTCTTTGGATGATTCGTTCTATTCTGTGAAGTCTATGGTGGCTCCTTGATGAGCTCGTTATGATTGATAGTAGATGAATTGACACTTGATAGGATGAATCCAGCTAATTATGCTAAAAATTATGTGGGTTTTCTGGATTGAAAATAATTTCTGTCGCTTGTGTTGTTTGATGTCTTTCAGAGATTGGTTCAGCATCAGCCTACTCAATATCCCACTTCGGAAGAATTGAGTATAGGAAACATCAAGTTTAAGGCGTTTGATTTGGGAGGCCATCAGATTGCTCGCAGGGTCTGGAAAGATTATTATGCCAAGGTATCAAACTGACTGGACTGCAGTTTCGGCCTTTCTCTTTGTATAGTTTGCACTTGAACCTTGATAATAATTATAGTACACTTTCTTGTACACCATTTATGTTAACGTCGCTTCTCGTATGAACCGTTAGCAATGAGTAACTTTACGGGCATACTTTTATATTATTGCTGCCGTGCTAGAGTCCTTTAGGTAAAATGTTATAGCTGAGATGACATTTGACAGTCATGGCTGACTCTGTCTCTATATATTTCTCATTTGATGGTTTGCATAGCTCCTTATTGTATTCCAGACGCTCTTACCTTTACACAAGGTTATGCCCCTTGAGCAGTCCTGCAATGTTTCAGCATTGCTCTCAATTAGCTTTATCTGGCATATCATTCTGCTAATTTTTATGACACTCTCCCCTGAGTAAGAACAAGCTGAACCAAGAATTGCTATTACATTTAATTTAAGGGTTAATTACTTAATTGGCTACACATGTTTGACCAATGTTCAGAATGGTTACACATGTGATTAATTGGTTTAGAAATGTGACTATTTGTTTTTTTTTTACTGTTCACTGTTAGAAATCACAGTTTCACTATTTAGATACGTAAAATGACGTAATTACCCCTAGAATCATCTTCAAGAACACATCATCATCTTCAAGAACAAGAATCGAAGAACTCAGAAACAGCATTTCTGGGTTCTCAAGAACCCAGAAACAACAATTTAATGAAGTCGATTTACCACCATATACTAAGGATTTGAGTCTAGAAACATCCTCCAAAGTTCTTTTTGAGTGTTTTACAAGGTCACCTTAATTGTCTGCTTAAGTTTTTTTTTCATTTACAATTGTTCAAGATGGAAGCTTCCTATCCATACCTTTTTAGCACATTTCCTCTGTATTGGTACTTATGTTCGTATTTGCTATCACAGTAATTGTAAATGGTTGCACATTCTTTTCCCAATATAGGTGGATGCTGTTGTGTATCTAGTGGATTCCTATGACAAGGAGAGATTTGCAGAATCGAAAAAGGAGCTCGATGCCCTTTTATCAGACGAAGCACTCGCCAATGTCCCATTCCTTGTGCTGGGAAATAAGATAGACATCCCGTATGCTGCTTCTGAAGATGAACTCAGCTACCACCTCGGCCTCAGCGGTTTCACCACAGGTAAAGGAAAGGTAAACCTCACAGACTCAAATGTCCGCCCCATGGAGGTATATATGTGCAGCATTGTTCGCAAAATGGGCTATGGCGATGGTTTCAAGTGGCTCTCTCAATACATCAAGTAATAATAACCAAACACAATAGGTCCAGTGGTTTGTTTGTAGTACAAAGGGAAAAATGTGTGCTCAATCCACTTTTTTACCTTTCTTCAATGGACAAAGAAATTTCTTTGAATGGAGGATTTGTCTTAGCTTATATATGTAAAATCCACATGTGGCTTGGCCTGGTATTTGCTGTTTGCTTTGCTTTATTCTTAGAGCAATTTTTATCCAGTTATCACTCTCCTAATATGTTGTGTTTTTTCCCCCACAAAGTAGACTGTTCAATATTAAATCCGACCCCAAAACATAGGTAACTCATGGAAATGCTGTCAATGATTTACTGTACGTATATGTTTGTTTGATATGGTTAAGTATATCATTGTTACTTTTTCATCAAATTTGGTCGTTAAATATTATATTTTGTTAAATTAACGATTTTACCTACATATTCATTCTGATGTTCATATTAAAAAAAAAAAAAATTGAACCCACAAGCAACTTTTTGAATTAAAACTGTACTAAAAAAATGCAATTTTTTAAAGGGTTAATTATTAAATAGGTACCCCAACTTTACATGATTTGGCAACTAGGTAACTAATTTTTTTTTTGCCGAAAATAGGTTGTCCAACTTTGTGAAATTAGCAAATAGGTACCTACCGTTAAAAATAAACAGAAAATATAACGTGAGGAGCAAATATGTGCCTGAACTTGACATGGTTTGACAAATAGTACCTGAACCAATTCAAAATCTGGTTCGGTCGAACCACTTTTTTTTTTACCCAAACTTTTTTTTTAAAGTAGGTTTTATATATCAAACACATGCATGACTCAACTTCAGACGTTCTCGGTGCATCTAAGTAGGGTTTATGAGGTCTGAACTAAGGAAATACCCGAACGAAATCGATAACCACGTAAACGAAGTCGAGAGCGGTCTTTTCCCGACCGGGGATAATATGGATCGATGCAGTCGGGATGGTGATGGACCCGAGCGATGGGTTCATGATGCTTCCTTAATGCACCGAGAACGTCTGGAGTTGAGTCATACATGTGTGGTATATAAACTCTATTTTTTTAAAAAAAAAAATAAAGTGGTTCGACCAAACCAATTTTTGAACCTGTTCAGATACTTACTTGTCAAACCATGTAAAGTTGGGTACTTATTTGTTAATTAACCTTTTTTAAAACCTAAAAGTGTTGCTTTGCATTCAAAATATCCCATAATTAACCTTTTGGTCTCTTTTAAACCCCCATAAGGTAAATTTTTTGCTCTTCGTTCTTATTTATTATGTTTTGTTCTTAGGGATAAAGTAGTATTTTTAACGTAATACATGCCAACTTAATGAAATTATTTAACGAATGTTAAATTATGGTGCAAATAATAATATTTTCAAAATATGTAAGTGTAAATAACTACTGTGGTGCAACAAATATGATAGTGTATGAACCGACATCATTTACCTAAGTTTAAATTAGGTTTGGATAGATCTTTCAATCACCTAACTCGTAATTACCTAACTCGTGATTGATCCAACTCATCCACTCAAATTAACCGTTTTACCGGGAAAAAGTTACATATTAGAGACCCATTTGGTCACTATAGGGTTTCTTCTTCAGGTTAATTAGAGAGCTATTCAATTGACTCCATGTCCCTCTCTTGAATCTCTTCCTTCCTTCCAAGTTCCACCTGATTCATAAAATATATTTCTTGTCTTGTTAATGACGCAAAGTCAGCACCATGGGCCATGGCCGGTACATCAATGAAAATGAAAGGCAGCGACCAACTGAAAATGATGTCTTTTCTATTTCACCAAAATCCATTACGAACCATCGATAGATGAAGCCGTTTAACTAACAACCATCTCCTTCTTCCATATAATAATACCATTTAAACGTGCCATTCTCTCCTCAGCTCTCCATGGGAAACGTCACGTCCAACCAGTTGAGAAACCCTAACACTTCCGGTGGGGCAAGCAAGGTGATATTATGGAACGGCATGGTGGAAGAATTCTTGGAGACGCTCACGGTGGCGGAGCTAATGATGGACCATCCGAAGCAAGTGGTGGTGGAGTTCCGACACGAATGCATCACCGGAAAGATAAAACCAACGCCTCTCCCTGCCGACCAGAACCTCGACCCCGACAAGATCTACCTAATGCTCCCTGCGAATAAGCGCGGCAAGCCGTTGACTTTCTCCGGTGAAGAAGCTCAGAGGCTTCTTATGATCGCCAACACCTCTCTTCAGACCCGGACTGGAACCGTTGTGCCCGGTTCGAGGTTTCTTCCTTTGCTGGTGAGGGTTTGTGCAGGGCCTGGAATGGCTGCTGATGCTGTAAGTGATAAGTTCACGGTGAGGAAGAAGAAGGGCTATGGAGATGACGTGGTAGTAAGGAAAAAGTGGGCCCCGGAAATCGACGTGGCGGATGAGTGTGAAGAAGGGGGTTTGGGGTTTGTGAGTGGGCGGCGGTTGGGGAAGGCGTGGAAGCCAAGTTTGGATACTATAGTAGAGAAGGAGGTGGAAAAGAAGGTGAATCATTGGTTGTTTTGATGATTATGTTTGTTAATTAGTGGTTAGCTGATTAAATGAAAAGTAATTTGATTAATAAAAGTTTATACTTATCACATCTCTCTTAATTGTGAGATATTTACTTTTTAATGCATGATCAATTTTGAATTTGAAATTTCTAATAATACTTTTAAGTATGAAAAACTCACTTTAACTAAAATCATTTTTTATGAGAAAAAATGATTAAAAGGCTTTCATTAGTTTGTTATTCATCTTTTTTTTTTTATCTTTCATTTTTAGTAATAACAAAAATTGAATAACCCAAATTGAATATGTCAACCCCATAAATATCAAAATTTCTGGTTTCAAACTAAAAAATATGAAGATTTCTAATTTCAAAACCCAAAAACTCATATATATTTTTTTGGCCAATAAAACTTCATATATCATTCAGCATACGAATAAGAGTTCGAGTACATAATGTTATCCGCTACAATACATCGAAGTAAAGGAGTTGGTGGTGAAGACACCCAATCCGTAGGACACAACCCCGCTAAAACATTCTTCGCTATCCAATCCGCACAAGAATTGGCGGATCTTGGAATATGTTCTCATGCAATTTCTCTAATCGAAGATGAGAGGGTTACCACATTTGACAAAATGTGATCAATTCTCCAAGCGAAGTCCCGCCTATGAATATGATTGATAATATTCAAGGCGTCTGTCTCGATGATAACCTGTGGCCACCGATTGTCGATGGCTAGGCGAACCGCGTTGTAGACCGCATGTGCTTCAATCTCATCGACCGATCCCGCAAGCCGTACTCCGCATTCGCCTCCTCGAACCACACTTGCCTCGTCCCTCGCAATGATGCTGACCCCCCCCCCCCCCCCCCCCCCCCCCCCCCCCCCGAAGTGTGTTGCTAGACCAAGCACCATCGCAGTTGATCTTGATCACTCCAGGGGGTGGTCCGACCCACGCCTGAAACAGTCCCTGGTGTCGATCCTGTGTTTCGGCTGAACCTATCTCGAGCAGTGTTCGGTTGATATCTTGATGAATGGAAGACACAAAAGGTTGGATGCTGTCATAAATGAGCTTACACCTAGATTTCCAGATTGCCTACGCCACCACCATAATGCGCCTCCAGTTTTGAATCTGCGATCTCCTCCGAGCACCTGTCATCTCCGTGACCGAGGCCAGCCATTCATCAACTGAATGTAGCCCCAAATCTAGCCCCTGCCGATCCATGTATGGTTGCCACACCGGTTTCACCCAAGGACACGCAAACAACATATGCTCACGAGATTCAAGTACAAGACAAGTAGTGCATAAATGATCAATCGCAAGTCCTCTTCTCTGAAGCGTTCCCCTAGTCGGTAAGGCGTCATTGGCCAATTTCCACATGAAGGCCTTTATCTTGGGCCACACGCTAGCCGACCAAATGGCACGCCAAACCGACGGTCTCTCAATGATCGGGGCTCGGTTCAGGTCCAGTTCCCGATGTCGTCGAAGGCTTGCGGAATGCAACGTATGATATACGGACTTGATCGAGATGTCCCCCGACTTGGAGTGGGGCCATCGATGCCGATCGGTTGCACAGCTGATCGGTATAGGGACCTGAAGGACAGCCGGGACGTCATCATGGTGCACAGCTTCTCGAATGGCGTCTTCGTCCCAAGAGCTTGATAGGGGCCGAATCCAGTGTGCCACCCTTGGAGAGGGCGGTTGTGTGTCCTCGCGCCTTGGTAGGATGCGGAGGTTTTGCAATGTCGACACCCAAGAGTCGGTAAAAGGTCGGATTGAATGCCCATCCCCGAGTGACCAAACTCCCTCCGCTCTAATAACATCACGTCCCTCGAGTAGGCTCGACCAAGCCCAAGAGGCTCTACTTCCCGAAGAGGCCTGCAAGAATGAGCTGTTCGGGAAATAAAGACCCTTCAAAAATCTTACCCAAAGTGCATCAGGTTCGGACAGGATCCGGGATGCCATGTTTGCAAGGATGGCGCGGTTGAACTGTGACATGTCCCTGAACCCATACCCTCCAATAGACTTCGAGGTGGTCATCGAGGCCCAATTCTTCCAGTGTATCTTTCTGTTACCTTCCCTGGATCCCCACCAGAACCGGGCAATGAGACCGTTGATCTCATTACACTAAGTAATCGGTATCTTGAAAATGTGCATGGCGTATGTTGGTATCTCTCCTTCCTCCCCTTGTGACGCAAGAAAATGAGGCTTGGCTGACTTGGGAGCCAAGGTATAACTAGTTTGCTGCAGAATCTCAGTGTCTCCATCCATAGCAGCATTCAGGTCTACCTCTCTTGTATCCAGTGAGTCCACCGAGACGACTGAGATTGGCGTGGCAGGTGCAATCTCATTCTGCAGGCCCTGATGGTGGTAGACCCGTTCTGGCTGCACCTTGTTACTCCCGATCTGTTCCCCTTTCTTTTGATGGTCCTCCTTGTGCACAACCGGGTTTGGAGACTGTAACAAGCTTGGTGGAATGGGTCTACCCCCCTCAGGTCTCGACTGCATCTCCATTCTCTGATTATGGACCGACGATGCATTGTGCGACTGTGAGCTCGAGGCATGACTCCTCTGTTCCCCATAGGCTTTCCTGATAGAGCGACCCGGTTGTTGGGTAGCATCCGTGTGTCCCCTGCAGTACGAGCCTTGTGGGTGTTTGGCTCCTTGTTGTTGCATGACATGGCTCCAAGACTTAAACTGAGGATCCCTGGAGGTGGCCGGCCGTGCACCACCCCCACGCAGACCCATCGGTTGTTTGGCTTGGGGCGATCACAAGATGTCCAAGTCCCGTACAGAGGTGATCCATCTCCTGGGTCTGTTATAACAGGGTCCGTGCAGGTCTTGGAAGAGTGGCCTACAATCCCACATCCGTAGCAAAAGTCTGTGAACCTCTCATATCTAACGGAGGCCCATTTCTCATTGCCACTCGAGTCCACCCATTTGAACCTGGGCATCAGTGGTGATAGAGTGTCCAGATCAACCTGAACTCTCAGAAATGTTCTCTGTTGCATAACACTATGGTCTTCGATTTTCAGACATCGACCTATGCTATCCCCAATTCTCTGAGCATTCGGTCTATTAATCATTTCTAAACTTAGACCATGAATCTGCACCCAAGCTTGAACTCTAAAGAAGTCAATTTCAGCAATTGATTTATCAATCGGGCATGATCTAACATTCAGACAGTGACTGTAAATTGACCAAGGCGAGAGGTCAATTATCTATTCCTTATCCTTTGAATTTGCGAAATCAAAGACAAGTGTTGTCTCATTTACCTCTGCAATGTTGACAGGTCCAAATCGAGCCCAAGCTTCCCGTAGAACATTCATGATGACATTGTTCTTCACATGTCGCTCGGACATTAGCACCCCAAGCGCCCTGTTCTCCGGACCCTTTTCCAGACCAAGATTTCCAGAGGAAACCAAGCTCAACATGGCCATTCCCGGTGCAGCTTCTCCATCAGAGTTGGTACCCGCCATCGGCAGCTGAGCAGGACCAGACAAGCTCACAACCGTTGCAGCAAACCTACACACAGAGGAAAAGGCATAGGAAATATATAGGAGAGCAGGATGAGATTGGGTAATTACTCGTTATGGCAGTGTAGCACCCGATTGAAGACCGGCGATTGGAATGGTTCCGCAGTTAGGTCAGGAGCTGGCTAATGGCGATTATTCCCAAATTGGAGCTGAGGGACTGAGGCGAGCTGAAGGAAAGCTGGAGAAGACGACAAATCGTTGGACAACTTGAGCTTGGGGCAGGGCAGCTTGCCTCGGAAGAACTGAACGATCTTCAATCGCTAGGTTTCCGTTTGAGAGTTTGGGAGGAGCGCGTCATGGTACGCGCGGGTTTTCAACATATGTTTCCAAAAAGTCATAATTGAATGCCGTGAGGATAAGGATAACCTTTCAATTATTTATTTATTCAAAATTAAATTTACTTTTTATATTTTAATTAAAAAATAGGTACAACTTGTACCGTACAAGCAAACGTGAATTTATATATGTAATAATTAATATTGGTCCGTTGGGATAGGATAGGACATAGGAGTTAAAGTGGCGGTGATAAGAGCATGACCAAGTGACCCATAAAACGGGACCCAAAAACAACATCGATTTCTTTTCTCACAAATTTTTGATTGGCTTTCTTTACTTTCTACTTTCTAATTTATGACGATTCATTCGGTTCAGTATCTTCATCTAATTCGGTCTAAATCTAGATGACCAATAGGAATTGGGTAGCATTAACGATTAATATATTACTGAATTAAATTTGATTTTTTTGTTAAAAAAATACATAAATAAAACCTATTATTTTACTTATAAAATATAATTTACGTAAAGTAAAACAATTGAAGGAACTATATATAAATAAGAGTAAAGTATAATTTATTAGGAGTGAAACGGATCGATCAGAGTTTTTTATTTTTATTTTTTAATTATTACTATTGCAATCATGTATTTATATTTTGGTGGGTTCGGAGTGTATCTACAGAAAAAATAAACTAACCGGATAAGAAAAAAAGTAAGTCATCTATTTATTATTTTTTCCGTTTTAAACCGAAAAATACAAGTTGCTATGGTTAACTAGGGTTGTCAATGGTAATTATAGTATGGTATGAGTAAGCAAAATATCATAACTATATCATAGGTTTAAATCACATATCATAACCATAATCACTATGAGTATAATTTTTAATACCATAACCATATTCATAATTGTGGTTATTAACCACGGTTTTAACCGTATACCCATATTTATTACCACATGTATATATAATGGAACATCATGAATATTATCTTAATAAATATAAACATATGTTACAAACAAAAGTAATATTCAACACTAACACCATTCAAACTTAACATTCTAAAATTATGAATTCGTAAAATTCGAAAGTGAAAAGTCTATTTATGTTATTAGTATATACTAATATTATATAATTATTATATTTATATAATAACCATATGTATGGCTAAAATAACATAACCATAGTCATTACGGGAAGAAAATTCATTACCATAAACGTATTCCACCATAATAATATAGTTAATCATGTTAAAAAATATCAAAGTTTTTCAGTCATATGGTTAACTCTCTTCGCAAGTTGCTATGTAGCTTGCTAATATACTAGTATTATATAATTATTATATTTATATAATAACCATAAATATGAATAAAATAACATAACCATAGTTATTACGGAGACAAAATTCATTACCATAAACGTACTCCACAATAATAGTACAATTAACCATATAAAAAAATATCAAAGTTTTCGGTTATATGGTTAACCCTCTTCGCAAGTTACTATATAGCTTGCACATGCAAATTCATGTAAATTGAGAGACCAGACCACTAGCACACACCAACAATGAAATGAAGCTAGAAATTTTATTTGGTGGAGGTAAGAATTAAAGTAGAGATAACCAATTAAACTAAAATATATTAAGGCGGACAAAGTCTTTAAATAACTAAATAAAAAATTATTATATTTTTTAATGTTAAGTTTACACAACATTAAAAATTAAAATGGACAATTGCCTCGTACATGCCCGTTGCCAATGTTTTAATATTTTGTTTATGAAAAAATGATGGGTGGGTGGATGTAAATAATTAACTTATGATAAATTTAAATTTATAAGTGAAATATTTTGATATACTTATAAACATATCACACCCAAAACATATGATTAAGTAGTAAAAAACGATCAAATGGATTAGTTTTCCCTTATATGTGAAAATAATAAGTGATAATTTGAGGCCCACATGTTTTATCTAAAGTTGGAAACTAAAAAAAGCTAAACCCTAAATAATAATATTAAACGGAAACAATCCATAAGGAGAGATGAGAGAGAGTGCGATAGAGAGAGAAACCAAAAAATCCCCAAATTCTATGGCACAGAAGGTGTTTGGTTTTTGGTCTGAGTGAACTTCCAGCAGCCAAAGTCTGCGCCTACCAGCTCCCTGCTCCTTAAGCTCCGAGCTCCTTCTTGCTTCAGGTCTGCGCCCTCTAGCTTTGGAGGATCCCTCTCACACCTAGTCTTTTCCTGTGTGTGATTCCTGCATCTTCGCGGAACCGAGAATTGCAAGGATTAGAAAACGGCAAGTCCGATTTCCCTTCTCTTGTTTGTGCTAACCAGTATTGACGCCCTGACTTACCTGCCCGCCGTGCCTAGCCTGTGTGTTTGTCTTTTCTGATCTGTTTTGCAGGAAGGGGAAACTTTGGTGAAGAGTTCTGGGCATGACATCTATGAGCGAAGGTGGGGATGTCCCCCGGCGTGACCGTATTCCCCTCGTCCCTAAACCCCCCCAAGCAAAGAGCATTTCGGGCAGTGGGTAAGATGATTGCCCAAAAATCGGTACATAATACTGCGGTATTCACTGTGTTGAAGGCAGCTTGGTTGAAGTTCGGTATGGTCAAGATGTCTGAATTGGAAGGGGGCTTAATGGCATTTGATTTTGAGTCGGAATCTGACAGAGAAAAGGTCCTAGATATGTCCCCCTGGGCAATCCATGGCCACTGCCTCAACCTTAAGAAGTGCCCGACCAACAGGAGCATGGGTGATGTAGAATTTGGGCAGTTGCAAATGTGGGTTCAGGTGCACGGGCTCAGTGCCGAGCTCATGAACATGGAGAATGCTAGACAGATTGCTAGTAGACTGGGAACCTGCTTGGAAATTGACAGTGAGAAAGAAATGCACAATAGAGGATATATCCGGTTAAAGTCGGAGCTGAATGTTACATACCCTATTTACCCTGGTTTCTGGTGGGTGAATGACAGGGGAGAGGATAAGTGGGCAAAGATCAAATACGAGAGACTGTCGGACTTCTGTTTCGGGTGTGGGATGTTGGGTCATACAGCTCAAGGATGCAACCTGGATATCGTTGCATCGGAGGAGGATAGTAATCTGCCTATGTATGGCCCTTGGACCTCATGTCCAAGGCAGAGGAATCTGAATGCGTGGGTTAAACCAGGAGGTGGGGTAAAACCCACTCAACAGCAAAGGGACCCTTCACGTCGGTCTTGGCATGATATGCTGAAGGAAGGCACGCGTCTGCGTGCTATGAGCGGGAACTCGATCAGGCAGCCCAAGCAGGAAGTCAAGGATGACCCTACGGTCACTCCTCCCATCACTACCTCCGTACAAGAGTGGGAGGGCCTCAACATCATTGCCCACGGAGAAGCCTCATCTAGTATGGTTGCTAATCCGGGCATGTCTATGGACCCCTCAGTTAAACTGGAAGACGCCTTTGACCTAAACGAACTGCCACCCGTGGAAGAGGAACTGTTACCTACTACTAACAGTTTTTACAGTGACAACATATGCGGCATACTGCGTGCGGGCACAATGGAGCTGCAGGACCTGAATCCCTGGCAAACCTCCCTATCACTTTCCTCTACACTGTCCACTACATCCATCCCCTCCCACCCTAACCCAAGCCAAACCAACACCCTCGACCCACCCCATACCCATCCCCTCCCAGCCCTCCCATCCACCCTTGTTAACCTATCCCTCCCTGCACCACCACCCTGTGCCTCATACCCCCTTGCTATCCTGAGCCTCCCTCTCAACCCCCTCCCCACCACCCCTACTCCCTCCGAAGGCCTATCCCTCCCCCAACCCCTACTCAACACAAACCTACCTTTCCTAGCTCTTACGGGTCCCTCTCTCGAAGTGGCCCTAGCCCCTCCTGTCCACCACCCTCCCGCGGCCAGCCCGAAAAGAAACGCAAGTTGGATGGGAACTCTAGTAAGCCTCCCGTAGAAGCTACGAAGGGAAGGAAAGCTAACACCAAGTCGGTGGCTTGGAAGCCACGCCCAGCAAAAAACAGGTTACTCCCTATCAAACCCGAGACTAGAACTGTGATGGATCAAGTAAGTAATGACCGAAGAAGACCGGATTCTGGTGGCTGTTCCAAAATAGCCACACGGGATCCATGAGTATCCTGTCTTGGAACTGTCAAGGGTTAGGGTCTCCCTTGATAGTTCGTCACCTAAAAGACCAAGTGAGAAGACTCAGGCCGAAGATTGTTTACCTCATGGAAACTAAGCAACCGGAGTCTTCGTGTGAGAGAGTACGAAGGGAGATGGGATTGGCGAACGCTATGTATGTTAACCCGGTGGGGTTAAGTGGTGGAATTGCGATTTGGTGGACGTCCGATGTGGGAATCCGATTTTCACACATCAGCAAGAACATTGTGGAAGGTGAGGTCCAGTTTGGACCGCATGGGTTGAATTTCTACGTTTTGTGGATTTATGGAGACCCCGACTTTAGGAGGAGGACAGTGGTGTGGGATCGGCTGCGTGCTTTGGGGTCTTCTAGAAGGGCGCCTTGGATCATTCTGGGGGACTTTAACGATATACGATACCAATGGGAAAAGGTCGGGGGTCGTCTTAAGGACCAAAGGAAGATCGATGGATTCAATAGTCTCCTCCATGATCTGAATTTGGGGGATTTAGGTTTCAAAGGGCATATGCATACATGGTCTAACAATCGGGTTGGTCCAGATCGAATCATTGAGAGACTCGATCGAGTCTTGGCTAATAGTAGATGGACAACTGAATTTCCGGGGGCTCAATGTATACACGGGATTGCTGTGGGCTCTGATCATGTACCGATCCTTCTAATGCTGGAATTATCGGATAGAAGAGGCAAAAGGACTTTCAAATTCGAGAACATGTGGATGGAGAAGCCCGAGTGTATGCAAGTGATCAAGAAGGCGTGGGATCGAGGAGGTAGGATCCTGCACCCGAACGATTTCAATGACAAAACAAGAGCTTGTCGGATTGACCTAACGGCATGGAGTAAAAGAGCCTTTGGTAACAATCAAACTAGGATTACCGCAGTTCAAGCAAGGCTCGGGCAGATTGCGAGAGCTCAACAATGTGATAGCCTCATTGTGGAAGAAAAGATCCTTAAATCCAAGCTCCATGCCCTATGGAAACAAGAAGAAATCTACTGGAAGCAGAGATCGAGGGTTCGGTGGTTACGGGAGGGGGACAGAAACTCGTCCTTCTTCCACCATACCACGCTAGATCGGCGAAGGAGAAACAAGGTGGTTCGGTTGATGAGTTTGGAAGGAAATATTCTGGATGAGGAAAGGGCGATTATGGAGGAGATTCACCGTTTCTTTTCGGGTTTATTTGACGCTGAGAGTCATGGAATTGGAGACCAGGGGACGGGTAGTAACCAGAGTTCGGAATGTCCGGTCCCGATAGAGGCCCTTGGCTCGGCCAGGGGTCATCCCGTTATCCAGAACCAGAATCTGGACATTCTGGACTGTCTCCCCCGGGATGTCTCGGACCATATGAACTCGGGCCTTATTCAGGAGGCCTCGGAGGAGGAGATCAGATCTGCGGTGTTTCAGCTTGGGGGGTCGAGGGCTCCGGGGCCGGACGGTTTCTCGGGGTCTTTCTTCCAACGCTCATGGAAGGTCATAGGCCCAGATATCATCACCATGGTCAGATCCTTCCTCACTACAGGTATTTTCCCCCCCTTTATCAACCATACTGATATTACCCTTGTCCCTAAGATACCTTCCCCTATGACTGCCTCTGATTTTCGCCCTATTAGCTTATGCAATTTTGCCTATAAAATTGTGTCAAAGGTCCTGGCAAACAGACTAAAAACCTGGTTGCCAAACCTTATCACCCCCTTTCAGAGCGCTTTTGTTTCAGGCAGACAGATACAAGACAACATCATTGTGGCTCATGAGATGGTGCACTACCTTAAAACTTCTCAAAACAGAAGGAGAAACAGGGATGCTCCGGACTGTGCTTTGAAAATCGACATGGAAAAGGCTTATGACCGGGTTGATTGGGGTTTCCTATTCCAACTCATGATCAGGAGAGGCTTTGATGAGAAGTGGGTTCAGTGGGTCAAGGAATGCGTCACTTCTGTGACATACCGGGTTCTTGTGAATGGGAAGAGGACACAGTTGATCAAGCCCAGGAGGGGTATTAGGCAAGGGGACCCTCTATCCCCTTACCTATTCATCCTCGTCTCGGACGTCCTCTCTAGGAGAATGGTGCAACGTGTTCAGAGGTTGGAGATCAGAGGAATACAACCGACCCGCTCTTGCCCGGAAGTTCACCACCTCCTCTTCGCTGACGACTCCTTGTTCTTCATCAAGGGGTCGGAAGGGAACGCGAGAGCCTTGAAGGTAACGCTAGATGAATATTGTGAGGCCTCAGGTCAAAGGATTAATTTCGCAAAATCAGCTCTATATTGCGGAGGGACAGCCGACAGTCGAGCAGCTCTGGAGATCGCAAACACGTTTGGTATGGCCTTAGTATCTGATCCCGGGAAGTACTTAGGCCTACCCTCCCTTTGGGGTAGGTCTAAGTGCGAGGCTCTTAAATTCCTAAAGGAGAGGATTGTCGCCAAGCTTCATGGTTGGAGGTCAAAGCTCCTTAACAACGCCGGGAAGGAGGTCTTGATAAAAGCGGTCATCTCGGCCATTCCGAGCTATGCGATGAGTGTGTTTAGGCTGCCCAAATCGTGGTGTTCCATCATCAACGGGCTAACGGCCAGATTTTGGTGGGGGGCCTCCAATGGTGATAGGAAAATCCATTGGCTTCGTTGGGAGGTCATGACGAGATCGAAGATGGATGGGGGAATGGGATTCCGTGAACTTGAATCATTTAATGTGGCGCTCCTTAGTAAGATGGCTAAGAGGCTCGTCGACGAACCAGACGCTTTATGGGCTCGGGTCCTCAAGGGCCTCTATTTTCCTAACTCGGGGTTCCTCCAAGCCGGGAAAGGAAGTAGGGCGTCATGGGCATGGGCTAGCATTCTTTCCGGGAGGAGCGTGGTTGCGGAAGGAGCAGTTTGGGACTTGGGCGATGGGTCTAGGATCAAACCTTTCGTGGATCGATGGATTCCCGGGATGTACGAGTGCTGCCTAGGGGAGAGGCCGATTACGAGGATGCAAGCGGAAACGGTTCTTGCGGATTGGATCAACCCCCGCTCTAAGGAGTGGAACTCCTCCGTCGTTCGAGCAGCCCTATCAGAGCAGGAGGCTGAGCTGGTCCTGCAGGTTCCTATCCCTCTGTTTGCTGCGGAAGACTCGTTGCGATGGCCTTTCGAGCGGCAAGGCAAACTGACCGCAAGGTCAGCTTACCATCGGATCCGGGCCAAATCTGAAGCCGATCAAGTAGGGGAGGACTCTACAGCTCCAAACGTTTGGAATATGGTGTGGGGAGCCCAGGTCCTGCCGAAGGTGAGGGTGTTCGCCTGGAAGCTCATCTCGGGTGCCATCCCGGTCCGTGCCAACCTTGTCCGTAGAGGTATGCAAATCCCCTCTGGCTGTCCATTGTGTGGTTTGCTTGAGACTATTGATCACCTTATCCTTGAGTGTGCATGGGTGCAACCTGTTTGGAGGGAATTATTGGGACTGGTGGACTCGAAGGACGGATGCGACTCGGTCCGGGATTGGCTCATCAAGAGATTCGTTGACAGAACAGGTTCAAACAAACTGAGGTGGAGAATGGCATTAACAGCATGCTGGGCTATTTGGAAAGCAAGGTGTGCCATGGCTTTCGAAAGAAAGCTCCCGAGCCCGAGGTGGATCATAGATAGCACCCGAAGCTCGGTCAAAGAGCTGGAGATTCAGCTGCAGACGCATCCTTTGCAGATCGGGGCGTCGTCTGTTGCCAACGGGGTTGGGTCATCTGGCTCTTGCGATGGGCGAGGGGAGGTGACCGACCCTTCGGTCCAATCGGGGCGTGCTACGGAAGGTGTGTTGGTGTCGAAGGTGCCATGCAGGTCGAGCATGGTTTGGGCGAGACCAGGTGTCGGTTCCATCAAAATCAACTGCGACGCCGCGTGGATTCGTGATCGAGGAGTAGGTGGGATCGGTGTCATAGCCCGTGACTGTCAAGGGCGAGTTGTTGGAGGAGCCCAAGCCTCGAGGATATCGTCCTCGATCGACATCCTCGAGGCTAGGGCGGTCTTCGAGGGCATTAAGCTAGCTATTGCGTGTAAGTGGGAGTCGGTCGTTATTGAGTCGGATTCGGAAGTGGTTTTAAACCACATTTTTGGGGTTCGTAAATTTTGGGCGATTGAGACTATTATTCAAAATAGTCTCGTTTTGGGTAGGTCCATTTCAGACCTCTCTTGGTATAGGATTCCACGATCCGCCAATCAATGTGCGGATTGGGTGGCAAAACAAGCTATAGGGGGGATGTGTCATGTTGATTGGGTCCTTCAACCTCCAACCTCCCTTTTACATCTTTTATGGTTTGATACGGGCGGTGATACTGTTTGATACGGGCGGTGATACGGTTTGTAATACGGATTGTATTCCGGGTGCATCTTTGCCCCAATTTTGTGAGTAATACATGAGTATACTTTGGCCAAAAAAAAAAAAATAATAATATTATTCCTCCTTGATCATATAGATAGATAGATAGATAGTAGATAGGATAGTACTACTATTATATTGAGATCGTGTTCCAATGCAAGTTTTTGCAGAGATTATAATATTTTTGTACATCTATCGTAACCCAAGATGATATCTTGATGTCTGTACAATTATATGTACTTCATTAAACACGTTGTTCCAATATAATTTTGCATATTTGGATGGAAAAGATAGATAAGAATAAGATAGTCGGACCAAGCATGTATAATTGAATACAGAAAACATACATACTAAAGGTTATGCTTCCTATCTAAGCCAAAGGGTTATTTAATCATTTTAAAATCCCCAATCAAGTATGGAGCTATGAAAGAATAACAGGGAAATGGTACTTTTTTACTTTTTATTTTATGTAAATTTAATTTTAAAAAATACAAGAATTGTTAATTTAATATTTTTAAATCATATATTCTCCCCGCTAATTATTATTTTTAGTTCAACCATTTTAATACTTGATTACACTTGATAAATTTTCTGAATTTGTACCTAATCCTAATCGAAAAAGAAAAACATATGAGTTTTTCTATCGTGTTTGCTTGGCTGTGGGAAGTAACCCTCCTTACAAGTGAAGTTCCACTACAATATATATATATAAGATAATTAAAATCAAAGCTGATTTTGCATATTCTTCCACCTCAATATCATATCACTACAGTATAATTGCAAGCTACCAAATGTATTGGGAAATGTACCATGCATCTCTATCATTTTTATATGCCTTTTTAAAGTCCTCTTCATTCTGGATGAGGAAAAATAATACAGAATAATTGAATGAATCGAAAGTTGTTTAGTCGAGACATGGTGGAAATTAGGGTTCTTAATGTGCACACTTTTCCAAGATCACTCATGTTTGAGTCTTGACTCGTGATGTAATTGTTCGACCATACTCTTCAATGAATGACGGTTGAAAAAGTAAATATGAAATGTAGAATATCATTTTAGGGTTAATTGTCAATTTCCCCCCTAAAATTTGAACTGAATTTAAGAATGCTTCTTAATGTTTAAAATTTTAAATTTTAGTCCTAATGTTTGAACAAAATGAAAATTTGTCTCATTCTCTGATATGTCTGTTTATTTCAGACGGTTAAGCAAATATGTGTCGTGCACGTGCAATTACTAAATTTGAAAAGACAAAACTGCTCTTATTACACTCTATACAAGTATGTAACTGCTTATTGGATTTTTTGAAATTGAACCAAGTCAGTTGATGAAGAACGGAAGAAATCTAGGGTTCTTGAAAGGGAGGTGAAAGGCGTGGCACCGAGGTGATTCTTAAGGGAATGTCGACGCAATCTTCCTCAAAGGTATCATTCTCAAGTATTCACCGATGTAATTGCGGATTGTCACCTCGTTTGAGAACGTCCCGACCCCCAAGAACTATGAACGTGATTTTTGGGGTTGTCCTCACGTCAAGGTATGATTGAAACCCGATTGAGTTAAGTTGGTGAAATTTCGAAGCTTAATGTATGTTTCGTTATGTATACGTTTTTTTGTTTAGAATAGTGAGAATCCGAGATGTGGATTTTTCAAGTGGGTGGACGTTGAAGAACAAGATGTTGATAAATGCAGATGTTGTGGTAGTGCTCTTGCAAATTTACTGGCTTTGTACGAGAAGACAACCATTGAAGTTGAAAACTATCGTCGAAAATAACAAATTTATCGAATTTCTTTGTTGATGGCTTTATTGTTCATCTTTGTTGTGTTCTTGACGATGTAATGTAGGTTTTTTTTAGTATATTTGTAATGAATCATGTAAGATGTACGTTATGAAGTATGTAATGTTGCTGTATGAAACTGTGTTTTGGTTATGCAATGAAGGGTCGATATTCTGGAAATTTCTCAGGTGGAATAACTATCTCACTTAATGTATTGAACTTGTTTAATATTTCCCCCTAAAGTTTGTTAAAGTAAGCAGTTTTCATCCAGCGCCATTTGAACAGATTGATGTTCATATAACCACAAACATTCAAATATGTAAAACTAAATCAGAAGTTGCTTGTTTCAACATGCCTCAAAATCTAACATATACCAAAATCTAACATGTTTCAAGTCTTGTTTCCGCCTAACACATAGAATTCCCCAAAATGACACCAACTTCCTAAATTTACATATTTTCCTTTCCTTTTCTAGACATGGTTCCTTGACTCAGTGCACTATCTTGTGTGGAAGGAGGACCTCCGGTTCCTTGACTTTGCTCTCAGTGTTGAGTCCCTTTTTGAGTCTTCTTTATTTTCCCATTTCCGCATGATCTAGCATTATGTCCAACTTGGAGGTCCCCCGTTTTTCTTAATTTTTCCGCATTGGCTTCTCAGGATGACGATGTCCTTTTCTTCTTCGGTCGACCCGGTGCATTCCTAAATTCCAATGGGTTTAAGGGTCAAGCCGTACTTGGCACCCACTCCTCAACACCTAGTCATCGACTTCACTAAGGTCAGGACCTGCTTCAGGTGCTTTTTCAGCCTCATCGATTTCTGGTTGTGCTTTTTCAGGTGCCGAAGTGATTTATGGTATTGTGCTTTCAGTTGTAGGTTGGGTTTTTCGGATGTGGGCTGGGTTTCAGGTATTGTTCTTTCCACATCATCATCATCCAAAATTTCAATGGGCTCATGCTGACCACCTTGACCACCCTGCTGTTGCATGCGATCCTCGTAGTCCCTATTGAAACGATACAACTTCATACCTTCTGCGTTAGGATCCTTCATTTCTTTCTTCCGGATTGGATCTCCTTCCCAATCATCAAATATCATCCCACTAGGGACACTAAACTCACTGTCCTCTATAAACAGGACAATTGTTTCCATACCATCCTGGTAACCCTTCAAATCGCCCACATCCTCCTTCGTAACAATCTTCACTAAATCCTTATTAATGTCCATAAATGGGGGCAAGTAGTATATCTGATCACCACTCAAATATTGTAGATCGAGTGTTAAATAGTTCAACAAGTCACACAACCGAAATGAGATAGGCCACCTAGGTCTAATGTATTTCTGACCACCAATGTAGATCTTCTTCCCATCAACTGTATTCAATCTACCACCGTAAAATGTATGTAGTGTGTAACTAGGCGGACCTTTGGGGGCATCTAACCTATTTGATACACATGTAAACGAGAAAACAACACAATCGCACTTATCTATCGCTCCACACGAAAAGTCCTACACCCCAAATTAAGTAAAAATCAAAACTTGGCGTAAATAGCGAAGAACCGAACATAAATCATCAACAAAGTCCGAAAAATTCATACTTTTCATTGGCAATCCTTCCGATCAGCAAATCAGTGCAATCCTATACCCTAAACTGGAACAAGGTCGAGGCTTAGCACGGGAATTATAACAACCAACCATAAACCATAAATTTCAGCCTGACATTTAAAAATTCGACCAAATTATGGGATTAAGAAACTTACCTTGCTGCAAACTGGAAAACGCAACATCAGAACGTCGACGAGAGCAAGACGCGACTAGAACGACCCTTCTGGAACGGCGTGAAGCTTTCGGTCTCGTAAGGTCTGGAAGAACAGGGAGGGAGCGTCACAAGGTCTGAAGGTCTAGAAGAAACCGAAGTGAGTAATTTCAGTATGTCCTCTTTTGCGTGCTGGTGTAGGTATATGGAAGGAAACTGAAGTAATCATAAGGAAACAAACAAAATGGCAGTTTTGTCTTTTCAAATTTAGTCACCGCACGTGCACGACACATGTTTGCTTAACCGTATGAAATAAACGAACATATGACGGAATGGGGCAAAAATTTCATTTTGTCCAAATATTAGGACTAAAATTTAATATTTAAAACAATAAGGGAATTCTTAAATTCGATCCAAACTTTAGGGGGAAATTGACAATTAACCCTATTATTTTATAGGCTTGTTCATGAACCAGTTTGACCCTGAACCGGTTCAGAACTGAACTGGTTTGTAAAAAATCACTACTTTTTGTTGTTTTTAAAAAAATTGGTATGGTTTAGGTTAAAAAAACTGGTCTGGTTCGAATCGATTTTTGAACTGGTTTGGTCTGTTTTTTTAAATAACAATTTTGGTTCAGAAATAATCCGGTTCGAAAATAATTCGGTTCAAATTGAAACTGAACCGGCTAAAAATCATGTCCAACACACTGAACCGACTGAAAAAAACTGAATCAACTGAAAAACACACTGAATCGACTAAAAGACACATTGAACTGATTGAAAATCTGTTCCACAACCAATTGAAAATCTGCTCCACAACCAATTGAAATACTGGTCAACATCAACATACTAGAGTCCAATACATCTCTAGATTTGGTTTATTGAAGACATCTCTAGGTTTGGTTTAATTTTAGACCGGTTTAGTTAATTTTGCTTCAAACCGGTTCTACAATTATATAGGTTTAAAGTGGTTTGATTTAAATTTAAGTATAAACCTGTATAAAAAATGAGTCGATTCGAACCGATTTTTTGGTACTATTTTGAACTGGTCTATTTGAAGTCTAAAAATACTGGTCTGGTTTTGATACTAGTTTGTCTGAACCGGTTCAAACCAAATTAGAACCAGATCAGTTAAACCGAATCGGTTTAAATGAACAAGGCTTGCATTTTATCATATAAAGTGTTTTTTTCTTTTAATTATTTTTTCTTTTCTATTATTTTCGTAACCTTACCTTCAAGGCTTCAACTTTAATAACAAGAGATTGTTAATTTTGTAGGATTAATTATGAAATGGATCATAACAAACTTTCCTTTCCACAAATAAAATTAAAAATACTATAAATGAAAATATTTGGTTAAAAAAAAGGTGTATTTATTACATCACCATTTTTCCGTGGGCCCCATATCTTCACTTAACTTCGAACTATATATGCACACCCCACTTCCACTTTCAGTCTTCAGTTTAAACTCCCCCCTGCCATGGCCAGAACTGCCATTCCCTCCATGGCCGCCGCTTCCTTCTTCTTCTTCTTCTTCTTCCTCCTCCTCTTGGATTCTCACCACCTTGCCGTGGTGGATGCTCGGGAGACCTTCGCCTGTGATCCTAAGGACCCGAATACCGCAAACCAACTTTTTTGCAGAACCTCATTGCCTTTCCCTGAGAGAGTACAGAACCTGCTCGGACGTTTGACATTGCCGGAGAAGGCGAAGCTTCTAGTGAACGGCGCGGCAGCGGTGCCGAGACTCGGCATCAAAGGGTACGAGTGGTGGTCAGAGGCCCTTCACGGTGTTTCGAATGTCGGACCCGGGACTCGATTCGGCGGTGAGTTCCCTGGCGCCACCAGCTTCCCTCAGGTCATCACCACCGCCGCCTCCTTCAATGCGTCCCTTTGGGAAGCAATTGGACAGGTTATTGTTCATTCCATTCAATGGAGATCTCCTTTTTACTGTTATTTAATTTTATTAATCCAAGTTGCAAAACTATATACATTAACTTAGAATATTTTACCAAAATATACTTCATTTCATAAATATATACAAAAATGTCATATGTTAAAAAATAAATACAAATCTGTAAAACCTAATAAATAAGGTGTCGACTTATTTAATGTATAAGTCTTCTACAGAAAATCTTAAGTATGATTTAAATTTATTTATTAGGTCTTATACCTTAAATAAATAATTAAGGATATAAGTTTTACACAATTTTTTCAAGTCCAAACATTGAGTATTTCTAAACAATAAAAGTCTATTTCTACTAAAGTCAAACTTCTACTCTTCACAATTCATATTTTGATCGGTGTTTTCACTAAATCAAATGTAGTATTAGTTTAATATTTGATATTTTTATCATGGAATTATATGACATTAAATTAATATTTCGAAAGTGAGGAATCACTACATTGTCGTGAGACACGTTTATTAAAATATATTTGAAAAATAATTTCTAAAAATTTGTAAGAATGACGGGTAGAGCTGACGGAAGAACTCTTCCCGTAAATAAGAGTCGCATGTGGATGTGAAAATAATAAAAACAAATACAACCGCGACTCCCATTCAGATGTGTAGTTTCCATCCATCCGCTAATTAAAGTCGTATGTATATATTTATATTTATTTTCTATAAGAGAAAATTTTAGTATATAATTATTAAATGTGGTATATTTTGGTAAAATATTTGATTAACTTATTGTAATTGACGGATCCGCAATTCGAAAAGTATATAAGTGGATAATATAATTATAATGATTGGTTAATGTAAAGTAATCAACTAAAGTTTTGTTTTTTATGATAATTCAAAGCCATCAACTAAAGTTGCAAGTTGGTGTGTCGTTTGCAGGTTGTGTCGGATGAAGCGCGGGCCATGTACAATGGAGGTATGGCTGGCCTGACGTATTGGAGCCCCAACATTAACATCCTGCGGGACCCACGGTGGGGCCGTGGACAGGAGACTCCCGGTGAAGATCCCGTCCTCGCCGGTCGATACGCCGCTAGTTACGTGCAAGGTCTCCAGGGAAACGACGGTCCCCGGTTGAAAGTGGCGGCGTGCTGCAAACACTTCACGGCTTATGATTTAGATAATTGGAACGGCTTCGATCGGTTCCATTTCAATGCTGTGGTACGTGTTCCACCCAACCCCCACCCATCATCCATTTCATATAGGTGTATCCAACCCAGGTGACATGTGGTGACCTATCCACGTGTATATTCAGAATTTTTTACCCATGTGTCATTTTGACATGATACATGAATTATGAAAACACAAGTCAGGTTTGGGTCAGAAACCTCATAACTCGTTCCATTTATAAATTTTAGTGTGTTTTTATTTTTTATTGAAATAGTGGGTTGAACAGGTCGGGTCAGACTGATCCGCGAGTTATGGAGGTCGAACGAGTCATGGAGGTCTAACCGGTCAGACTAACCCAACTCTTACCATTCATGACGGGTCATTCTGATCCGCAGGTTGACCCACCAACACGCGAGTCAGGTTTGAGTTTAAAAAACTGACCCTACTATTACACAAGTCGTATTTGAGTTAGAGAATCCCAGATACGACCAAAAATTGACACGACCCATAAACCCATTATCCTTTTTATACCCCTAATTTCATCCATCCCATCTATATTAATTATTTCATCATCCTTATATATAGAATAGAACAAATTAAAGTCAGTCAGACAGTCTGAAACGACATCTTATGCTGTAGGTGAGCAAACAGGACATAGAAGACACCTTCAATGTTCCATTTCGAATGTGTGTTATGGAAGGTAAGTCGGCCAGTGTTATGTGTTCTTATAATCAGGTCAACGGCGTCCCCACCTGCGCCGACTCTAATCTCCTTCGCAAAACCGTTCGTGGAGCGTGGCGCCTCGACGGGTAAACGGAACCCCACACTCTACATCGTATATATGCTGGTATGTAATTCATTATAACAAACTCTTATCTCATCAATGTTTCCAGGTATATTGTGTCGGATTGTGATTCAGTTGGGGTCTTTTATGAACAACAACACTATACATCGACACCCCAGCAAGCTGCCGCAGATGCAATACGAGCAGGTCTCTCTTTCTCTCCTTCACTATACATATACATTATGGGTAGAAAATCCATCACCATAACCTCACCGCACCATAATGGTACGGTTAATCATATTAAACAGTACTTGTTATAACCATGGTTATGGGTTTTTCACCGCACCATTGTCAGCCCTAATAATGATAGGCCTAGCAGTGTATTGAGTTGAGGAAGGGTGGATTGTAATTACTACTCTTTCTTCAGGGTTAGATTTGGACTGCGGTCCTTTCCTTGCAGTGCATTCAGAGGAAGCTGTGAAAGGTGGTCTTTTGCAGGAAGGTGATATCAATATCGCCCTTGTGAACACTTTGATGGTGCAAATGAGACTTGGGATGTTTGATGGCGAGCCAGGGTCACAACCCTATGGACGTTTGGGACCCAAGGATGTGTGCACCGAGGCTCACCAAGAGCTTGCACTGGAGGCGGCGAGGCAAGGCATTGTTCTCCTAAAGAACCAGGGTCCGTCTCTACCGTTGTCCACTCGACGCCACCGCACCGTGGCTGTTATTGGGCCTAATTCCGATGTTACCAAAACCATGATCGGGAACTACGCAGGTAAATTATAAGATTTTCATTTTTTCTTACTAGCATGGTACTTGGATAAAATAGCATATTACTCCGTAATGTTTAATCAAATTTTGAGTTTCCCTAAAGTTTAAATTGAAATTTTTTATTTCCTCGTGTTTGGTCAAAGTGCAAGTTTGCCCCCCTATTGGGGCTCAATCGAGGGGCTTGGGGTCCAGGTCTTTACCAAGACCTGGTCACCCACCCATGGAGATTGATCTGGGTCAAAACACTAGACTCGAGCCCCCTCAATTGGGTTTCAATCGAGTGTCGATTGAATTGGAACTTAATTGTAACATTTAAAAAAAGTTTGATATGGTTAAATTGTAACATTTTTAAAAGTTTGCTGTTATTTTTACAATTTTCAAAATTTATTCAGTTAAATTTGGATGAAAAAATTAACGAATTGAGCAAATTTACACTTTGACCAAACATGAGGAACAAAAAATTTACAATTTAAACTTTAGGGGAAACCAAATATTCGATCAAACAATAGAGGCAGTGTCCTATTTTATTTTTACCTATGTTAGTTTTAATGTCATTTTTATTGACCTTTTTCTTATTATTATTTACTGCTATTCGAATCACTTTCAAATTAGGTGTTGCATGCGGATACACAACTCCCCTTCAAGGAATTGGAAGGTACGTGAAGACCATCCATCAACGAGGTTGTGCCAATGTTGTATGCCGGAAAGATCGCCTTTTCAATAAGGCAGTCGATGCAGCAAGTCGGGCGGATGCCACGGTCCTAGTGATGGGACTCGACCAGTCGATCGAGGCTGAGTTCCGAGACCGGGCCGGTCTACTTCTTCCCGGGCGGCAACAAGAGCTTGTGTCTAAAGTGACTGCAGTCTCCAAGGGACCAGTTATTTTGGTCCTAATGTCAGGTGGACCTATTGATGTGTCCTTTGCAAAGGATGATCCTCGTATTGCTGCAATTGTATGGGCAGGGTACCCTGGCCAAGCTGGCGGGACCGCCATTGCCGATGTCTTGTTCGGAACTAGTAACCCAGGTTTGTGCGCTCCCGACACCATTAATTGCTCTTGTCTAATTTCTCATATATGATAGGGTTAATTACCTAGTAGCTACCTGAACTTTGAACGTTTGTAACGAACTACCCGAACTTTGAAAATTCAAAACGGGCTACCTTAACTTTGAATAAGAGCAAATAGCTATCTCCGTCAATTTTCTGTCAAATGTTGTTGGAAAGTCGTCGGAAATTCGTCAGAAATTGGACGGAGGTAGCTACTTGCACCTTCTTCAAAGTTGAGGTAGCCCGTTTTGAATTTTCAAAGTTCGGGTAACTTGTTGCAAAACGTACAAAGCTCATGTAGTTACGTGGTATTTAACCTATATGATATCCAAAAAAATTAAAGTAAAAAACACTTTTTTCATCTCTTCCATAGGAGGAAAGCTACCCATGACTTGGTATCCACAAGACTATCTAACCAATCTCCCCATGACTGACATGGCGATGAGATCGAACCCATCAAAGGGCTACCCTGGAAGAACGTACCGGTTCTACAAGGGCCCCGTGGTGTACCCATTTGGGCACGGCATGACCTACACTACTTTCACACATTCAATCGTCAGTGCACCCACTGTGCTCTCTGTGCCACTCGACGGCCACCGCTCCTTGAACACAACCACTCTTGGCAAGGCCGTGAAGGTGACCCACGCAAGGTGCAGTAGGCTTACTCTGGGGCTTCAGATTGACGTGAAGAACACGGGGCACAGGGACGGGACTGACACGATGCTCGTGTTCTCGACACCACCTGGAGGAGGGCACTGGGCCCCACACAAGCAGCTAGTTGCCTTCGAGAAGGTCAGTGTTCCTGCAGGGTCGCAGCAGCGAGTCAATATCAACATCCACGTGTGCAAGCATTTAAGTGTGGTTGACTCGTCGGGGATACGAAGGATACCGATGGGTGAACATGGTCTTCATATTGGTGATATCAGGCATGCTGTGTCTCTTCAAGCTGCGATAATGGGAGTGGTCAAGACTTGATTTGCGCTGCGTCGAGTTTGAGTTAGGGTTTGGGTGGAGCAGCGAAATTTAGGGTTCAGTTGTGGTGTCAAAAGTAAGAAGATGAAGCAAAAGTGCTCATCAATGTTTGTGAAAAATGGTTATTTTGGATAACATGTTATTGAAATTACAATTTAAAAATCCGAGATATATTTTTACAAATTTCGTTGAACCAAGTAAAAGACTATGAACATGAATAATATGAGTTATATTATAAGGAAATACGGATAATAAGACTTGACTTAATATGTAGTATAATTATAGTTTATATATACTTTTTGGATAGGGTTTGAAGTTTGAACATAATGACCTAACAATACTACATAATTAAATTTGGGATACATAATTGTTGGATTTAGGTTAATGGGTCGCCCATAAATCGAAGCTCATTCAGGTAAGCCTGGTATGTGATACTGACCCTAAACCTTATTCCTATATATATATGGGGTGCTCTCCTTAGAATTAAGAGAGAACAGAACCTGATAGCCACCCACAGTTTAAACAGAGGTCAACAGCTGTGGAAACCTAGGTCACTGCCCGTTAACCCGTGGCATGTCCTCCCGTCCGGCAGACCGTGATCCCAACCTCATGCAGATTCGCTTCCGCTAAGGCAATCAATCCTTAGGTAACTTAATTATGTGTGATTATGTTTTACCATATAGATTGCATGTATATTACATAATACAACAATAATAATTAATTATAATACATATAAATATACACATGATTTTTATTTTTGATGTACTCCCGAGTCCCGAAACAATTATTGCTTACAAAATAAGTGATAATGGTGAGCCCACCTAATAGGCCCATCTTCAATAGTCTTGTTTTTGGGCTTGAATTGTAACCAATAAGGCCCAATGGAAAGACAGACTAGCCTTTTGTTCGTGTCTGATGCCAGTTAGGATTTTGCTTGGATTTCTGTTTGGTAATGATTGTGTTGGAAGTGTAGTGGATAAAACATGTATTATAGTTTTCCCATGTGAGTTGTGAGTCCATCTACTGGTGGTGGTGCAGAGTTGAGCTATGAAAATGGCAGTGAGTCACTGTCAAAGTGAATGAATGGTTGGATAAATAGATTTGTTTTTTTGCAGACAAAAGCATGGTATGAGTTTGCAGAAACTTGAATGATGATCCATCCATTACGCCTATGCCACTAGATGTGCTTCATCATTGATGTCACACAAATCAAAAGACAAACAAACGGAGCCCTCATCATGTGCTGTGTTATATCCATCTAAAGATGAGAGAGAGAGAGGATAAAAAACTAAAATCGGATTGATTTTAGTTGTTACCTTTATGGTTAGGATTGATTCACAATAAACACACTACAATCAGATGAAGAAGTTGCACACAAATGAGAAGGAACGCAGCTTCAGAACAAAAACGAGAGAGTAAGTGAGGAATTAAGTTTTTCGTGGTAATACCCCTTAGGGGCAAACTATACGTGATTTGGTAATATGTATTGATGATAGGTTGAACCGCAAGACGCGTGAACATTAATACATAAATTGGCATTACATATTAATCATGCTCCACAATATGACTATTGTTATGATATTTATTTGATTCACAACTGTATATATAAATTTATCATTTAAATAAATTTCAATATGTATATCGAACATGGAATAAACTCGATTGTAAAGAAATTAGAGTGTTTTAATTAGGGTTGATCATGGGCGGGCCGGTCCGGTCCTGAAGGCAAGACCGAGACCGAAATTTTGGTCTTGCCTTCTGGAGGACCGAGACCGACCTCGACCAAAAAAACATGTCCGAGACGGTCTTTCTTAACTCGATCCGGTCTCGATCCTGGACCGAATCTGCCCCCCCACCCCATAAAACTGAAAATTTGTTCAAATACAAACATTATTGGAATCAAAGTAACAAAATTACAAAGTACAAATCAACCAAGTAACAAACACACAAAATTCTAAACAAAGTTCATTTTATCCCATAGTTCCAAATATACATCATTGATTTTTATGGGTTCTATAGTAATTTCGGGCCGGGCCGGGCCGGGCCTAAACGAGTTGTCGGGGAAAAAGCCCGAGGCCAAGCCCGACCTTGAAGAATAAAACAGTCCGCTCGATCTCAGTCCTAGTCGGGCCGATCTCGGATAGATCTTATCTAAAATTCGATCCTACAGTTTTTTTTATTACCCCTAGTTTTAATAGGTATGTTAGTAACTTAGTATTTTAATAAAGCATAGTTAATATAAATAAATCATTAAATATTATCTCATAATTTTAATGCAGTAATGCTACCCAACAGAAAACCCTTTTTCCCACGTCGAAGCAGCCTTTTTGGAAAACGTATTTAATATTCACTCTCAACTCACTTGTACGTACTTTGCTTCCTCTTTCAAAAGGACCACTTATTTTAGTTATTTTACCTTTTACTTTATTATTTTTATTACGATATTAAACCATATTAATATCGTTGAAAAGAATCTACAGTAAATTTTCTGGTTTCTCTGAATAGAAGTTTGGTGGAATCTGTACGCAAAGGTCTCTCCATCCATAAGAAACTTTCTCCAGAATTCACATGTCTCTCCTTTTTACTCTCTACCTATATTAAATGTCATTTACTTGGTTTAGGGTTTGTTGCATATTCAAACTCATTTATGGAACCAACAGGGAAATTAGTTGCCACAGTAAATTAAATCATATATTTATATGTTTAAGTAATGATTATAAATTCAAGGTTAAATAGCAAGTAGCTACATGAACTTTGAACGTTTTGCAACGAACCACCTCAACTTTGAAAATTCAAAACGAGCTACCTCAACTTTTAAGAACGTGCAAATAGCTACATCCGTCCAATTTCTGACGAATTTCCAACGACTTTCCGACGGAAAATTGGACGGAAGTAGCTATTTGCACCTTCTTCAAAGTTGAGGTAGCCCGTTTTGAATTTTCAAAGTTCAGGTAGCTCGTTGCAAAACGTCCAAAGTTCAGGTAGCTACTTGGTATTTAACCCTAAATTCAACTTTATACTGACAAAAAAAAAAAAAAAAAAATTCAAGTCTTGTACATGTATATATGTATGTATATATAATTACGTATTCTTTGACTTTAAGAATGAGTTTGGGTAAGGTAGGGTTCATTTGATGGATATATACAAGCTCTGCTTTATATATATAGTGTTTATTTTTCACTCTTACGTCTATGGAGTCCAAGCATACATCGATGTCACGTTTCCAAACCCTTCTTTTATGTACATATGAAAGGCATACATCATGTTCATCCGGACAATAACATCAACATATTTACTGTACATTTAAAATGATCATAACTCGTATCGTAATTATTCTTTCGAGGGAATAGGTGCATATGATTATTATTTTTTCATTTTGGAAATCAAAATTCCTAATAATAAACCAAAATCCCCTATACGAATAGTTACAAAAGATTTTTGAGAAGCAGTTGCTGCAATACGTCGCGTGAACCAAAAACCTATTAATAGGTAAGAACACATTCCAACTAATTCCCAAAAAATATAAATTTGTATCAAATTAGAACTGGTAGCTAATCTTAACATTGAGGTATTGAAAAAAAACACAGATAAGCAAAAAATGTTAAATATTCTTGATCATGAGACATATAATTATCACTATAAAAAAGAACCAAAATTCCAACAGTAGTAATTAATATTAACATAATAGAAGCAAGTGGATCGATTAAGTGACAAATACTAAATCGTTTAAAAAATTTATTTGAAGGCATTGCAATTAATATTGACTAATGATCCAATCGGGTCTTTATATCATTTGCAATCAAAGACAAAGTCAAAAAGTAGGTTTAGAGGGCAAATAAATACAGGGAAAATATAGTTTTTTATAGGTAAATACTAAATATAAGATTTAAAATGACAAAATAAAAAATAAATAATTTAAGGGTTAAAAAATAACCAGTTATCTATCTATCATCTCTTAATATCTCCGTACCCGACACCCGACTTGTCAATGGAAGAAATAAAAGAGAAGGTGTCAAACCCACTTCATATAACATGCCCGTCTAGTCATAAATGCAATACCTGATCGATCGAGTTTAATTAAAAACAGTTAGTTAATGGGAAGAAGAGACAATACATTGATTAGCTTCAATGATTCATTCATTAATTTATAATATAATCCTATTTTAACGTATATTGCAAAACAACTATAATCATAAGAAACTATAAATAGTTGGACACTGAAAAATGTGAATATTTTAAAATTGGATGAAATTTAGATACTTTTCTTTTCCTTGTAATCCAGATCAAGTCATGTATTATTTACTTTCCTTGACTTAGAAGAACAACAATTTATGTGGACGGACGGTTGCAAAATATATATATTACATAATATCAGTTGGTATTCACCCAACATTATAAAATTTCAAAATAGTTAATATCACATTTTCCTTTTATCTTATTATTCATGTTTATATCCGAAATATAATTTTAAATTTACACAAATTTAAGTTCAGTTTTTGAAATGGGATTTGCTGATCTAAGTTCAACATGATGATCCCACATATGTATTCATCCATTAATGATAAACATATCTTTGTGAGTGATATTTTATCTTTAATTAGAGAATTACGTGTAGAGTTGGAAGTCGTTACCTTATAAACTCACATTATATTCTAATTTATTAGAATGTTTGCCATTATTTTTCAAAGTGTTTAGGTATTAGGCAGTCGTTTAGCCTCCAACATTATCCAAATAAAACAAAATAAAAACTATACTTATTAGTGAAAAAAAAATGCAAATTTGTTATAAAACGATTAGGTACCTTGGTGCATGAATTAACTCATCCAAGATTGGGTCTGAATTTTTTGGATGCCAACTTTGCAATGATTTGAATATCAATTGATTGATGATCGCACGCTTTCGTCGGAGCTCCGATGAACCTGCAATAAGAGGAGTGCAATAGAGGGGTGCCTCTGGTGAAGAATACAAGCTAACATTGTCTAAGGGTTTATATGTTTATTATGTATAATTTAGGGTCTCTTTTTGAGTTGTATTTATTTTGGTCTGGTTGGTCTGGTTTGAGTCACAAACCGTCCGACTCTCTATATTTTGAATCACTGTAATTATTTCCTTCATTTATTTAGTATTTAACCACAAGCAGTGATGAGCAATTGACTCAAGTGATTTGCAAAATTAAAACCGCGTCTATTCATTTTCTCTCTATATTCGAGAAACCTCTTCAACCCAATCTAGGATTTTCTTCACATGGTATCAGATCCTTTCAGACCTCTTATTAAGTTTTCCATCTCTTTCCTGAGCCTTCGTATACTGCGTCTGAGTTTCCCCGTTGAGAAGGCAATCATCGTCCATGGATCCTGCCGATGATGTCAAGACTGAGGAGGAAACGGTTGCAACTCCAGTTACGGTAGACTCTAATCATCCCTTGTTCTTACACCCATCAGACACCACATGTGCTTCTTTGATCTCTTTTCAGTTAACTCGTCTGAAAAATTATGGTTTCTGGAGTAGGGCTATGTACATATCTTTCATGGTTAAGAACAAATTAGGGTTTATATATGGATCTTGGCCTAAAGAATCGTTTGACCCTTCGTTGCATCATCTTTGGGAAAGGTGTAACACTGTTGTTTTTGCTTGGATTATGAACTCTGTCACAAAGGATTTGATGAGCACGGTTCTGTATTCTACCAGTGCTTGTTTAGTTTGCGCTGATTTGCGAGAAAGATTGAACAAGGTAAATGAGTCTAGGGTTTTTCAACTCCACCGTGAAATTTGCCTTATTCAACATGGTGTAGATACTAGTTTTGTTTACTTCACTAGACTGAGAATGATGCGGGAAGAGTTTGATGTCATTACTTGTCTTCCTTGCTGCGGTTGTGATCAGTTCAAGAAACATATTGAGCATGCTAATAATCTCAAGCTTTTTCAGTTCTTGAATGGTTAGAACGAGTCTTATTATGCTATTAGGGCTAATATTGTTATGAGAGAGTCTCTTCCTTCTATTAATCAAGTGTATGATGTGTTGGTTCAAGAGGAAAATCAATGGGGTATTTCAAATAATCTTTCCATGTCTTCTGTTGATGGTTTGGCTGGTTATTCAGTGGGAATAGTAGTTGTTCAACCAAGCCACCTAACAGAAGGCACTGAAATCGTTTCTGTACATATTGTAAAGGAAAGTGTCATGACTATGATCAATGTTTTTAGAGGAAAGGTAATTCCCCCGGTTGAAAATTTAAAACTAAGAATGTAATGTCTAACAGTGCTGTTGAGACCCCTGTTTCTTCAGGAGTTTCCACACTGTTGTCATATGCTACGCCTGACACTTCGACCTCTTGTGATGATCAGCTTTCTAGGCCTCTGATGTTAACAAAGGAGGGCCTTAAGCATATAATTGAGCGCCTATCACAAGACTCCAAGACTGAGGACAAAGCAAATGCTTCAGGTAGTTCTAATTCTCTTGATGCTTAAAAAAGTCTACATACGATACAAAAACTTCCAAATAGTGTTTTGCACAGTAAAGTTACTGTTTACACAGTAAATTTCACTATGTAAACAGTAACTTTACTGTGCAAAACACTATTTTGAAGTTTTTGTATCGTATGTAGAGTTTTTTACGTACCGTATTATACAGTTAAAAATTAACACATAGTTAGCGTCATTTAATTCGTAATTAAATTATATACGCACCGTAATTTTTTTGATTTTTTTTGAGTACGTATATAATTAAATTTCTCACCTAATGCATTTACTTATTTCGGTCAAATTTGGGTGTAAACGATGTTAGGTTACAAAATCACTGTATTTTTAATCAAAAAAATTATCCTACGTAGATAATTGATTTACGATCTAAATGACGTTAACCGTGTTGAGTTTGGAATTACATGGTCCGAGTTATAATTTTTTAAGTACAATTTTCATATCTCAACTTACGGCATGCCGTACAATCAATCCGTAAATCCAAATTTAATATTTTTTGCATCATTTGAATCGTAATTAAAATATTTACTTACTATAATTTTTTTTAATAGATACATAATTTTATTTTTAATTAAACACCGAGTCATCATTTTCGAACAAAATGATTTTTTTTTTTTAAAAAAAAAAACAAAAAAACAGAATTGTGTGCCCCATAGGCGCACCCTTAGGGTGCGCCTATGTCCAATAGGCGCGACCCCGGGGTGCGCGTATACCTATTTTTCTTTAAAAAAATATTGTATACTTACTTTTTTAAATAAAAAAAGTTACATAGTTACTTTAAAAAAAAATCTAGAAAGCTTTCTAATGTGCTGTATATTCATGAGTTTAAATACAACTTGATGGCTGTAGCTAGGCTCACTAAAGAATTGTCTTGTTCTGTTACTTTCTTTCCATCGCATGTTATCATCCAGGACCTCTTCAGTGGAGTGGTTCTGGGGATTGGTAAGGAAGCTGCTCGATTGTACCTATTTAAGTCTCCTCTTACTACCAACCTGAGCATGAATGCAACTTGTTCTTTGGCTACTGTTTCTTTTCTTTGGCATAAAAGATTTGGGCATGCGCCTCTTCAAGTTCTTTGTAAACTATCTGAGTTGAATTTGAATGATGTTTCCAACAAATGTATAAATGATTGTTCTGTTTGTACTATGGTTAGGCAGTCTAGGCTTCATTATATTAGAAGTAGTAGTACTTCTAGGAGATTTGAACTTGTGCATATTGATGGTTGGGGCCCCTATAATGTAAATACTCATGATAATAAGAGGTATTTTTTTTACCATTGTTGATGATTTTTCTAGGAATACCTGGACTTATTTGTTATCTTTAAAGTCTGATGTTATTGTTATATTTAGACATTTTCTCCAATTAGTTGAAAATCAGTTTGAGTGCTCTATTAAAAGAGTTAGATCAGATAATGGAAGAGAATTTTTGAATGAAAACTGTTTTAATCTTTTTAAGGAAAAGAGGATTATTCATGAAACTAGTTGTCCTTATGCCCCTCAGCAAAATGGAGTTGTTGAGCGAAAGCATAGACATTTACTTGAAATTGCTCGTGCTTTAAAAATTGAAAGTGGTGTTCCTGTGAAATTTTGGGGTGAATGTATTCTTACATCATGTTATCTTGTGAAATTATTACCATAATCTGTTTTGGGTGGTATTTCTCCTATGGAGAAGCTGACTGGAAAAAAGGTTGTTTTTAAACACATGCGTGTTTTTGGATGTTTGTGTTTTGCTAAAGTTCTTAATAATCTAGATAAATTCAGTTCTAGATCTGTGGCTTCTGTTCAAATGGGATATTCTCCAACTCAAAAGGCATATACGTTGTATAATCTGAATACTCAGTCATTTTTTGTTAGTAGAGATGTTCAGTTTAAGGAGGATATTTTCCCATTTAAGCAATCTCAAAGTAGTATGGATTTGCCTGTTTTTTCCTGATCATAATCTGAGTAATGATTCTATGTTTGGCTTTACTGGTCCAAATGATAGTCATATTCATGATAATTCAGATGAAAATAGGATTAGTATCAATGACAGTTCTGTCCCGCATGAGGTAGAAGTTTTACCATCTAATGAACATGTTGGTACTGATAAAATTATTTTTGAACCAAGGAGGTCCACTAGAGTGAGTAGAGCTCCCTCATGGTAGCATGACTATGTTTTGAATTTGATAAATGATACTTCCACTGCTTATCCTGTCAGTAACTTTATTTCATATGATGGAATTTCTTATGAATATAGGCGGTTTGCTTGTTCTGTTTCGAAAGTTACAGAACATGTCCTATTCAAAGATGCTGAAAATGATAATAAGTGGGTAGAGGCTATGAAAGAAGAGATTGTTGCTCTTGAAAATAATAATACTTGGCCTATTATTCCTTTGCTTGATGGTAAGAATGTGGTTGGATGTAAATGGATCTATAAAGTTAAATATAAAGTTGATGGATCTATTGAAAGATATAAAGCTAGATTGGTTGCAAAAGGTTCTAGTCAAAAGGACGGTATAGACTTGAGTGATACATTTTCTCCTGATTCAAAACTGGTGTCTGTTAGATCTGTTTTGGTTGTTGCTGCTGTAAAAAATTGGCCTTTATATCATATGAATGTTTTTTAATGTCTTTCTTCAAGGTGATTTGGATGAGGAAATTTATATGGAACTCCCTCAATGTTTTTATAAAGAGGGGGAGTCTAGTACTAACCTGGTATGCATGTTGCAAAAGTATTTGTATGGTCTCAAACATGCTCCTAGATAGTGGAATTTGAAACTAACTGAAGCTTTGGTTAGTCATGGATATGAGCAAAGTAAGTATGATTATTCTATGTTTTTTAAACGTAAAGGAACTGATATTGTTATATTATTAGTTTATGCGGATGACTTGTTAATTCCTGGTAATAGTAATGTTTTGATATCTGAATTGAAATCTCTCCTTGAACATCATTTAAGGATCTAAGAGAATTAAGATATTTTCTTGGTCTTTAAGTTGCTAGATCAAATGTTGGGATTGTGCTTAATCAGCATAAGTATGCTTTGGAATTAATTTCAGAGGTTGGCTTGCTTGGTTCAAAACCTTGTAAAACCCCTATGAAATTAAACCAGTCCATTACCTTTGTTGCATATGATGAAGCATTTAAAACTGAATCAAATGATAAGATTTTATCTGATGCAACGTTTTATAGGAAGGTGATTGGAAAGTTACTGTATATGACCATAACCAGGCTTGATATTTCTTTTTCTATTCAAAAATTAAGCCAGTTTATGCAATCTCCAAAGCAGTCTCATCTTGATGCTGCTTTTAGGATTATCAAGTATGTGAAAAATCAGCCCCGTTTAGGAATATTTTTATCTCCATCTAGTTCTCTTAATATGTCTGCTTATTGTGATTCTTATTGGGCTACTTGTCGTGAAACTAGAAAATCTGTTACTGGTTTTTGTATTAAACTTGGTGATTCCTTAATATCTTGGAAAGTTAAAAAGCATAATACAGTTTCAAGAGGTAATATGGTTAAAAGGTTTACTTTCTGAACTTGGTATTTCTCATTCTGATCGTGTTATGGTTTATTGTGATAATAAAGCTGCTATTCAAATGTCAACTAACCATATGTTTCATGAGCGTACAAAGCATATAGAAATAGATTGCCATTTTGTTAGAGAAAAAAATAATGCAGGAATTATCAAGTTGGAGTATATTAAATCAGTGAAGCAAAGTGCTGATATAGTCACAAAAGTTATGGGAAATCAACAACATTTCCACTTGTTGAAGAAGCTTGGGGTTAAAGATATATTTGAAAATGTTAGCTTGAGAGGAAGTGTGAAGAATACAATCTAACATTGTCCAAGGGTTTATATGTTTATTATGTATAGTTTAGGGTCTCTTTTTGAGTTGTCTTTATTTTGGTCTAGTTGGTCTGGTTTGAGTCACAAATCGTCTGACTCTCTATATTCTGAACCGCTGTAATTATTTCCTTCGTTTATTTAGTATTTAAGCACAAGCAGTGATGAGCAATTGAATCAAGTGATCTGCAAAATTAAAACTGTGTCTCTTCATTTTCTCTCTATATTCAAGAAGCCTCTTCAACCCAATCTATAGGGTTTTCTTCACACCTCTCGGTCTCATACCGATGCTTAAATGAGTATAATGTGTGTATGAACTCAAAACGTAATGAACTTATGTAAATCAAAGTATTTGTTGGAATGGAAGACCAAACCGTTATAGGCAGCTGAATATCTTTGTAAATATTGTGTCGTTAAAGATAATGATAACATATATTACAGTTATGACGTAATATTGCAGTTGTCTTATGTAATATTTATATAATGTGTATGATATACGAGGGATATCATGACTATATATTCAGTGTCGGTTTGTGGGATCAGACTTGAGAGGTTTGACTCTCTTGGTGAGCGCTCCCATGACGAGCAGTAGGAGACTTTGGCCTTGGCCGATGGCGACCTGAAATAGGGTTTTGGCGTTCACTTTAGTTTTGGGTTTGACGCTGAACCATTTTATGGGTGTCAGTTTACCCTTACTATGGTCAGCCCAGTTCTGAATTATGTGAGTTTTACCCCTGCACAGTTATTGGGCATTTGGAGTTTTACCCGTATTGGGTTGTCACTATCGATACCCAACATTTTTTAATTCAAAATAATGTATTCACATTAATTTTTATTTTTTATGAGAGATATTTATTCATTCTAATAAATAAGTGTATCAATATTTTGATTATTCACAACTATTGTTGATATTATAAGAAGACGGGATGGATAAAAAATGCATATACGAGATATCCACGTGTCACCCTTTCAGAGTCTAAGACGGATAAGAACAAAACCAGAAGAACATTTCTGCGTATTGCGTGGAGGGAAATGGACAAAGAGTTTTTAAAATACAAAAATATATTACTTGTATTTTATATATTTTTACGGATTGATTTAATGCGAATAATTACTTTTAATTGGGCAAAAACATAAGTAACAACATTGCTTTATTGATCGACCTTATTGAAAAGAAAAAAAACATGTAAATTTATAGGAAAAATACGGAGATACATTTAATCATATGGAAAGTAATTATATAAATATGGTAATAAAAAAAATATACCTAGTTTTAAATTCCTCTCCCATCAATTCTCTTACATTCTTTTAAATCTTCCATACTTTATTTTGGTATTAATATTTAAATAATATTATTTTACTAATATTTTAAGAATTACATAATCTATTAAATAAAATTCTTTTTTAAATATAAAATTTTATATGAGTAACATAATAAACTATAGTAGAAATAATCTGATTTATCAACTAATATTCATCTCATTCCTTTATTTTTAATTAGAAGGTTTGTTTCATTAATAACTATATATTTCGAGGAAAAAATAATAATAATTATATCTACACATTTAAATTAAGATATAAAATTGTGCATCATATGCGAAACGCATATATCCGTTAAACGACGTAGTGACTTAGTCTTTCAAATAAAATAATTATAGTCAGAGGAATATTAGGGGGTTGACGAATTTACCCAAAAAAAAAGTATTAGAGTGCTGACGTCATCAAGTTGTCCCCAATCTTTGAATCAAACATGTTTAGATAATGGGGAATTTCATCTTTAAGGTTTTTAATTATTATTATTCTATCGTAATCACAAGTTAAACAGTTATTATATTGCATATATTGGTCAGTCAAACATTTTTATATCTTATTTTTATTTCCTCGCCTTTACATTTATCAGAATTAATATTAATAGGGAATATTGAAATGATTCACTATCATATCATCAACATAAAAAAAAAAAAAATAGTATGTAGAGATGAGAGAGGAGAGAGAGAGGAGAGAGAACTGAGGCGACAGACGAAAATCCCAAAAAGCCCTAATTTTCGTGCGCCTCCAAGGTGTTCGATTGTTTGCCCCAGTGAACTCAAGGCATTTCTGGGCGGTTTTTCAGCTTCGCGACCCCTCTCCCACCTAGCTCGGCCTTAGTGTGGGACCCCTTGGCATCTCGGGTGCTGTCACAGAAGATAGAGATATCGGAGTGTGACTGTTTTCCAATCGCCGGAAACTTCAATCGGACTCCTCAATCGGGTTAGGTTTTCGGCTAAATCTTGACATTTGCTGCGGATAGCTTTGTGTTGCCTGTTCTGCCTTATCTTGTCGCCTTATTTGCTGTCTGTGTGGTGCCCTAGCTTTCATCCTTGCCATAGTTTCGTCCCCCGTCCTTTTCTTGCTGTGTTGCAGGTGGGTACTACCGTGGTGAAGTTTCTGGCCGGCTACCAGCATGGAAGGCACTCCACGTCCTAGGGAAGCAGAGGCTCCTCGGAGAGCTGCTCTGCCCTTGATCCCGCGACCCCCCAAACAAACTGCAGGAAGAGTGGTCGGTAAGATGATTTCGCAAAAACAGATCAAAAACAATGCAGTTTACAGCGTTCTGAAAGCTGCGTGGGGAGCATACGGCCATGTTAATATGACAGATCTGGAACACGGGATAATGGCTTTTGATTTCGAAAGGGTGGAGGATAGAGATAGGGTGCTTGACATGTCCCCTTGGGCGATTCACGGGAATTGTCTAAATCTGAAGGTTTGCAAACAAAATCAGAGTGCAGGAGAGGTGGATTTTGGGAAAATACAGATGTGGACACAAGTTCATGGACTGAGTCAAGATATGCTAAATGTTGAGAATGCCACCCAGATAGCAAATTCAGTGGGGGACTGGGCGCAGATGGCTACTGAGGGAGAAATGCAGATAAGGGGATATATCAGATTTAGAATCGAGGTGAGGACAAATTCTCCTCTTTGCCCTGGATTCTGGTGGATCAATGCTGAAGGGAAAGAAAAGTGGGCTCAGCTCCGTTACGAGAGACTCTCTGATTTCTGCTATGGCTGTGGCCTCTTGGGGCATAATTCGCTTGTATGTAACCGGGAGATAAAGGAATCCGAAGAGAATCCAGGGAAACCGATGTATGGCCCTTGGATCACCTGTCTGAGGCAGCGAAGTCTAAAGCCCAGAACCCGGATTGGAGGAGGAGTCTCTTCCTCCTCCTCCATCCCTCCGAGACACCCGAGAAAAAAATCCTGGGAAGATATGATGAGCGGTGCTGATTCGGGTAAGCCAGAGCAGGGAGTAGGTGACAGGAAGCCAAAACTGGAGACGCCAGTCCAGAATTTAACCTATGGGGGTTGGGGCATGCCAGAGGTCTTCTCTCCAAATGCCTCAGCTCCCGTCCCTGAGGAGTCCCAAAATCTCCTCGTTGTTCACAACATGGACCTCTCTCTATCACTTCATCATGTGGCTACATCGACGGGCCTCCTGGACCTTAACATGGAACCCTAGGAAGAAGTGCAGGACATTCCAGTTCTCAGCAACAAGGTTCATGACCGAGCAGCCGATATGGAGCATCCCGAGTCAATCGAGCATATGTTATGGGAATGTCAATGGGCTGCCAAGGTGTGGGAAAATCTGCTGGGACTTCAGGACCCGGGGGAGGGATGTTGTTCGGTCGAGGAGTGGCTGTCAAAGAGGCTCCATGATCGGGCAGCCTCTAAGGAGGCAAAGGCCTCGAACTGGGCAATGGTTCTCATCACATGCTGGTCGATTTGGAAAGCGAGATGTGCGAAGGTTTTCGAGAGTCGGAACTCGGATCCAAAGCAGGTGATTGATTCGGTTCGCAAGCTGCAGGCGGAATGCAGGTTGCAGCAGGAGAATCAGTCCAGCCTTCAGAGGACAGACTATCGACAGTTGGAAATAAGGGTCGGAGGCAGCCTTTCGCATGACAGGCTGGTTCGGGAATGGGTTAAACCGAGCGTAGGGTCCATCAAGATTAACTGCGACGCGGCGCGGTGCGTGAGAACCGGGCAGGGTGGCATTTGAGTGTTGGCGCGCAACCATCTCGGCCATGTGATGGGTGGAGTGCAACGATCGGAGCGGGCGGCCTCGATCGAAATTTTGGAGGCGATGGCCGTGTTAGAGGGTATTAAACTAGCCCTACAACACGGTTGGGAGTCGGTAGTTTTTGAGTCGGATTCGGCGGTAGTTATCAACCATTTTGTCGGGTTGATTCATTTTTGGCATATTGAAACTATAGTGGCAAATTGTGTTTTTTTGGCGGGTAGAATTAGGCATACGGAGTGGTATAGGATACCAAGATCCGCAAACCAATGTGCGGACTGGATAGCGAAACAAGCTATAGGGGGGTTGGAATCCTTGGAGTGGTTGTCCCAACCTACACCCCCTCTCTTACAGTTTTTGAGGCTCGATTCAGAGTTTGTATCGGGGTCTTTCCCGAATTTTGTTGATTGAAATCAATATACGGAAATTTATACGGTAAAAAAAAAAACACATAAAAAATTATAAAAAATTGGGATATAAAATCAATTAAATCTACAAGAAATGTATTTCCATGTTAATAAAATGGTTCATTATTATCCTAACTATATACTTAATGAAATCACAATTGATTTAATTTAATTTTAATAGATGGTAAAATTGTTACATTGCCCTTAACCTTAATAGTTAATAGTATACGTATTTTAAGAAACCACCCTTCTTTTTAAAGTTTATGTTCTTTATACTTACTATTTTTTTTCTTCCTATGATCCCATTTTTTGTATCCAACTCTAGAGAAATACATTTTAAAGATTATCAAACTAACAAAATATTTTATTTATTCATATATTGCAATTAAATTTTAAAGAACTTGTTTACATATTACAATAAGTCTTGACTCGATCGAGTGAACTTAGGTCTGAGTATTTCTTAGAAAAAAAATCATTGACAAATTTATATCATTATAAGTTTACAAATAAGTATAAATATTATGAGATAATCTATTATTTATAAAATATTTTTGAACGAAAAAAAAATGCCATCTAAACTAAAGTCGGATTCGAAGGATGAAAGAACAGTCAACCTTAGGACAACTACCCAAACAACCAATGATGGGAAAGAGTGGAAAATAATAATTGAAGATCGAGTTGATTTCATTAATGGTTTCACAAGGAGCTCTTTAAAGTCACCAAGCTATAGGAAAAATTCTATATATAAATTTAAATATTTATATTTTTGCAAATAAAAAGAGGATGGATATATACATGGTGTGTATGCATTGTAGCATAGGTGGACCAAAGAATTTCAAAATTAATGTCGGGACCTATTTCATCAACTATACATCCCCACATACAACCTTGGCCAATACTCGTACCAACATGGGCATACAAATTTATTTATCGATATGGCGAGTCTAAAATTTAAATGCACGTCAAGACAAACTCAAATAAAAGGCGAGTGAACGATCACCCTTTATTGGTTGGGGGTCTCGGGGTGGTTGTGAGGGACCATGGCGGGAACATTGTTGGTGGTAGTCATGGCACCATTTTGGGTGGCTCGGTTGTGGAGGCGGAGGCATCTGCGGTCCTCGCCGGTGTACGATTCATAAAGGATGGCAAGACATTGTGATCGAGTCGAATGCAGAGGTTGTCATTAATCACATTAGGGGACAGGATGCTGTTTGGAGAATTCATGCGATATCCACGGTCATCCAGTCTCTAGCGTCGTCTATTAGTCACGTATCGTGGGAGGCTATCCCGAGGATAGCTAACCAATGTGCGGACCATATTTCCAGTTTGGCTTCTTGAAGGGTGTGTCCTCCGGATTGGGTCGAAAGACCCCACCCGAGTTTTGTGCTTTGTTGAGTTTCCATATTTCTATGTAACAGATTGTCATTCTTAATGAAAAAGAATCGTGTTGATGGTCAAAAAAAAAACGATCACCCTTTATTGTTGTGTAATTTTAAATATACTTTAATTTAGTTATTTATTTATACTTTAATTTTTACCTACATTGGAATATATTTGTATATCGGATTGCACTATATTTAGGCTAATATTTATGCAGTTAAATTTTAAAAAAAAATTGCATTTAGAAAAATAGCACTTCTCATCCCTGTTATTTTATTGCCACGTCAGACATACTTTTTTATTAGAGGGTTAAATACCAAATAGCTAACCGAACTTTGGACGTTTTACAAATAGCTACCCGAACTTTGAATTTCCAATAACGACTACCTAAATTTTGGACGAAAGTGCAAATAACCACCTCAACCTTTGACACATGGGGCAAATCGCTACCTCCGTTAAATTTTTCGTTAAATATAGACGGAAAATGACGTGTCAGCACATGATTGATCCATAATTTTAAAAACTATATAATTTATTTAAAATACTAAAAAAAGAAGAAAAAATATTTAAAAAACTAGAAAATTAATAGGAAAAATAAGAGTTTATAATATAATTTTTTGTATTGAAAAATATGAAACAAAATTAAAAAAAAAACTAATCATTTATTTTTATTTCATAATTTTAATAAAACTATTATATTTAAAATTCTTATTTTTGCTATTACCTTTTCAGTTTTTTTAAAAACATTCTGATTTTTTTAGTATTTTATAAAAATAATATAGTTTTTAAAATTATGGACCAATCATGTGCTGACACGTCATTTTCCATCCGTATTTAACAGAAAATTTAACGGAGATAGCTATTTGCCCCATATGTCAAAGTTTAGGTAAAACATCCAAAGTTCATGTAGTTATTTGTAAAACATCCAAAGTTCGGAAAGCTATTTGATATTTAACTATTTATTATAATTAATTAAGTTGAATATAAAATGTTTTAGTGTTGTGAGGAATTATTATTCTATGATTTTTTTGTCATTCATAAATTAATCTTCGGACATGCCGATAATCAATATCGAGACCTCTTGCATCCAAACAAGGGTAATACTGTTGGACCAAGTGTTATTGTCCTATAACTATTATTAGTTTTCCTTACAAATATACATAGTAACATTTGATTTGAAACGGGAGCTAAGACATTGCATGTGTTTGGTTCGAAAAAACACACTTATATATATATATATATATATATATATATATATATATGAAATAATATGTATTTATTGTTTTGCTAGAAATAATGGAGATGCCACAGAAAGTGGGAGCTGTAGGATAGCTACCATTCAAGAATGGCATCGAGAAGGACACCTACCCCGCAACATTGGAGCACTGCCCTGCCCTTATTCCCCTTCCATGTAATTTCTCTTCTCTATTTTAAAAGTATCATATAATGGTAATTATATATATAATAAAAATAATAAGTTAAATTAAAAATACGAAATTCATCATATATTATATCTCAATAATAATAATAATAATTGGTGTTGGATCTAACCAACCAAAGTGGAGCTTCATTTTTCCACCATGGCCCCATTCTTTATCTCTGGCATCTCTGCAACTGCCAGAGTTTGCATATACCTATAGATATATACTTATTGTATATATAGCGTTATGATGTATATATATTCATTATATGGTTGGGTCCTGTACAACATATATTGGTCCCCGAACCCATTCATGACCAAAATAATTCTCTACAAGATTGAAAATGTTGTATTTTATATATAATTGAATCATTATGGAGTATAGTGTAACGAAAAAAAAGAAATGCTTCAAATCTCTTTATATGATCGAGTGAGCTTGTTGAAATATATTATAGTAAATGATTAATTATTTAATAATTAATTTTGATTTTATGTAGTAAATTAATAACATTTACTCCACAATAGAGGATCATTAGTTCATTACATTAATGTTAGTTTAAATCTATGATTTAATCAAATATTTTATAAATTTGAATTTACAAGTGAATCTTTTTAGTATAGTTTTAAATAGGGCTAATAACCAAATAACAAAACGAAATTTGAGGAAAAATTAAACAGCAAACTAAACTTTTTTGTTGACAAACAACAAATTTACCTTAAATTTTCATTATGTTTGAACGAATTTTTCAATGTTTGATGGAGTTATTAAGTCGTAATAATATTTACTTAAAATACTTCAACTAATGTTGACTTAATAACCACTTCAAACATTGAAAAATTCATTCAAACATAATGAAAATTTAAAGTAGGCTTGTTAATTGTTCAATTCGAAAAGTTTAGTTTGGAGATTTTTCAAAATCTGTTTATTTTAGAAAAAAAATTTGAAAAAGTGAATATCCAATTTTTTTTTTTAGCAAACTGTGTATAGGCGCGGGAACCCGGGGACGCGCCTATTCCATAGGCGCTTTCCCAGGTCGCGCCTATTCATAGGCGCGACTTGGGGATGCGCCAGGACGTATTAGGGTTCTTTTTAAAGAACCCTTTCTTCGTTCGCTGTCCGCCTCCTCTCCAACGCTCCCGACGCCAGCTCCCGCCTTGCCAGCTCCCGCCTCGCCAGCTCCAGCTCCCGCCTCGCCAGCTCCAGCTCCAGCCTCGTCGTCTCCAGCTCGGTCCTCGCCTCGCCGTCTCCAGCTCCAGCCCGATCTCCCGTTCCGTCGCCGGATTCCGCCTGCATTCCCTCTCCATCGCTGCGCCAGCTTCCGACGTCGCCTCGCCTCCGCAGCAGCCGCCTTGCCTCCGCAGCAGCCGCCTCGCCTCCGCACCCAAGCCTCCAGATCCGACGTCTGCAGCAGCAGGCGCCTCGCCTCCTCCGCAGCAGCCTCCTCCTCCGCAGCAGCCTCGGTAAATTTTTTTTTTTTTTAATAATTAATTTTTTTTATAAATATATGATTATTAATATTTATTGTTATGCTAATTAGCCATATTAAATTAAACTAGTAAAATTATAGTGCTAATTAGATAATGATTAGTAAAAAAATTGTGCCAAAAAAATTAATTGTTAGAAATAAAAAATTTATACTGTTGAATTGTACAATTATCATGCATCCGCGCGTAGTTATGTCAACTTTGTCGCACAGTACAAACGTGATAGATGTTGGTCCTTTAGATCCATCGGTCCTTTGGGGTCAAGCTAATCATCGTTCGTCGGATCTTAGCGATAATCAACAAATAACGTTTCGCTGTTTAAAAAGCGAAGGAAATCTAATTTCCGAAAATGCACAAGCGATTGTGCAAGTAGTTGGATTATGGGATGTGGTTATTATGTCACATCCCAAACTGGATCCAAAGTTACTGACCGCATTGTGCGAGCGTTGGCGGCCAGAGACACACACCTTTCATCTCAGACATGGAGAGATGACGATCACTCTGGAGGATGTAGCCGTGATACTTGGACTACGTATACACGGAGATGCCGTAACAGATGATTACGCCGTTGAGCCAGATATGGATGCAGCGGGTATGGAATTATTGGGTATGAACTTACAAGGTCGTAAAGATTTTGTTAAGTTGACTACGTTACGACAACATCTTTTTCATCCTCATCTTACCGCCGAACAACAAGCGAGGACATTTATCCTCATGATACTTGGTGGTGTGTTGTTTACAACAACAAAGAAAGACAAAGTGTCTTTAATCTACTTACCCCTACTGAGGGATTTAGACAGAGCAGCTCATTACAGTTGGGGTTCAGCTGTTTTGGCGGCTACATACCGGGGATTGTGTGATGCCTCTGAGCTCAACGCTGCAACATTCTCAGGGTGTGCCATCCTAGTACAGGTATTCCATATGAAAATTTTGGAAGAATATTTAGAATTGATTCTACAATGTTATTAATTTTTTACACTACAGTTATGGTCGTGGGAGCACCTTCACCTTGGTCGTCCTGTGCTCCAGGGTGAAGTTCCTGGTGGAGAGATGCATCCCTTAGGATACAGGTTGATTTTATTTTTTTTGGATTGATTGTGACAAACATCTGTATTCGTTATTTTGCTGAAATCTGAATGGTGAATATTTTTCTTAATAGGTGGGCATTTCTCAAAAGATCGTTCAGTCACCAAATTCGAACTACGAATTTGGTGTACTATAGGGATGACTTGGAGTCTCAGTCAGCTGATCAGGTACCATATTTGAGGTTATTTTTCTTATCTATGTTTCGAATAATATTAACCCTACGTTGTGATTGCGAAAAACTTTCAATATTAGGTGACATGGGTGCCGTACAGTCCCTTTAGGTTGGCTACTGCACCCCCTGTCTGTCGTGACCACCCCGAGTTATTCCGAGCGAAGGTGCCACTTATCTATTTTAATGTGGTCGAGTGGCACCGTCCAGATAGAGTTATGCGGCAATTTGGACTGCAGCAGCACATTCCAGAGATAACACCTGCTGAGGTTCAAGATCATGCGCGACTGCATAAGATAACACGTAAAGGTCCGCAGGGGGAGCGTCGTTGGACGACAATGCATCAAAATATGATTGCATTATGGAACAACCGTGTACCGTTTGTGAGGCGGGAAGACCAACCGGTGGTGAACATCTCGCAATACATGGCATGGTATCGGCAAATAACCCGACGATTCATTACGACTCCATTTGCCGAAGCTAGTACGGCTCATCATCCAAGAGCTCCGTTTGTCCCTCACGGGGGACAAGTAGAGATAGTGGTAAGTAACTACGTAGTCATTACTTCTGTCTATCATTGTTGTTAATAATTGACAATTCCTTATTTTTAATCATTTAATATCATTGTTGTTAATATTGCAGATGGGATACATGTCTAGAGGCATTCACCTTGCACGGAAAGCTGCAAGAGGTACCCTCAAGTTCACCAAAAAAAATTTCAAATTACTGGGCGAAGCTTACTTAGAAAATTGTCGGTCGTCTTGCGATGCAATCGGTCAACTACCTGTGTACGCCGAACACATCCGACAGTCGGATGAATTAACTGATCGTGAGCTGAGGGTACTTCACGGAGGACGTGTTCGTGGAGCACCCGGGCGTGGACGTGGGAACATCGGGGAAGCCTCCTCAAGTCGAGGGCCTGGCGGACCGGCACGTAAATTTAGGGCTGTTGAACAATTGGAGTACACCGAAGAGGAAGAGGAAGATGAAGGTGAATATGATAGTGAATTTGACTGTTCCGACTAGTTTAGTGTTGCATTAAATAATATTGGACCGTATTGTTATTAACTGCGTGTAAGAACTATTGCATTCATCTTTTATGTTATTTAGTTAGTTGTCCTAATTTTTGTAGATTTTTTTGGCAACCTTCAAAAATTGACATTTCTTACCGACAACCCATTTAACCCCCCTAAAACGATGGTCTAGAGAAGATGCTAATTTTTTTACTTTTTTATTATTTTCCTACAATTTTACCGGACACAAATACTGACATAAAAAGAGTAATGCCACTGGTTACATGAAATTTCGACATGTACATTTTTCTTATAAATTACAACATCTTCTAAGTACGATATACTACATATTACAGCATATTGTTATTACAACATTTTTCTTCTGAAGCCTAATGTGGAGATTTACATGTCTTCCGGTTGTGTCCACTACCACCGCATTTGGAGCAGTTGTTTCTCCTGGGCAAACCTTCCCTAGCGTCCATCTCGTTATGGATACGGCTGGATTTTCTTCTACCGCGCTTTGTCCTCCACCTATCCGGATCATGAGTGTACGTCGGAACGTCAAACTGTGGCCAGCAATAATCGTCCAGTACTGGTTGAAAACATGGTGAGTATGCTGCCAGACGTGCATGGTTCAAATATAGCGGATCAACGTGAGGAGCCCATTGCATCCCTGCCTTAGTGAGTGCTACCATTCCATGTGCACACGGGTGATGATATATTTGCCATAACCCACACTCACATATTTGCTCAACCACGTTAACCGTATAATTCCCTGGAGTGGTCCAACCGACACCTTGTACAAATCTACCAATATCACGGACTTGGAAAACACCGTGTTCTCGACTGAACTGGGCCACTTGCATCCTGCCAAGCTGTTTCTGTGCGCGAGAAATGGTCTTTTGTACAACGTCCGACCACACCTTCGAATCCTCAATGGCAACCACTGCTTCGTGTCGACACGTGAAGAAGTACGTATTGGACCTCCAATAAGTTAGTTTGACTAACTCAGTCAACGGCAATGCCCTTGCGCCTTTCAAAACGCCGTTAAACACTTCAACCAAGTTCGTGGTCATGTTTCCATACCGCGCTCCTCCATCGTACGCTAAAGCCCATCTCTCGAGGGGTATGTTGGATATCCAATCCTTGTACTTTCCATCATGGATCGCCAATAGATTAGCATACCAAACATCAAACTTACGTTTATCAGGTGTGCTTGCCATTAGGTAAAGCTGTTTCTTCAGGATAACACTTTTGAAGACGTGATTGAAATTACTTGCTATGTGCCGTGCACAAAAGCGATGTGTTCCAACCCCGTATTGACAATATACAACCTCGACCGCGTTAATTATTGCCCTGTGCCGATCAGACATTAGACATACATGGCGATCCTTGGTTACGTTATCCCTCAGATGCTGTAAAAACCAGTTCCAACTCTCGGTTGTTTCTCCATCTGCAATACCAAATGCCAAAGGATATATGCCATTGTTAGAATCGTACGATACGGCTACAAGCACTTTTCCATTGTATTTCCCATACAAATGTGTCGCGTCTATACTTATAAGAGGCCGACAATGGGAAAAGCCTTCAATGGCTGGACCGAATGACCAAAACATCATTCCAAAGGTCGCTACTCCAGTTTCCGCATTTACCCTTTTGGGCATGAAATCATACACTGTCCCAGGGATATATACGGCCATAGCCGAAAGTAACCTAGGGAGGTTTACAAACGCATCCTCGTGTGTTCCATATAACGACTCCAACACCACTTGTTTCGAGTACCACGCCTTCGGATATCCAATTTTCGAGCCAAACTCGTTCTCCACCATGGACTGGATTACTGAAATTTTCAGTCCACTGTCAGCTAAAACAGAATTTCTTATTAAAGCCACTATCATCTTGCAGTCGATGTTTTGGTGTCGCTCGATGAGGACTTCATTAGCACATGTATGTGGAGAATTCAGTTTGGATATTCTCCACAATCCAGTATGCTTAAACAGACTTCCTCTCAATGACCAAGAACAATTTGTTTGATAAAGTTTACACCTGAAAACAATTGATTTTGGAGTGGATGTCTCGACAATACACACCTTAGAATTTGCTATGTGTCATTTCCTCACAGCGGCAGCCAACTCGTCCTTACTATTAAACTTCATGTTTGTGTTCAGGAAACTTTCACTCGACGTGTCATCATCAGCCAAAGACCACTCATCCCTTGATTGAAAGTTGTCTATCCAATTACTATCAACCCAATTTTCAGCAGTGGGTTGCATCATTTGCACGTCGTGTGAGCTACTTCCACCATGGCCACCTCCGTGTACATCTTCAGAATTCTCGCCAACTTTAAACACCTCTTCGTTGTCTTCATCAATGTGCCCAGTAAAATGTTGACTATATGGATCTTCTGCATTAACCACATGGTCATCTGAGAGTGCGTCAACGTCGACATCGTCATCTGAGATATCATTGTTGTGACCATGCAAAATATTCACTGTCTCCTCACCCCCATCCCCGATGTTTGGAATCAAATTGAGTTATCTAGTCACGCTAAACACAATAAATCGACTAGCATAACTTAACTCTAAAGCAAAAGACAATGCTGAATCCGACCGAATACGCAAAAATTTGCAAAGTCCATCAGTATCCGTAAATTTATATGAAATGTTTATGGACATGGCTTCAACATCCGGCCAACTACACTCCATACATATAATTTCCTTTAGGCGACAAAGAGAGATATCCAAGGTAGCTGTAGTAATACTGGATGTACCACCAACATAAACCTCATTACCATTCTCGGACACTATTTGGCCGCCAAATAAGCAAATTATACCAATTTCTGTCATGCTTGATCCTAACAAAATTAGTAGTATCAAAACTCTTATCACATATGATATATACGTAAATATAACTCCTACACATTTTTACAAAATTAATATTATGAAATATATACAAATAAATTACTTACCTTAGATGCTGATGAAGAACAATGCTGATGAAGAAGAAGTGTTACGCAGGAGATGAGAAGATGATGAAGAAGAGCAACGGACAAACGAAAAACGCGTAGGATCAGTATATTTATCGAAGGTGAATGTTAAAATTATTGATTATTACTGTTTCAATTCGTACAATAATCGACAGAAACTGCATATAATTGGTTAATAGGCGCATCCTGGGGATGCGCCTATTCATAGGCGCGATTTCAAAGTCGCGCCTATTGCAAAGGCGCATCCTGGGGATGCGCCTACTGAAATAGGCACATTCTGGGGATGCGCCTATTAACATTTTCCTAAATATGTTTGGACGGTATATACTTTTTCAAAAAAGTTTTCTGACACATACACTTTTTGAAAAAGTTCTTTAGTTTGCTGTTTGATTTTTCTTAAAGTTCGTTTTTTTTATTATTATTAACCCTTTTAAATATATCTCAACACCTTCTTTTAAGTTAATATTAATATTTATAGAGTTGGAATTATCTTATTAAATTAAACTAATAAATTATCTTAGTTCATATTTTTTTTCTTCTGAAATTCTAATTATGATTAAAAAAAGAAGACGAAAAAGACAACTCCTGACCAAAAGAAAAAGCATGATTCGTGTTCATTGTGATGGAAGAAGAGTCGCTTTTCCTAAATATATATAAGAAGGAAAATAATTAAATATGTGCTTCTCCTTCTCTATGATATTTACCAATTCGACCCACTTAGCCTCAACAAATTACTATTTATTTTGTTACTGTTGATAAAATAACATATCTATTTGGGAATATATTCGACAGAATTACCCCCAGACAAAAATAACCATCTTTAGACAATAATTGTGAATATAAAAGGATAAAAAAAGAAGTGATTTTTGCATAAATGACCCTTTTTCAATAGAAGTTGATGCATTCCCGATGTTCTTTGGTATGAATAAAAAGCCCCACTACTTTCCTTTAGAGCAGCTTTGCGTGAGGACACAATAATACAAGTAATCTCTTGTACTTGTAAATATTGATGCCTTGTGTTGATTAGAGAATCATTTCATACAACTTAATCAATATAATTTTGCATTATCAAACTTTAAAATGGAGATAGGAAAACAAGTTAAGAGGTATCCTTCAAGAGAGCGGTCAAATCATTTGGTTGACCTGAAAATTCATTCGATATAGCAAAAAAAGTTCATTTTTCAAGTTTAGACTTGTTGGATCCGGTAAATCTTCTTCTCTACAGGTCGCTCCTCTCGGCTCGAACCTGCGTAGAAATGATAACTTCGGGTCGACCCGTTTATTCCACTTCGAAACTTAAGTAAGTTCTAAGGCTTTGAAGAGCTTTTATGTGGATGTGGTGAAAATCATAATGTAATAAATGATAATGAATATTGGTATTTATAGGCTTTGCTTAATCTGATGAATAGTGCTTCCTTATTACCTTGGTTAACCTTTTTAACTGAGGTCAAACTGACTTTCGGATGGGACAGAGGTCCTTATCTATTAAATATTAGAGATATTTAATCTCATTTAATGTTGTCAGACCTCCATTTAATGCGGCATTATCCTGACTTCGCATGGGCGACGCCTTTATATAGGTTGACGTCTCTCGCATATATACATGGGCGACGCCTTATATAAATAGTTTGTATAAATCAATAAGATTATGTTTAGGTCAGTGATATAATTGCTTTAAAATAAGGCGTCCCTTATAAACCCCATCAAGACTTGTGCAAAAGTAAAAGTTGAAGGAATAATAGTAATGGTAGATCGCTCGTTCGAAAAGAATTCTCTCTTAATATGAATTATAACATGATTTTTTTATATCAATCGTTTTATAAATTGATTAATTAAATTAGTCCAAACATAATGGTACTTGATTGGAGCTAATGGAAAATAAATATAATGTATTAAACTTGGTTTAAATAAAGACGGGATTAAATATACAAAAAATGTTTCTCTCATAAATAAATTTTTTTGCCATTTTTTACAATTAAATGCGTGAAAATGTAATTTACTGATATTTATTCATCATTTTACCTCCTAAAGAATTCCTACAACTTAACGATAAAATTATACACTAACGGGGCGTTTCTTTCATGGAATTCGGAATAAGGAATACGGAATAGGGAATAGGAATAGGGAATAAGGAATAGGAGATAAGAATATGAAGTTGTTTCTTTAGTGGAATGGAATGGAATGGAATAAGTAATTATGTTGTTTATTTGGTGGAATTGTATATGAAAAGGGAATGGAATGTGCTAAAATGACATATTTGCCCATCCTTGTATATGTATAGTATATAATATATATAATTTGTATTAATTAATTTTAAAATTAAAAATATTAAAAACTTATAATATAATTAATTAATAATTAAAAAAATAAAATAAAATAACTTATTTAATTAATTATTAATTAAGATAAAATTGTTGAATTAATATAAATTTTAAAGTAAGGGCATTTCGGTCATTTCGCCTCCTATTCCTCATTCCTAGCGCGCCCGGCTTAGGAATTCCGAGCTTTTCACACGGAATGTCTAAGCCTACCCCGCCCGGAATCAGTAATCCAAATTTTTGCAATTCCGCGAAAAGAACAACTTCTTACGGAATCCGTAAGCCGAATTCATTTTCCATTTCGTGAAAAGAACATGCCATAAAGTTTTCAAATATGGTACTGTGGAATTATACAGAAATTACGGGATCATAAATTAGAAAATTGAAATAAAATACTAATATCCCTTTTCACTATAATATATGTAAAGCCCAATAATAATAATAATTAAATAAAATAAAAAGAAGAAGAAAAGGTATATTTCCATGCTATCATCTTTACTTTATCTTAGTCTTCAAGTTTACGTTTCATACTTTCATTATCTTCATCTTCGATTGCCCGTATCAATACGTATCTCTTCTATCCAAAACCCTCTTCTTCCCAAATGACTCATTTACGACCTCAAAAATTAAGAAAGTTGCATCTAAGCCCCGTAATTGAACCTACTACCAAAGTCATGATTGTGGGAAGAATTGAAATAAGGACACATTAATTCTGTAGCAATGTTAGAAAAAATACACCTACACAAATAGATAGAATAGTTGCAAATTATTCTATCTATTTGTGTATGTGTATTTTTTTATTTAAGTGAGAAAATAAACTTGCCCAAAAAAAAGGTCAGAAAATAAACCGATTAATTTTTTTTTTTTGGTCAATAAAAATATGAATGAGTTAGTAGTAGCGACCCTAGGCCCATTCCGCTACATAATGTTCGGACTTTCCTGTTAACATATGTGAGTTCTATCGTCCGCTACCACATCTGAGAACAACCAGCGCTTTGCACTGACCCGTCAACGTAGCCCCACCGACAACCTAGAGTTGAGAGGTCGGCCCTTCGGAAACAAGTTGACCCTATCCCAAAAACACTTGGGGGATTCGAACCCGTGACCCTAGAGCCAGACCACTTGGGAGTCAACGCTTTCAACCACTATAGCACAAATGCTGAGAAAATAAACTGATTAATTTTTTTTATTAAACAAAAAATAATTGTAATCATTTAAATAGGGTTGATTAGGTTCAGAACCATAGATCATAGGCCACATTGTAGCCTCACTCTCTCAGCAAGCAAAGAGAGAATCAAAATCAATGGTGTGCTGCCAGCTATGAAGTTGAAGGATCAAAGCTTTCTCTGTACGCATAGCTGGCATTTTATTTTTAATTTATATTTATAAAATATCTCTTTATTTATTTATTTTATTTTTTAAAAATTTATTATCCTCCTAAACTCTGCTATGGTCTGCTCTCCACCTCCTTCCCATAATTCCCAACCATCTCTTTTTCTTCTTCCACCATATTTAAACTCTCATTTCTCCGCTCTCTTTACATTTCCCCTCTTCCTCCCCATAATGTATATTCTTTGAACCACAAATCACCACTGTCCAAGAACAAGAACCATCAATGGCGGCAGCTTCTCCTTGTCTCACCGGCGGCGACAGGAAACACTGGTGGCTCACCAACCGAAAGGTTCATTTCAATTCTAACTAATACTCAAATAATCCTCTTAAAGATTCGATCTTGAATTAACGGATCTGAATGGATTTTGTTTCAGATGGTAGGGAGATACATTCGGGAAGCAAGGACGTTAATGGCGACGGAGGAGCAGGACGGCATCGCCGCCGCGCTCAAGCTCGTTGACTCCGCCCTGCTGCTGTCTCCGCGTCTGGAGCTTGGTCTGGAGCTTAAGGCGCGGTGCTTGCTTCAGCTCCGGCGGTTCAAGGCCGTCGCCGATATGCTCCAGGATTACATTCCAAGCCTGAAGCTGTCTTCGGCATCCGGCAGCGACGACTCCGGCTCGGTCTCCTCCGATGGGTCATCACAGCATCTGTCGCGTGAGCGCGTCAGGCTCCTAGCCGACTCACCGAGTCAGGACCCAGTTTTCAAGTGCTTCTCTGTCTCCGACCTCAAGAAGAAGGTCATGGCCAGTCTCTCCAAGAACTATGATAAGGATGGACAATGGAGGTACAATTTTCGAGTAAAAATAAGTTTATTTGGTAAAAATAAAAAAGAATATAAAGGAATGGTGAAGGAATTTTATTTTATTAAAAGCACAAGGTAAAAAAATCTATCAATGTGGCAGCCAGCCAATCATGACCAGGAATTTGGCGGTTTTCTGGAAAAAGAATACTTTTTTGGTAATTTTATCTTAGGTTAGTAAAAACTTGAAAAAAAATGACATTTTTAAGAAATTGTTGGATTCAATCATTCAACTCGTTGGCCAAACAAAAAAAAAAATCGTTCCAACTGACTCAGTTTTTGGTTCCCACTGACTCAGTTTTGAAGAATTGTTGACTCAGGTATACGGTTCTTGGACAAGCATGCTGTCACCTGGGCCTGATGGAGGACGCCCTGGTGCTCCTTCAGACTGGAAAACGCCTCGCCTCAGCGGCATTCCGCCGTGAAAGCATCTGCTGGTCGGACGACAGCTTCTCCTATTCTAACTTCCCTTTCTCTACCGAATCAGGCACTGCTTTTATTGTTCCCCCTGGATCGCCGTCGTCTAAACCTCTGTCCGAATCCGAGTTCATCAATCAGCTCCTAACTCACATCAAGCTTCTGCTGCGGCGGCGCACAGCTGCGCTAGCCGCGCATGATGCAGGACTCTACTTAGAGGCGATTCGCATCTTCGGCAAGATCGTGGACGGCCGTCGAGGAGCTCCTCAGGGGTTTCTTGCAGAGTGCTACATGGGCCGCGCATTGGCGTACAAGGCGGCTGGTCGGGTGGCGGAGTCGATCGGCGACTGCAACCGGACTCTAGCCCTGGATCCAACCTCGATCCAAGCTCTGGACTGTAGGGCGGCTCTTTTTGAATCGATCAGATGCCTACCCGACTGCCTCCACGACCTTGAGCATCTCAAGCTCCTCTACAACTCTATTCTACGTGACCGGAAACTTCCTGGCCCCGCCTGGAAGCGACACCACGTGCAGTACCGCGAAATCCCTGGCAAGCTCTGCGTCCTCACCGTGAAAATTCAGGAGTTGAAGAAACGGGTCGCTTCGGGCGAGAAAGTCAACGTTGACAATTACGCTCTGATCGGGCTTCGACGAGGCTGCTCCAGATCGGAACTGGAGAGGGCTCACCTGTTACTCACCCTTCGACACAAACCCGACAAGGCCGTGTCGTTCCTTGACCGCTGTGAATTCTCAGACGAACGCGACCTCGACTCCATCCGCGACAGGGGAAAGATGTCTGCCGTGCTTCTCTATCGTCTTCTTCAGAAAGGCTACACCAACGTCATGTCGAACATCATGGACGAGGAAGCGGCGGAGAAGCAGAGGAGGAAGAACGCCGTCCTTCAAGCCGCGATCCAAACCCACGAACCAGAACCACCGAAGAAGCCGATGCCGTGTCCAAGCTCTGGTCGGATGAGTGACGTCGCTGTCGTCACTGCTTCTACTCCGGATCCCGCGTCGTTTCAAGGAGTTTTCTGTCGAGACATGGCCGTCGTCAGTAGCTTGCTGTCTCAAGTTGGCTTCAATCGTCCGCTGCCGGTGAAGTACGAGGGACTGAGTTGCTGATACGTCGGAGATCTACATTTCCACACCATCCTATGTCGGAAAACTAGGTTCTTGTAGAATTTAGCGGCGGAAGGGGGTTCCAGTTCACCATATTGTACAAACGGAAAATCTATAATTTTGCCGGAAAATTTTGTCTGCCGCCAGCCACGTATGCCTTTACTCTTCATATCGTAGCATCCTATCCAGTATCCACTATCCAGTTGTGTCCTCCCTGTAAATATTTTCAATTCTCTGTTAAAATGTTTTTTACTTTGGTACTCTCTATATTAGGGTTTGTATTTTTATCATTTTCTTAATAATATGATCAAATTAGACACTCTGCAAGAATTTACTACGTAGATATCCTATTTGGAAAGGAGGGGTCAATTAAATTTACTATTTTTCTGCCAAATTTCTATTCATTCTGATTGTTCTGTTTATTATTTTATTGAATTATGTTAATTCAAATTCTTTATCCAGTAAGCATTAATGGTGATGTATCTTTTACCTATCTGTTTGGCAGTAGAAAGTTTCAGAGTCTGATCCTGCGAGAAAAAGATATGACAGCGTTGTGTAAATGTTTCTAATATATATATATATATAATAACATGTAAATGAATAAATGATTTCTTATGCAAAGTTGGATATTTGAAGTTTGAACGTGATATAATTCACACTTAACTATCCTAATATATAATTATATTAATATAACACATTAAATGTTATACATTATAATCAATTAAAAAAAGTTTATTTTAGTGAAAATAAATATGAAGTGGATTGTAACAATTTTTTGAAAATATACATTTCAATTATAATTCCATATGTAAAATTAATAACAGTTTCAAATTTCAATAATGAATATTTGCAATTAAAATAAGGTTGAAAATCGAAGGGCATTGGGTTCCTCTCTTAATGTCATTGTGGAGTGCAGGATTTTTGTATATCCAAGAAGCTGACAGGGTTCTGACATTCCACTAGATTTACCTATTTAAATTTTATCTATTTACATCACCGACGTCGTTTTTCTTTTTTACTTTTTCTATGTAATTGGTGAAAATTATAGTAGGGGAACGTCGTGGCCCATATCCTCCTTCTATCCGCTTCACAAATACATGACATGGGTGGTTAAAGTCATCCAGCAGAGCACAAAGTGGATGTCAGTTATTTTCCTATGAATACTAAACAACAAAGCATGGTGTGGTGTCTAATCCGACACTCAATAAGAAAAAAAATAAAAGTTTTATTTTTTTTAACAAAAATAATTTGTGTGAATAAAATACTAACTGGATTGCGTTTTTCGTTAAATTAAAATTGAAATTAACATACTATTATTTAAACTAGGGATGATCGAGAAGACCGCGAAGATCGAGACCGACCGAGATCAAACAAAAAAAACGGACCATTTGTGGACCGAAACCAATGGTCTTGACTTATGTTTTTTTCTCGATCTTGGTCTTATTTTGGTCTTTGACCTTTAAGACCATGGGAACCATTGAAGACCATTAACTATTTTTTAGTGAATTTATTATATATATCTTACTTCTATAGAATTAATTATAACTCGAGAAAAAATATAATATAATTTGAATGAAAAACGTTTAGATCAATAATAAATTATTATAACATTAATAAATTATATTAGATACTATCATGTCATATTAATTTATATAATCCTATATTATGATATTAAATTATATAGAATAGTATAGTTATTTTGATTTCTAAATTATTTTTAAAAAGTCGGTCTAATCGGTTGATTTCAATTTAGAACGAAATTATGTCAATTGAATAAAATATTATTTTGATATATTACATATTTTATAAAGAAGTAATAAAATTAGATTCTTGTTATTGTGTTTTTGTAGAGTGATATACATACATAATAGAAAAATATAAAAAACAATTATGTCTAACGGTTCAAATGGTCTAGATTAGGGGTGACCAAAAAAGACTGGAGGACCGAATTCCCGACAAGACCGGCCCGAGACCGGCCCGACTAGGACCGAGACCGACTAGGACCGAGACCGAACGGGCGGTTTTTTTCCTTCAAGGTCGGTCTCGGTCTCGGGCTTTTTTCCCGAAAGCCCGTTTAGGACCGGACCGGACCGAATGTATGTGTATTTGAGATTTTCATAATACCACACCGAAAATAATGTAGATTTTGGAGGTTTTCTATCTCTATAAAAGGTGCATCTTGATAAATTTACTAAAGAATATAGAGAGTTCATAGTGTTTCTTTGAGAGGTGAACTATTCCTTCGCCTTTTACTAAAGAATACCGTGAATTCATAGTTTTTTTTTTCTTTTTTTGGGTGTAGATTCGGTCCAGGACCGAGACCGGCCCGAGTCAAGAAAGACCGACTCGGGCGGGCTTTTTTGGCCGAGGTCGATCTCGGTCTCGGTCCTCCAGAAGGCAAGACCGAAATTTCGGTCTCGGTCTCGGTCTTGCCTTCAGGACCGGACCGGCCCGCCCATGATCAGCCCTAATCTAGACCGAACAAAAAACGAAAAAACAAAAACCATATAAACGGTCCAAACAGTTTCGGTCTCGATCTCAATACCAGACCAGACCGAACCAAACCACATTTTGCTCACCCTAATATAAACTTTAACAACATTTTATTAAACATATATATTGTCACTTTGGCCCCTAATCGTTTAATTAATTTCTCTAAACAAGAATTTCCCCTTTTAACTCTTTCCATTCCCTCGTACAACTATTTTGTCTCTATTTTCATTTTTTTTTAACTTACGACAGAGACGGTTTTGGAGAAATGAACTGAACTGTCAAAGGCAAAAGTGACAATTCACACGTATTAATAGAGTTGTTACCATATGTAGTTGTTTAGTGGTTGAGAGCGCTGACTCAAGTGGTTTGACTATGGGATTACGAGTTCGAATCCGAGTTCAAATTCCCCACGAAAAAAATATAGGGAATTTGATTAAGATTTGGATCTAACTGACCGGTCTCACAACCGCAAGCTGCTGGTGGGGCTACGTTGACGGGGTCAGTGCATGCGTTGGTTGTTTGGTGCGTCTACGACTCTACGTCAACCGCGTAATACAAAAATTCAACATTACGTAGCACGGAGTGAGCATTGGTCACTACTACTAACTCATTCATTTTAATTGACAAAAAAAATAGAGTTGTTAAAATATATATCTTAATCCAAAATTAACTCGAATCAGAATAAGCCAAGATATGATTGATCCGTCCAACTTGAGGAAAATTGGTCGGGTTTAAGTCATGAACTTGGATTTGAACCCACGTGTCACCTGCAAAACATGTTTTTTCCTTTCCTTATAATCAATTGTAAGGATACACATCTACTAGTATTAGTATTAGAATGTTAAGACTAGCTAAATTTTATGCTATGACTATACAATTGCAAGGGTACACTCTACATGTTTTATGATGAAAAAATAAGATTTTATTCCCCCCATGCAAAGTATAGGTAGGTAGTAATTAACCTTAAAAATAAAATAAAATAAAATAAAAAGTCTGAAAATAGTTCATCATGTTTGCACAAAATAGTTTTCGGTGCAACTTGTTTTTTAGTGATGGTTAATGGTTCAATACGTTTGAAAATGATTGTCTGGGTACATGGTCTGAATTCGGACCCAGGTCATAGGACCCCCGATTGGGACTCAATTGAAGCCTCAATCATTTGAACCGAATTCGGCTCAATCGGGATCATATGGTCTGGGTTTGAACCCAGACCAAGTCGCCCAACCATGGGTACATGATATGAGTTTGGACTCAGGCCATAGGACCCCCGATTGGGGCTCAATTGGAGCCCCAATCGGTTTGGACCGGACCTGACTGTGTTCGGTTCAAACGATTGGGGTTCCAATTGAGCCCCAATCGGGGGTCCTATGGTCTTGGTTCGAACTCAGACCAGGACCTCAGGGTTGGGTAACCTAGTCTGGGTTCGGACCCTGGTTAGGAGACTCCCCTGTGTGGCTCGAATCGAGTCGGGACTTGTTTGAAACGTTAGTGTAAGTTTGTTGGGTTTAATAGTAACATTTAGGAAAATAGTGGTTAATTTTGTAAATATAAAAATATTTAACGGGATTTTTTAACGGAAAAGTAACGGAGATACCAATTACCATCATTTTCAAACATGTTGGACAAAAAACAATCGTTTGGATTGAAAAACCATTTTCGTCAAACATATTGTGCAATTTCAGTCTTTTCTCGGACTTTTCCCTAAAATAAACGATCATTTTAACCTGAGATGTCCATTAAAAACCTTTACTTTTACGGTTGTCATTAAGTACCTAGAGCTCTATCCTAAGCCTCTAACTAGATTTGGATAAATTATTTGACTTTCAAAGATTATTTAGAAGACAACATTCTTAACATGTATCATAATCCGTCCTTAACGGATATGAGTGTTAATTATGAAGATTTAATTTACAATACTAAAACATTTAATTAATGGATAAAACGTTAAATCGTTACGTCATTTTACATCATTTTTTTTGCTAATAAATTAATTTTTACGACCAAATAAATCACTACGGGAGAGTTTGCAAATAACGACTGAAAAAAATATTTTAACCGTTAAATTATCACGACACAACATAAGTTGAGCCGTTATATGAAATGTCAAGAGAATTATCACGACTCGAATTTGGTAGAGCTGTGAAAATTAACGACCCAAATAAATGAGTCTTGAAAAATAAATTTTTATTTTTTACGACTCATTTATTTGAGTCGTACAAAATATTTGAACTGACTCATTCTCTCATGCTCCACCTCCGACCTCCTTCTGCTCCACCTCCGACCTCTTCTGCTCCACCTCCGACCTCATTCGGCTCCACCTCTGACCTCCTTGGGCTCCAGCTTTCGTCTCCATTCCATGAATATTTATTTATCAATCGTCTCTGTTTTCGTTTCGTCTTCAGCACGCAAGAGGGCTCAACATTGAACCCGGTCATAATGTTGGTCCACATTCTCTTCATCGTGGCCATCATCCTCATGGGGTTCATCAAAGGTGAGTGGAAGAACCTGACAGTACCAGGTGACCCGATGCACCACCAGTCAGGGTTCTTCCCTCACAGCGCGACAGGTGTGTTCAACGGAGTCTCCATTGTGTTCATGAGCTACATCAGGAATGATGCGGCATCAAACATGGTTGAGGAGGTCAAGAATCTGGTGAAAGATATCCCCTCTTTGTCTGGAGGTCACGATACTTCCAGCTCCAGACAAAGAGGGAAGGAAGAGGGAGACGTGAAGATAAAAAAGGAAGACGTGAGGAGTTCTTCTCCATGGACGAATTCCACCAAGCCTCCTCCACGTTTAATTTCCAGTGACGAATAAACGAGGAAGGTAAAGGCTAAAAGACTCCCAAGAATAGGGAAAGGTGAAAGGAGAATGAAAGGTTTGTGAGGGAAAGGAGGTGAAGATTTTGAAAATTTTGAACCGTGAGGAAAGGAGACGTGAAAGAATGTGATGTTTGTGAGGGAAAAGAGTTGTGAAAATTTTGAACCGTGAGGATTTTGAGCGCGAATGTAAGGATTTTGAGTTGTCAAAAGTTATTTGTTCTTTCCAAAACAAAAGGATCTCACAAAGGAGGTGATGTTTGTAAGGGAAAGGAGGTATGAAATTTTTGAACTGTGAGGATTTTAGGCCCGAAGGTGAGGATTTTGAGCTATGAAAAGTTATTTTTTTTCTACGGCTGAAACAAAAGGATCTGTGATAAAGAATTTAATTTTCTTTTATTTCACGGCTCTAACATTTGAGACACAATTATTTTTTTTACGACTGAATAGTGATTGGCGTGTGAAAAATAGTGAAAGGAAAAAAATAATTCTTAAAAAAAAAAGAGTCGTAAAAAATTATTTCGCAGCTATGACATTTGAGCCGCGAAATATATATATATATATATATATATATTTAAATAGCAACTCATCTAAGATTGAACTGTGAATAATCAGGTAAATAAATTATTCACGGCTCAATAGTTATTGAGTTTTCCCGTTGAGCAGTTATCTCATCCTTATTAACTCATTTTTTCGTAATGAATGGTCTATAAACCCAATTGATACACATAATTCAAACAACATCCATGGAAAATGATATTAATAAAATAGTGGTTGTGTAATCAATTTAAGGGTTGCAATCGTGTTGTGTCATTTCTAATCGTGTCGTGTCATTAATCGTGTCGTGTCTAAACGGATAAATCTTAAACGTGTCTAAACATGTCTCGTGTATAAACGTATAAGTCGTTAATCGTGTCTAAACGTATAGAGTTGTTTAGACACGGTATTCGTTAAGGTCAAACCCATATACGTTTTAAAGCAGATATATACACAAATTCATATATACAAAGTAAGATATTCAAAGTTTAATATTAAAAAGTAAATGGTTATTTTAATGTAGATATACTTGATATAGATATACATTATATAGTATTTACGTATATATTAATTTGGCTATAATGTATATAATTATGACAAACATATAATGTATATTCATAATTTCTTATTAGTTCATGCTAAACATATAATTTTCATGCATATGTGGCAAATCAAGTAAAACCACATAAGTTACTCCAAACATTCTCATTTATAAAACCACATAAGTTACAAATCAAGTAAATTTACATATGAAATTTTGTTATTAAGTTTTATTTCTAAAACTAAATTATAATTAATTTTATGTATTACATATATTTTTTCTCTAAATTAATAGTTGCATGTCTAAGTTTAACATTATTTACCCAATTATAATTATGCATGCAATATAAATTTTAACACATATATAAAAAATATTAATAATATGTACCCAAATTATATATATGAAAAATATATTAATTAGACACGACATGATTAGACACGATTAATTAATCGTGTCTAAACGTGTGTTTGTCGTGTATTTGCATATTAAATGTATTTAGACACGATTATAAATCGTGTCTAAACGTATAAGAGTTGTTTAGACACGCTTAGTAATCGTGTCGTGTCTAAACGTGTAAATTACGTAACATTTAAGAACTTTTTCAAAAACTATTCACTTTTCAAAAAATATTTGAAAAAGTGTATATCGAAATTTTTTTTTTAGAAAAGTATGCATACGCGCGACGCGCCTACTGAATAGGCGCATCCCTAGGACGCGCCTATTCAGTAGGCGCGTCCTAGGGATGCGCCTATTGCAATAGGCGCATCCCAGGGGTGCGCCTACTGCAATAGGCGCACGCCAGGGGTGCGCCTATTGCCTAAATTTTTTTTTTTTTCGCAAAAACACCGGTCTATCAGAAACCACGTTGATTTTAAGTCTGCTTATGGTTTTCCTCCTAAATAGAAATTGAGAGATAGTCTCACGCGTATCTTCATCTCAGTATTCATAGGTCCAAACTCCAAATTTTCCAACTTGTTCTGAACAACAATGAAACAAAGTTGTTTATTCACAAGTTTCTGAATGAGACTTTTCTTCAGATACACTAGCTAGTTTGACATTTTCAGGAATTACTCCTGCAAAAGAGCTCTTTGGGGTTTCCACTGCCTTTTTCTTCGGCATCTGAAGACTCTTGATTTTCTGCATAGTGTACTCGTTGATTTTAAGTCTGCTTATGGTTTTCCTCCTAAATAGAAATTGAAGTCTTTCATCACAAACTACTCTCTTCTTCGTAGGGTGATTCAGATTGTTGTCATTGATATACCGCGCTATAATTGCTCCAACATCTTGCTGAGAGATCTAATCATGCGTCTCTACACCAACCGATTTGAGAAACTCGATGAGATTACTCGATCCCCATCTAACAAATTCCATTTTTCTTGATTGGTACTTCCTTTTTCTGAACAACTTGTTCTGAACAACAATGAAACAAAGTTCATGTTGTTGGTAGATGATGTGTATTTATGTTGCTCCAAATATAAGCTCCGGAGCACGGTTATAACACGAAAAAATGTATGGTATGTTTGCCTCACACTTGACCTGAACATTCAACAAGAAAAATCGAACAGGGTATAGGCTAACTAACAGCTGCAACACATTAGAGGCAGGCATGCTAGAAAGGTCCTGAAGCTGCAATCTTCCGAATATCTTGTAAAGCTTCTCCAATGACTATAGCTTTTTATCTGAGTTCAAGCCTGCTTATGGTTTTCCTCCTAAATAGAAATTGAGAGATACTCTCTCCAGTAAAGAAGAAAGGAAGTTCTAAGAAGAAATGGTTTTCCTCCTGAAAATGTCAAACTGGCTAGTGTATTTGAAGAAAAGTCTCATTCAGAAACTTGTGAATAAACAACTTTGTTTCAATGTTTGACCTCGCGGATGTTGTTCAGAACAAGTTGGAAAATTTAGGGCAGGAACCTAAAGTATTTAACTTCTGATAACTTCCTTTCTTCTTTATTGGAGAGACTATCTCTCAATTTCTATGTAGGAGGAAAACCGTATAAGCAGGCTCAAAATCAGATGTTTTTCAAAAAGTAAGCATATAGTAGGAAAAAAGCATACATGGAGGAATTTGGTGCGCGTAGAGGAATTTGGACTTGTGAATACTGGGATAAAGCAACGCGTGAGACAATCATCTCGGTGGTTTGTTAACAAATTGATTTTCTGTCCTCTTGATCCAAGACCCTTTTGTTAACAAATTGATCTTCTGTCCTCTTGATTCAAGAACCTTCCTAACCATTGGAAGGGGATCAGTTTTCTTCTGTCCTCACCGTACGACAGAAGATATTCGGAAGATTCAGAATCTCGTGAATAAACAACTTTGTTTCATTGTTGTTCAGAACAAGTTGGAAAATTTAGGACAGGAACCTAAAGTAACCCCAAAGAGCTCTTTTGCAGGAGTAATTCCTGAAAATGTCAAACTAGCTAGTGTATCTGAAGAAAAGTCTCATTCAGAAACTTGTGAATAAACAACTTTGTTTCATTGTTGTTCAGAACAAGTTGGAAAATTTGTAGTTTGGACCTATGAATACGCGTGAGACTATCTCTCAATTTCTATTTAGGAGGAAAACCATAAGCAGACTTAAAATCAACGTGGTTTCTGATAGACCGGTGTTTTTGCGAAAAAAAAAAAAATTTAGGCAGTAGGCGCACCCCTGAGATGCGCCTATTGCAATAGGCGCACCCCTGGTATGCGCCTATTGCAATAGGCGCATCCCTAGGACGCGCCTATTCAGTAGGCGCATCCCAGGGACGCGCCTATTCAATAGGCGCGTCGCGCGTATGCATACTTTTCTAAAAAAAAAATTTCGATATACACTTTTTCAAATATTTCTGAATTTTTTCAAAAACTGTTTAGTTTAAAAAAAATATTTGAAAAAGTGTATATCGAAATTTTTTTTTTAGAAAAGTATGCATACGCGCGACGCGCCTATTGAATAGGCGCATCCCTGGGACGCGCCTATTCAATAGGCGCATCCCAGGGGTGCGCCTACTGCCTAAATTTTTTTTTTTTTCGCAAAAACACCGGTCTATCAGAAACCACGTTGATTTTAAGTCTGCTTATGGTTTTCCTCCTAAATAGAAATTGAGAGATAGTCTCACGCGTATTCATAGGTCCAAACTACAAATTTTCCAACTTGTTCTGAACAACAATGAAACAAAGTTGTTTATTCACGAGATTCTGAATCTTCCGAATATCTTCTGTCGTACGGTGAGGACAGAAGAAAACTGATCCCCTTCCAATGGTTAGGAAGGGTCTTGGATCAAGAGGACAGAAGATCAATTTGTTAACAAAAGGGTCTTGGATCAAGAGGACAGAAAATCAATTTGTTAACAAACCACCGAGATGATTGTTTCACGCGTTGCTTTATCCCAGTATTCACAAGTCCAAATTCCTCTACGCGCACCAAATTCCTTCATGTATGCTTTTTTTCCTACTATATGCTTACTTTTTGAAAAACATCTAATTTTGAGCCTGTTTATACGGTTTTCCTCCTACATAGAAATTGAGAGATAGTCTCTCCAATTAAGAAGAAAGTAAGTTCTCAGAAGTTAAATACTTTAGGTTCCTGCCCTAGATTTTCCAACTTGTTCTGAACAACATCCGCGATGTCAAACATTGAAACAAAGTTGTTCATTCACAAGTTTCTGAATGAGACTTTTCTTCAAATACACTAGCTAGTTTGACATTTTCAGGAATTACTGCGGCAAAATAACTCTTTTGGGGTTACTTTAGATAAATTTCAAACAGTAACTATGTCCGTTAGGCGCGACCCCGGGGTGCGCGTATACATAGTTTGCCCTCCAAATTGTTTTGAACAAAATCCGCGAGGTAAAACACTGAAACAAAGTTGTTTATGCACAAGTTTCTAAATGAGACTTTTCTTCAAATACACTAGCCAGTTTGACATTTTCAGGAGGAAAACCATTTCTTCTTAGAACTTCCTTTCTTCTTTACTGGAGAAAGTATCTCTCAATTTCTATTTAGGAGGAAAACCATAAGCAGGCTTGAACTCAGATAAAAAGCTATAGTCATTGGAGAAGCTTTACAAGATATTCGGAAGATTGCAGCTGCAGGACCTTTCTAGCATGCCTGCCTCTAATGTGTTGCAGCTGTTAGTTAGCCTATACCCTGTTCGATTTTTCTGTCTCATTAATGAAAGATATAGATATGTAGTGAGATATCTGTGGAGAGAGGCAGGGAGGAGTGGCTTTGTAGAAGTACGAAAGCTTCTGCATTTCCAGATGGAGATGGAAAAGAATGGTAGCCCTGAGTTGGAAGAGAAACATAATTGCTTGATGGAGTATCTTGAGCCAAAAGAAGATATTCGGAAGATTCAGAAACTTGTGAATTAACAACTTTGTTTCATTGTTGTTCAGAACAAGTTGGAAAATTTAGGACAGGAACCTAAAGTAACCCCAAAGAGCTCTTTTGCAATTACCTTCGTGACAGTTCAATGTGACGGAATTTAACCTCATTCACAACCAAAAAGGAAGTACCAATCAAGAAAAATGGAATTTGTTAGATGGGGATCGAGTAATCTCATCGAGTTTCTCAAATCGGTTGGTGTAGAGACGCATGATTAGATCTCTCAGCAAGATGTTGGAGCAATTATAGCGCGGTATATCAATGACAACAAACTGAATCACCCTACGAAAAAGAGAGTAGTTTGTGATGAAAGACTTCAATTTCTATTTAGGAGGAAAACCATAAACAGACTTAAAATCAACGAGTACACTATGCAGAAAATCAAGAGACTTCAGATGCCGAAGAAAAAGGCAGTGGAAACCCCAAAGAGCTCTTTTGCAGGAGTAATTCCTGAAAATGTCAAACTAGCTAGTGTATCTGAAGAAAAGTCTAATTCAGAAACTTGTGAATAAACAACTTTGTTTCATTGTTGTTCAGAACAAGTTGGAAAATTTGGAGGAAACCCTGTGAATACTGAGATAAAGCAACGCGTGAGCATCTGAAGAAAAGTCTCATTCAGAAACTTGTGAATAAACAACTTTGTTTCATTGTTGTTCAGAACAAGTTGGAAAATTTGTAGTTTGGACCTATGAATACGCGTGAGACTATCTCTCAATTTCTATTTAGGAGGAAAACCATAAGCAGACTTAAAATCAACGTGGTTTCTGATAGACCGGTGTTTTTGCGAAAAAAAAAAAATTTACGCAGTAGGCGCACCCCTGGCGTGCGCCTATTGCAGTAGGCGCACCCCTGGGATGCGCCTATTGCAATAGGCGCATCCCTAGGACGCGCCTACTGAATAGGCGCATCCCTAGGACGCGCCTACTGAATAGGCGCGTCCTAGGGATGCGCCTACTCAATAGGCGCGTCGCGCGTATGCATACTTTTCTAAAAAAAAAATTTCGATATACACTTTTTCAAATATTTTTTGAAAAGTGAATAGTTTTTGAAAAAATTCAATATTTCTTGAAAAGTGAATAGTTTTTGAAAAAGATCAACATTTAATTATGTTATAAATTGTCACCCAGTACTGATGATGCTATCCAGCTTCCCTTAAATAGGTCTCCTGTATTTTGTTCTCCCTATGAACTGATACTAATGAATGGTTTCAAAAAATATTTAATCCATTTAGAGAACTTATAACTCTCTTTTTCAGGGTAGAATACACCGATATAACATAACAAAAAAAAAATACTAATTAGTTTTTACGATTAAGTCAAACTCATGTGTATTTATGTTGTAAAATGATATGTATCTTACAACTGTTGTTCAATTTTAAGTTTTTTTTTTTTGGCCAAAAACTATCTCCGTATATTACTCACAAAAATTGGGGAACGTGCGAGTTCCCGATACATCCAGAATCTAAAAACAATAACTGTAAGAGGGGGGTTGGGGGTTGGCAAACCCAATCACTAGGACACAACCCCCCCATTGCCTGTTTGGCAACCCAGTCCGCACAAAGATTTGCGGACCTCGGAATCCTATTCCATGACAGGTTCACAATCGACCTAGCCACGAATAAACTATTACAAATAATCGTATCAATCTCCCAAAAATGGGTAACCCCGAGAATGTGGTTAACAACCACTTCCGAATCCGACTCAATTACAACCGACTCCCAACAAAAATGTTTAGCAAGATTGACACCCACCAAAATTGTCTGTGCCTCCAAAATGTCGATAGAATGCGACCTTTCCGAGACATGGGCTCCGGCGACAATCCGGCCCGAGTGATCCCTAGCCACGACTCCAATACCACCCGAACCATCCGCACACGACCAAGCTGCATCCACATTGATTTTAATCGTCCCGGGCCTCGGCCGTGACCAAACCGCCCTCACCACCTGGTCTGCAGCCCCATCCCCGTCCCTGATCTGCTGATCACCATGCAACGCCGAACCAAAAGATGTTCGGTGCTGCATGTTGCTCAGTAAAGGTAGGGGTCTCGCATAGGCTTCCTGCTCCCGGACCGACTCACGTACCTGTGCCACCACACGGAAAGGGTTCGGCTGAACCCCTTCGAAAGCCATAGTGCACCTGCCCTTCCAAATGGCCCAACAAGCGGTCATCACGATGTGCCACTTCCAGTCGAAACATTTCCTTGCATGCGGGTGGTCTGTCAGTCGGTCGAGCAGCCACTGGTTGACCGAGCTACAGCCACCCCGAACATTAGGCAGCCCAAGCAGTTCAGACCAGACAATCCTAGCCCATTGACAGTCCAAAATCAAGTGCTCAAGAAACTCATCATGCACACAAAGGGGACAGCGTACCTCGACCGCCAAACCCCGCCTCGAGAGTCCTTCCCTTACCGCGATGGCCTTATTCACCAGCTTCCAGGCGAATGATTTGATTTTGGGCAGAGCCTTGGAGCTCCAAATGGCAGCCCAGATAGGTTTAGCCATGTCCTCGTGCGGCTGCAGGCTCACGGCCGACTGCTCACTCGAGCCCTCCTGCGAACGAACAAAATGATAAGCCGATCGAACCGTTACCTTTCCTTTCCTGTCATGAGGCCACAACAGTCGGTCCTGGCGAGGCTGAATAGGGATCGGGACAGCAAGGACAAGTTGAGCGTCGGCAGCCTCGAGTGAACCCCGAACCACCTCCTCCTTCCAAGTCATGGTTCTAGAGTCGATCCACTCAGCAGCTACCGTGTTGGCCTGCACCTGGGGGACAGGTCTCGGGCCAAGGCGGTGATCAAGGCTCCCCGGGATCCATGCGTCAAGGAAAGGCCGGACCGAGTTACCGTCCCCAAGAGACCAAGCCGCGCCTGCTGCGAACACCTTCCTCCCCTCCAAGAGGCTCGCCCAAGCCCACGAGGACCGACTCCCCTTCCCCGCTTGCAAGAAACCGGAGTTGGGGAAGTAAATCCCTTTGAGAACCCGAACCCAGAGAGAGTTCGGTTCGTGAACCATTCTAAATGCAGCCTTGCCTAGCAACGCCAAGTTGAACGACTCCAATTCCCGGAATCCCATGCCACCCTCACACTTAGCCCTCGTGACCTGACTCCATCTAACCCAATGGATCTTTCGATCGCCGTTTTGAGCACCCCACCAGAACCGAGCTATGAGGCTATTGATCTTGGAGCACCAAGTTCTTGGCAACTTAAAAACTGACATTGCATAAACCGGGATAGTCGCAATGACACTCTTAATAAGAACCTCCTTACCCGCATTGTTCAACAACTTGGACCGCCACCCATTGAGCTTCCCACAGATTCTGCTTCGCAAGAAAGACAACGCCTCGCATTTTGACCTCCCCCAAAGCGACGGGAGGCCCAAGTACTTACCCGGGTCTAGGACCAAAGCCATGCCAAGCAGGTCAGCCACTTCGATGAGACCAGGGCTGCTAGCGGCTGCACCCGCAAATAGAGCAGATTTGCTAAAATTGACCCGCTGCCCCGAGGCCGACCCGTATTCATCAAGGATTGCTTTCAACACCCTTACGTTGTCCACGGTCCCCTTCACAAAAAACAGAGAGTCGTCCGCGAAGAGGAGGTGGTGAATCTCCGGAGCTTCCCGCGCCGGTTTAACCCCAATGAGTTCCCTATCACCCACTTTTTGATCAACCCTTCGAGAGAGGACGTCCGTGATCAAAATGAAGAGATAAGGGGACATTGGGTCCCCTTGTCGGATACCCCTTTGTGGCATGATTCGGCTAGTGCGCTTTCCGTTGACAATGACTTGATAGGAGACCGATGTCACACAAGCCATTACCCATTCAATCCACCTCGGATCGAAGCCTCTCTTAACCATCACCTGTCTGAGGAACATCCAATCGACCCTGTCATACGCCTTCTCCATGTCAATTTTGATTGCACAATCGGGAGGGGCCGTGGGTCGGCTTTGCTTTGACTTCATGAAATGAATCATCTCATGCGCCACGATAATGTTGTCCTGAATTAGCCTTCCTGATACAAAAGCACTTTGGAAAGGGGTGATAAGATCCGGCAACCAGGTTTTAAGCCTGTTTGCCAGAACTTTTGCAATAACTTTATAACCAAAATTGCAAAGGCTAATCGGTCTAAAATCCGATGCACTCAAGGGGTTAGGGATTTTAGGAATAAGGGTAATCTCAGTATGATTAAGGGACGGTGGAAGGATACCTGAATGAAAGAATGCCTTTACCATTGTGACGATGTCTGGGCCGATGACCTTCCAAGAGTGTTGATAGAATGACCCCGAGAAACCGTCCGGACCCGGCGCCCTAGACCCTCCGAGCTGAAATACAGCTTCGCGCACCTCACCATCAGATACCATCTTTGTCAAATCGCGGTTGATGGTCTCCGTGACATCACGGTCCAGACACGACAGAATTTCAGGTACCCCATCCTGCCTCGACTGATCGACCACCTCCGCTTGGAACAGACCCGAGAAGAAGCTGTAGATTTCAGAGATGACAGCGGGTTCTTCTTCTAACCAAGTACCTTCACTACTCCTCAACCGAAAGATTTTGTTCCGCCTCCGCCTCTCCAAAGTGGTATGGTGGAAGAATTTGGAGTTCTTGTCCCCTTCGCGTAACCACCGGATCCGAGACCTTTGCCTCCAAAAGATTTCTTCACACTTCCAAAGGGCATGGAGTTTGGACTTTAGGATTTTCTCCTCCACGAGAAGGGCACTGTTCGGGTTTGTCATGGCAATCTCCGTGAGTCTTTTCTTTGTTTTCGCAATGTTCACCTCATTATTGCCAAAGAAAGACCTGCTCCAAAGAGTGAGCTGAGTTCTACACTCGTCCAGTTTCCTGATGAAACCCGTGGGCGAGTTAATGACACCCCCCCTCAACCAAGCCCGTTTGATCACCTCAAGGCATTCCGGCTTCTCAAGCCACATGTCTTCGAATCTGAAAATTCTGCCACCTCTACGGTCCGACGCATCCTTATTAATGAGAATGGGAGCATGGTCGGACCCAATAGCGATCCCGTGCAAGCATTGGGATCTCGGGTAGAGGTTGGTCCATTGAAAGTTGGCTAAAGCCCTGTCGAGACGCTCCGCAACCCGAGCATCCCCTCCCCTATTATTCGCCCAAGTGAACATTTGCCCCTTGAAACCGAGGTCCCCCAAGCGGAGGTCCTCAATGAGGCTGTTGAAGCTGTCCATTTTCCTTTGATCCTTTGGTCGACCACCCTCCTTCTCCCAAGGGTGGCAAATATCATTGAAATCACCCAAAATCAGCCACGGGGCTGACCTGTTATTCCCCACTGTTCGAATCCGATCCCATAAGTGGCATCTCCTTCTAAAGTCCGGATCACCATAGACACCTGTGACATGCGCTCTAATCCCGTCCTCAAAGAGGACGTCCCCGTCAATAATGTTCTTGCTAACGTGGTTTAAAGAGTAGGCCACATCAGCCGTCCACCATAAAGCCAACCCGCCACTACAACCCACCGGGTTAACATAAACTGCCTGGCTCATTCCCACTGCCCTTCGAATCCTCTCACAAGAAGCCTCCGGCTGTTTAGTCTCCATGAGGAACACTAAACACGGCCGGAGTCTCCTAATCTGGTCTTTTAAATGACGAACCGTCAGGGGAGACCCTAACCCCTGACAGTTCCAGCTAAGGACACTCATTTACCCCGCGTGGTTGTTATGGAACAGCCACCGGAATCCTTATTCGTCGCGTCCTTTTCGTCACTTATTCCCATTCTTCTTCCTCAAGAGGCCCTGCTATCGGTCATCCCGGATCGGGATTTCCCCCTGTCACCTGCAGCAAGCCTAGGCTTCGGCAGGGGCAGGTTTGGCCCCTGGACTTTCCTTTTCTTGGACGGTTGGGGGTTCTGCAGTTCCCCCTTTCTATCGTAGCAAAGTAACAGCTGATCCCCTAGACTCGGGGTCGGATATGGTCTTGGATGGGGCATTTGGTGGAGGCTGGAAGACCGAGGGGTGGAAAGGTTTGTGGAGAGTGGGAGATTACGGTTATGGGGAGGTGGGGGAGGTTGGCCATGGGCCGAGGTAGGGTGGGGAAAGGCAGGGGTAAGGAGAGTAATGTTAAGGGTAGATGGGGGTAAGGTAGCCAGGGTCGGGAAGTCTGAGGGAGTTGAGGGCTTAGGATAAACCGAAGGGTGGTGAGGGGATAAAGTTTAAAAAATATATTTATTTATGATTTAATTCTTTAAATAATGTGAAATGCATGTGGACGTGACTATAAGCGACAAATTTTGATAATTATGCTCTGATGGTGATTTGATATTTTATTGCATACTCATTAAAACTGATGATAATTTACTAATCCTGGTATCAGTTTCGCATTATTACTCCGGTCCATAATTTATCCAGTCCAATTAGGTAATTATGCATACATAATCATAATAATTGCATCCCGTTGCTTTAATTCTTAATTATTATTAATTAATGGATAAGAATTAAGAATGCAGATGTTAATCACCTATGGCCTCCAGGAACTGCAATAATGAAGACACATGGCAACAATTGAATATCTATGTAGGATCAAATTATTATGACTCTGTTTATTTTAATTCAAATTTACATATTTCACGTTAAAAATATTTTAACTATTTGAAAATTTATGTTTTATAAATAAGTTTCTATTTTTTTAATTAATATTAGTTATTCTAAATTATTAAAATGTTGTTCCATTTTTTAATCGTTATTAATTTTCAAAGGAAATGTAAAAATAAAGAGAATATAAATACCACATTAAAATAATAAAATAAATTATGTATACCAATTTGCAATGATAAGACAAAGTATGTATACTAATGCTCATCAGTAAAATAAAGTATAAATACTTTAATGGCAAACACATTTTCACATTAGTCTAAAATTAACAAATTAATAAGCATATTAACATTTTAAATATCTCATATATCTAAAAAAAAAAATTTTACTTCAAATAACTATAAATAAAAATGTAATTTTTTAAATAGCTCATTTCTCATATATTTATAAAAATAAGTATGCATCATGATAGATTTGCTTAAAACTCACTATCAGACTTATGTATATATATAACTTTAATATTTTTTTGTATAATTTGAATAGCGATTAAAATATATATTTACTATATTTTTTTTAATTTTTTATAATGAATACATAATTTAATTTTTAATTAAACATCAAGTCGTCGTAAAAAAAAAAGACACAGGCAACCCCCCTCAGGCGTGTATTGCCAAAATAACATAACATGTTACCATGTAGTGCGTCTTTTGCAAATAAAAATGTAATGCATTATTCACGGTTGTGTGGATACCCAGATTTCGAAATTTTATTTTTTTTATAGATGTTCTTTTCTAAAATTTGTTTTTAACATAATCGCTCTTTGAAAAATTCAAAAATATTACAACATTTCGATGCTTCACATAAGTGACTCGCTACGAGTGCCCTAGTGCCCAAATTTATAAATATTTTCTTTTATAAATATTATTATATAATTATATATACTTAGTTTAAAAAATAACAAAAATAACTCGAAAATGCTTTGGATTCTTGGAAAATGTGCTATTTTTCCTCCCCGATTTTAGGATTCTGCTGAAGATTAAATTATTGTGGGGACGCTTTTGCTTGACGATACATTCAATACACCAAAATGGATGGCTAAAAAGATAAATCATATCCAATTTAGAAGTAAAATTTACATGTTTAGAGAGAGAGAGGTAAAAGGGAGTAAATATAGTTTTTTTATTTATTTGTTACTAAATAAAACACATTCTATTATCATTTGAAATCAAGTTACAACTTTTTGTACTTGCCAAGCTGGTTTGGATAGAACTTTATACGTATAGATAAATATTTTGTGTATTTTTATGCATCTTAGAGTATGATTATAAGTTCAAGGTGATTAAATATTACGGTAAATATGTTTAATGTATTCGTATGTTTATTTATATTATTATTTGAACCGCTAATTGATTTTTAACTTATATATTTGAACATATTAAATACATCAACGGATAATCATTCATTAATTTTTTAAATTAAATATGTCAAAATATCAATTTTACAATCTTGTTCATTTTTAGCACTATTAATTCAACTTTAAAATGGAGTTTTGAGTTCGAATTCAATCCAAAAATACATATTTGAGTTTGAATTGAATCCAAAAATGCAGATTTTTGTTAAATTCGAACATTAATATGCATTTTTTTTAAAATTAAACTCAAATATGCATTTTGAAACTAAATTTTGTTAATTTGAAACTAAATTTTGTTAAAGATGAACACAATAGTAACATTTTCATTTTGACATATTTAACGGAAAATGGATGAATAGTTAAAAGTAAGTATATCTAACAACTTTATATAACTTAAAACATATAGCTTTTTTTTTTTGCATTTAACAACAGTAAAATATATATATATATATATATATATATATTCGTAATTCGTATATTGTTTTTGTTTTTTGAGAAGTTAATTTGTCATATAAGCTAGCGAAGCATATTTTATTTTCTTGTGTCGAGAGTAAAGTTGGCACAGTCTTTCACGAGGGCACTATTTTGGGTCGCTTTCTTTATTCCTGGGTCACGTTTCTTTTTGCCTATTTTATACATTAATTATTATTATTAATAATACTTATTTATTGATTAAATTATTTAAATAAAGACTCAATTTTTTTTTGGCCAAATAAATAAACACTCAATGACGTAGTCGAAAATTGACACCTATAATGAAAGGATCACGTTCCTTAATTAGGGTTCCAACTTCCAAGCGGATTGAGAATACACTTACGGTGCGTTTGTTTGATGGAATTCGGAATACGGAATATGGAATAGGAATTGGGAATACGGAATAAGAGTTAAGAATATGAAGTTGTTTTTTTGGTGGAATTGAATAGAACGGAATAAGGAATTCTGTTGTTTCTTTGGTGAAATTGTGTACGGAAAAGGAATGGAAGGTGGTAAAATGACATATTTACCCCTCTTTGTATATGTATAGTATATAATAAAAATAATTTGTATTAATTACTTATAAAACTTAAAAATATTAAAAACGTTTATTTAAAAAAAAAAAATTAAAGACTAAATTTTTTATTTAAATATTGTTAACATTAAAAAAATCTCATTAATTAATTAAGATTAAATAGTTGAATTAATGTAAATGTTAATACAAATGTTAATACGAAAATTAAAGATTAATTAAATATTTTTAAGTTTTATAATTAATTAATAAAAATTATTTTTTATCTTAATTATTATTTAAAGACGAAAATTAAAATATCTCATTAATTAATTAAGATTAAATAGTTGAATTAATGTAAATGTTAATACAAATCCATTCTTTTTACCAATATCCATCGACACTATAATCCATCCCGAATTATAATATAATATAATTAATTACAATATCTTAAATATCATATTCCATTATAAATATCCATAACCATTACAAATAACCATACATTATAAACTAAAGAATAATTATAAACCAAAGAATATAATGAATACATTATTGATCTTTTAGTAGAAGAATGTTAAAGGTGTTGCACGATAAATAATTGAAATTACCTTGAAAATGATTCCTCTTCAAAGTTGTTGCTTCCAATCTCAGCATGATGTGCATTTCTAATGGCTTTTGCAGCATGTTATGCTGTTTAGCACCATATCTCAGCATTATGCTGAATTTTGCAAAGAATGGGAGCAATCCAATAGTACACATGATAAAAATTAAAAACCAAGAAATGGTTGGCAAATTAAATCTAGCTAGATATAGGGGATACACCAAACTGACCACTTACATAGATGACCAATCTGCATATTCAAAGTGAAAGGATAATATTTGAACAAAAACTGTATTAACATATTGATATAATTCATGTATCTACTTTTGCTGACAATATTACAGACTCTACTTACCCAGGGGAGTTCTTGTCTAGTTCCTTTGTAGATAATGTGATTGAGACCATGGAAACGTGCCTAGTCATCTCCACTCTGAGCAGAGGTAAATGTCATGGTCATTCAAACAAATTCAACAGTAAATACAAATAAATAATCCAGATGCTAATTTAAAAATATCAAAATGAAGCTTCTTACGGTACAAGACCCTCTTCAATAGGTTCCCATACATCAGTTATGCTGGTTGAGCTTATGGCAGTATCCTGATGCAACCTAGGAATTCTCTTCTGCTCAGAAAGAAGAGAATAACATGTCATCATCAAGTTGAAGTATCTTTAGATTATCAACATACGGAAAATTGAAAAACTGAACTTGCTCGAATAGCATATAATGCTCAAATGAGGAATCTCACAGAAGTCCCTTCAACTTAAAGTCCAGAATGTTTAATTGCTTTAAGAGAGACGAGATTCCTAAAAATGTTCAATGTGCCTTAAATATGAAAACATGGTAGATATTCATCTAACAAACTACCCCTAGCATTTGAATTACTGCAAACTATGCTAAGCCATTCAGCAAATATAATGCCCGAAACGATTAAGATAAAACAAGATCCAGTTAAAACGTCCATCAGTGTTCATCGTGATGTTATTTGAGTTCTGATGCAATACCTGAATAGATTGTAAGACTTTGCTGAATTTGTTCCTATCAAAATTCGTACAAATCTGATACGCATCATCAAATTGCAGTTTAATTAGCAGTAGCATTATAAACGAACAATTAAACAATCAGAGGATGAGGAGGGAACTATTCATTCTTCAATCAGTGGCTTGTAGAACAGTTCATAAGCCTCAAGAACTTCGAGATACCACATCGATTCTCGACCTGGAAATGCAGAGAGATCAACCATCTTGTGCACCTGCGGATTCAATTGATCAATCAGTTGCAATTAGAGGCAACGTTCTGATAAAAATCAGGGAAAATGCGAGGCGCTTCTATTTACCTTGATCATTGGGAGCTCCCCTGCTCGAATGAAGTTACCTCCGACCACCATGACATACATTCCAAAGAGAAGAGTCAGTATCTTTTGTTGGAGAGAGAAGCGAAGAGTGAATGGAGCTGCTTGATAAAGCCTACCTACGGTCCACTGGCGGAGACGGAACTCGCCGGAGATAGCGAGCTCGACGATTCTGGTTCCGTCGTCGAGAAGCAGCCGACCCTCATCACGAGCAGAAGAATCGCAAAGGAGATTGATGCTGTCTATTCTTCTGGGCAGTTCTGTCGAGGGCACGCTCGTGATTTGTCCAAACAGTCGAGGGCAGTTCTGTCATTTGGATGCGGAATCCGGATTCCGACCCGTGTGGGCTTAGGGAATCCGAGGTTTTTACCCGGATTCCCTAAGCCCGAACCGCCCGGATTCCATTTCCAAGGAATTGCCAATTCCTTGAAACGAACATGGGCTTACGGATTCCGTAAGCCCAAATTCGGGCCAAATCCATCAAACGAACGGGCCATTATATTTGGAAGGCCTTTTTTTTTCTTTCGATAATAGCGTTTTATTTGTTATAAATAAAATGTCATGACATAGTGTCATACTTGTTCGGGATTACAATCATACTCAATTAAAGATAGTAAGGGTAGTGGGGTCTCTCGACCCAATCTTCTAGACTTACTCTCAATCATGTTTGTTTCGTTATCCAATTTGCGCATTCGTTCGCCGTTCTTGGAATAACTCGTCATTACACTTGCTCCACTTGTCTAGCTAGTGCTCGGATGTTTGGAATTATAACGGAGATTCTCCAATTCGTCGGGCCCTCCTCTAGTTACTTGTGTACCATTTGGGAATCGATTTCAACAATGATACATTGTCATCCCTCTTTGATAGTTAGTTGTACTCCTTCACTTATCGTCGTGGCTTCCATGGTTTCGATGTCCCCGCTCCGGTGCGTACTTTTTGTTGACCCCTCCCTCACGCTTGGGAAGGCTTCTTCACGAAGAGTTTAATAAGGGTAGAGATAAATGATTAATTATTTTTTTCTAGTGTGTAAACATAAGATTTTGATTGAATTAATTTTTTTAAAAAAATCATTTATATTAATATAAGATAAATTTTTCTCATGTTAAATTTTTATCCATTAATTAGAGATTTTTAAAGGGTTAAATACAAGTAGCTTCCTGAACTTTGGACGTTTTGCAACGAGTTACCCGAACTTTGAAAATTCAAAACGGGTACCTCAACTTTGAAGAAGGTGCAAATAGCTATCTCTGTTCAATTTTCCGTCAAATATCGTCGGAAAGTCGTTGGAAAGTCGTCGGAAAGCCGTCGGAAAGTCGTTGGAAAGTTGTCGGAAAGTCGTCAAAAATTGGACGGAGGTAGCTATTTGCACCATTTTCAAAGTTGAGGTAGCTCGTTTCAAATCGTCCAAAATTCAGGTAAGTACTTAGTATTTAACCTATTTTTAAATTTGGGTATCGACAATTTGAAAATCTCGAAACTGTCGTTGACAAAATGCTTCAATCGTATGAATGTTAGTAAATGATGTTTTTGACTAAATAATGTGACAGACTGAGAGTGGAGTGGCAGCTATTCAACCATTCCACGCTACCAGTTCAAAGAGAGAGGAAACATGCAAAAAATTGACTTTTGATCATTTTCTAATGGAATTTTTAAATATGTTATTGAGGAAAAAGAGGAGGATAACTTGGTTAAGGTCTAACTCATAATTGATTTAATATTGGTATAACCAGTGATTTTATAAATAATTATGACTAGACAAATACGTTCCAACATATTAGAAATCATGGTAAGTCACGATAAAAATATATATAACTATTTCGTGTCATATTCGTATACTTGCATAATAAAATATTAGATATTAATTGGATTAATTGATAAAAAGAGTACACTTTTAATAGGATTGTTATAGAAACTTACTTTTACTTATGAAGGACGCACATGCACAATAAGGTAAAGCTCGCGACAATAAGGAAGAAGTTGTGATGATATGCCCCACTTGCTCGATAGCAGTCCCGACGTACATGGATCTTTCATGGTTATGAGATTAAACACGTTTGATGTACAATAGCTTGAATTGCATTGAAATCCCACAATCAATATGAAGAATAATGAAAAATAGTATACTTTGAATAGCAAATTGCAATGCATTGCTTTTTAAATAAAGTCAATTATAATAAATGTTGATATTTATAATTACAGTTAATTATCAAACATATACCTGAATTTGACACAGATTGACAAGTAGATATCTCTTGTGATTTTTTTCGTTAATAATAAACGAAAAATAAGATGAATATATTAATTTGCTTATATATAAAAGTCAGTCAACCTATTTGCAACAAAAAAAGATTAAGATATATACTGTCAATCCATGTTAAGTTGATGTACCTGTTTGATAATTAACCATTTTTAAAATTAAATTAAGTTCGAATCCCATTTAAAATACTATAATAAAAAAGAGTTTAACATCAACAATTCCGGTAAAAGATTGAAGAAGTAATCTTATTTTTAATAAAAACTACCAATTAAAAAACCACTGCCCATGCTGTAGGCTTAAATTCTTCAAAAGTCAAAACAGAAGAAGGGTTTGGTAGATATATGTCCTTTTACATTTGTGATTTGTCAGTTTGGTCCTTGAACTTTTCTATTCATACATGACGGTAAGCATATGGAGGCCGGGTAAACATATGGAGGCCCGTATATCGATAAGGCCCAAATAAATGGTTTGAGATTAATGTTGGGCCTATATCGCTGAAGCCCATCAAAGTTTATTACGAAAATTCAAAGGGCTAATATTTGAGCCGTTGAGATTTAAAATCAGTAGTCATTATAAATGAATCTATTTTTGAATCCAATGTTCCAAAGAAGGTAACTCGAGTGGTGCTGCAGGAAGAAACATAATTTTACGGCACACAACTGGGAACAAAAATTAATTGGGGCAAATATATGATTTAAAATGACTAAATAAAAAATTATTATAATTTTTAGGATCAGATTTACAAGAAGACAATTACCCCCTCTTATCCTCAATTGGCTCCGTGCCTGAATACAGTGACCCTGACTTTAGACTATCATAGCAATGAGTGTGTAAATTAAATTGCAAACCTTGGTACTTGATAATTGGCAAATAGTGTTTATTTGGTATATGATACCAAGATCCGCAAATCAATGTGCGGACTGGATAGCGAAACAAACTATAGGGGGATGGAATCCTCTGAGTGGTTATCCCAACCCCCAACCCTTCTCTTACAGTTTTTGAGGCTCGATTCGGAGTTGTATCGGGGTCATTCCCGACCCCATTTTTGAATGATATCAATATACGGAAATTTATACGGTCAAAAAAATAATTGGATAGTCGTTAAATAAAAAGACACTCTCCTTTTACTATGAAAGCTTTATTAAGGTAAAATTCAAATGTCAACTTAATACGACAACCTTGTATTGAATGCGACCACTCCTTAATTTTAGTACATTGTCCCAACAACGTGCAGTGGACCCTTCATATTTTCTTAAACTATTACAATAATAATAATAGAATTCATTTACATAGATTTTGAAGAACACTAGTAAGTCAACGATTAACTGAGACTGTTAGGTACATTTATGCATGTTAGACCCTAATTATAAAAATAAATATCATCTGCTCAAGCTGTAAATGTAAGGAATCTGATCAGATTGTATCAATCAGATGCTAAATAAAGAATGGTAAAAAATAATATATATGTATATATTATCGGCGGTAATCAATCACTGGAATATACAAATTAAAAGAGTCAAAATAGATAGATTAGTTTCTACTATCACAAATTAATTATTTGAAGATAAAGCTTAATTTCTACAAATGATTGTTTATTTTTATCTGGTCCAATACAAAATTTAACAAAATGAAGTACGCATATTATTATCTCTAATTTTGAAACAATATAAACTCCTTGTTATTGATCCGCGAGTTGCAAATGTTATTATTAAAATAATAATTTGTATTAGAAATGTTATTATTTCGTATACTCACAAAAAAAAATGTCTTTAAGTTAATATTTTGAAATAACATATGCGACTTATTTTTGTATTTTTTTTGGGTATTATTTTGTTAATGTAGTGTAGATATAGATAATATCATATCTTATTAAGAAGCTCCCTTATAAATTAGAATATTGTAAAAAGTGTTAAGGTTAGTTGATAACATACCCAAACGTTAAAATTATTATAGTAACTAAATATATTTTTTGGAATTAAAAGAATATAAGATTATATAAAATAAAATAAATACATAGATAGATAGATACTAAATTTAATACAATATTTGTTAATAATGTGATTTTTTTCCAGTATGTTTAAAATTCAGAATTGTCTGTCACAAACACATGATAAAATAATAGAAAACTTGTGTAAAAACTCTAAAAAAAACTTCAAAATTGATAAAGTTTAAACTATCCATTACGTGTAATAATACTATCAACACATTTTTTTAAGAGCTATATATGTGGTGATGGTTAGGTCCACACTATGAGACATGAAACCTCTAATAAGTGTAGTTTCATGAGCTCACAGTGCTCACTTGATCAATCTGTACAGTCAAGTGAGTATATTGAAACTCTGCGAACACTTGATCCATTCAGCCCACCAGCAACTGAATTTGCCATAACAGAAGTACTCTCAGTTGCCCAAGGAAATGAAGTACCGAACCGCTAGTACGGATAATTAAGTTCTTACTGCAATCTTAGGTAAGCCTTTAATTAATACGTGTGTAATATTGCATGATCCAATTAATGAAAAATTAATAGATTAACCGTTTTTTTTCTATTAATTTCTCGAATTTAACTGCCCATAATGTGTGTTATGTCATGAATGCACCAATTAATGGGAGTTGAATATTTTGGTTGTCTAGCGTGCGAAGGTAGATAGGGCTTAAGTCATTTTTGATGTGTCAATATATATACTATCTTATGTGATTCAAATTTTATGTTCTACATTATATAATTTTGAAAAATAAGGAATCATGTATGAATAGCAAATAATTAGGAACTTCAATTACAATCCACTAATCCTAGCTCACTTTTTATTTTGAACAATTTAATCTGTATTAGGTAGGGGTGGTAAATCGTGCGTATTTTCGTGTTATCGTGCGTATCAATACGTTTATCCTGTGACACTTATCAAACACGAAACACACGATAAGCCTATCGTGTCATCTTCATCAACACGAACACGACACACAATTTTTCATGCGTGTTCATGTCGTGTTATCGTGTTATGTTAGTCAATTATATGTTCATATGCGAGATTTATAAGAAAATATCAGAATAACGAATTGTTAGTAGTAAGAATTATCATTTCAAATATCACATTTCACGAGTTTTTAATATATAATTGTCAAACTCTAAAAATTAAATATCTAATTATACTTTTAAAAACTATTAAATGAGACTTATTTAGAAAAGTGTTAAAATAAATAGATTTTCAAGTCCAAATTTTTAGTTTGCAAAAATTAATTCAATTTTATCGTGTTATCGTGCGTGTCGTGTTCTGATACCAAAACATGAACAATACACGAAAATACTGGTGTTATCGTGTTATTGTTGTCATATGCTTCTACGAACACAATTTTTTTTTCGTGTGTGTTTGTGTCGTATTATCGTATTTTGTAAAAAATTGTCAGTCATAGTATTAGGTCATTGTGCAAGTGTATTGTCGTGTTATCGTTCAAGCGTGTTTGTCTTGTTACAAGTTCAAGATATTTTTCATGCTACCATGTCGTGTTGGCATAAAAACTTTGTGTGGTAGTGACACAATTAAAATTTTAAATTTTCATGTACTATTGAATCTCTTAACACGAACAATAGAACACACGAATGGCCATACCTATTGAAACGTATACGAGCGACCGTGGAGAGGCCACGACGGTGGTCTCAAATCCAGACCCTCGTGGCTCAATCTCTCACCACTCACCCTTCCCTTTCTACATTCATCATTGCCACTCCTTTTACTTCATCTCCATTTTTCTTTGAAAAGTCGACTCTATAAATTGGAACGACACTTTTCCACCCTTTTGCCAGCCGGCGCTTTCTTCTCAAGAAAGTACTGACTGCATCATCGCTCACTTCACTCTCGCTCTTCACCTTTTGTTTTTTTTCTGAGATTACAGCTTTCATCGGCTTCCTGATCGGACATGGGAAGGGCGCCGTGTTGTGATAAGGTAGGGCTGAAGAGAGGGAGGTGGACGACGGAGGAGGATGATATCTTGACCAGGTATATCCAGGCCAACGGCGAAGGATGCTGGAGGGCTTTACCAAAGAATGCAGGTGCAGGGCACTTCAGAGACTCGATCGCTGCTTATATATTTGGGAATTATAAGACTTGATAAACCCTAAATCAGACTCATATTACGAATGGCTCATATTCAAAATTGGGAAGAAGATTTATACTATTTAAAATAATAAATTATTTCATTTTGTTAGGGTTGCTAAGATGCGGAAAGAGTTGCAGATTGAGATGGGTTAATTACTTGAAAGGTGATCTAAAAAGAGGAAACTTTTCGGACGCAGAGGAGAAGATCATCATCAATTTACGATCCACACTTGGTAACAGGTATATATATATATATATATATATATATATACACACACTTTATATACATATTTTCGAGTGAAGAATTTTGCTTATTTTATAAAAATTTGGTTTTTTCATTTGTACTTCAAACATGGTTAGATTATTATCTATATATCCATCTTAATATTGGAAGAGATGGTGCACCAAACTTAATAACTAATAATTCTTTAGGGTTTAGGGTTTGGCCCCATATAATGTAATCATACTATGCAGGTGGTCTTTAATAGCGAGTCACCTTCCAGGAAGAACGGACAACGAGATCAAGAACTACTGGAATTCTCATTTGAGCCGCAAAATCGATTCCTTCAGGCGCCCATCTGAAAAGGCAATGCAAACCCTAATGGATCTGAGTAAGGTTGCAGTTGCAGTGAACAACCCTAGCAAGAAACGAGGCGGCAGAACGAGCCGATGGGCCATGAAGAAGAACAAGACGGACTATATCGTCTCCAAAAGGAATGTTCAACTGGAGATGGTAGAAACTATGTGGGTAGAAGATAAGGAAGATCATCACAACCTCGTCCTGCCTAGTCCTCGTCAGAACAAAACCACAAGTGGAGGTAACAATTTAATGCTGCTGTGCGAGACTTTAAAACCATTGGAGGAGGAGCTTCTTCTGGGAGACATTAATGGCATTGGAGATCTAGCGGTGGAGGGTCATGGTGGCGGTCTGGCCGTTAGTGAACAGACAATAAACGAGGATGCCTTTACACCTGGATATTACAACTCTGTCGCTCCTTTTGAAGATGGCATTTATGGGACCCCTAGTGGTGGTGCATCTGACCTTTGCTTATCTTCCAATTTACTGACTTATTCTTATGTGGAGGATGAGAATAGTGTTGGGTGGGATAGTCTGGAAGGACTCTTTGTAGGGAATGAGAATGAGAGCTTGCCATTGGTTGAGGAAAGTCAACCACTGCTGAGCTGGCTGTGGAGAACAGATGACTTGGCAAGTGAGAACTTTGGGGAGTTAGGGTTTGAGGAGAGGCAGAATGATATGGTAAATTGGCTAATCTCGTAAGTTATCGAATATGTCGTGTTCGGATGTTGTTTATATAGTCGTCTCATTTGGTTTCGTGATTTAGGGTTTAATAAATTCTTTATAAGATAAGTGTTAGTATAGACAAAAGGTTAAATTTGTAGGTAGGTCAGTGTTGATGAATATCTATTTTCATTCAATATTGAAATTTCAATTATCTCTAATCGCGTGTTATCGTGCATATTAATATTTTATTATATGTAACATTTATCAAATACGACGACACATAATAAAATTATTGTGTAATGTTTTTCAACATAAACACGACAAGTACTTTTTGCGCATATTCATGTGGAGTTATCATGTTGTGCTAAGTTAGACATTTATACGTTCACATGCGAAATTAAAAAAAAATGAATTATTCATAATAAGAATTATCAATTCAAATATTAGATTTCACAAGTTTTTAATATAAAATTGACAAATTCTATCAATTGAATATTAGAATAGATAGAGTTTTAAATTAAAATTATTGAACGAGACTTTTTAGAAAATGATTCACAAAATAGGTTTTCAAATCCAATTTTATTGTGGATGTCGTGTTATCATATTTAAGCATAAATACAATACACGTTTTTTTTTTGTGTTATTGTGTTCGTACTATCATTTTGTCATATACTTTTATAAACACGATTTTTTTATCTGTATTAACATCGTGTTATCATATTGCGTAAAAATTGTGAGCTTTAGGTGGAACTAAATAAACTTTGTCATGCAAGAGTGGATTCGTGTTATATTAATACTAAAAATTGACCCCAAATCTTTATTTTTTATTTTTATTCCGAGTAATAAATATATCATAAAAAATTTATTAAGTTAGACAACCGATTGGGTGTTATCACAGAAATGGGTAAACTCAACTCACTGTGCTTTTTTTGGTTTAAAAAAAACTCAATATAGTTCTGGGTTATTTACCAATTGTTAGTACGAGTGAGCTTGGAGTCTTGGACGGGGCAGACCGATCTTTTGGGCAAGACCGAGTCTGAGCCCGAAATTTTGGTCCTCACCTGTGGAGGATCGAGCCCGAGATCGACTTCGATCTAAAAAGTCTGCCTGAGTCGGACTTGCTTGAATTGTCCTGGTCTCTGTTTTGAACCGAAATTTTCAGTAAAAAAAACATTTTTTTGCCAGATGATGATACAGTCCCAGAATAAAATTAGTACACAGGGCTCCGATTTTTGGGTAACATCAAAAGAGTCATCCCAAATTGGAATCAAATTTCAATGGTAGTCATCGAGTAAATGGGAAGAGGATACGAAATGCTAGGTTTGAGAGAAAATGAGAAGGGCCATATAAAATGTAAATGCTAGGTTTTAACTAAATTCGGTCTGAGTCAATCCTAAACAAGTTTTCGGGGAAAAAATCTGCCATCGACCTTGGAGAAAAAAGCTAACCCGCTCGGTTTCAGTTTTAGTCGGGTCGGTCGGTCTCGGACTGATATTGTTGAAATTTTGGGAGAGTTTTTTGAACTTTTTCAAAAACTATTCACTTTTCAAAAAATATTTGAAAAAGTGTATATCGAAATTTTTTTTTTAGAAAAGTATGCATACGCGCGACGCGCCTATTGAATAGGCGCATCCCAGGGGTGCGCCTACTGCCTAAATTTTGTTTTTTTTCGCAAAAACACCGGTCTATCAGAAACCACGTTGATTTTAAGTCTGCTTATGGTTTTCCTCCTAAATAGAAATTGAGAGATAGTCTCACGCGTATTCATAGGTCCAAACTACAAATTTTCCAACTTGTTCTGAACAACAATGAAACAAAGTTGTTTATTCACAAGTTTCTGAATGAGACTTTTCTTCAGATACACTAGCTAGTTTGACATTTTCAGGAATTACTCCTGCAAAAGAGCTATTTGGGGTTACTTTAGGTTCCTGTCCTAAATGTTCCAACTTGTTCTGAACAACAATGAAACAAAGTTGTTTATTCACAAGTTTCTGAATGAGACTTTTCTTCAGATACACTAGGTAGTTTGACATTATCAGGCATTACTCCTGCAAAAGAGCTCTTTGGGGTTACTTTAGGTTCCTGTCCTAAATTTTCCAACTTGTTCTGAACAACAATGAAACAAAGTTGTTTATTCACAAGTTTCTGAATGAGACTTTTCTTCAGATACACTAGGTAGTTTGACATTTTCAGGCATTACTCCTGCAAAAGAGCTCTTTGGGGTTACTTTAGGTTCCTGTCCTAAATTTTCCAACTTGTTCTGAACAACAATGAAACAAAGTTGTTTATTCACGAGATTCTGAATCTTCCGAATATCTTCTGTCGTACGGTGAGGACAGAAGAAAACTGATCCCCTTCCAATGGTTAGGAAGGGTCTTGGATCAAGAGGACAGAAGATCAATTTGTTAACAAAAGGGTCTTGGATCAAGAGGACAGAAAATCAATTTGTTAACAAACCACCGAGATGATTGTCTCACGCGTTGCTTTATCCCAGTATTCACAAGTCCAAATTCCTCTACGCGCACCAAATTCCTCCATGTATGCTTTTTTTCCTACTATATGCTTACTTTTTGAAAAACATCTGATTTTGAGCCTGTTTATACGGTTTTCCCCCTACATAGAAATTGAGAGATAGTCTCTCCAATAAAGAAGAAAGGAAGTTCTCAGAAGTTAAATACTTTAGGTTCCTGCCCTAGATTTTCCAACTTGTTCTGAACAACATCCGCGATGTCAAACATTGAAACAAAGTTGTTCATTCACAAGTTTCTGAATGAGACTTTTCTTCAAATACACTAGCTAGTTTGACATTTTCAGGAATTACTGCGGCAAAATAACTCTTTTGGGGTTACTTTAGATAAATTTCAAAAAGTAACTATGTCCGTTAGGCGCGACCCCGGGGTGCGCGTATACATAGTTTGCCCTCAAACTTGTTTTGAACAAAATCCGCGAGGTAAAACACTGAAACAAAGTTGTTTATGCACAAGTTTCTGAATGAGACTTTTCTTCAAATACACTAGCCAGTTTGACATTTTCAGGAGGAAAACCATTTCTTCTTAGAACTTCCTTTCTTCTTTACTGGAGAGAGTATCTCTCAATTTCTATTTAGGAGGAAAACCATAAGCAATCTTGAACTCAGATAAAAAGCTATAGTCATTGGAGAAGCTTTACAAGATATTCGGAAGATTGCAGCTGCAGGACCTTTCTAGCATGCCTGCCTCTAATGTGTTGCAGCTGTTAGTTAGCCTATACCCTGTTCGATTTTTCTGTCTCATTAATGAAAGATATAGATATGTAGTGAGATATCTGTGGAGAGAGGCAGGGAGGAGTGGCTTTGTAGAAGTACGAAAGCTTCTGCATTTCCAGATGGAGATGGAAAAGAATGGTAGCCCTGAGTTGGAAGAGAAACATAATTGCTTGATGGAGTATCTTGAGCCAAAAGAAGATATTCGGAAGATTCAGAAACTTGTGAATAAACAACTTTGTTTCATTGTTGTTCAGAACAAGTTGAAAAATTTAGGACAGGAACCTAAAGTAACCCCAAAGAGCTCTTTTGCAGGAGTAATTCCTGAAAATGTCAAACTAGCTAGTGTATCTGAAGAATAGTCTCATTCAGAAACTTGTGAATAAACAACTTTGTTTCATTGTTGTTCAGAACAAGTTGGAAAATTTGGAGGAAAACCTGTGAATACTGAGATAAAGCAACGCGTGAGACTATCTCTCAATTTCTATTTAGGAGGAAAACCATAAGCAGACTTAAAATCAACGTGGTTTCTGATAGACCGGTGTTTTTGCGAAAAAAAAAAAATTTAGGCAGTAGGCGCACCCCGGGGATGCGCCTATTCAGTAGGCGCGTCGCGCGTATGCATACTTTTCTAAAAAAAAAAAATCGATATACACTTTTTCAAATATTTTTTAAAAAGTGAATAGTTTTTGAAAAAGTTCGAGTTTTTTTTCTCAGTCCCACCTGATAGAGTGATAAATGAATCATGTGATCTCTGACATTTCTCGATGGCATTATAAGATCGTAATAAAGTGGAAATGAAGAGTTTAGTCAATGTATTGGTTTAGGCCCATAAATATATTGTATGGGCCCATTAGAGAGCCCATATTTTGAGTTAGGGAATAAAGCTAGCCCAAATCAACTTAGCCCATACTTCTGAATAAAGGTGTTTGAATATATTTTCGATAAATTCTTAAATAGACTATCGACTCTCGAGTATTACTAATTTGGCACTCAAAGTAAATGTCAAGTTGTGATGATAATTCCACATTGAATATTATTGTATATATAAAACTAGTGCTTAGTTTTATATATCGCTGATTTCCCATGTGTCCTGAAAAGTGAAAACTCTAGTGAATACAATATTTTATAGATAAGTGATAATGTAATAATTTTCTTGAATTTAGAAGCGTTGAACACAAATATGCAAACATTTCAAATAAAATCTTACCATTTAATTATCTTCGAGTCTTAATAATATCAGATTATTCTCACTCAAGTCATTTTTTTAAGAAGACATACTTAAAAATTTCTTAGTATATATTATACATTTTTTTAGATGATATATAATTTTATGTTAAATACTTAAATTACTGTATCTATTCACAATGCCCCGTGCTCCGTTTTCTTCTCTGAACACGTGTCTTAGCTTCACTCTCCTCTCCCCGAATGATGGATTCAGGAGAGTGAAGCTAAGACACGTGTTCAAGGAAGGAAACGGAGCAGCAGACAGTTTGGCCAAGGAATCGGTCAAATTGGAGACAACTTTTGTAGAGCTGGATCATTCTCCGATGAGTGTTGTACCGAGTATTAGATTCGATGAGTGTTGTACCGAGTATTAGATTGGATGTTATAGGCTTGCTAAGACTAGAAGGATAACTTTAGAGTAGCTTAGTTTTGTAATGTTTGTTTCATCATTTAAAAAAAAAAAAATGAATTTCTCTCCACCCACAAACATTCCATATCAACATGACAATCAATCATAAGAACAGAAAACCCTAAAATCGTTCGGATGAAGAAGAACTTCTGTTGGTCGATGCGTCAGTGTACTCTAAGTACGAGATCTGCCTCTGCAGCTTCATCCGCTCATAGAACTGCGCTATGAATTCTTCTGCTCTCAAATCCACACCGGTTTGATCTTCACCATTCATCTCCACCTCCTCCTCAGAACACTCTCCACTGTCTTCTGCTCCACCAATGAGGAAACTCCTCCTCGCACTGTACCGACCATCTTCATCTTCTCCGGCGAAGTCGTAGTCGAAGTCTGCCGGAGGATTGATGCAGGGAATAGGGATGAGAAAGCGCATGGAGTTGGGGCGGTTCATCTTGACGTGGATCACTGGTGTCTTGTCGAATGAAAGCTGTCGTTCCGTAATGTACTGGATACTGTCGTCACGTGTACCGATGCTCTTGATGAACTTGCGCATGTGAACTCTGAAGTGGCTGGAGAAGAGCCGGCCCCGGAAAACGCCGCCTTTTCTTGACCATAGCAGCGCGAGGCGGACGAAGTTCCATGCTCTGCGGCCAACGTTCGAGTTCTTGATCTTGGACATTTCGAAAAAGATGTAGAGCTTTTTCAGGTCTGTTTGGTTGTTGCTGATGATGATGAGAGGAATAAGGGAGATATATAAAGGAGAGAAGAAGCTTGTCGGAGACGAAGAGTGTCGGAAACGCGGTGGGAAACACGGCTTTACGCGGCTTGGTCAATGGACTTCTAGAGTCAAGCTATCTCTCTGTATTTTTATTTTCTAATTATATATAATACTTTGCAGTTATATTTTCTACACCTACTAATTTCACACTTATATGAACATATAATTCAGTTTTTTTAAAAGTTTATTATCTATATCAGGCACATACTTTGGGTTTATTTTATTAAATATTATTTGTCATATATTGTAATAATATTTTGGACATTAGAGACGTGGTCCCATGTTTAACAATATCAATATTATAATTATTATATCTTGAAACGGACGCACTCTTTGCCCATAAGGTAATCTCTGACGAAAATATGTCAAATCAAAAAGTAATGCCGATCATTGCGGATTGCAGGAAGCTATTGATACAGTTCGAAAGAATGAAGTTCATGCATATTTTTCGAGAAGCAAATGTTGTAGAGGATACCATGGCGGGTATGACGCACAAACAACGACATGTGTATGAAATTCATAGCTCACCTCAGAATGAAACTATCAACGCGCTTCGAAAAGACGTTGTTGGCTTTTCTGTTTCGCGAATTGTTAAAGCTAACTAGTTTTGGTTGTGTAATTTGAACTTGGGTGATTAGTTGTCACCTATAGCGGTTAATTTAATCCATAATTATAAAAATATATATATATATTGTAATTATTTGCCCCTAAACTCATGTCTCTCCCTAGGTTTAAAGTTTAAACTTTTTTACCAGCTTAAGTAATTAGAAGGTACTTTATAGTATGAGAGTTTTTTTTTTAAATCTTTTTAGTAAATAGACAATTGAATTTCTATTCTAAAGTCGCAATAATATTACATAATTCAACGGTATTTGCAATGTTAAGGTTAAAAATTCAGCACTTACTAAAAAAAATGTATGTGAATAATTTGTTTTTAGTCATTATGTGAATAGTTGAATCAAGACTTTAATATCACAATCTGTAATGAGTTTGGACCTCCGTATATATCATATCATACATCAATTAAAATTCAAATATTTAACTTAAACTTTAAAATGACGATTTTAATTAATATATATATATTCAATTTGAATGTCTAAACTAAACTTAATTAACAATATTAAACTCGTAACTTAATATTTTTATTTAGTCTAAATTTTTTATGTAAGAAAGGCAAAAAAGGAGTTAGGGCCACTTCATGTGAACTCTGAGGTGTATGACCAAAAAAAAAACTCTGAGGTGGCCGGCGAGGACTCGGCTCCGGAAAACGCTGCCTTTCCTGGCACACAGCAGTACGAGGCCGACGAAGGGCCATGATCTTCGATCGGATTGGGATTTTTGTTTGAAAGGTGGTTTGTTTTGGGGAAGCTGTTTAGGGTTTGTTTGATTATAAAAGACAGAGTGTGTCCGCTATTATAAGAGGTTGTCGGATAAAGAAATGAAGTCATTATTAAAGCCAACGGGGAAATTATGTGCGGCAGGAAAAGAATATGATAAATAATCTGAAGTTTCATACATAATTTCACAATACTTTATATATTTGATGCCCAAAAAAAAAATACTTTATATAATTGAATAAAATAATCTGTAGTTTCTAAAAATAAAAAGAGAATAATCTCCATTTAAGTTTCATACATAATTAGTTCAATATCATACTCCTATTTTTCCATGATTGCATTTAAATTATTAGCTTTTGAATTATTTCCTACTTAATTTAATACAAGTTGTTGGTAGGGATGCATATATATGATGATCAACCGGGATTGCAGGAAACTTGTTTTGAATTTTAACAAATTCAAAATCAAACACGTGTTCCCGGAAGCAAATGGGGTGGCAGATGCTTTGGCTAAGGAAACTGTTAATCTAGAGGAGACTTTTCATACACTAACGATTCCTCCCTCAGACATTTTGAAGTTCTTAATGTTTGATAGTCAAGGAAAATCCACAATTAGAATAGTTAAAGACAATTAATTTCTGCTTTTAGTTTGTTGTTGTTTCTCATTTACCAAAAAGAAAACCGTGCGTAAGGAGAAGGAGCTGTACTCATATTTATTTATTTAATTAACAGAAATTGTTACAGTTGAATTTTGAGCATATTTTCTTAGATCTTCATACAAAATATAAAATAATCGGCACCTTTGCATTTATAATAACTATAAGAAGGAGAATAAATTTTAAAAAAATTAATTAGGTGCATGAAATGATTTGGACACCACTCAGAAATTTCACTATTTTTTTACGGATATTAGTATGAGAATAATTAATAAATCTTACACAACAAATAATTAATAAAGTATTGATAGATAATAGAGACGAGATTATGAAGTGTACGCGTATAAAAATAATATATAGTTGGGTCCATACATACGTGTAGTGGGGTGGAACATGGAAGTTGTTTTATTCGTGCAAGAGACATTCTAGTAAAAATAAAATTCAAGACAACTTTTTTCCGACCGAAGAAAAGTGTATCTCTTCAACCGTAACTACCTTCTACCCTTCTAACTAGGTAGCAAAATTTGATCCAACCCGTGGGTGATCCGTGCCCGTCATGGGTCGTGTGTAAATCATGGTTTTTGACTCAATCCGTAGATGACTCGTGATACCACAGGTCAAGTTAAGGTATTAAGGTTTGACTCACGGGTCAACTCGTATCCATAACTTTTTTATATTATATTAAAATAACAATTTTTTTTTATATGCACGGGTCAAATGAGTCAGACTGACATGCGGGTCACCGGGTGGTCCAACGGGTTATCATGACTCAACTCTTTAATTCCCCGTTTTTCCACCCGTACTTCTAACCACCAACTCATCTTCTTCAATCAATCACTCTGACCTCATGGGAAACTGCTTCATCTCATCGGCAGACCCACCTCGCCGCGGGAAACTACCCCAGCACGACAGAAACCATCAAGCTTCGGTCGTCACCAATTTCCGACCACCGCATCTTCTTGTCCGTTAACCACTCCCGCCTCATTGGAAACCGTACCGTCTTGTTGGTTACCCCCACCTGGTCGGAAACCACTTACATCCATTCATACTAACTTCCACTCACTACTCTTTTTCACTCTCACCTCATCGAGAAAACCACTGATCTCCAGACGTCACCGATTTCCGACCACCACTTTACCTTCTGCAGCTACTAGTCTTTCATCATTGGAAACCGCCTCATCTGTCTATGTATCATCCTCACATCGTCGGAAATCACCTCAACTAGCCGGAAACGGGAAACCACTCCTACGTCGATGCCTTGGACCTTCTTTCTTTTTTCTTTCTAAAAGAAAACTATTTTAATTCAATAATATTAAGAGTATATTTCATTTTCTATATTATCACTACTGGAAAAACCATTTTTACCGACGAAAAATATTATTTTCGGTAAAATTGAAATTGCCGACAAATTTTTTTCCGTCGGTCGTTTAGTATTTTTACCGACGAAAGTTGTTGTCGTCGGTAAAAACTTTAGATAGGTGGCGGTTTTTCTTTTTTGTCGGCAAATGATAAATTTACCAACATTATTCTATGATATTGTCGGTAAATTTGTTACCTTTAATTAGCTACGTAAAAAGTTTTGGTCGCCAAACTTTTTATTTGTACCGACGACAAATTCCGTCAATAAAAAGGTGTGCTCAAGTAAAACAAAAATGCATAAATCAATCATGCTGTGATTCGATCTGGTGCACTCGCATACCCAATGCTTTCATGATACCAGAAAGCTATTCAGTTAGATTCTTCAACTCTTTCATATTAAATTGTAGTTATAACATTTTATTATCATACTGGAAAAAATTTGGGTAAAATTGAAATTGCCGACAATTTTTTTTTCGTCGGTCGTTTAGTATTTTTACCGACGAAAGTTGTTGTCGTCGGTAAAAACTTTAGATAGGTGACGGTTTTTCTTTTTTTATCGACAAATAATAAATTTACCGACATTATTCTATGATATTGTCTGTAAATTTGTTACATTTAATTAGCTAAGTAAAAAAAATTGGTCGCCAAACTTTTTATTTGTACCGACGACAAATTTCGTCAGTAAAAAGGTGTGCTGAAGTAAAACAAAAATGCAAAAATCAATCAGGCCGTGATTCAATCTGGTGCTCTCGTATACCTAATGCTTTCATGATACCAGCAAGCTATTCAGTCAGATTCTTCAACTCTTTCATATTAAATTGTAGTTATTACATTTTATTATCGGACTGGAAAAAATTTGGCGCGCAACTTAGAAGAATTAAGTACAGACGCACAGAATGAACACACCAGTGTTAAACACACCGCACAGAACGTAGAAGAACAGACGAATTGATCTCAACGACACAGAACCGTGAACGAAAGTTTGGTGAAACGCAACAGACGAATTGAAGACCCACAACAACAGAATTAAGCTCAAATTCAACGCAAGAACAGAATTGAAAACCTACAACAACGGTGAAAGAGAGTTTAGTGAAACAAACGAATTAAGATCAAATTCAGATCGAAGAACAGAACGTGAGGAGGAACACCCGAAGAACAAACGGTTTATCCCTAATCCAGCTCGGCAAGCATTTCCCGAATTCACCTCAAATTCTTCCGTTTCGTATAGGTATACAATGTTGTTAGAGTTCAAACATAATGGTTTAGGTCTGAATTGAATTCTAATTGAGTATCCAATTTGTCATGCTTTGTTGTGTGAATTTTGTATTGTCAAAAGTATAATTTAGAGTATAGTTTCATCTAAATATCATGTGGTTAATGAGTGTCGATGCATTTTGTTCGATTTTAGATTGTAATGGACAAAAGTTAGATGAGAAAAGACCAAAGAACGGCTGAATATATGGATTGAGTTAAACAATTTATTGAATTTGCTTCTGGTAATGCTCATTTGGTTGACCGTGACGGAGTTGTGAAGCTCCGTTGTCCATGTAGACAATGCAATAATGTCAAATTCCAGATAAAGGATAACGTCACACTTGTTGAAAAATGACATTGGTTTAAGATATCAACATTGGATCTTCCATGGAGAAAAAAGGGCCAATACCGGTTGCTAATAATTATGATGATATGCGTGAGATTGTATTAGATATGACAAGTGCACGAGGGTGGAATGTTGAAAGTGATGATTTAGAAGATGAATCTACCAAATTTAAAAGGATGTTGACAGATTCCATGATGTAAGGGATATTCAAAAATGTCTTATATTGTTGAGTTACTAAACATTAAATGCATTTACAAGATTAGTAATTCAGGCATGTGTAAAATGCTTGAATTCTTCCACAAGTGTCTTCCACCAGAGAATACAGCACTGAGTTCTTATCGTCAAGCGAAGAAGTTTGTTGCAGATCTATGGTTAGGATACCAAAAGATTGATGCATGCAAGAATGATTGTATACTTTACTACAAAGAACATGCAACTGTTGATACATGTCCAGTCTGTATGGAACCTAGGTGGAAGCAACCAATGTTGGTAAGAGGAAGAAGTTATGAAGAAAAACAGCAGTGAATAGTATGACTTACTTCCCTTTGATCCCGAGACTTCAACGTTATTTATGGTCAGAAAAGACAGTTGATAGTATGAGATGGCATGATGAAGGTCGAACAAATGATGGTGTGCTACGTCATTCTGCCGATACGAAGGCATGGAAAATGCTAGATGATGTTAGCCCCTCATTTGCGTCTGATCCACGAAATATACGATTGGGAATCGCCAGTGATGAATTCAATCCTTTTAACGGACCTAAATCATACAGCATGTGACCTGTAATCCTCATTCCTTACAATTTGTCACCAAATGAGTGTATGAAAGATCCAAACTACTTCCTTTTAATGATCATTCCAGGACCAACATCTCTGTGTAATGATATTGATGTCTACTTGGAACCATTAATTGATGAATTGAAGACTTTGTGTGAAGTCGGTGTTCAAACATATGATTCCAGTATAAATGAGTACTTTCAATTGCATGTTGTCGTGTTATGGACTATTAATGATTTTCCAGCCTATGGAAACTAGTCCAGTTGGTGTACATCTGGATATTTGGATTGCCCTGTATGTCAAAAGGAAACTTGTTCTTACCGCTTAAAACATGGTCGAAAACAATGTTTTATGGGTCATAGGCGATTTCTCCCACCAGATCATCCTTTCAGATATAACATTGCTACTTTTGATGGGCACGAGGACCACTCCTCGAGACCTAAAAGACCGCCCATATTCGAAGTTTGGGAACAACTTCAACACTTGAAAAAAAAAATACCATATGGGAAAACGCAGAGAAAACTTTCATGCTTTGGAATTGACTCCCCAACAGGAAAATGGAAGAAAATGAGTATTTTTTTTAGTTACCGTATTGGAAGTCTCTACTCTTGCCGCATAACTTAGATGTAATGCATATTGAAAAAAATGTTTGTGAGAATATCATGAACATATTGCTTGGTGTTAGAGAAAAGAGCAATGACAATCTCAATGCGATGAAGGACCTACAAGTGATGGGTATTAGACGAGCGCTACATCCAGTGGTTATAAGGCAAAAGACAGTCTTACCTCCCGCGCGATATACTTTGACGAATGCAGATAAAACCATTATTTGTCAATTTCTAAGATATTTAACACTTCCTGGTGGATTTTCTTCCAACATTTCTCAGTGTGTTAAGGTGAAAGAGAGGAAGATCATTGGACTAAAGAGTCATGACTATCACGTCATCATGCAACGTTTGTTGCCTATTGCCGTGCAAAGTGTGCTGCCCAAATCAGTCCGTGAAACGTTGATTATGCTTAGTAAAGTATTTCAAGTATTATGTGCAAAAGAGTTAAGGGTTCAGGAGCTAAATCAGGTGCGGGTAGATCTCCCTGTGATAATGTGTAACCTCGAAAGAATATTCCCTCCAGCCTTTTTTGACATTACAGTTCACCTTGTTATACATCTGGTTGAAGAGGCAATGATAGGTGGACCCGTTCAATATCGTTGGATGTATTTCGTCGAGAGGTAAATACTCTATTTTGTTGTTGGCCTATTCATCATATGTAGTTGTTGTAACAAATATGTTTGTATAGAAACCTTTAACAATAAACAAAACTGTTTTTCGTAGATTAATGGGTGTTATGAAGTCTTTTGTTCGCAACAAACGATACCCAGAGGCTTCAATTGCAGAGGGATTCATCTCAATGGACTGTGCCACGTTCTGTTCTCGATATTTGCATGATGTCGAGAACAAGCTCAGAAGGACCAATCAAGTTGGTTGTGGTGTACAACAACCAAACCACGAAGGGTTACATATTTTTAAGCTTGTGGGTAAATTGATTGGTGGTTCTGTGGTTCGTCGTATGACAAACATAGAACGCGCTCAATGTCATTTATATATCCTAACAAAATTGTGATGAAGTACAACCCTACATTGAGTAAGACTTAAACTATATGTCGTGTTTCCATGAAATGTATGGTCGAAGTACTACTATGTTATTGATGAGTGAAGTTGAATGCAGGGAACACAAGAGAATACAAGCGAGGAAGCGGAAGACACCACGTTTACGGGAGTTGGAGCATAACTTGGAATTCGGTGATTGGTTTGAAACTCGTGTATGCATTACTATTATAAAGTTGGTAATGCTGGCTTAGTTGGAAATGGTAATTCTAACATTATATTTCCTTTACTTTTGTTCATATGGGTCATATGAACCATGACACTGCCATTGGTGTTGAGAAGCAGTTGCAGGCACTTGGTAGGAAACCAGCAGCTGATGTGATAAATTTTAGTGCCTTTGATGTTAACGATTTTAGGTTTCATACCAAAGAACGGGCTTCTAGGAGAATAGTGCAAAACTGCGGAGTATTAGTTAATGTTGGTACAATGTGCTTCTCTAGTAGATATGATAAGAATCCAGTGTTCAGCAATGTTGACTACTACGGGATTGTGACAGAGATGATTGAGGTGCAATACAGACAACAATGACGGATTGTCTTATTCAAGTGTTCGTGGTACAATATAGTGGATAGGAGGAACATTAGGACAGATGAGAATGGGTTCACATGGGTTAAGAATACGTCATTCAGCCATCATAACGAACCTTTTATTCTAGCCTCACAGACTCAACAAGTGTTCTATGTTGTTGACCCACTTGATGAAGAATGGAGTTTGGTTGTATCTGTTGATCCTCGAAAACATTTTGATATGGGTGCACATTCATTGATTTCTGGAGCGGAACCCTTTTAGGATATTAATGGAATAAGGAATGAACAAGTGTTGGGCAACGCTGGTCATAGTATGATCGATGCTTATGACTGCAGTAGAGTTGATATTGATGGTTTAGAATTGGAGACACCATCATGATGTTATGGACATGTGTTGGATGAAGAGTGCTGTCAAGTATGCTATGTTTAGATTAATAGGTTATTTCACTCCCAGAAAATGTTATCTTTGATGTGTTGTTTTGTTCAAAATGATGTTTGTGTTTGTAGAATGTTGTCAAACCTGTTATTATCTGCAGAATGCTGTCAAATGTTGTTTGTAGAATGCTGTCAAACCCGTTTGTAGAATGCTGTCAAATTTTGTTGTTTGCAAAAAAACACTGATTTTATGGGTTATTATGCAGATTCATGTTGTTTGTACCTCAACATTATGTGGAAGTGTTGTTTTATATTTTGAGTTGTTATGGTTTAGACTGTTGTACAATCTGGCATTTCAATTTTCGGAGTAAAAAAATTATTATTTGAAGAAACAACCGTTGATGAGGATCGAACCCCTGCCATGAGTGTTAATTGATAAAAACACATTTAACTGAGAAGAGTCGTATAAGTGTTAACACTTGTGCATCTACGGTATTCTCCCCTCCCACAGAAGACAAGAGCGCTTCCAAACCCTAGATCGTACCAGAGGTGCTTTCACCTGCTCCCATCGACTCTTCGTGGATGAAGTTTGATTCCGACGAATGTATGTACACGGCACTCCTCCTGCAGAATCAATTGCTACGATTGATGCATTATGAGAGTCTGTTTTTATTTTCGTCCTCACGGTACATTAGTAGGAGAGCATGGTTTTTCTTTGCTAGTTCGCCAATTAGGGTATATGTCGTGTTAGGAGTTGTGTATTAAAAGGTACGGGATAACATACCTTTGCAATTGGAGACCTTATTCCTTCGCATATGGAGCTGATTTCATGTGGAGCTGATTTCATTCGTGGATGGCATGTTAACTGGTTTCCATATGAAGCTGATTTCAATTGGTCGGATTTCACATTTAGAGGTTCACATTAAAGGACCACATGGAGCTTAACTGATTTCCATATGGAAGAGCTGATTTTATTTTAACTGATTGTCATATCTTGCTTCTTTATCGTGTTACTAACTTAGTCAATTTAGTCCATTAAATAAACTATGTCTGTGTTGTAGCTCCCCCTCACATTAGCAATTGGTGTTCAAGTTACGTGTACGCGTCTGAGGATATTGACTTCGACCTTTGCATCAAATACTTGGCCGAAATGACGGGTAAGCGTGGAGGAGGCTCAGAAAGAGACTCAAGAGCTGTAGCGAAGACAGTTGTAAGAGCATCCAAGTCGCGATCTACTTCCTCACCCGCTAGAATGTCACGTGAAACCACCACCGTTGTTGGATCTACTAGTGTGATACCTGAAATTCAGGAAAATGGTAAGTTATTAACTGAATTATACATTCCAATTCAGGGTAGTTTCTTATCAAATGTTGCTAACATTCATACAAAAAAAATGGTTCATTACTAATCTTATGGATATACGCAGGGTCAAACAACAAAAAACAAAGAAAGGCACGTGGGCCTACTACTCTTCCAGAAATAGCAAATCTAGAGGCTCAAAGAAAAATACCACTTGAATGGAGTCTTAATGGACTGCTTATTGGATCATTTAGCTCAAAGTTAGCAAGATTTTGTGGGACTATAGCTCGCAACAAGGAATATGTATCGGTACAACTTGAAACATTTTACCGGCTACCCAAGAAGAAGAAGGAAGTGATCTTTGAAGCTGTTTGTGTAAGTTTTTGTTCTATAGCATCACACATATTCTATATGCATGCCGGATTTTTTTCATGATGTGTTGAAAAGCAATGCGTTCTTTTTAGGACCACTTTCAAAGTGATGAACGAAGTGAGGAGTCAAAAACATTTATCTTGTCATCGGTTGGGAAGAAATATAGTGATTGGTTAAATGATCTCAAGTCCAAATACTACCATCCATATCAGACCAATGAGGAGCGACTTTCAAGTACACCTAAGGATATGGATCCGAATGATTTAGAATTTCTTTAAAATAAGTGGAACACGAATAAACATCATGTATTTTTTAATTATGTTGTTTCACATTTGCTATGTCAATACCTCTCAAATAACAATAACTTCTTCTATATTAGGCTATTAGCGAAAGAAATTCGGTTAAAAGAGGATGTGCAAAGCTCCGTCATACCTCTGGTTCCGTCAACCATGAAAAAGTATTTTATGAGGCGGTAATTCTTCTCATTTGCACGTAATATATCGATTCATCCTTTACATTATATGCAGTAATAAGTTTTATTTTTTCATAGACCAAGAAAAATGGTGTTCCACCATCACAGTTTGATCACTGGCGGAGGATGCATATGCTAAAGTCAACTGGTGCTCCAGCTGATTTAGAGACAGCACGTATTATTGTAAGTACATATAACATGTAGTGTGTTTATAATATACGCTTTGGTTTACCTCAAATGATGTACATATGCAATCTGAAGTGGAAGAAGAGACCTCTAGAACACAGGAGGGAAGCATGACTTATGCCAACAAGGATGCAATTTTTGAGCAATTGCATGGTAAGCAAAAGAAGAAAATCATTAAACGGCACGCCTCAAACCTAGTTGATACAGTCTGAATTGATGAATTAACACAACGACTAGAAGAAGCTGAAGCGGAACATCAAGCCGACAAAATAAAAGCCGACGGCAAATTTTTTTACCTACAAAAAAATTTGGTCGTTAAGTTATATTACCGACATTAACAGAATTCGTCGGCAAAAATGTTTACCGACAGAATATTTGGTCGGTAAAACATGATTTTACCAACGATATTTGAATAAGTTAACAAATTTATTCTACCTTTTACCGACGGAATGTTCGTCGGTAAAAATATGGTTTGAAGATATAGTTCTCAAGACACTGAAGATAATGTTAACGAGCTCATAATATTATCGATACTCAAATGTTTTGAACAATTAAATCACTGACTCTCTCTCTATATAGTTCTAAAACATAATACATCTTAGGAAATTTATACAATGAAATTCATAGGACTCCCTTGAACGAGTTAATTAGCAAAAGCACCCCCAACTCTGTCATGCGTACCAATTATGGACAAACCTCTCTACTTCGAGCCATTAAGACAGTTTAAGGTGCAGATCCACCCCTACTCCAACGACTTCTCCTTCTCCTTCTGGCCCTTGCGCACCGGAAACAACCCCACATGACGGAAAGGCCTGAACTGCACCGACAGAAGACAACCCCAAAGGTTGCCTGACGTAAAACCGAGGAGTGTACGAGGTCAATGATGCTGGAAGCAGAAGCGCGTGCGAAGGAAACTGCTTGTAGTTAACAGGAACTTGAAACCTAGTACCGCTGTTCGTGACCAATGCTGATGGAGAGACTAGACAGTGGGACGATCTCGACGGTTGCTGAGACTTGATCGGAGTTCCGGACAATATACACCGTCGATTATGATTACCGTGGTACTGTGCCCGCTTGGCCCGCTGCCGCTCCCTCTTGTGCGCGTTCTGGTGACCTCCGAGTGCCTGAGAGTTTGAGAATACTCGACTGCAAAAGTGGCACTCGAACTTTCGAGCTTGTTCTGGGTTAGGGTTAGGGCTTTCTGCTGTTGTTAGAACGGTGCAAGTTGGATCGACAAGGCAGAAGCCGAAGAGCTTCACCGGAGAGGATGATGTCTTTCGGGATATAGAGGAACTATCTAAAGAGTCTTGTGCCATTTTTAAGAAACTGTATATGATTTTTGTATATATGCATATGTCGGATATTTGGTGCATATATATATAGTGATGGAGCTTAATCTCGATATGGGTTTGCTTTATTTACGATATGTATGGTTACAATATTGATATTTGGAGATAATGTCGGACCTTAAAAAAAGTATTTTTAATATATATATGTAATTAAATTTTATTCTATATAGTAGCTACTTTAGGTAGATGATGTAATAATTTGAGATGTTATGATCGAACATAAGTGTTGTACAGTGAGTATTGTTAAATTTTTAATATCGGGGCCGAGTCACACTCAAATAGCAACAACATTATACAACTCGAGTTTCATCCTAAAACCAATTAGTGATAGGAGGAGGTAGCCTTGTTGTATATATGGTGCCTAATTTTTTATAATACCACCGGTGTGGTATATCAATTTCTGTCACAGTGAGTATTTCAACACTCCCCCGCACTGTGACAATTCGTATTTTTTAAAGGCACGGCACTGACACATTTTTTAATTCAGACGGGTTGGGACTCAACAAATCCCCTCTCACGTCCAGGCCCGAACTCTGGTACGTGGAGTAAACGGGACACAACAATACCCACAACGGGAAACACCCAACACCGTCAATCGAAACCGGGCTCTGATACCATGTTAAATTTTTAATATCGGGGCCGAGTCACACCCAAATAGCAACCACATTATACAAATCGGGTTCCATCCTAAAACCAATTGGTAATAGGAGGAGGTAGCATTATTGTATATATGATGCCTAATTTTTGATAATACCACTTGTGTGGTATATCAATTTCTGTCAAAGTGAGTATTTCAACAAGTATGTGAAAGCCGAAGTGCACTTTTTATGTAGTGGGTCGGTTTGATGAAGTTGTGGGGAGGCAGCATAAACGCTTTTAATTCCAAGTACGTACCATGTGAGAACTAAGATTCTGCAGATAATCTCAGATTTCCAGTCAACGGGTCTTTTTTTTCAATAATGAAAAAGAGCGCGAAATAAACGGGGGTTTGGTCGATCACTTAAGTAAAATATATATAAAATAAGTTGCACTTTTTAGGAGATAAAAATAGTTTGAAATTTACTACAAAAAATCCCGGATAAAATGATTTTATATATACCAAAAAGTAAAATATGTAAAGTTTGAAACGGAGATTTTAGGTTGGCAATTGGCACATGTAAAATATAAACCACTTATCCTGAAATTTTACGATATTGACCAAAAAAAAAAAGAAATTTTACGAAAACTATGTATGAAAATTATTAATTGTTATCAAATTATAAGTTGGAATTTTACTACTATATATATCTTTAAGTGATATCTGTTAGTGTTTTTTTCTTAAAATCAACAAAAACAAAATAATAAATTTATTATATATATGTATTAAAAGAAAAGACAAATATTCTAAAATTATTTATATAAAAGAACCAATAATAACATTATTAAAAGTTACAACTTAAAGAGTTCGACCATATGAGTTTTATTTACAAACATAAACGATGACTTCGTCTTCTTTCAAATTATATACATCCTCAGTATTATTGTAAAATAGTACCAAACCATCCCTTTCCAGTTTCCACTGCTTTTTGAAGTTAAAAAATATTGCACATGCAATCAAAACACTATGGTTGTTGGAATATTAGACGCTTCTAATTTTCACCTTGCAGAACATTACAGAACCTTGGAATTCAATGACTCAAAAGAAATGCACACGACACAAGAATTTACATAGTTCACCAATTTGGTTATGTTCACGACTCGCACACACACTTTCACTATAGACAAATAGTGTATCACTCAAATACACAATATGTATCGCTCGCACTCTAAAATACTCACTCCGTATTTTTTGCTCACAACACTATTTTTCTCCCACAGACTCGACACTCCAACAACCGTTTCTTACTCTTCGCACTTCGTCTCTCTCTTGTGCTTCAATATTGTTGGCTTCTTATAGATGTCAAAAGGATGACAATCATAAGTGGTTAACCACTCTAATGAGTGACTTTGTCACTTTCCTTAGTGCCTTGGTCACTTGTTGAATGGTGGTGGTGACACGAAAATCTTCATTCTCAACATATGGTTAATTCCTTGATCATGATGTAGGGTTTGAAATCACGAGTCCTTGTCGTCAAGTTTTTCCTATGGTTCTTGCCAAGGTAGCTATGTATACTAGCTAGATCTGTGATTCTGTGGTTGTGGAGGAGGAGATATTAGGGTTATGTCGTACACATAAGAATGGTAAAAGAGAGCAAAGCATCCAACCCTATTTGTAGGAAAAGGAAATAAAGAGACAGACAGACAGAAAATGAAAGCAAAATATGAATTTCTCAACTTTATTGGGAGTTTGTACTTCCTGCTGTGCTCATCACACCATCGTGTCGACCTTTGGTTCGCTGAACATAACAACTGTCGGATGGGCGTGGAGGAGAAGAAGACCAAACAGTTGCTGTGAGATATAGGGTTTTAAAAACACTGGTCGATACAACAATGTCAAAATTACATCACAAGTTTCAAATTCAGTGAGATGAAGGAAGGATGCGTTTTGTTGGTGGAATAAGTAATAAGAAATATAATATTATAATAGGATAATATTTGGTTGGTTGATTTATTCAAATTGTTAAGATGACTTAAGAGTATACTTAAGAGTATACTGATCGCATTCACTCACAAGTTCGGACTTTTGAGACAGTTGGTTAAGGCGTACGTCTTAAGTCTCACATGGTATCAGAGCGCGCAGGTTTAAATCCTAGCGATGTTGAAAATATTGATACACTCCCATTAAAGGCCGAGGTCGGGTACTAAGCCCATGTTTAAACTGATGTTCATAAACATCAGTTTAAGGGAGGATGTTAAGATGACTTAAGAGTATACCGGTCGCCTTCACTCATAAGTTCGGATTTTTGAGACAGTTGGTTAAGGCGTACGTCTTAAGTCTCACACAAATGAAATGGAATGTGAAATTTTAATGTTTGAGTGGTGAAATAATATGTGAAAAAGGAAATATAATAAAGTAAAATGACATTTATAGGATGGTAGGTTATTTAAAATGGTGTCCAAAGATATGGATTGGGTTAATTAGATTTCATAAGTAACTAATACTATAAAGAATGAAATATTACTTAATCTAATAAATGTTCATAACTTTCTAACTAAATATTCACTAATAAAAATCTAATCGATCGATTTTTGCTGTATGAATTTTACGGATAAACTCGTTGATCTGCGATACCCATATACTCATCTGCCCCATAAACTCATGCGACCTATTGACTCAAAGACACAAACTCAAATGACTCATACCATGTGTGAATCTTATATTTTCATAAAATATAATTATTATATATTTATTGTACAGATTCATGAGTTTACCCATGAATCGAGATTTACGATCCACACATGAGTGCGGGTCAAATAAGGGTTAGGTGAAAAAGTTACACTCCTAGACTCTTCCATAATCTCATATATAGAAAATTCATAAAATAAATTCACTTAAGTCCCTACCCTTTCTAATAATGTAAATAGCACCCATATGAACTACCAGTAATTAATCCAACCATCTCTAAACAATTGTCTCCCTAAACTTTCAATATTGTATAGTTTTAAACCTAAAAAAATATAATTATTTTTTATTTAAACCTTTAAAATCTTATATGAATCCCTCTAATTTCAATGTTTTATTTAATTATTTACTTATACTCTAGTTTTTGCCTTCTCTTATATAAATTTCTGACTTCGTATTTACGTATTATACGAGACAATAGGGTGAATGATACCAATCTAGCTACCTAGTGAATTATCATGCCGAGAATCGATCTCGGAAGGACCAATGAAAGTGGCATAGACCTATCAATAAGGATCTTCTCCTTCCTCTTTTTTCCTGATTTGCTGGATTGTTAATTTGAAAGACAATGAATTGTATTATATTTATGAAAATGGTTCGATCTATCATTCAATCTTGGACGAACCAAAACCTTCTATTGGGATAAGATTTGTGTATAATGTCTGTCCTGTCTGGTTTGAAATATATACTTTGCACACCCAAACAGCCAAATCTTGAACTGACCCACCCACCCACCCACCCACTATCAAATGGGTGTCATGTCTTTGGCTCTCCTCCATTGTTTAGGGTTCGGGGGAGTCATGATTCATTCCCTATCGTCTATATACTTTCGATACGCGACGGAAAGAATCTGGATTCTTTGCACAATGAATAATTCGGACGTCGCTATCTAACAAAACGAGGATCGTGTTAAGATGAGTAATTAAGAGTATACTGAAATTATTCACTCACAATTTTTTACTTTTAAGACAGTTGGTTAAGGCATATGTCTTAAGTTTTATATGGTATCAGAGATAAGATGACTTACAGTTGGTTAAGGCATACGTCTTAAGTTTTACAGGATGAAGAACATGGATACTAACCCTAGTTATTTTTGTTAATTTTGTGGTACAAATATAGTGATGTTTTTTTTCATCATTCCCCACTTGCTCCTAATCGTAGTGCGAGACAAGAACCATTCTCCTTAGCACCTTTATATGATGACTGCGGTGCTCATACTTTTACCATATGTTAAGACAGTCGTACTGCCACAGTAAAAATTCAAAATTGATTTTTCTTCATTCATTTTTTACAGAGAACGTGAAGAACAGTAAGTAACTAGAGAGGAAGAGGTCAAAGGTAAAAACAACGTACGTAAGATTCGTCAGGGGTGTACGGAGTTTATATAGTGTGTTGGAAACAAAGCAACCTGGGATAAGGCGAAGTCGGCCACGGCAACACAGATAGTGTTTGCAGTTGATACGAGGTACAGTACCCAAGATATGTTTACCCTAATAGGTAGGAAGGATAAGAAAGGACCCTAATGAAAATAGATTAATTAGGGCACACTCTGACGAGAAACCCTAAACATATCAATAACTTAATTTGCTTTTGGTTAGACCTATTTTTTCGATTAATTAATTGGATGGATACAAAAATGGTGTATAAGCTTGGCATCCATGAAGAATCTTACCGGTAAATATGTTAGGATCGATTCACAACACAAAAATCGGATGAAGAAAAACTTAGATTTGAGGAAGAGAGAGCTGGGTTTTTCGTGGTAACACCTCTTGGGGAAAACTTTGCCCCACGCAGTTTGGTAATATATTGATGATAGGTTTCTGTTACATAATACATGGAGAAATATAGTACAACCTAAAATGCGGTTTGGTAATATATTGAACCGCGAGACATGTAAAAATTAATACATAAATTAACATTACATATTAATTGGTCTACAACCTAACAAAATATACTAACATATAATAAATATATAGCTAGGTTAAACACTAGACGGGGGAGACCTAACTAACAACAGTAGAGAGTCCATTCCCTAGTTAGCTACCATGTTTTGGCAGACAGAGCACATACGTGAACTACTGCATTTGTTGTCACTACAGAAAATACTACTATTGGCAAAGGTTAGTTGTTGCTAAAAATCATTTTAACTTCGTTGGTAAAAATCATATTGATAACTTAACTCGCTAGTAAAAGTTCTTGCTAACACATTAATTTTTGACCCAAATATACCCTTTAAAAAAACGGAAATATTACCAGTTTTTTTTTTAAATTACGAAAATATACTTATCCACAAATGAAATTCGCAGGTAGGAGTTTGTTTTTTTGTCATCCGCTAATCGCATTCGCGGGTGAGCATTTAAACCGTACCCGCGAATCTTATTCGCGGGTGGAGTTTCACCCAAAAAGTGAAGTTGCTTCTGCTTCACTTTGGAGGGAAAAAGAGAGAATGTTGTACAGAAAGACAAAGAGATGATGATGACGAGTTGAATATATTATAATGGTAGGCCCATTGCAGGAAAAGAAAACATCATTTCCACTCGCGAATGACATTTGTGAACGATGTTTTTTCTACCCACTCGCGAATACCTTTCACGAGTATTATTTTATACCCACATGCGAATTTCATTCGTTGGTAAGTATACTGTGGTACTCTTTTTCAAAAATGAGGATACTTTAGTATTTATTTTTATTTTAAGATATATTTCGATAACAAATTCCTAAATGAGGGGTGGGTAAAACTTTTACTAACGACTTGAGGGACCTAATGGCTTGAAGGTAAAAGTAAAACATTTACTTAGGTGTGACAATCGTGTCGTGTGTAATCGTGTCGTGCCATTAATCGTGTCGTGTCTAAATGGATAAGTTTTAAATGTGTCTCTAAATGTCAGACACATACACGACACGTTTATTAAACGTGACACACGACACGAATAAGACACGAGACAACACGATTAGACAACACACAACACAATAGACACGATAAGACACGTTTAAACCAACACATAATCAACATTCAACACAAATCCAACCGAATCAACACGATTAGACATGGCTAGACACGACACGATTAGACACGACTAATTAATCGTGTTTAAACGTGTGTTTGTCGTGTTTTAGCAGGTTGAATGTGTTTACATACGATTATTAAATCGTGTCTAAACGTATAAGAGTTGTTTAGACATGCTTAATAATCGTGTCATTATCGTGTAAATTGCAGTTCGTTTAATCGTGTCATGCCAGAAATTGTTAGTACTATATTACTGATGAGTTAGTGCCATTAATAAAAGGTTTTGGCAAAAAAAAAAAGTCATTAATAAAAGGATGTCATGTATCTCTTACGGTGAAGATAATTTGACGGGACAACCAGACTTTACCTGCGAAACTATTATTATTTGTAATTTAATCATGCTAGTATTATTTTCTTTTTCTTTTTTATGAATATAAAATTAATCATGACGGGTAACAAAGTGTTTGCACTCAAGTCCACACTACAAATGAAAATTAGCTAATAACTTTTATAATTCTCCAGTAGAAAAAACTAACAATTTATGAATATAGTTTCTTCGAAAGAAATGTATGAAGTTTTGAAAATTTGACATTGATAATCGTCATAATCCGTTAAATGTAAAGTTATAATTTATAACTATAATATTCATATATAACCATATATGCATACACAATACTGTTTGTATATACTAATTATAACCTAAAATCTTTAATTGAAAAATAAAAAGGTGAACCAGAATTTGAATACCATACCATATAGGGCTGGCAATATCTGACACGAGACGATTAAACGACACGACACGATCTGCTTTAAAGCGTATATGAGTTTGACCTTAATGGATCCCGTGTCTAAACAACTCTTATACGTTTAGACACTAAACAACTCAAATCTGCGGATATCTGTATAAACACGATTAAACACAATTAATTATTCGTGTATAATTGTATTGTGTATACATGTGACACGTTTAGACACATTTAAGTATAATAATAATAATAAAATATTAAAATACTCACTTACTTTGTAATATTGAACTATGAAGACCTTACTTTGTATATTTGGATTTGTATATATATGAATTTGTGTATATATATGAATTAAAGCGAATATAAGTTTGAGATTAACGGAACCCGTGTCTAAGCAACTCTATACGTTTAGACACGATAAACGACTTATACGTTTAGACACAAGACATGTTTAGACACGTTTAAAATTTATTCGTTTAGACACGAGACATGTTATGACACAACACGATTATGACACGACACGATTGTCAACCCTAATACCATACTTGCATGCGAAACATGTTAAAATCGTACTTGCTGGATTTTACAACCCTAAAAGGGGTTTATTTTAATTCCCAATTGGAGATCGGCAGACCAATAAGTCATCGGTTCAGTTTCGAGTCAAAACAAGGCCGAACCACCATGGGCCCAAATCCAACTTCATATTTTCATTATAAATCCGTCGGACTTAAGCAGTTATACTAGTTTTCAAAAGAAGGTTATTTTATACGAAAAAATCTACATGGAAACCACTTATTAAATGATAAATTTACCTTGAAGTCATATCATTTTTTGTTCTGACAAAAAATCCAAAATACATTTTCTATACATTAAAAACGAAAAACATTTTCTTAAAGGAAAATCTCAAAAAATATTGTTTTAACAAATTTATATATTCGTTTTAGATTTTTCATGTATTAAATTTATTTCAGATTTTTCAATAAAATTATTTTTTTTCTTATTTTTAAAATAAATAAAAAACAATGACATAAGAGTAATTTTAAAAAATGATTCTTAAATATAAATTCCTTTTTCATACATATAATATTTTTCAGTAATAATTGTTTATCTTATATCATTCGTAATCCAAAAAAAAAAACGTATCATATGACGTTGTGTGTAATATCATATAACAATCTCATTTTATTTCTTTAGGTTTACCAAACTCATAGGCTTAAAAAACTATTTTAATAAGTCCCCTCGGGCCTCGGGATTTTCAATTTTTCAGTGGCATTTGGATATATATTTTTATTTAGAAAAGAAAACAGGTCATCACTTTATTTAAAATAAAAGGAAACTACAAAACTTATCCCAAACTTGTGAGTTATCAGTAAATATGTATCGAAACTTTTTTTTTTTTAACAAATAGGTTGTTGAACTTTTTTAAATAAGCAAATAGGTATCTGCCGTTAATTTCCGTTAAGAATAAACGGAAAATATCACGTGAGGAACAAACGGGTACTTGAACTTACACAAATGAGCAACTAAGTATTTGAATTGATTCGGTCAAACCACTTTATTTTTATATCTATAACAATGTAAGGTTTATATACCAAACATATGCATGACTCAATTCCAGACGTTCTCGGTGCATCAAGAAACACTCTGAGAACGTCTGGAGTTGAGTCATGTATGTGTTTGGTATATAAACCCTACTTTAAAAAAAAAGTGGTTCGATTAAACCAGTTCTGAACCGATTTTTGAACTGGTTCAAATACATACTTGCTCATTCATGTAAGTTCAAGTACTTGTTTTCTCCTCACGTCCTCCTCACGTGATATTTTCCGTTTATTCTTAACGAAAATTAACGGTATGTACCTATTTGCTAATTTTCATAAGTTCGGTTACTTAAATGTTACAAAAAAAATATTTTAAGTACATACTTGCTAATCACACACAAGATCGGATACATGTTTGTAGTTTTCCCTAAAATAAATGGATATAACTTTTATATTTCCACAAAAAGCATAGGGCTTAGCCAAGAAAATTGTGTGATTTATAATATTATTACGTGTCGTAGCGCTTTTCCTCGCCTGTATATATATATATATATATATATATTTGCCTAATCTTCTCTAATCTTCCATCCGATTTCTGCAAAACCACATAACCTAATCTCTAAGGATAAGCATCTCAGCCTCCCAGAATCCGAATCAAACGCCACATGAAAAACGCGAAAATGTCGGAAAGAATCTGCGTCGACTGTCACACAACCAAAACACCCATGTGGAGGGTTGGCCCTGCTGGTCCTCGGGTAAAATTTTTCGATCGAAGTATTCCAATTTTAGGGCTTGTGTGTTCTGGTTTGATCATGCTCTGTTTTTTGTGCAGTCTCTGTGCAATGCTTGTGGGATCAAACACAGGAAAAGGAATCGGTTGCTGCTCGGTCCGTCGAGTCGGGTGTTGAAGAAATCGGAAAGGAGTTCCGATGAGAGGCGGTGGGATTTGAGGGAGGAAGAGGAAGCTGCGATCTTGTTAATGGCTCTGTCTTGTGGGTCTGCTTATGTATGAGTAAATAAGATGAAGAAACAAGAACAAAACACAGAACAGGAGACGATAAAACATCATCTTGATTGGTTTTGCTTTTTGTTCTTCCTCGTCTCTCAGAAACTGGAACTCTGTATATATGCTTGCTGGCTTCTTTTTTCTTACTTTTTTGTGTTTAATCCATAATCAAATGATACATTTTTTAATATCAAACTGTATTTGTAATTTCGGGTTAAAATATTTAGTAAAAAACTAAAATAACTAATTAAGTGCGTAACAATTGAAAAGAGGGCAATAAAAAAAAATTATATACTTGTTGAAATAAGTAGAGTATTAACCAATTGAAACATGATATTAAAAATACACATAAATCCTTTCCGGAGGTTAACTATGATGGATCCTGGCTTTTGGGCCCTGGTAAAGTAGGCCCCATGCCCAAAATCAAGGCCCGCCAAGCAAGAAGCGTGCCACGTCACCAAGGGCGCTCACGGGGAGTATTTTTCCCCTTTCCTGACAGGTTCAAGACTCGATGATTGACAACGAGGGATGGGGTCCACGCCTGAAGTGGAGCTCCGGCACAAGGAACAATCTCACTGAGCACTAGGCATCACACTGTCCAAGGGTATCCCATTCACCCACGTCGGACGCCACCTAGGACAACCAGGGTCAAAGCTCAACCCAACTCAGGTTAAAGGTGAATGCTATAAATGTCTTCACCCCTCTTTATTTCAGACTGATATATGTCACAACACTTACTTACATTTACATATCTTTAACGAACTCCAGCTAACGTAAGCTTTGGGCAAAAAAAAAAAAAACTAACGTAAGCTTTGGATGAGAAACAAAGAATCTAGCCCAGAATTTCTTTATTGTAGGACGTCGAAGCGTCGCGACAGAGTAATCCGAAACACCCATGAGATTAGAATTCAACAAACTACTTCCTAAGAATTGCAAAAAAAAAACTATGCTTATCATTATTTGATTTTCTCCCGCCCCATTGTTTGTTTATTTTTTCCTGACCCATTCTTTAATTAAGTAGCTTCCCTTTATAAAATGTGTGGCTTAGCTTCATCATACACCTAACCTTTTAAAATAATTTGATTAATAAAATTTCAATTTATCCCAACATAATAATAAAAGATTTTACAGGATTTAGCAATAGAAAATGCATTTATTTATGAAAAAAAAATAAGACATTCAACATTATTTTATGAGAGGTCTACTTTGAGTTATATATATAATTAAACACGAATTATTTTTATTGACGACCACCATATATATTCTCGAGATTGCTTCTGGGATTGAACTTGTACTTATTAATTATTATATGATATTATTAGAGTTAGTGCTCCTTGATTTTTTATTATATAAATATATAATAATCATAGTTGGCTTTTTATATTTGTTTTAAAAAAATACAAATGCTTTATAATGATTTTAACAAAAATAAAGATCTCATTTAATCAATTAACTCAACACATAATTCTTTACCCCCCCCCCCCCCCCAACCAAAAAAAAAACTCCCAACACATAACTGCCGAGTTTTATGTTTCTTGATTATATATGGTATGTGTTTGACTGACCAGTGGGCAGTGCAGACCATATAGAACACGTGTTTGTAAATAGGTATTTCAGATATAACTTTTTATTTTAAGTATTTGATATTTTTAATGTGTTACACTGTATTTTAATATGTTTTTTTTAGATGAACTGTAAAAATATGTGTGATATTAAGTATATATATATATATATATATATACTTTGTATTATTATTGTAAATGAGTATATATATTTTGTCTTATTATTATAAATTAGTATATGTAGTTTATCTTTTATTTTAATTTTTTAATGTAATATCTGTATTTTATCTTAATTTTTATATTTCTTTCAAAAATAACAAGTTAAAAAGACAAAATAATACTTTAAGAACATCTATTACCTTAAAATACAAATCTCAAAAATACATTTTTTCCGGATATCTAAAAAAAAAAAGATTCTATTTGCAGACCATCGACTACTTTATACAGACCACTTTTGTTGAAAGACTAAAATGTCCTAATAGCATTTTACATATTTGTCCTTGCCAATTTTAAGAAAATTAATTATTAAATCGACCTCATATTTTCGTAGTTACTAAATCGACCCCCATATTATCAAAATTGTGAAAAATTATGCTTCTAGCAAGTTTTGAACCCTAGACCTTTTACATATTAGCTAAAAGTTTTACCACTATACTAGTAATTCCAATTACTTTCTTATATACTTAAAATATAGTTATTGAAGAAACTCTCATATTATTGTATTAAACATTTCATGTTTATTTATTGATGCTCTTTAGTAATTAACATTTGTTCAACGTTGTTTGTTTAATTATAGTTTTAATTTAATTATGTATCTACTATTCGATTTTTTTTAAAAATGTTTGAAAATTAAGTAATTTTCTAAAATTAATATTTATAGACTACAAGAATACTCATTTTGAAAATATTTTTCAACTATCTCTAAAAAAATCAGAAAGACTATAATATGTACATAATTAAATTAGAACTCTAACACATATGATGCTAAGTTTCAATTTTCCCATCAACCATAAAATTTGGTCAAATTTATAAAAATTACCAACACTACTTTGACCAAATTTTATAATCGATAAGAAAAATGAAACTTAACACCATATATGTCGTTAGAGTTCTAATTTAATTATATAAATACTATAATATTTCTGATTTTTTTTAGAGATGGTTGAAAAAAAATCAAAATGCATATTCCGGTAGTGTATAAATATTATATTTAGAAAATTACTTATTTTCAACCATTAAAAAAAAATTAATCAGTAGATACATAATTAAATTAAAACTACAATTAAACAAACAATGATGAACAAATGTTAAGTACTAAAGAGCATTAATAAATAAACATGAGATGTTTAATACAATAATATGAGAGTTGCTTCAATAACTATATTTGAATTATATAAGAAAACAATTGTAATTACTAGTATAGTGGTAAAACTTTTAGCTAGCATGTAAGAGGTCTATGGTTCAAAATTTGCTAGAAGCATAATTTTTCACAATTTTGATAATATGTGGTCGATTTAGTAACTACGAAAATATGAGGTCGATTTAATAATTAATTTTCTTAAAATTGACAATGACAAATATGTAAAATGTTATTAGGGCATTTTAGTCTTTCAACAAAAGTGATCTGTATAAAATAGTCGATAATCTATAAAGTAGTCGATGGTCTGCAAATAGAATCTCCCCAAAAAATGTATCATCGTGTTGGGCTTGGGCCTCTAATTTTTGGGAACATCATTATCACATGTACACACGTGTCAGGACAAGCTTTCGCTTTTTATTTATTTATTTTTGAAATGGATACAAGCTTTCCTCTTCATCATCATCAACGTTCAAATTTATTTGAACTTCAAAAGTCTCTCAGCTCATCCTTCTTTTCTTTCCTTCCTTCCCCAGAACCTTAAGACTCTCAAAATGTCTAAAGCTTCATCCTCTCAGGTTCCCTTTCTGCAGATGACAATATCAGCACCGAAGGAGACCTCCGTCGAAGACACTGACGATAAAGCCCTCCCACCTAATCTCAGGAAACGACCGTCACTGAAGAAGCCTGTAGAATCTGAGAATCTCTCCAAGAACAGAAACTCCTACCAGTTACCATCTAATGTCGCAGTTTCTCAGAAAATACCGAAAGAGGTAGCTGAGAAGAAGAGTTCGAGAACCAAAAGGCTGAGTCAGGTGAAGACGCCGGAGGGGCTGAAAGTGAAGAAGAAGAAGAAGAAGAAGAAGACGAAGAAGCAGTGTGGGGTGGACGAAGTGGAGGAGACTGCAGAAGTAGGTCAGAAGGTGAAGCGTTTAAGTGAAGTTAAGACTCCTGAAGCGTTGAAGAAGAAGACTAACAAGAAATGATTCCTTATTTAATACAATAATTAATTATGTTAAACCATTTAATTTAGTTAATGATGGATAATTAAGGTACGTTTATGTTAATAATTGTCGTTAATCGACTGCTCGATTCGTATTGTCTATGATAAAAAACGAATTATAGAGATTATAATCAATGCTCTGCTTAATTTGAGACATGCTGTGGGTGGGTGGTTTATTCAAATAACATATTTAAATATGTGAGTTTAAATATTTACATAAATAATACAAATTAACATTATGTACCCTTCTTATTAAGCAAAAACAGAAAATGATTGTTCAAAGTAGTGTTGGAAAGAAGGAAAAAAAATGTTTCGGCTTTACTAAATCATATCACATGTGAATCGTAATTTATTTTTTTAATCGGTTCAGTTAAACCGATTCAAAGTTATATAAACTTTTGAATGAAATATAAAGTGGTTCAATCGAATCATAAAAAATCTGATATATAAGTAGTAAATCGTATAATTTTATGAATAATTTTTTTATATATTATTATTATTTTAAGTTAAAACATTTTATTTATAAATGCTCCTATTATTTTAAAACATTTTATTTTTCAATTTTTTTATGTATTATTATCAAAGTTTGACCTCTAATTACATAATTTAAGATTTTTTTTTGCCTTTTTTCCAGCGAAGTATCCTAGAAGTCCCAATCGTAATCCTTACTTACACCGTGAATGTTAAGAATGAATTTTGATAATTTAAAAGTCATACATTCCTTTTTTTTTTTTTATCAAAAGTCATACATTCCTATTATGTCACTTCCCACACTAAACCAATCATAAACGAACAACTAATAAATTAATTTTTCTAAAAACAATGAAGATTTATGCCGACATACTCTACTCAATTATTATAGTCAAGATTGAACCCAATAATATTTTTTTATATATAATTATGTATTAAAAAATCTCTAAAGGTGACAACTAATCACCCAAAATCAATTACACAACCAAAACTAGCTAACTTTAACAATTCGCAAAACAAAAGAGTCAACAGCGTCTTTTCGGAGTGCATTAATAGTTTCCTTCGGCGGTGAACTATGAATTTCCAACACTTGTCGCTGGTTGAGCGTCATACTCGTCATGATATCCGCTACCGCATTCCCTTCTCGAAAGATATGTCGGAACTTCATTCTCTCGAACTGTATCAATAGGTTCCTGCAATCCGATGATCGATATTAGTTTTTGATTTTGCATATTTTCATCAGAGATTACCTTATGGGCTGAGATAGCGTCCGTCTCAAGGTGAATAGATTTTAGTCCGAGTGACTTTGCCAAAAGCAATATATCTCGGATGACCCAACACTCCGCAGTGAGACTATTTGAGCAGTCCAAATTCCTTGAGAAACCTGCAACCCATTGGCCCCTGTAGTCTCGGATGACCCCACCGGCTCCTGCAAATCCTTGATTTCTCTTAACAGCTCCATCTGTGTTAATTTTAAACCAATCCTTTTTTGGAGGAACCCAACTAATATCAATGGAAATGAACTCATTAGCACTGTCAGTCTCAAGATATACATTTTTGTGAAATTTTGCTTGAGATAGAGATAAAGAATAAACAGAAGAAAAGGCAGGCTTATCATTAAAAATAAGAGAATTCCTATTTTTCCAAATGTTTCATAGTGCATAAGGAAAAAAGTACTTCCACTCTACTCCTTGAATATTGACTTCTGATTCCTGACAACCCTTCTTGATCCACTTATTCAAAGTGTAGTCGAAAGAATGCCCCAGATTTGGCGCATCAGTGACTGAGTTCCACATCTTTTTAACATGCTCACACTCACGCAATGTGTGATCTATGTCCTCCACCCCAGAGTAACAAATTTGACACAGAGGGCTCAAATTGCATCCCCTATGGTTCAATAGTTTGCAGGTGACAAGTCTATCTTTAAGGCACAACCAGATAAAGTACTGAATTTTTGGGATAGTCTGAATCTTCCAAACCCAATCCCATTGATTACTTACCTGACTGTTTGTGTCATGACCTGCTAAAAGAGAGTATGCCGATGCTGTAGTGTAGTTCACCGAGTGAGTGACATTCCAAATTTGATTGTCCGAGGAGACATTGGTCTTGTCCCCTGGAGTACCTTGAAACATGTCCAAAAATTTTATGGGGAAATCAAAGAAGATACTATCTAGATTTCACTCGTCATTCTGGAAGACATCTCCTACCATCAATCTGTCTTCTTCAAAGTTCAGTGGACCATAAATTGCAGCTCTCAGCGGTTGATTACCCACCCAATTATCATGCCAGAATCTAATGTCCCTCCCATTCGCCACCACCCACCCTGATCCTAATTTAAGGGTGTTCATACCTTCGTTAATTGTTTTCCAATTACAATGCGTTTTATTCGTAGTAGTGAGGAAATTTCCAACCCAATAATATACATATTCCATAACACAACCCTTTTGCTTACGATATTAAAATGCGTAAAACAAGGATTTCCTTCTGATAAAATAGCTAGCATACGATATAGTAACTCGTCAGGTTTGACTATACATTATTTCCACATGGTCACTTAGTCCAACTAATTTATGTGTACATTTTTCCACATGAGTTACATAAGAAAAACAACATATAATACTATTTATAATATTATAACGATGTATAAATGCATGATTTACATGTAGGGGTGTCAAAATCTGACTCAACCCGGGTGACCAGTCCACGAGTTGTGTTTGAGTCAGATTTTTTTGATTCATGATTTATTTTGACACGACATATGAATGACTTGTAAAAGTACGAGTCAGGTTTAGGTCAGAAGCATTGACCCACGGGGCAACCCATAACCCGTCTCATTTATATATTCCAGACTATTTTTTAAATTGAAATTGTGGATCGAATATGTCAGACTGACCCGTGGGTCATAAAATCGAACGAGTTAATTTGAGTCAACCCTTACTATTCCTGACAAATCATTCTGACTGACAGATTGACCCATCAACCCACGAGTCATGTTTGAGTTTTAAAAACTAACTCATATTATTACAAATGTCGTGTTTGGGTCAGAGGGTTCCTGACACGACTCATGAGTCGTGTTTCGGTTAGAGAGTCCCTGACACGATTCATAAGTCGTTCTATGACCCGTTTTGACACCCTTATTTACGCACAGCTAAATTAATGTCATATTGGAGTGAAAGAAATTGATATATCGAAGGAGATATAACTTAAAATGGTGTAAGCCTCGTTGTTGTTGTATGACTTTGAGTGCACTCATTGTAGGAGATTCCTATTGCAGAATTAGAATCAAATCAACCAAATATGTACAAATTGTTCAGTTCCTTCACATTTAACAATAGTTTCGAAAAGTCAAAAGGTGGACCTGAGAAATAAATTTTTGATTAAAGAAAATAGGAGATTTGGATAAAATAATTTCAAACTCAGACCCACCCATCCTAACAAATAAAAAACGGAATATATGATGTATTTATAAAAGTTAATTACTTATTTACTAGGTAAACTTTCTAAGAATGGATAATTTGTAATCGATCTAATTTTTGAATTTTTTTTGCTAAATTAAGTAAAGTTGAATTTGGAAACTTCATCAATACTTAAAAAAATGGTGACATAGATATGTATATAATTATAATTTAACTAGTAAATTGTAATTGTTTTAGCAAGAATTGCAAATTTTTGTAAAATTTAATTACCAAATTTTAATTTCAAATGTTTAGCTAGAATTTAGCCCCCAAATTTAAAAGCAAACACTATATAGAATGAAAGTTCACATCACTACTTAACAATAAATTAAATAAAACTAATCAATTGAAATTTAGTGTAAAATTAAATAGCATTTTTGTTGGTAAAAAAACAGATATAAAATTATTTAAATTTCGAAAGATCATGTAGTAAATATATAGTTAACCATATTTGTAATTTCAAAAAATCTAAAACGCATCGTTTACTGCTAAGATATTGTCGCTTGATAACAACTCTGATCAAGTCGTGCTCATTTACCTATATATACTCACATTAGGGCAACATTAAGGAGCCTTCAAAAGTAGCATACTAGAAGTTGACACATTGTTGTTGGTAAGCCACAAATACAATGAATGACCAACTTTCTCACATTTAATAATTAATACCCAACTCCTATAACTCCAATAGTAACGTAATTACCCCGACAGTGTGGTCTAGTGGTTGAGATTGCTGATTCTCAAGTAGTTTGGCTCCAGGGTTATGAGTTCGAATTCACCAAGCAAAATTTGGGTAAATGATTACAAATTTGGGTCTAACGGACCGACCTCTCAATTTTAAACTGCTGATGGAGCTACGTTGACAGAGTCAATGCAAATCACGAATTTCCTAGTAAAAGTTTGAGTGTTGTGGGTCGAAATTCCGAACATACATGATATGTTGGATGAGAGCTTATCACCCCTCAGCCATTTTTTTTATTAAAAAAAATAGTAACGTAACTTGCCACCAAACATTAATAATTAATTATAACCATATTATTAACTTACATTATTTATATTAAAATATGAACTATCATTAATTTCATAATCATTAAAAGCATATATAAATATTGGAACATCTTCATCACCCACCTCCCACACCTGCATTTCTTCTCCACTCAACTTTTGAGAGAGAGAGAGAGGTCTTAGCAATGGAAGGTGGTTCTGTAAAATACTACACAGGTCTGAGAGGTTACTGGAAACGAAAAGGCTACCAGAGGCTCATCACTTCCAGCCGCCGGACCCGAGTTGTGCATCTGGGTTCCGGTCGACGGCGGCAATTCTTCTGGCGGGTTAAGGCCAAGCGACGTATCAAGTTGCGGAAGTTGCTCCGGTCACCCAAGAGTTTCTTCCTATGGCTTCGTGACGCCTACGTGAAGATGATGATGGGGTTCGCCGGCTCACGAGTGTGCGGCGTCGGGTACGGCGGCGCAGTCGCTGACATCGGGATCAGTAACTTCGGGAAGCGTCCGCTCAAGGAGTACGATCAGAAGCTGATAGTGGAGATTTACAAGTCGTTGATGGTGGCACAGGGGCAGCTCATGGTCCGCGAAGCAGGCGATCTTAGCTTGGCTGTAACCGTTGGCCGACAGTAACACGGAGGTTGTCGTTGCACCGGTGATTATAGAAAGTAGAAACTACTGTCTGTAATTAGAGGTGTACGTAGAATCGAATCTCTCGACGGTAATTGGTCAGGAATATTAAATATATTTTATTTTATTTTTGAAGTGTAATTATCACGTTTTGTGACCCCTTGTGTTAATGAAAAAATAAATAAATTTATTTACTATGTGATTCACAACTAGGAGTGTGAAACACTGACACAATTCGTAGGTCGCCTATGTGTCATTTTTATGTCCCAATTTTTGACTCAATGACACGACCTATAAATGACACGTAATAACACTGGTCAGGTTTGAATCAGAAATGTTGACCCACGAGTCAACTCATTATCCGTTCTACTTATATATTTCAGTTTATTTTTTGTTTTTATCGAAATGATGGATCGAACGAGTCGGACTGGCCCGCAAGTCACGGAGGTCGAACGAATCAGTCTGACTCGACCCTTATCATTCCTGACGGTTCATTCTGACCCGCGGTAGACCCATATAGTCAGGTTTGTGCATCAGTATGACTCAACCCTTACCACCAACTCACGGGTCAGGTTTCAATTTTAAAAACGTATTCATATTATTACACGGATCGTGTTTGAGTCAAAGAGTCTCTGATACGACCCATATGTCGATCAATGCTCCAATTTGATAGTTGATACCCATATTCACAACAGCAGATTTCCAGCGCACGTAAAACTTATATAGTTTAAAAAAATTCCGTTCTTTTTCCTAAAAGTCATAATTTGCCTACTATATATCGTTAGGGAACCTCTATTATATGGTAGTAGTGTGCAATTCCGTTACGGATGGTTGTGGTCAGATATTAATACATATTGAAACAGACAAAACATTATTTCATGTTCCTTATGATCCATGTGATTCGGTATCTTTATGTCGTGCTCATATTTGTTTTAAAAAAAAATTGGCCGTGTATTTATATTTTGAGTCATTATAATAATTAAAAAAAATCCTCGACCGGTAATGTGGGAAGTAGGAGTGAGTGCGGGCAGGGTTCTTTGGAATTATTATTTTTTAATTCCAAACTTAGAATTATGAGAAAAAAAATTAGGATTCCATCGAACTCATAACTCCGAAGACAAATCAAGTAGAAATCAGCGCTCTTAATCACTATACTACCACTGTCGGGTTAAATATGACATTAACCCTAAAATTTACGTCAATTTTAAAATTCTCACTTAAAGTTTAAAAATCTCGATAATATTTAGAAATGATGAAAACTCATGGAGATTTTAAATTTTAAGAAAAATTTAAATTTTAAGAAAAATTTAAAATCAGCCTAAAATTTAGGGCAATACCGTATTTTAGCCTGAAATCATCTAACTCAATTCCCTTTTTTCGGCAGTTTTGGTTTGATATGAGTTCCACTCAATCGTGTGCCTTTAACCCATTTACGAAACTTTAAATCATTAGCAAAAGAAAAAAAGAAGACCCTAGATTTGGAAATAGTTTCCAATATAAGCCCATTACTTACCTCTATTAGATTTATGGCCCATTAAAATTGAAATTATATTAAGTATTAATTACATGAGTAAATATCAAATTATTAACTAAATTTGTTAGCGACGGCTAAAACGTTTTGATAAATTGTTAGTTTATTTTATTTTTTCTGCAAAATTCATTATTTTTTATAGTAAAGAATATCCTAAAGTTTTTGATATGATGATAAAATAATTTATGTATATATATATATATTTTAAACAATAACTATAATCCGAAAATATCTATTATTTAATTTTTTCAGAATTTTTTAATTACTTTTTCAAAAAAATCCTATTTTTATCGATTTTTTTTTAAAAGTATGCACTGTGCTACAAAAATTTGAAAAAATAATTATACTGAAAAAATATTTAGCAAAAAATATTTGGACTTACGGATTGACTGCAGACTTATATTTATACGGATTGACTGTAGACTTATATCTCAACTTACGGCAGAGCCCAGTAGTGCTTATATACATTTTGCTAAATATTTGTTTAAAGTTCATTTTTATCGCTATTTAATATTTTCATTTTCGACATTTTCAGACGCCAAAAATGAAGGTCAACAACGGACGGCGAGAGTCTCGATAGAGGTTGAAGGTCGGTGACTCGGTGGTATGTCGTCATAGTTTCCAGGAAAGAGAGGACCGACATAACTTGCTAAAGTACCGAAACTGCCCCCGGGAAGGCTCAAATCCTGTCAAATACGCTTGAAAGGAATGGGTAGAATGGTCAATGACTCAGACTAGGGGAAGAAGTTGAAGAGTAATTGTAATTCCATGGTTTGGTTGGTGTGGAAAGGAGGCATGAAGAAGAATTAATCCGTTGACTACTTCTTCGGGTGGATAATCCTCACCGCATGAACACCTCCATTCTCCCCTAATAATCTGCCTATCACCGTTACTCCGCTCTACCCAATTCGGATCCGAATCGAATCGAATTTCAATCTTCACTCTCATATCATCCCCGAGAGAAATTTAAGTATGGATTTTGGGAAATGGGACTCGGACCATTTCACCTCTACCTCTTTGATTAACAACTTCAAGACTATCAAGTCTCACTATGGTAAGTCCGCCGTGCTTCTCTTTGTAGGATTTCGATTTCCTTGTCGGTGTTTTCAATTGTTTGGTCTGATGGTAGAATTTTGGATGTGGGTTCTGGTCGGATGATGCAGCAGGTCCTGGGTTTGAGGCGGAGGTTGATGACTATGACGAAGATGAAGAGCTGACCTATCCTTGCCCTTACTGTTCGGAGGATTTTATCGATCCTGAATCGGTGGAGGACCATATAACGGATGCTCATCCTTCAAAAGCTGATTTTGATTCTGAGGTATGAATTGTAGCAGTTTACTTTTTTATATTTAATTAATACATAGCATTGTTTTTTCAGTTTTAATTGCTTAGATTGAATTACTAATTGGATACTCAATAGGTGTTTGGATTTGTCAGTTTTACCAGCGATAACATTTACAGAAGATATCATGTTAATTAATTTAACATTTGATTATTGAGATTTTTGCTGTAATTTTTTTTATGTCTACTTTGTTATTGCAGTCATGTCCTATATGTTCAGCAGGGGTAGGGACTGAAATGATTGGGCACCTGTTCTCAAAGCACAGTGACACTTTCGATATATCCTTCAACATTAGCTCTTAGTATCTCTATTTAAGATTTATTTACTTTTATTTTTGTATTGTTGGTTTATGTGTCTAATCTGGTTAGTTGATTGATGCTCCTTGACTTCGTTTTACATAGAACAACTGCTAAAACTCAAGAAAGCTGGATCATATGACAATGAGTTCCATTACGGATCTTCAAGAACTAGTAGAGGTTCGTTTCTCGATAATGATTCTTCCAATGGGGCACTAGATGATTTGCTATCGTTTATATCTGAGGTGCCTCAAAAGGAAGAGGTGCAAGATATAAAATCCAATTCTTCAGGTTACTCTAAGGATAGGTTGTCTGTTAGTAAAGACTCAAAAAGGTATGCAAAATGTACTTTGTTAATTGAAATTCATGTCTATAAATTTGCTTTGCTATATTTTAACTTGTGATGCAAAACCTAAAAATATATGATTGAACGCAATAATTTCAGTGATGCCTGAGCATTTCTCATGTGTTATCCATGCTAAATGTGACTATCTTGATACTTGTACTATATCAGTTATATCTGTTCCTTAGATTGTTAAAATGTTCATACATTTCTCTGATGAATTAGTTGACATACAGTTACAGTCATCTGTAATCGATAAAAAAGTATCAATGAAGAAAAAGTAGACTAGCTTTAGCATTCCGAAAAAAGCACATATGGTAAAATTGATAAAAGTATATTAAATTGTGTTGATCTTTGAAGAGGATGTGGGCGGGGGCTGATCATGGACGGACCGGGCCGGTCTTGAAGGCAAGACCGAGACCGAAATTTCGGTTTTGCCTTATGGAGGACCGAGACCGACCTCGGCCAAAAAAGCTCGTCCGAGTTGGTCTTTCTTGACTCGGGACGGTCTCGATCCTGGACCAAATCTGCACATAAAAAAATAAAAATTGAGCTCACGGTATTCTTTAGTAAAAGGCAAAGAATAGTTCACCTCTAAAAAAAACTATGAACTCATGGTATTCTTTAGTAAATTTATCAGGATGTAGCTTTTATAGAGATAGAAAACCTCCAAAATTCACATTCTTTTCGGTGTGGTATTATGAAAATCTCAAATCCACCTTCGGTCCGGGCCGGTCCTAAACGGGCTTTCGGAAAACCTGCCCGCTCGGTCTCGACCCTAGTCGGTCCGGTCTCGGCCCGGTCTTGTTGGGAATTCGGTCCAACCATTTTTTTTTATCACCCCTCAATTATGGCATGACTTTATTCACTTTCTCTAAATTTTGAGTACATGTGAATTTGTGAAATGAATGAACCAGTTGTGTCCCTGTATCTGATTATGGGTCTAGTGCCATTTCATTAGGAGACAACCAACTTGAAATGTGTGAACAATTTAGCCATAATTGCATTGTGAAGGTTTTTTCTGCATGCATTTCATATGATTTCTACTTAAAAACATGTTTTGGTGTGGTTCTTGCTTGCATAACTTTTGCATGGAACTGTAAGCAATGAAAGTTAAGTGCTTCTAAGAATCATGCTTTTACATTAAAATGCTCTGCAGATTATCAGTTGGTTCTTGTCTGTTTGTCTGTTGCTGCTTTTCTAAGATGTTTGCTATGTTCACTGTGTTTAGGGTTGTTCTTCATGCTCCTATAACCGAGGAGACAGCCTTAGAAGATGAGGAAGATAAATCAAGACGCCACTTTGTACAGCAATTAACATTCTCAGCCTTATTTGATAACGATTTTTGAAGGAAGTGATAATAGAACAGTGTTGTTAGCTTAGTTGGTGATAACTGTCTTTGATTCATAAGAACATCAATTTTATTTGATCATGGTTTGCTATTTATTTATACATGTTTGGATTCTACAATGCTAATGCGCTGTCTAGATCATTATTTTGTTAGTGAATAAATAAAAGGGTTAATAGGTCCAATAGTACCATAAGTTTGGGTCATGTGATCGGATGGTACCCCTATGTTGTTTTATGGTACCATAAGTTTCGCAATGTTGTTATTTGGTCCAAATTACTGTTGCCGTCAATATTAACTAACGGAATGCAGACGTGGCACTGATGTGGCAATTAAAAAATACAAATAAATAGGAAATATAATAAAAATCGAAAAAAAAAAATTATAAAAAAATTCAAAAAATATTTTAAAACTTTACATATTAATAAAATGTATTTTTTATAAATGTATTTTTTTTTTAAAAATCGAAAATTTGAAAAAAAAATTAGGTTGTACCCTTGGGGTCCAATTGACCCAGTCAAGGGTCAAACCCTGGGCTGGGTTGGACCCCCACCAGGTCGCCTGACCTGGGCGACCAGGTCGCCTGTCAATTGGACCCCAAGTTAGTTCGACCCTTGGGGTCCAATCGACCCAGCCAGGGTCGAACCCAAGGCTGGGTCAGACCCAGACATGGTCGCCCAGGTCAGGCGACCTGGTAGAGATCCAACCCAGCCCAGGGATATAAAAATACATTTTATTAGTATATAAAGTTTTAAATTTTTTTATAATTTTTCCAATTTTTTTAAAATATTTTTTCCTATTTTTTTAAATTTCCCTATTTATTTTTATTTTTTTTTAATTAAATATTATATTATATATCTACGTGGTGCTGATGTGGCGCTGGCGTGGTGCTGACATTGACCATTTAACAGAAAAATCTAACGGTTGACTAACATAGTACCATAGTACAACATGCTCCAAACATAACAGACCATTTAACCACATCAAAAAACATATGGTAACATCCGATCACATAACCCAAACTTATGGTACTATTGGACCTATTAACACTAAATAAAAAAGAAAGTGAGCAATTTAGGAAATTCATGCAATCCTGTTTTCTTTTCCTTTTTAATAATTTCAGGTTGGATGAAAATGCTCTCAAGAGGAGTTCAGAGGGAAATTTGAGTCTCCATTATTTTTTCTTTTATAAATGTTTTTTTAATAATATATATTAGGGGTGATAAAAAAATATCGGTTGAATCGAATTCCGGATAAGACCGACCCGACTATGGCCGAAATTGAACGAGTGATTTTTTTTCCAAAAGCCCGACTAGGACCGGACCGGCCTTGAAAAAAATCGTAGAAATTCATGGTGTAACCCTTGAAACACTAGTAATTCATGATCTTGAAGTATTCAACAACCCTTGGATCGGTCTCATAAGGAAAATGCGACGGAAGACGAGGAGCGAGCGAGTTCAAGACCAATATTTAAGTGATTTTTTTTTGTCAATCCAAGTGTGTTTTTTACCACAAATTTGGTCCAAAACCGAGACCGGCCCGAGTCAAGCAAGACCGATTTGTGCGTGTTTTTTTTTTGTCAAAGTCGATCTCGGTTTCGGTCTTACAAATGTCAATATCAAAATTTCGGTCTCGGTCCTGCCTCTAAGATCGGTCCAGCCCACCCATGATTAAGCCTAATATATATGTTGAATGAAAAGTGAATCAAGTAAGGTATATGGAAACCTTTATAAAATGATTTTTTTTTATTGAAAAAGGAATCTACATTTTTTTAATTTGTATTATAGCATTTAAGAATTCAGAAAATTTTAAATGAAAAGGCAGTCATCTTAGTGGATTTTTTTTTTTTTTTTTATTTAACTTAATTACTCCATATATAAGGATATGTTGTTGTTTTTTTCTAAAAGATTAAAAATATTTTTTTATATAAAAGACAACTAACTGGTAAAAATCTTTAAACGAACAATAATATACACACTTAAAAAAACGTGGTTACAATATTATCAGTCTTAATTTTATTTCTTAAGTTTTCGAGTGGTATTCCAAATGCATTACAAAAATATTCATCTGGAATCAGATGATTCAGCTTGCTTTGTATTGAACACCCTAAACCACATATCAATTGTGCCACTCTTTCCATTTAGATTCTGCACCACAGCAAATTCAATACCCTCCATCTCCACTACTTTTCTCAAATTTTGATACGATGAAGTGGAATCATTTTTTTATTTTGAAAAGTAAGTATATTTATAAAACAAAATAAAAAAATAAGTATAAAAAAAAAGTAGGTATACACATATTTGAGAGCATACGAGTTGTGCTAAAAATACGTACAACTCGCAACTTATGGTAGTTATACCATAAGTTGTACTATTTTGTGCACAACTCGTTACCCTCGGTAGCATCTTAAGTATGTTTTTTTTTTGACGAATTATGTTTTGTTAAAAATTAAATTATGTATCTATAAAAAAATGTAGAGTGATTAGATATTTGAATAGTAATTTGAACGACATAAATAATATTAAATTTAGACTTACAAATTGATCATAACTTCAGTCCTAAGTTGAGATTCAAAAGTTTGATCTGAAAAAATTCAACTCATACCCCTTCAAAAATTAGTGTGTTTAGTTTCGACTTAAATGGTGTCAGAGTAAGTTTTTTTAGGTCAATTTTTTAATATCAACTTATAACAAATTGTATGATTAATATGTAAGTTTAAACTCAATACTGCTTAAGTCGTTCGTATTGCAATTCAAATTTTTAGTCACTTTAAGTTTTCCTTATTTTTTAATATATATATAATTTAATTTGTAACCAAATATCGTTCACCCAAAAAAAATATTACCTAACACGTTACCATGTAAGGAGTTGTGTTTTTTTAACTCGACTCACAAACTCTTATATGCATATATATATATATATATATAATTTTCTAAATATATTTTTATACTTATTTTTCTAAATATATTCACCCCCCCAAAAAAAAAAAAAAATTATTGATGGGTTATAAATATTGGACTAGGCTGGGCTTAATATTCGGCCCAGATAAGCCTTTTGGACTTCACCCTTTTTAGGCCCAGCTAGTTACAGGCGTCGCCTGTGTCTTCACAGACGGAGGCGTCGCCCTTGAAGACATGCCCATTTAGGCGTCGCCTAAATGGGGTTCGCCAGAAAGCATTTCAGGACCAGTTTCAGTGGATGACAGTGCATTCACTGTCCACCTTAGATGGTGCGCCTGCACACCTATGACTTAGGCCGGCTGACTTTAGCATGCCTAGGATTAAACAAATACAAAGGAGGATCTACAATAGAGTAGCCACTAAAAACGAATATGCAGTAAAGTAACTATGGTCAATGCTTCTGAGGACAGCTAGGATGACTAAGGTAAAGTCTGACTAAACCATGGTTACAGGTATGAAGTACTATAAATAGCTCATCATCATCCTCATTACAGACTAAGTATTCTCTGAAACAGAAACCTTACATTCACATATTACAAACAAACTCCGACTGACTTAATCATCGGAGGGGAAACAACGGGACTTCCCGGGCTTTCCTTTGTGCAGGTATACGGAGCGGGTATCCGAGACGGGAATACGGTGTACGTGATCCAACACATTGGCGCCGTCTGTGGGAACCATTGAGCGAAAATCAGCCATGGCTCCACCAACAACACGAGCAAAGACCATTCGTGAAGTGAATGATGAGGACTCGCTCCAAAACCTGCAGCAGCATTTGGGACAGACCTCATACATACCAATACAAATGGTGCGACCTAGGTCTGTGCAGCAAGAAAATATTCAGGCGGAAGAAGTGCCTCCTGAAGAGCAGAGGTACGACAACGACACACCTCGAGCGGCGCAGTCTCGCATAGACTCGTCGTTCGCCAGAGCGCCGCCTCGACAAGTGGACATAAATGCAGAATTCATCCAGACACCAGCGTTCATGATGGCTCTCGATGAGCTCTTGGACAGAAGGGATCAAAGGACAGCTGCTCGGGCAGCTCAAAGAGCAAGCGCCCAGGCGGTGCATGAAGCCACATCAAGGCCAGCAGGCGCACCAGCAAATCCATCACCTGAGACGTTTCCTGTGGCAGGCATGGGGGCAGTAGGGGCTATTGTACCTGTGGCGCCTGCTCCAAGGATGTTAAGTGAAGACAGGGTCAAAGAAATCGTAGCTGAAACGCTAAAGGAGCAAAAGAATCGAACCATGCCTCACCTTCGAGACAGGTCGACGCATCCGTTCGCCCCAGCGATATTATCGGTGGCACTACCAGCACAGGTGCAGCCGACTTTTCGCATAGATACGTACAATGGGGATACTGATCCGGTCTTCCACATACAAAGACATGAAAATTCTTTGTTGGGAAGAACAAGTGAGGAAACTCATTTGGCGTTGCTATTTCCAGCTACTTTGGGCGATGTGCCTGCACATTGGTTTTTCAACCTACCCAAGGCATCAGTAAACTCGTGGACAGAGCTGAAGCACAAGTTCATCGTACAATACATGGGAGGGCGTCGCCTACTAAAAAGTGTGGGAACGCTCGATCATATCAGGCAGGGGGACCAGGAAAGTTTGGGCGACTTCTATTCTCGATTCAACAGGGAATTGGCTGGAATTGATCAAACCATCACGCAGGGAGAAACCATCCGAGCCTTCATAAGAGGATTGGGCCCAAAGGGATCGACTTTGTACGACAGTTTGAGTGTCCTACCAGTCAACACCGTGGAGGAAATGGCAGACAGAGTCAAGTCTTACATAGACTTAGAGATTTCACGAGAAGGAAGAAAGATCCACAAAGAAGCGTCCAGAAAAGAGCATGCAGAAGGAAAAAGACCAGAGCAACGCTCCTCAAAGCATGATGAGCGAAAGCATGAGGATAAGCGTCGCTCTTTCGGACCAAGGCCTGCTAGAGAAGCTTTCCAAAGCTACACCCCCCTGAATAGGGAAATTTCCATAATTTTAACAGAGATGGAGAAGAAGAATTGGGCGACGCCTCCTCCACCAAGGAAGCCAGACGCGGTTATGGGAAATAATCCTAACCAGTATTGCAGATACCACCGATGTAAGGGCCATCATACGGACGACTGCTATATTTTGAAGAAAGATATAGAAAGGTTGATCCAACAGGGGCACTTGAAGAACTTCTTGGCCCGACGCCAAAGGAGTAGGAGTCCGAGGAAGAGGGCGTCGCCTAGGAATATGCCACATGGGGTAGGGCCTAGCAACAAGGTGGATGATTTGAACATGATTAGTGGAGGCTTTACCTCGGGTGGAGAAACCTGTTCAGCAAGGGAGGGATACGCTTCCCAAATGTCTGGAACCGACAAGCTAGGAAAACGACCAAGAGAGGAGGAGGAGGTGATCATTTCCTTTTCAGAAAAGGAAATGGGACATGTCACTTCTCCTCATGATGATGCCTTGGTGATTACAATGGGCGTCGATCGATTCAACATGAAGAGAATTTTGGTGGACTCAGGAAGTTCAGCTGATATCCTATTTCTGGATGCATACAAACGAATGGGAAGAAAGGAAAAGGATCTGAAAAAGGTCAACTTTCCTTTGATGGGCTTCGCCTCGCACACCACCTACCCGGTAGGAGCAGTGACTTTGCCGGTCAGCTTGGGCGAAGGATGGCAAGTTTTGAACTTCGACATCACTTTCATTGTGGTGGACGCCCCAGCATCTTACAACGCCATTTTGGGAAGATCGACATTGAGCCCAAACAAAATGGTACACTCCACGTATCATCAGTTGTTGAAATTCCCTACACCCTATGGTGTAGGGGTTGTGAAGGGAGACCAACCAGCGGCACGAAGCTGCTATGTCCAGGCGACGCGTCGCCACTTCAAGAAAAAAGAATCCTTGGCAATCCAGACAGAAGAAGATCCAAGGGAGGAAAGGAGTCGCCCTCAACCCGTGGAAGGATTGAAGAAGGTGGAGATTGATGGTAAAGGGAAGGAAGTATCTATTGGAGCGACGCTCGGGGAAGATGAAGCTTCTGCTCTTTCGATGCTCCTGGTGGAGTTCAAGGAATTATTCGCTTGGAAACCAAGCGACATGCCGGGCATCAGCAAAGATGTCATTGCCCATGAACTCAATCTAGACCTAAATATCAGGCCTATTGCTCAGAAGCGACGCCCTGTAGGTGAGGAAAAGGCGATTGCCATCAAGCAAGAAGTAGGAAAGCTCATTGAAGCAAAGTTTGTGAAGGAAATCAGGTTTCAGACCTGGGTCGCCAACCCTGTGTTGGTGAAGAAAAGCAATGGGAAGTGGAGGATGTATATTGACTATCGCGACTTGAATAAAGCATGTCCGAAGGATTCTTATCCTTTGCCCAGAATCGATCAATTGGTCGACGCCACTTCTGGACACGAGCTACTCAGCTTTATGGATGCATATTCTGGTTACAACCAAATACAAATGGCGGATGGCGACGCTCAACATACAGCTTTTTATGCGGATAGCGACATATATCATTACACGGTGATGCCTTTTGGTTTGTTGAATGCAGGAGCCACTTATCAGAGGATGATCAACAAGCTTTTCGACGGAATGATAGGCGTCACCATGGAAGCATATGTTGATGACATGCTAGTAAAATCCATAAAGAGTGGGGACCACGTGGAGGACCTGAGGAAAACATTCGAAAGAATGCGCCTTCATCAAGTTCGCCTGAATCCAGCAAAGTGTGCTTTTGGCGTTCACTCGGGAAAATTTCTGGGATACATGGTAAGCCAAAGAGGAATAGAGGTCAATCCTGAGAAGCTGGAAGCCATTGAAGCCATGAGGAGTCCAACTTGCCACAAAGAAGTGCAGAGTCTGAATGGAAGATTGGCGGCGCTTAGCCGTTTTCTGGCAAAAGCAGGCGACAAATCACTCCCTTTCTTCCAGGTGCTAAGGGCCAACAAAAAATTTGAATGGACTGGTGAATGTGAGCAGGCTTTCCAGGACCTGAAAAAACATCTCAAGACACTTCCACCTTTGGCGAAGCCTTCCAAAGGCGACGCTCTTTCCTTATATTTAAGTATTACACCAGTCGCTGTAAGTTCAGTATTGGTCAAGGAAGTAGGAAAAGGCCAGGTGCCAGTGTATTATGTATCGAAAGTACTTGCAAAATCTGAAATAAACTACTTGGAGGTTGAGAAGTACCTTTATGCGTTGGTAGTATCAGCAAGGAAGCTACGTCCTTATTTCCATGAGCATGAAATTACGGTTTTAACAAATCAACCGTTGAAACATTTTCTACAAAAACCAGATGCTTCAGGAAGAATGGTCAAATGGGCTATCGAATTAAGCGAGTTTAGAATTAAATTCGCCCCTAGAAACGCCATTAAGGGTCAGGCATTGGCAGATTTCATTGTGGAATCCACATGTCCTCAACCAGCGACGCCTAAAGAAAAAGAAAAAGAAGAGAATCCTTGGATACTTCACACTGATGGATCCTCATCAGACGATGGCTCGGGGGCAGGATTAGTGTTGACACCACCAGATGGAGGAACACCGTTAACATATGCCCTGGTCCTCACTTTCAAAGCTACTAATAATGAAGCTGAGTATGAGGCGTTGGTTACGGGATTGCGATTAGCAAAAGGATTGGGAGTCACCTCTTTGCATGTGTTTTGTGATTCACAATTGGTGGTCAACCAAATAAAAGGGGAATATATGGCTAAAGGAGAAAAAATGAAGTTATATTGGAAAGAGGCTATGGCGCTGGTAGCAGGATTTAATAAATTTCAGATTGAAGCCATTCCCCGAGAAGCGAATCAAGAAGCAGACGCCCTGAGCAAATATGCTTGGCAGGCGACGCCTAGGCAGGCCCATTTCATAGAAACCAACCATGGAGAGTGTGTTAGCTTTTATTGTGCTAACATAAGTATCACTGTTGACTGGGCGACGCCTATTCGATCTTATTTGGAATCAGGAGTACTCCCCACTGATGAAGTTCAGTCCAAAAAGATTGTACGTTTAGCACCTAGTTTCCGAATAATCGATGGACTAATGTATAAGAAGGGTTTCTCCACGCCCTATCTCAGATGCGTCGCTCACCCGGAAACGGTTACCATTTTAAGAGAAGTCCACGAAGGATACGCGGCCTGTCATGAAGGGGCAAGGTCGATTGTGAGGAAGATTCTGAATCAAGGTTATTATTGGCCTACAATGAATCAAGAGGCGACTGCTTTGGTTATGAAGTGTGAATCATGCCAGAAGTATAGTCCGAAGATAGTTCGTCCACCAGCAAGCCTTACAAGTATATGCGCAGCATGGCCATTTGCACAGTGGGGAATCGATTTGGTAGGACCATTGCCAAAATCCAAGCAACGCACCTATATAATAGTCGCCATCGACTATTTTTCAAAATGGATTGAAGCAAAGGCGATGTCATCAACCACCGAATTTCAAGTCATCAAATTTATTAAGTCAAGAATTGTTTCTCGATATGGAATCCCGAGTGTGTTGGTCAGTGACAATGGCCCACAATTCGCTGGAAAAGAGTTAAAATGGTTTTGTGAAGAGTTAAAAATTGACCATAGGCATGCTTCAGTAAAACATGCGCAGGCCAATGGACAGGTGGAGGCAGTGAACAAAACAGTCTTGAATGGTTTGAAGAAAAGACTAGACGCCTTGGGAGGAAAATGGACAGATGAATTAGAAAACGTCTTATGGGCGTTGAGAACAACACCAAAGAAAGCAACTGGAGAGACGCCATTTGGATTAGTTTATGGGTCAGAGGCGGTTGCTCCAACAGAAATAGCTGTTGAGTCGCACAGGGTAAGCCATTATGACACACTGGACAATGAGGATCAAAGGCGTTTGGAATTGGACATGGTGGATGAAAGGCGATGGGCTTCAGAAGAAATTCAGGGGCGTATGCGATTGGCTACGGCGAGATACTACAATAGGAAAGTATCATCTCGCCAATTTTTTGTGGGGGAGAGGGTATGGCGTAGGCACGAATTCTCACACCAGGATAAAGTAAACAAGCTGTCACCCAAATGGGAAGGACCCTACAAAGTCATCGCCATTCCTCACCCAAACGCATATGTGTTAGAAGATTTAGAAGGAAAAGTGTTGAAGAATACTTTTAATGCTGAGCATTTGAAGAAATTTTATGCCTAATGTTGAAGGTGTTCATAGCATTTGAAAAAAAAAAAAATTATACTTAAATGTCGAAGGCAATGTATGAAGTATTGTTGAAATCAAGGGGTGTTATATGTAATGGCCATTACCAAACCTTGAATGAAATGGCGATTGCTGAAGCTTTGATGAAATGGCGATTGCTTAAACATTGGATGAAATGGTGATGATTTAAAATCTGGTTTAATGGCGATTGCTCAATATTCAATCTGGTGGCGATTACTTAAACATTCAATTAAGTTGTTCATTAAGTTGATTAAATGGCGACCACTGGAAATGGTTATCTCAAGTTATTGGCGATGACATTCAAACAAAAGCTTATTGGCGTTTGCTTAAGTTTTGATAAATGAGATAAGACTTGTTATTTTAACAAGTAGGATAAAAATAAAACTAAGTATGAAATAAAGCTAAGTATGGAAAAACACACACACTGCATATGGAAATAAAGGATTCATAATAGCAACGGCGAAGCGTTGCAAAACTGTCTTTACAAAAAAGGCGAGTTGAAAAAGAAAATAAAACTAAGGAAGAGTTGAAGGCGTTGTCTTTGGAGAAGTGCCAGGAGCAGGCGTCTCTGAATTTGTCTCGACAGGCACTGGTTCAGGAGGCGACTCTGTTGGAGAAGAATCACCAGAAGAGGAGCTGTCATCGCCAGTCTCTTCATCACTTCCAGCCAACGCCTCAGCTTCTTCTTGAGCCTTCATGGCGAGGTACCCAGATAGAAACTCCAACTTATCCAAGGGAAAGTTGGGATCCACCTTATCCAAGGGAAAGTTGGGATCCACCTTACGGATATCCTTTTCAGCCTTCTTGAAGATGGCTAAAACGCCAGTACGGTTCCACTCGATGGCAGCCTTGGCGAAATCTGGACTTGTGCGGAAGGACTCCACAGCTTCTTCCAGACGTTTGGGCAGTTCAGCCTTGAGGTGTTCCACCTCCTGAGTGGACTGAGACGCCTCCTTAATAGCCTGCTCGGCTTCCCTTTTGGCGTTCTCTGCTTCCTTGAAGGCGTTGTCCTTGTCTTTCTTGACAAGCGCCATCTCCTTCTGGATCTTGCTGAGGGAAGCCTTCATGGCGTTCTCCCTATTCTGCGCATCCCTCAGTTGATTGGCGAGCTGTTCCTTATGGACAAGGTCAGCCTCCAACTCCTTGCGAGCTGCTTCAGAAACAGCGAGGCGATGCTGCAGCTTCTCCACCTCAAATTTCTCCTTCTCAGCCTGGCGAAGGCGGGCCTGGTCCTTCTCTCTTTCCTCAGTTAGGCCCATAAGAGTGGCGCCCATCTTCAGAGCAGCAGGAATGATCTGAAGAATAAACAAGGAAAAGTTAGGAAAAAATACAACTATGAAAGTAAAAGCACTAAAGGAAATTGGCGTTTACCTGACTCTGTATTAAAGAGAGGGAATGGCGAACCAAACCCTCTATGGCTTCAGTCTCCAGGTTCAAAGGCCCTCTATCAGCAGGGGGCAAGCACCCGAGAGAAGGTGAAGACTGAGGTTGGGGTCGATGCTGGAATGACCCGCCATCAAAGAGGTCTGCTGGAGCTTTGTGCAGGGGACCCATGGCGCTTTTGGATTGGCGATGGTAGCCTGATCCAATAGCTCTCGCCTGACGTCAAAAGCAGGCCCCTTGAATTGAAGAAGGTCATCTGGGCGACGACGAATTAAAGGAGAAGGAGGAGGTGATGGCAAGGAGTCGTCGCCAGGAGAGGTATCCACCAGGATTACTTCCTTTGAAGAGGAAGGTACATGGCGTGGAGGGGTTGGCGTCTTCTGTATTGAAGGAGCAGCAGGCGTCGCCCCTGTCGGATCAAAGGAAGGGTCAAATGGTCCCTTCTTAACAACACCCGAGTGATACTCGGTGTAGGTCCACATGATGCCACCATAGGCTAAGACTGGAGGACCCCACTTTTTTGTGAACAAAACATTATTCCTATTACTAGTGACGCTGTTATTTACCCAGTGAGATTTAGGAACCGCACCTTTAAAGGCTTCGACAGCGTCGTTGGTGTCGTCGCTGAAAAGCTCGGCAGGAGCTTTAAGAGGATCCAAGGAATCCTCCATAGGCTTCGCCTTTTTCTTGCCCTTGGAGGAGTTGTGCCCTTTGCGCTTTTTGGAGCCCTCCGGAGCGTCGCCTTTAGGCTCCTTAGCCTTCTTCTCCTTCGTTTTCTTCTCCTTGGGCGCCTTTTTCTGGACAGGCGTTACAAGGTGAGAAAACATGGCAAAATCCCTATCTGCAATAAGAAAAGGAAAGGAAAGTCATTTACCGGAAAGAAAGGCAGAAGGCGACGATCTATTATGGAGACGCCAGCATCTTCTAAGTCGGACTCACAGATCTCTTTGGAGATTATCTGCGCACGCCCTCCTTGATGATCCAAGTAGATGGCTGTCATGGCGTCCATTTCGGCGGAGGAAAAATCCTCGACGCCTGGAGCTAGATCTCTGCCACTTTTGGTCGTCACCAGACACCATGGAACGCCTCCTTGAAAGCAAAAGTAGGCGTTCTTCCAATTGCTATTTCGGGATTTGTAACCCGTGACTAAGGGACGAGAAGCGTCCCAATCCCACTCTTTAATAGGGGGCGTCGCCCTAGTTGTGAAAAGGCGAACGCCATATCTATTTGTTTCTAACCTATAAAAACTACGAAAAATGTTTAAAGAATACTCCCACCCTCTACGAAAGCAAAGGACCCTAAAACCTATCCAGGTGTGAAGGGCGTTGGGAGAAAGTTGGGTGGGAGAGATGCCAAAATGGCGACACAACTCCACTAGAGGAGGACAGTAGGGGAATCTTAATCCCGCGGTGATTTGAGAAGGGAAAATAATCTCCTCGCCTTCCTTGGGATGACATATAGGGTGAGGGTTTTCAGGATCCGCATCATCTGGGATGGGATACCTGGGGGCTTGGGCGTCGCCCAAGCCCGCCTCAGCCACTGCTTGTTCGAAAGAACGTGGAGTGAGGAGATTTGGTTTAAGGTCAGAGAAAGGCGAAGGAAGAAAGATGTGGTTACCTATATCAGAATCAGACGCCATTCTTCTATAAGACCGAATGACGCGGAGATGATGAGCGTTTAGAGCGAGGGGAAAGCACCGAGCAATGATGAAAGGCGAAGGTGTTTCGGAAAAGAAAGGCGAAGGCGTTTTGGAAAGGCGAAGGCGTTGGAGAAAGAAAAGGCGATCGGAGAATTGACCGGAGTTTGGCCGGAATTCTAGAGAGAAGGCAGAGGATTTTTAGAGAGAGAAAGCTTAAGGGGGAGTAAAAATATTAAATGAAGGAGGGGTGGGGGTATTTATAAGGGTTTGAAGGAGGCGAACCGTTTCGTAGGCGAGGAATTTACGGAAATACCCCTACGAATTATAAAGGCGAGCGGTTACTAAAGTGGAAATGACTATTTTACCCCTCCAAACAGAAACGGTCACAGCGTTTCCCGAGGCTTCTAGAAGATCCCGCCAAAATTCAAATTTCAAATTTGAATTGTAACGGAAAAGTCGCCCAGTGCATGATAGACACGTGGATGACGGTTACGATAAGTATGGTTACAGGCGACGCCTAAAAATAGAAGAAGCATCTTCTAAGCGAATTGGCGTCGCCTATAAATGGAAAGATATTAAGAAAACGACTTTCAGAAGGAGTTTAAATTCTCAAATGAGCGTCGCTCATTTAAGACTTCGGGGGCAGATGATGGGTTATAAATATTGGACTAGGCTGGGCTTAATATTCGGCCCAGATAAGCCTTTTGGACTTCACCCTTTTTAGGCCCAGCTAGTTACAGGCGTCGCCTGTGTCTTCACAGACGGAGGCGTCGCCCTTGAAGACATGCCCATTTAGGCGTCGCCTAAATGGGGTTCGCCAGAAAGCATTTCAGGACCAGTTTCAGTGAATGACAGTGCATTCACTGTCCACCTTAGATGGTGCGCCTGCACACCTATGACTTAGGCCGGCTGACTTTAGCATGCCTAGGATTAAACAAATACAAAGGAGGATCTACAATAAAGTAGCCACTAAAAACGAATATGCAGTAAAGTAACTATGGTCAATGCTTCTGAGGACAGCTAGGATGACTAAGGTAAAGTCTGACTAAACCATGGTTACAGGTATGAAGTACTATAAATAGCTCATCATCATCCTCATTACAGACTAAGTATTCTCTGAAACAGAAACCTTACATTCACATATTACAAACAAACTCCGACTGACTTAATCATCGGAGGGGAAACAACGGGACTTCCCGGGCTTTCCTTTGTGCAGGTATACGGAGCGGGTATCCGAGACGGGAATACGGTGTACGTGATCCAACAATTATCTTGCTTTCTAGAACGATTTGGGAAATTATTTGAGACCGTTATTGAAAATGATATAATGTCCATCCATTTATTTAGGTTTTAGAGAATTAATAATATATTATTCATATAATTACCACGTGCCCATATTCATTAACATTCCCCGGACACCAAGTCAGACCAATAATAATAATATAAAATAGCTATGATGTACGAAACTACCAGCCTTTTTTTTGGAAAAATAGCATTGAATTTTAAGTTTGTAAATTAAAACTTTAGACAATTAATTATCTTCTAAACTCCGAATAGAACTATCAATTTCGAACCCGATGGGTCAACCGGATTGACAGCTCGAACTCTGACGGAGCGTTTCTTTCATGGAATTCGGAATAGGAAATATGAATAGGGAATAGGAATAGGGAATAAGGAATAGGAGATAAGAATATGAAGTTATTTCTTTGGTGGAATGAAATGAAATAAAGAATTCTGTTGTTTATTTGGTGGAATTGTATATGGAAAGGGAATGTAACGTGGTAAAATGACATATTTGTCCCTCCTTGTATATGTATAGTATATAATATATATATTTTGTATTAATTAATTTTAAAATTAAGAATAATAAAAACTTATAATATAATTAATTAATAATTAAAAAAAATAACTTATTTAATTAAAATAAAATTGTTGAATTAATATAAATTTTAAAGTAAGGGCATTTCAGTCATTTCGCCTCCTATTCCTCATTCCTAGCGCGCCCGACTTAGGAATTCCGAGCTTTTCACACGGAATGTCTAAGCCTACCCCCGCCCGAAATCCGTAAGCCAAATTTTTGCAATTCCGCGAAAAAAACAACTTCTTACGAAATTCGTAAGCCGAATTCTTTTTCCATTCCGTGAAAAAGAACATGCCACGAAGATTTTATGGAAGTATAAATCAAATAGATAGATATTAGATAGTGACGTGTAATAAATATAACAATAATTTTATATATTAATATATAAAAATGAAAAAAATTAAATAGTAAAATTAAACTCTGAATCGGTGGGGACCAGTTGTGGCGAATCGTCTGGTCCAGGAAGAGAGAGACTGTATATCTAATCATGTATCGATACGCAATCTATATATACATACACACCTCTATCATTATTTATTATATATCACATCAATAAAGATTAGAGAGAGAAGCAACAGAGTAAAAATGAATATCCCTTCTTCTCCGATTCCTCTCGATCTCATCGAACCTTGCATCTGAAATTCCTCTCCTTTCTACAGCCAAACCCTAACAGTTCACCTTCTTCTGCAACCTGCACCATCACGCGCTTTCTCTCTGGCCATGCGACGCTGGTTCTCGGAAATCTCCCTCCTGAGAGAGGACTCCTTTGACCTAGCTTTGCGATCTCCGCTCTCTGCTGGTTTTGCGACGGAAAGTTCCAGACATGTCTTCGTCCGATCATCACCATGCCCCTAGCTCCCGCGGTCTGCTCTGCCACGCTGGCGCTGGCGCCGCTGCAGGTACGCACGCCCTTCTTATTAGGACGTAACTGCTGCATTGCTGGAGGAGCTGAATCACGAAAATTGAAAACGATTCAAATTTGGATTTTCCTAATTGAATCGAACTTAGAAGAATTTCTAGCATACGTTGACTCAGTCAAAACCCGTATTGGAAGTTTTGTTCTTGTTTTCTAGCGTTATGTGCGTTTCTTTGGTCGGCCCTTATATGAAGCCGAATTTCTGATTCTTCCATTGACGTAGTGTGAGGATTTGTTGCAGGGGTGATTGCTGCTACATTTGTTTGCCCTCTAGATGTAATCAAAACCAGGTTTCAAGTTCATGGGGTCGCAGGACTTGGTACTAACAGTGTTAAAGGTTCGTCTATCTGCTTCCCATTCCTGTAATCATGCATTTTCTTGGTTATGCCACGGATTTTGGTAATGAAGATTGTTAGTCATTGTCACACTCTTAAAATTTTAACTTGTGATCCGATATTCTAATGCTACATTCGTAGCAGTCTTATTCGTATATCATCAAAATCGTGTCATTTTATCAATGTAGTGTCTTATAAAAGAAGATTATTTAGCTTTACAGTTTACACTTCCTACCTACAGGTAGTCTTATTGTTGATAGTTTGCGACAAATATTTCACAAGGAAGGGATCAAGGGTATGTATCGTGGGCTTTCTCCCACCGTGCTCGCTCTACTCCCAAACTGGGCGGTGAGTCAAGTTTTTTTTCTACTTAGTTGTTTCCTGAGTAAACATGCATGGGCAACCTTAATGAGGACTTTGGAAACTACAAATTGAACAACTCACCATGTTGCTGTACATTTTGATGTTTCATATGATGTCTGTAGAATAACGTTTTGGCTTCTATTTGGATTTTCTTTTCATATTGGTAAAGGAAAAGTTTTTTAGGTACTTACTAGTTACTACTTAGTGTGTATGAGGACTTTGGAAACTACAAATTGAACAACTCGCCAATATTTAATTAGAGAGAAAGCTTCTGTATTGCATCGTTTGCCACATTTCTAGAACCTCCTAAGGTCTCGTGGTCCTTTTCTTTTGTTGGAGCAATCTTTCGCGGAGATTAAATTATTCCGTGTGTCTATGAGCGACGGGAATAAACAGACACTCAATTAAATTTTTTGAATTTCCCAGGATATCCAGTAACTGTCGTAGTTGTCATTTTCCCTGGTTACCTTGTAAATAAGATATCCTATATTGGTGTTCCTGTCTCTAGCTCTCTGAAGAAAAATACATTTTTTTGTTCAGGTGCTTTCATCAGAGAAATCTGAAAAGGCAGCAGCTTTTCACTAAAAAATGTTCTTTTATTAGTCTAACATGAAAGATTTTCCTAGTTTTCAGTGACAAGCAAACGCCATTCCTACCTTTTTAGTTCTCCTGAATGTCATTAATGGTAACTGTTAACCCTCACACACTAGCAGGAGTTATGTGGCAGCAGAGGTTGTTATGCAAGTCTCTGCTTTCTTTGTTCATGAGCCATGTTTTGATTAAGATTTTGGTAGTTTCTAGTTACGTCTATGAGTGAACTTGACTAAGAAAATGCACCATTCATTTGCAGGTATATTTTACAATCTATGAGCAACTCAAGCATCTCCTTTCTTCTGATGGTGAGCTTGGAATCCCTATAAATGATACTCAATATAAGAGAATTAGTTCCTTCTCATGCAGTGGTGCTCGTTACCTTATTAACGTTTTCTTTTGGGGTGCTGCATAGATGTGAGCCATCTATCTGTGGGTGCCAATATGATTGCTGCTTCAGGTGCTGGTGCTGCCACGACAATTGCCACAAATCCTCTTTGGGTTGTCAAAACGAGACTTCAAGTGAGTCAAATTTAAATTTGAATTGCTTAAGAGTTCCCCATTTCTTATATTTCCATAAATTTGCCCTTATTCGTAGACTCAAGGGGTGCGTCCAGGAACTGTTCAGTATATGGGTACACTTTCTGCTTTGCGTATAATAAAACGTAAGGAGGGTATCCGTGGACTATACAGGTTTGTTTTTACAATTAATGTCATGATTATATGTTCTGCTCTATGGTAAGAACTCTGCAAACAAACATTCAACACTTTTTATTTATACATTGTGACAGTGGTCTTGTTCCTGCTCTGGCGGGTATTAGCCACGTGGCCATTCAATTTCCAACATACGAGAAAATCAAAATGTACTTAGCCGAGAAAGGTTTGCTTGGCTGTTCTTGAATCTGCAGATCCATCTTCTTAACTCAATGTACTTACTTTACTGTTTGGTTTCTCAGAGAATACTCCTATGGATAAACTTGGTGCACCCCATGTAGCACTTGCCTCCTCAATCTCCAAAATCTTTGCATCTACTCTAACATATCCGCATGAGGTATTTCGATTTCCAATCTCAAATGATATATTTTTCTCACTTTTTTATATACATTGTTATTTTTTTTCTTCCAGGTGGTAAGATCGAGACTGCAAGAACAAGGCCACCATTGTGAGAAGCGATATACAGGGGTAGTAGACTGCATCAAGAAAGTGCTTCATAATGAGGGAATAACCGGATTTTACCGTGGATGCGCCACTAATCTTTTACGGACCACCCCGGCTGCTGTCATTACATTCACCAGCTTCGAGATGATTCATCGATTCCTTATAACTTCATTACCACCTCAGACCCACACATTATGATGAACCCAAAACCAGACACACTCTAATTGGCCTATTAGATTGGTTAGGAAATCTTCCTCAGCATGCAAAAGCATGGCAAGGTTTGGTTTTTATCTGCAGTAGCGCGGTAATATATAGGGTTAAAAATGAAAAAGGATACAATTTTTTTCTTTTGGTAGTTTTAGGAGAGCATTGGATGAATCAAGAAGTGCCTTTCCTCCATACCAATTTGGTGATATTAAAAAATAACATTTATTGGTGAAAATGTAATCCTAGTGAAATTTGGATGGATTCTATGGAAGTGTTTGTGTAAGATAGTAAACAATTTCGTAAAATAATTTCGTTATTATTATTTTTAACCGTCCTCGAAAATGAATTATATTATGGTGCAAAAAGTAAATCTCAAACAAAACTTTAGTAAAAAAAAAACTCAGAAAACCTACTATATTATTGTTATGTTAAATGATCCTTCGACATATTATCAATGGTTAATTACTTAATTGGTTACGCATGTTTGATCAATGTTAAGAATGGTTACACATGTTTCAAAATGTGATTAATTGGTTTTGCTATGTGACTAATTTGTTACACATGTTTTTCCCAATGTGATTAATTGGTTATTCCATTAGTAAACCGTTAATTTTAACGTTAATTATTTTGTTTAACATATTATTGAATTGTGAAATAACTATTATGCCCTTAGTTGTATTGAAGAACACATGGAAGGATTGAAGAACCAGAATCAAATCAAATTCGTTTCGATGTTCTTGAGAACCCAGAATTGCGATTCTGGGTTCTTCGATTCTTGTTCTTGAAGATGATGATGTGTTCTTGAAGATGATTCTAGGGGCAATTACGTCATTTTACGTATCTAAATAGTGACTTAACTGTGATTTCTAACAGTGAACACTAAAAAAAACCAAATAGTCACATTTCAAAACCAATTAATCACATTTTGAAACATGTGTAACCATTCTGAACATTGGTCAAACATGTGTAACCAATTAAGTAATTAACACTATTATCAAATCAAAACCTTAAAAAAAATCCATAACAGAAACGCAACTCATCAATTTTACTTTTTAAAATGTTTTTTTGAATCTTTTAAAAGTAACACTTTACTTTTTCACTTTTCGACAATAAAAAACTTGAGTATCATATATGACAACATAAATATGAGAAATTGAAAATACTTAAAAATATTGTAATGTTTTTATCTCTATAAGATACGGTTTAATTGATTAGTGTATTTTTTTTCTTTATTGAAATACCCCACCCAAAGGTTGGTCTTGAGCTTCTCAAACAAATCATGAAACTTCTTAGATTATAAAGAAAATAAATGAATATTCTCCAGCAAAAAGTAAAAATTATTGGGTGAGGTGGTGCTGTGGACAACTCATTCCCAAAGAATCCCTCCACCTTTTTTCTTTCCAATGCCAGAAATTATACCATCTATATTAATAAGTCATATTAGTCTCTCTTTTTTTTTTAATATATATATTTATTAAAAAAAATGGATAAACATCTGACATATATTTTATATAAAAGAATATAATCTATATTTTTATAAAAGTATAACCTTCTTTCTCAACTATTTTTTTCTTGTTTTTTTTTAATATTTTGTTTGTTATTTTCATAATAAAGAAAACAACATGACTTGAAAGTAAAATGAGAACAATAATAAATTGTAATGAGTAGTTCTTAAATAAATTTTCATTCATTAAATTTAATTGGGAACAACTATTAGAATGGCTACTTTTGATATTTCATGATGATCATGGAGTGCTTTGCTTTCATGATGTCCACCATATGATATGTATCACAAAACCAAAGGGCATAATAAAAAACAAAAAGCACATAATAGAAAATTACATCATCATATATTCTCTTTGTACAAGGGCTTTAATATGTTTGTAAGATCCCAAAACTTCTAATTAAAAAACAAAGGTTAAACCACTACATCTTTTTTAAAAGTAAATTTTAAATTCTCTTATTGATGTTATTGATAAATATTTGTTTGAATAATTCAACTTTAAAATGCAAATTTTGGTTCAATTCAAACTCAAATGCAAATTTAGATTGAATTTGACCTTAAAATGCAAATCTGGGCTTGAATTCTACTCAAATATGTGTTTGAGAGTTGATGTTAGTGTTGAATATAATAGATGAACAAGAGAGTATTATCATTTTCACACGATAAAAATAGATAAATAGTTAACGATTGGTGTATTTAATAAGATGTTCAAATATATAAGTGTAAATAACTAAATATGTGATATAAATAACAATATACATAAATATATGTTGAAGTTATGTACCACTATCGTTTAGAATTAAGGTACGTAATTTCACTACTACGACATTGCGACTCTCCTTATGATTGTGATGACCAGCGTAGATTTTTTTTTTTTTAAAAAATGTATTATTTAGAAAACGCTAAAGTTGGAAATGCATGTGTTTACTATAAAACATTATAGAGGAGTGCGCTCGTAAACTTAACTTATATAAGATAACAAAATAAATATAAGTGTAATAACTCAAAATCAATAATTTCGATGGGGGCTGATCATGGGTGGGCCGGACCGGTCTTGGAGGCAGGACCGAAACCGAAATTTTGGTATTGACATTTGGAAGGCCGAGACTGAATTTGAACAAAAAAGTCTGCTTGAGTCGGTCTTGCTTGACTCGGGTTGGTCTTGGTCTTGGACCAAAATTTCTGCTAAAAAAATAAAACCAAATGAATTGGCCAAAAAAGTCTCCGAAGTTTTGGTATTGAACCCGCTCGTTTCTCGTCTTCCATCGCACTTCCCTTATGGAGCCGATTCAAGGGTTGTTGAATGTTTCAAAGTCATGAATTATTAGTGTTTCAAGGGTTACACCATGAATTTCTAGGGGTTTTTTCAAGGTCGGTCCAGTCTGGTTCTAGTCGATCTTTTAGGAAAAAAAGTCTGAGATCGACCTTGAAGAAAAAAAACCAGCCGCTCGATCTCTGTCCTAGTCGGGCCAGTCTTGTCGAGAATTCGATCCACCCAGTCTTTTTTTATCACTCATAATTTTGATCAAAGACATGATTGGATCTTTTCAATCCGGTCTAATCTTAATCTAAATAGTGTAATTACTCAGTCCTAATCCAATGAATCTTTAATTTCTTTAATGTAATGAATACACCATCGATTTGATAGAATTGGGTGAAAATAAAATAAACCAAAATTTCTTTACCAAATATTTATGATTTACGATTCATGAGTTGTGTTACTATATTAAATGAGTCATAACTAATAAGAGTGCTTATAAAGCATATATATATATAATAATAAAAAAGAGAAGAAAAAAAATGCTCATAACTTTTTGCAACCAACCCTGTCCCTCATGGAAATTGACACGTTGCCCACTTTAGAGTAACTATCGAGTTACCCAAAATAATAATAAAAAAATGGAAATCTTCTAATTTTGTTATTTACTGCAATAATAGAATCATCTTAGAATTGCGTAAAAATAAAAAAAAATAGATACCGTTACATATTGGGGTCGTCTCTCTCTCTATAATAAGGTTAATTATTATATATAATATATATACTTAAACTTTATACTGATTGACTAGTTAGATTTTTTTTTTGAAATAAATAGAAAATTAGATTTTTTAAATAAATAAATAAATAAAAACTTACATCTAACTTTTCGTGTCAAACATATGAAATTATATAGGTGATAAACATATTTGGTATTAATGAAATCTCTTAACATAACTACCAGTGTCTCATATATATTAGAATTTCATAAGCAAAAATACAGAGGGGGAAAGTTGTAAGAAAGATAGGTGCAAAAAAAAAATTGCAACACAATGTCATCGTCTTCTTATATAAACAAGTTATCATGTGTCTAATTATATAGACTTGCGTCTTTACTTGCTTATTTTTTATTTTTGTTTAAAATGAATATCTGTTCGATTAAAAAAAATTACTTATCTATTTGTCAATCATTATAAAGTTCGGTTACCCGTTTATAATTAACATGTATTATTATATTATAGATGAAAAACAGCGACCTATATATTTGTTACTTAACAAATAAGTAGGTACGTACCAAATCAAAAGATTATATTATGGGAGATGTTGCAATGGCCGTGGGTGTATTGTATTGGTAGAGACTAGAGAGTAAGAGAGCAACTACTATAGGAAAGCGATAGGATACACGTGTCTAATACCCTTTTTTTTTCCACCTTACTTGCATTTGAAACGGGTCACTTCAAATCCATAATAGATATAATCTTTCAACAAAAGTATATTTATAAATATAAAAACAGATTTGTATATATGATCATATTAAGGAAACACTATTTTTTCAACAACTAGTCAATTTGACATGTGCGCTACACATGCAATAAATTTAAAGTTAAATAATATTAACTAAATTTTTTAGCAAGAATAAAGCATCTTCCCTTTGTCCCACTAAAATGTTGGGTGTATCTCCAAAACATAATATTTATGTAATAAATTAAAAAAAATATATATTAAACATTTTTTCTTAAAATGTTCAAAATTTTAGTGTATAATGATATATTATCCTAAGGCATAAAAAGGAAGAAAAAAAAAACAGATAAAAAGGAAAAATATATTGATATTCTAATGTTTAAGTACAATTTGAAAAATTGTTTTAATATTTCTTTTTAAAAAATTATTTATTAATATTTTGTTAGAGATTCAATTTTTATAGTCTCAAATTTTTCATTCAAACTTAACTATACATATTTTGAAAATTATAAAATAATTTAAAAAAATGACAATTAAGTTTTTCAAATCTTTTCTATATGTTATAAATTAGTCATAATTGAATCAAGAGTAAACTATATCCTAATTCGATCGAGACTGATTTGACTTCTAATCAAGGGGCTAAGATTTTACTATTGATCTAGATTTGTTTCATACTCATGAACGAGCTCATCTTGATCAATATTTAAACTATAATCCCTATGATTAAGTCTTAATCGAGTCTCAATTCATTTTGGACTCGATTATAAGATATTATTAAATTTAAATGAAAAATTAAACGGTGTGAGTAAATTAAATATTTAATCGAATATTAAGAAATAAAATTTTAATATAAACATTTTAAAAATGCTAAATTATGTCAAACCCATTATTATCATAACCGGTCCGGTCTTCAAATCAGCGAAGGGGCCGGTTCCCGGTTGGATTCAGTTCGATATGCGGTTCACTGTTCACAAGCAAAAAAAATTAAAAATACAATTACAAACTATAAAGTCTCAAATACACACATAATTAACTCAAACACACACAAACTACATAGTATAAAACAAACAAATTACTCTCAAACACAATATAACATAACATAATTACCTCAAACTTTGAACATACATAACACAATAGTCTCAAAATGAAACACAATAGGTCTAAACTTTAAACATAACTTCTAAACCGAAAAAATTACTCGGTTGAACCGAAGAAGTCGGTTTAAATCGAATAGAGCCACCAAAAAAATTTAAACCACCCAAAAAAAGAATCGGAAACCGACCGGTAAAAACCCGATTCAAACATTGTTCATATGCATTTCGGTCTTTTAGCTTAACCAAACCGGAGAGGAATCCGGGTTCCGGTCGAATTGTCGGTCCGGTCCGGTTCCGATAACACTTGTCAAAATACATTATGTTGCCGTAAAAACAAATTAATGTAAAACAGAATCCATGTCCACGCGCCCCTTTACTACTCCCCAACATAAAAAAGTTAAAGTCGAAAGTCAAATGGAAATGAACTTGCACAAAGGACGACGCTCTCGGCAACACAATATAAAGTATAAACACTCGTTTCTTTTTTTTTTTTAATTATAAATTTCAATAAAATTGAATTAAATGATAAATTAAGTTAAGCGAAATCTATAAACTAAAATAATCCAAACAAATTTTTGTATGAAAAAATTATTTTTAAAAATTCACACTCGTACTATTATTATTAGGGTTAAATATCAATTAGCCACATGAACTTTAGACGTTTTGCAACGAGCTACCCGAACTTTGAAAATTCAAAATGGGCTACATCAACTTTAAATAAGGTGCAAATAGCTACCTCCGTCCAATTTCAGACGAATTTCCAACGACTTTCCAACGATTTTTCAACGACTTTCCAACGATTTTCCGACGAACGTTGACGAAAAATTGGACGGAGGTAGCTGTTTGCACCATCTTCAAAGTTGATGGAGTCCGTTTTGAATTTCCAAAGTTCAAGTAGCTCGTTGCAAAACGTCAAAGTTCGTATAGCTACGTATACCAGCATGTTCGTCTTCCAAACTACATATACCAGCATGTTCGCTTACTTTGCATTAAAAAATTCAGTCGAACTCAATCTTCAGTCTTCACCCTGAAGAATCAAGGTGGCGCTCCAAGCAATAAATATCCAGACCGTGACACTAGCCTGCCATGCCAGGCTTGGAATCAGCGTTGGAGAAAAGGCACGCAATGAGTATAAAGAAGAGAGAGAAGAAGACGGGGAAGAAGAAGCAGCAGCAGAGAAAAGCAAAAGCAGCCACCCATGGAGAGAATGTGACTTTGCCATGAGTATTTCTACCCAAGCAACCTATCCTCTATCTCTCTCTTCATGATTTCACTCTGAATTCCACTTCCAATCCTCTGATCATCGATTTGTCAATGCTGAATTCCTCAAGATTCATTAGCCAACCATACATACGCTGAAGACTTGAATTTCGGAAGGTGATCGAACTCTGAGATTGAGTGCCAGTATGGCGGCAGAGGCGACGTCTCTCTCATTTTCAGTGGCATCGGTGGTGGAAGACGTGCTTCTCCAGCAGCACGGGGTGCGGCGGGACGTTGATTTGGAATCCCGACGAGCTGAAGAAGCTGGTACTTTCCTTAGCAGCAATTTTTCTGCCAAAAACGCCTTGATCTTTTCTGGAAACTAGAATGCCGTTTCCTTTTTCGATTTCAGTGACTATCCTTACCAAATGCTGCTTTTTAAATTACTTCACTCTTTTGATAATAATAATTGAGATTGTTAATAATTCTGATCACCAACGAGATCTGTGGCCTCTGTGTATTGGTGAATTTGAGCATATGATTTCATGGATGGAAGCATGCACTTTCTGGGAAAAGACAATGCTGATCTGCAGTATCATCTTTCCATTTACTGCTATATGAAACGTTTCAGCAGCCATGAGGAGACATTAGCTGTCTTCTACGCAAATGGCTACTCTCTCTTTCTCTCTAAGATTGAGGCGCCAACCAACTGCTATTCTTGAACTAACTGTATTTTGACAATCTTGGTCTATTCTATCTGCAGTTTTTTCAATCTATTATCTGACATTTACATTCCATTAATTGTGAATAGTATTGTAAAAATTAAAATGACATGGAAGTATATGTTGAAAATGACGTTAGGATTTTGTTTGTTTTATTTTTAAAAATTATTCATCAGATGCAAACAATCTATATAATTGTTATGAAGAGACAAATACGTACACTTCTTTGTGCAGCCTTGAGGAGGAACGAAGCAGCTGGATGGCTACGAAAGATGATTGGAGTTGTTGCGGCAAGAGATTTGCCTGCAGAGCCATCAGAAGAAGAATTCCGGCTCGGTTTGAGAAGTGGGATAATCCTATGCAATGTTCTCAACAAAGTTCAAGCTGGGTCAGTCCAGAAGGTACATCTTTGTTCTGAAAACTAACAAGATTATTCCTCAAGTCTAGTTTTTACTTATTAATGTTGTAATAATATCAATGACAGGTTGTTGAAAGTCCATGTGATTCAGCAGTGATTCCAGATGGAGCTGCTTTGTCAGCATATCAGTACTTCGAAAACATCAGAAATTTCCTTGTAGCTATCCAAGAGATGACTATTCCCACTTTTGAAGCATCTGATCTAGAACAGGTAAGGTTTTAGTTTAAAACTACTGAATAAATTTCTAAGAACTGTTAGAATTATCTAGTTTTAATAGTATATGATATTTATTGACAGGGAGGGAAAACTTCAAGAGTTGTGAACTCTGTATTGGCGCTTAAATCATTTGGTGAATGGAAACAAACGGGTGGAAATGGAGTATGGAAGTTTGGGGGAATTTTGAAACCTACCACATCTTCCAAATCAGTTGTCAGAGATCCTTTCACAAATTCATCTTCAAGAACTTCATCAATGAATGATGGCGCCTTGGCACTTTCAAACTCTAATAAAACGGTTGGTAAGCTTAACCTTCAAATCTAAATCCCTTTCCTCTTCCTCTCTAACACTTTGGGGAATTTTTTATATTGCTTTGAAAAAATTAATCGGCAGTCTGGTTCCTTGAGTATGCTAGTTCGAGCAGTTCTTTTGGATAAAAAGCCTGAAGAAGTTCCAACGGTAAAGATTTCATAAGTTATGTTTTCAAGTCTTACAAAGTTGTCTGAAATTTCTGCCATTTGATTGACTTGAACTCGATGCTCTTTTTTTTTTCTGGATAGTTGGTTGAATCTGTTCTAAGTAAAGTCATGGAGGAATTTGAGAATCGAATTGTGAAACAATATGAACAGGTATTTTTTTTTTACCTATTTTTTCTACCTTTTAGTCTATAACATTTTACTACTGAACGGTCTTGTTATTTAAGCTTCTTTTAATTTGGAAATTCTGCTAGAGAAAAATCAGTGGAACTGACGTGGCAACGTTTCCAAAGGCCCTTCTGAAACCTACTTCTAATGGCAGAAAGGTACATGAACAATCTTAATCTGAAAGAAACAACAAAGTATAACGTTATAATGATTCCTAATGCTGTTTTGCGGCTTGTATTCTTGTTTAGATTGAAGATAGAAATTTCAAGTCATTCAAGAAAGAGGAAAGCATTATAAAGAGCAAAATCTCCAATGAGGAATCAAAAGGCATCTTATTGAAACAAAAGATGAGTTTTGACGAACAGCAAAGGAACATTGAAGTAAGAACACGCTTCTTTTCTCCTATACGATGCTCAAATAACTCAACAATATACACCAAATTTACCTATATTTTTTGCCTAATTGTAGGACATAAAGAATGATCTATACACTACAAAAGGTGGTATGCAGTTCATGCAAATGAAATTCAATGAAGAGTTCAACAATCTTGGTGAGAACTGAATTGATACACGACCCTTTCTTGTTCCTGTATTTTCCATGTAAAGAATCATTTACTAAGGCTTTCGACATTGTTTTTATCGTAGCTATCCATGTTCAAGGTCTAGCTAATGCTGCTTCGGGATATCATAGGGTTCTTGAGGAAAACCGCAAATTGTACAACCAAGTGCAGGACCTTAAAGGTATTTCTTTATACAGAGCTATCGTTCCATATCTTAGTAATTACTATTAAATTAAAACACAATATAAGTCACGTATGATTTTGAATTAAACACAGGGAGCATCAGGGTATACTGTCGAGTGAGACCCTTCTTGTCTGGACAGCCTAATTATATGAGTACGGTTGGAAATATTGAGGAGGGAACAATTACTATTACCACCTCATTAAAATATGGAAAAGGGAATCGGTCATTTAACTTTAATAAGGTATTTGGACCATCAGCATCTCAAGGTATGTGAAATTTCACTTGTTCAAAATTGCTTTTATAGCAAATCATGCAATTTTCTAATTCGTAATAAAATTGCAGCGGAGGTATTTATTGACACTCAACCGTTAATCCGATCGGTTCTGGATGGCTACAACGTATGCATATTTGCATATGGTCAAACTGGATCAGGAAAAACCTTTACAATGGTAAGAAAATGGTTGAAAACCAAAAAAACAAACCGAACTTTAAGGAAAAAATAAATAGTAAACCGAACTTGTTTTTTTGACAAACAACAAACCAAACTTTTTGAATTAAGCAATCAACAAAGCTACCTCAAATTTTCATTATCTTTGAACATATTTTTCAATATTTGAGAGAGTTATTAAGTCAATATTAGTTGAACTATTCTAAGTAAAGAGTATTACAACTTAGTAATTCTCTCATACATTAAAAAATTCGTTCAAACATAATAAAAATTTGAGGTAGGTTTGTTGATTGCTAAATTCCAAAAGTTTGGTTTGTTATTTGTCAACAAAAAGAGTTCGGTTTGCTGTTTGGTTTTTCCTCAAAGTTCGGTTTGTTTTTTGATAATTAACCCGTAAGAAAATAGAAATCCATCGACAGGACATGGTACAAACTGATATATGATTTATGATTCTGTAGAATCGTGACATTAGCAGAAAAAAGCATACAACTGATGGTTTCAATGGATTTATTTATTTTTTCTATTTTGTATGTTCAGACTGGTCCTAAGCAACTTACGGAGCAAACTCAAGGTGTAAATTATCGGGCATTGAGTGATTTGTTCTTCCTAGCAGAACAGAGGAACACCACTTTTCACTATGATGTAGCTGTCCAGATGATTGAGATCTATAATGAACAAGTCAGAGACCTTCTTGTGTCAGATGGATCTAACAAGAGATATCTTTTTCAACAAAACTTAGTATGCTTTTTTCTGACCGTGCTTGTTGGATCAAACAAAATAGTCAACTTTTTATGCCAAAAGGTGAACCTTAACTTTCTCAAACATTAGAAATTCGTAACAGTTCACAAACAGGGCTCAGTGTACCTGATGCATGCCTGGTCCCTGTATCAACACCGTCTGATGTTCTAGAGTTGATGAACGTTGGACAAAGAAATCGTGCAGTAGGTGCAACTGCATTAAATGACCGCAGTAGCCGTTCTCACAGGTAATTTCCATTTCCCAAACAAGTCCAAGACAAACATCTAGGCTCTAACTGTTGAATAGAGAGTAGAACAATAGAAACACTGGTATTTGATAAAATTCTTTCACACATTTATTATCATTCAAATACATACATTATATAGATTACAATCTCTTACTGAAACTGATACTTTGTTGACAATTACTTGTGGCTGACATCTTTTTACTAGTGGGCTGTTTAGTGGAGCACTTCCTTCCTTTTTGACTAGTGGGACTGTTTAGTGGAAGACTTGATAGTGGAGCACTACTTTTGTTGACACTAACTGCTAAAACATGTCTTGTCTTCTTCTGCAGTTGTTTGACTGTTCATGTCCAAGGAAGAGATTTGACTTCTGGAGCTGTTCTTCGTGGATGCATGCACTTGGTCGATTTAGCGGGTAGTGAAAGGGTGGACAAATCGGAGGTAACTGGGGATCGACTAAAGGAGGCACAGCATATTAACCGATCACTTTCTGCGCTTGGTGATGTCGTTTCTTCACTAGCTCAGAGAAATCCTCATGTACCCTACAGAAACAGCAAGTTGACACAGCTTCTTCAAGATTCACTGGGTAAATTTAACCAACAACACTGAAGAGACTACATTTTTTCTCACTGGTAATTGATCAATATGTTAATATCTTCAGGTGGGCAAGCAAAAACATTGATGTTTGTTCATATTAGCCCTGAACCCGATGCCGTAGGTGAGACAATAAGCACGCTGAAGTTTGCAGAGAGAGTTGCTACTGTCGAGCTAGGTGCCGCCCGAGTAAATAAAGACACTGCTGATGTTAAAGAGCTCAAGGAACAGGTCAGAATTAACAATCCCCTAAACATCTTTGCTTGAATTTCCACGATAGTTTCGACTTGTGTGTTATCTAGAATATTTATATGCATCAGATAGCAAGTCTCAGAACAGCATTGGCAAGAAAGGAAGAAGAACCGAAACGCACGCCACCTTCTGTTTCAATGAGTTCAGAACAATGCCGGAAAAAAACTTCTGCGGATTCATCTTCTTTCAACCACACTCAACTGAAGCAAAAGAGACAAAGCTTTGACCTGGACGAGCTACTAGGAAACTCCCCACCATTCCCCCCGATTCCAGGCCAAGTTTACAGGGAAGACGAGAAGGAGTCCGGGCTCGGAGATTGGGAAGACAAAGTCATGCTGGTGAACAAGAAGCAAGATGGTGGTGCCTCATTGGGCTGTTGGGAACCCGATAATGCCAACCTTTCCAAGTATCTCAAGGATTCTCCAAAGGTTTTACCTGAGCAGACATTTAGCATGTTCATGGGGATAAATGGATTCAATGCCCCGACCGCTGATGATGCGGACGATGATCTCGATGCCGCCACAAGCGATTCTTCAGAACACAATTCGCTTTGGCAGTTCAATCATAGCAAACTCAATGTCATGGCTAATGGGGTCGGGTTGAAGTCCACTAAATCCCTCCCCAAAACCGCCAAAAGCCCGGATTTGAGGTAACTTTGAAACATTAATCTCCAAATCAAGATAGTTCCTTTAGCTCTTACATTAATCTTGTAAATTAATGAGTTTTATGTGACAGGAACTTGAATTCTTCCATGCAAAGAAATGGGTCTGGAGTTCCTCTACACCAGAGTGGAAGGCTTCCACATGGAGCTGACGGTAAACGCAAACACAATCACAATAATAACAGAAAATAATTTTATTTTCGTCAATTTTATTTTTTTAGGACCGCGTGAGCGAGGCATCATCGTAATTATACGTATTTTCTTTTGTGTTTCTGGTTTTGGTGCTGTATTTTGGGAACGTCCTCTATACTCGTGTTAATACATCTACCGTATTTTTCAATATACCGGGCCATGGACTGGCTCTATCGGCGTCTGAGTTATTTTCATGAATAATCTCTCTCTATATATTATGATTTCTTTTTGGTCAACTCTATATATTATGATAGGAACCTCTAAAATGTTGACACATAATGTTGACACATAATAAATGTTAAGTAATTTCTATATCATAATGTTATAATAATGGGTTATTATTAATTCATGTCACCTTTAGTTATATTTTATTATTAAAAAAATGTAACTGACGCCATGTGATACTTCATAATTCATCATAAACTTCTCATTTATTTTTTAAAAAAAACGTTACAAATTCGTGTCGCCTTTAGTTCTATTTTATTTTAATAAAAATTTAACTTATGTCATTTAGACACTTTGGTGTTCAACATTCATCATAAGTTTTTCATTTTTCTTGACAAAAAAACGTTACAAAATAGTTATAATTTTAATTGATAAATTTTATATTTTTCTTCTATAAAACAGTTTCTAATCACATATCTCCATCATTTTATCATTCCATCATTTTGTGATACGACCTAAAATTACATTTATTAATTATGGTGGAAAACCTAAAAATATATTATAATAGAGTAAATGCAGCATTTTCGCAGATAAAGTGCACAATACATGATGTACATCTAAAGATTCTAAGATTCTAAACATTATGGAGTTATATTTGGACCCCACACAGAATAGAGTTGTTCTTCTTTAGGGGCTAAAAACGAAAATTTCCATTTTAAATGTCTTTGTAAAGTAACTGATATCTTGGGATCCTTTCTGGGGGCAACGGACATGGTACAATCAGCTTGCCTTTCATGGCTCCCCTGTATATAGCCTGCAATGCAAAACGCAATTTTTTACTGGCAGCTACAGTTTCAACAAGATCCAATGAATATTTGACAAACTAAGAAAAACATTGCCATACTCAAATCAGATCCTACATGTCAGGTCATTGTTCTGAATGTTTTCTCATTGTTCAGTATGCACAAGATAAAACCATAAATCTACCATGATTGCAGATATTGAGAGTGCTTCTCCTTGACACACTTGGTTCCGAATATATGGCACTCTAATGCACATGTATTGCAGACTATGCATTTCTATTATATTTATACCTCATTGTATAAATTTGAAACCGCTCCATGAAATTCATTAAGTAAAATGAAGGAAAAGGCTTTGTGAAAGGAGGAGCAACCTAAGGACCTCTAGATTTGTATAATGCTTGGACACAAGCTAATAATAGGGAAAGGAAAGATACAAACAGACATAAAGATACTATAATACCTTATTGCCTAACCAAAGAGCAAAATCATCAAGAGGGTATGAATAAATTTGTCAGTCAAAGATTCTCTAACAATTATGTCTCCCAATTTGATGAGAAACTAAAACCCTCAGTTCCAACAATAATATCATCATAGCGTATTCGAGCTCGCCTAAGATAAAACCAAATGTCAACCCATGATAAGAACTTGCCTATCATTAGTTGTTTCAATCATTGCAAACACTCTCTACCATTTCATTGATGGAGCTTATCCCCGACCCTGATAAATTGGTTCCAAACATACCACAACCAACGAACATATATCAAGTAGACTATACACAATTTTCTCTAATCATCTATATCGTGACTCGTGACTACACTCACTCCTTAGGATTTGTTGTTTGGATAAGCCTCATCAAACAAAAAGATAAAGGAAAGGAAATAGGAACAAAAGGGCTATCAATTCCTTTGAGTTGGATTCATTAAATATGGGTAAGAGAAACTCATTAGGTGTATAGCACTTGCATATGGCACATTAGAGGGCATGGAAGAAAGTACTGACATAAAATTACTACTAATCCTATTTGACACATATCTAACCTAACATTGCTAAGCTTCAGTAATCATCAAAGTATTCTATGCATACACAAGATTTTCAATTGTCTATATACTCTAGCATCGATAACAAAGATTGATGACACAGAACTTAGTTATCTTCCCCTCCTTGTTTTGCTTGAAAGTTAAAGACAAATTGAGCTGGCTATTTACATCATATTAATCATTAATTATTTACGAACAACGCTACTGTTTCCTTTCCTCATAATTCATCCACATCACCTTTGTTGTAGTTAAGCTCTATTACTTTCATAAAGCTTAGATAGTTAGAAGTTGATTGCAGAAAGAATTTCCAAAGGAGCAAAAGGTGCATTCTATTTTTACCTTACACAGAAATTCCCTATGGAAAACAAGATAGAAAAGTTGCATGAAGATCAATCTAAAGATCTTAATCGAGTTTTTCTATCAGGACCAAACCTCGATTACGTCAATGAAATCCTGTTTCCTGTGGAATGGTCCAATCCATTTGGTGTGGTCAGCAGTTCTGCAATGACATGTAAATATAGTTGGAGTAGTTCATACACAGAAACTTGCATGTTATAGTAATATTCATCATGTTTTTACCAACACATTATCCAGAGACAGACAGGCCAATTGTTCAAGCTTGCATCTTGTCAATGATTCATCTAATACGAGGTTAGATATCACATCTATCACCAAATGGTCCAAACTATAGCAGAAATATGGCAACATATTCATACATATACTATGCGCAATTTTCGTTTTAGTACAATGCTGAGTTGGTTCATCAAGTGAAGGAACAAAATGAAGTTTAGAAAGAGCAGAGACCAACAGAGGAGGAATAATAAGTGTTAATCAACACAGTAGATATCAATTTTACCCGCAGTCCATCTTCATATGATGAGCGTTGAAGAAGAAGATCGTGGAAGGTATCAAGCTGATGTCGAAATACTTGACGTACACTTGAACGTCCTCGGAATCCATGTCGACGATGCCAACGGTGGCGAACTTCGACACCTCCCTCGCCGATTTCGAAAGCTGTATAAGCTCAATTTACATTTATGCATACTTTCTACCACCGTGCGCGAAAGAGAAAGAACGGGAGAAGAAGGAGAAGCTCACCGTGTCATCGAGTTGGAGACAGACGGCATCCGATGCACGGCCAAATCGGAGAACCAGTACCCTATCGATCGTGTCCCTGATAATAGAATCGATCTCTTTCTTCTTCGTCAAGGTCGTCAGCACGTAGCTCATTGTTCTTAGTCTCGTCTCTTCGCGCTTCCTGTCCTGGTCGGAGTTCACGGAGGGAGAAAACATCGAGTATCGAGACAGCCGGTACAAATATAATAGGGAATATGAATTTTGGTACCTGAAGGTCCTGAACTATAAGAAAAATGTATTTGCGTACCTGAAACTATAAGAAAATGTATTCTGGTACCTGAAAACGTGTCTTTTTGACTTTGTCATACTCTAGCCAAATTATATTTTTTTTTACTTCAAATGATGAATGATATTAGATGAGTGAGTTCCAATTCATTTCCCATCAAATCGAATTTTGGTCGAACCAACCCCAATTCAATTGGGGCTCGAGTTTGGTTCTTAACTCAGACCTAGTTGGCCCAATCGAATCGGGACGCAATTGTAACATTTGAAAAAAAATTAACGGAGATGGTAAACTTGCATTTTAACCAAACATGAGATAATGAAATTTTACTATTTAAATTTTAAGGAAAAACTAAAAATCCGCTCAAACATTAGTGTAATATTTTATCCAAAAAAATAAAAGACTAAAATCGCCGTCTGTGGGAATCGAACCCACGACCACGTGGTTAAAAGCCACGCGCTCTACCAGCTGAGCTAAGACGGCTTTGATGATTTAATTTTGATATTATAAAACTATACTTTCATACATTACTATTTATAAATAAACCTGCTCTGAAAGCCGTACGGGATGACGATCAACTATCGTCTCGCCGAAAATCTCCGTCCAGTGGGATGTGGAGAGCTGCTCCACCACCACTTCCTCCGCTTTCTCCGGCGTATCCTCCTCCGAATCTTCATCAAGGAAAGGTTATTGGATCACGACTGATTACGAATGTACGCAACTCTCTATTTCTCTTCGAGACGGTGACATTAACAGGAAAGTTTTCCGATTTCTGCTTCTTGATTGCAGTTGTGGTGACGTAGCTTCGAAGGAGTCGGATCCAACTTGAAATGGAAGCAATTTCTTTTAGACTTTATAATCGTGGTTACGAACATAATTAAGTATATATATATATATATATATATAATACTTGAGTTTTTTTTTGTAATAAATTTTTGAATAAGGGTAAATTTTAAAATTTGATCGTGATATTAAATTATGAATTTGGTAGATTTTGTGTCGTGTTATTTCGTCACATTTTATGTCTTGTGACACGAGTAGTGTCATGCATATATAATTTATTATGTTAAATTGTATTGTATTGGATATTGATATTGAGAGATTGAATTGAATTGAGAATTGGATATTTTCAATCTTTGTTTTCTTAAAATGTGAGTTGCATATTTATACTGCTAATTCTAACGGTCATATTTGTTTAACAACTATATCTTCTAACGACTATATTTCAACCGCTTTATTCTAACGGTTCTATATTTTCAAACACTCCCTCTTAAAGTTTTTTTGTTGTCATCAACTCCCCCTCAAGTTAAACAGTGGGATCTCCAATATTTAAGTTGCAATGATATTATTGAAAATTCTTATGTTGACTGCCTTGTGAGAATATATTCTTCCTGAAAATATTATTTGGACTGATTGGTTTAGGACTCTATCAGAGTCAGGGCTGCTCTATTGTTTTTGTTGTACCATATTGGAGTTAGGGTCACTCTGATTTTGTTGTTTGATCCTATCGAAGCTAGGGTTGCTCTGATTTTGTTTGACCCTATCAGAGTTAGGGTGACTGCTTTTGTTTGACCATATCAAAGCTATGGAGATTTTGCTTTTGTTTGACTCTATCGAAACTAGGGCGACTTTGCTTTTATAGTTGGACACTCCCCTTCAAGTTGAATAGTGAGATCTTCAATGCTCAACTTGCACAACATTCAGTTTTGTTTTTTGTTTATTATTATTTTTTTCCTTTTTGTTTTTCCTTTTTCTTTTATTATTATTCTTCTTCGACCGCTCCTTCTCCTTCGCAGCATTGTGCCTCACGCAGCTCCTTCCTCCATGTGTCTTCGGTTTCTCTCCTGCTCCTCTCTCGATGTTTCGTTCGTTCTTCTCTCCGTCTCCCTCCGCGCTTCATCGTCCGATTGTGGCTGCGACTGGTAGCGACGATGTTGCATATGACTGCTCCTCCGAAGGCCTCTTCACTGGCTTCCCGTCAACAAATTTCTGATTGATTGGTTGGTTGTTATCCCAAGTAGTGCTGCAATTTTCAGCATCAACTCCTCTATTATGTTGGTTGAATTTTGATTTTGGGTTGATTTGGTCGAGATGTATGTAACGATGATGATCTTGTTATGAGTTCCAGAATCAAAAACACTGCTCTGATACCATATTGTATTGTATTTGATTGAATATTGATATTAAGTTGTATTGAGAGCTTGGATTGAATTGAGAATTGTATATTGTCAATTTGCGTTTTCTTTACATGTGAGTTGCCTATTTATATTGTTAATTTTAACAGTAATATTTGTTTAACAACTATATTTCTAACAGCTATATCTTCTAACAACTTTATTCCAACCGCTTTATTCTAACCGTTCTATATCTTCTAACATATTATGTGTTCAAAATTTTAATTGTGTTGAAAATATTTTAAGATCTATCTGTTTACATATGACATTATTAATGAGGTCAACACTATTAGTGACATGGCACGTCACACCTTATTTGGACTCTTTTTTTTGTTCAAATAATTGATTGTGTTAGTGTAGTCTGTTTAATAATTAAGTAATGTTTGTGATTAAAGCTTGGTAACATGTTTAAAACATATTCATTACCTGACACAAATAATAACACAATACAATTATTATTCAAATAATCACGACACGAATTATCACCCCAAACTTAGACTAGTCTATTCTCTCGTTAAGTGTTGTCCCTACCAATGGCTAACCTTGGACTTTTTTTTGGCCAAAGCTAACCTTGGACTTAGGTCATAATAGTTTACCCTTTATTGCAGTGAGAAATAATAAGTTAAAATTAACTTGGACAGATTACATTCTCTTACACTTTTAAGACTAATATGCTTATAAAAATCTTTTATGTTCTCATTTATTTTATATAATTTATTTACCGCAATATACATATTTATTAACTTAAGTATTAGATAGACGCTCACCTTATTATTTCTGTACAGTACTTATTGAATTAACATTTGAAACATTGTCCACAAAATTTTGCCATAAATTTTTATGTCAAGGTACATTATTTCAAATAAATAATGATCAAAATTGAATTATACTCCGACAAAAAAAAAAGTTTATTAAGAACAAATTTAGATTGTTGCAAACTAAATACTTAAATAACACACATTTATTATATCAAGTGTCTTATTTACGCATTGTGCAGTAAACGTTAAATTTAACTTATATAAGGATAAAAAAAATCCAATTAAGCTTCCATCCAAAATTCCTTCAATTATTTAAGATTACAAAATTTATCAAATATTTAGGGTTTCCACCATAGTTATAAGAATTGGACCGGCCATCAAACCGGCAAGGGGATTGGTTCACGGTTCGACCGATTCAACCCGATCCAACCCAATTCAACCCGGTTCAGTGTGCGATGGAAACTAAAAGGTGGTTTCAATTATAACAGTTATTAGAATTATATTATAACATTTTAAAGAAATATTTATTAATTTTGTTTTTAAAATATTTATTATATTTTTTATTAAAAAATCAACCGAAGATATATCAACCATCATTTTAAAATATAATAGTGCATTTAACATGGAAAAAGAAAACAACTGATGCAACATATTTTTTTTTAAGTATTCATGAAGAGGGTCTTACTCTTACAAGTTACAACTGAAGAGTGAAGACTGAATTGACAATTGAGTTGATGTATGGGGTCATGGAAGGATTATTACTCAACTTAAGTCTCACTTTTGCAGTGATAGCTAAATTCAGGACCAACCTGCAAAACCGAAACTTCCTATTCCGAGGCCGTTTCGGAAACGCGACGTGTAAGGGCCGGTAGAAGAGTGGGGCTGAGGTTTAACGGGCCGTTTCTTTCACGGAATTTGGAATTCGGAATAAGGATTTAGGAATAGGAATAGAGAATAAGGAATAGGAGATAAAAATATGAAGTTGTTTCTTTGGTGGAATGGAACAGAATGGAATAAGGAATTCTGTTGTTTCTTTGGTGGAATTGTATATGGAAACGGAATGGAATTGATTAAAATGACATATTTGCCCCTTATTTTATATATGTATAGTATATAATACATATTTAATTTGTGTTAATTAATTTTAAAAATTAAGAATAATAAAAATTTATAATATAATTAATTATTAATTAAAAACAACTTTTAAAATAATTTATTTATTTAATTAATATTAAAAAATCTCATTAATTAATTAAGATTAAATAGTTAAATTAATGTTCAGTGACAAGTTTGAATGAGACTGAATTGAAAGTGGATTAACACTCTCCAAGTTACTCATGCCCAATAAATCCGAGGTGTGATTAATCTGCTCGAACCCAACCCCTAACCCAGAATTATTACCAACTTGTGACAATTCGCCAAAAAATCCACCATTATTCTGTTTTGCAGGCAATTACATGTCTTCTCTTACAACTTCAGCCCTCACCAGAAACTCTTCCAAACTCACGAAAGCAACCTGTTTATCTTCATTGGATTCATAACAGAAATGAACTTGGGAAGTGTCTCTCTGACTGCAAAAGGAGCATAAGCTTTTTAAATGGAATACTTCAATCTACATATTCTCAGCACTCAGCAGAAGCAAATCAAGAACAGCTAAAAATGAAATCTACATATTCTCAACGGAAGCTAAAATGTAGTTCTTCAGAAGCATGAAGCCATAATAAAAGCATTTTTGAAGTTTAAGCACATTCTTCCTAAATAGCTGATCAAAATGAAATAAATCAAGGAATTTGAAAATTATAACTAAATTTAACTTGATTAAGGGAGATTAAGTCGTACTCTGAGCTGGTTAGTTACAGAATCCTCTTGATTGTAAAATGTGAGTCTCTCCACACCGGGCAAAGGAGGCGTATCGACAATGGCAAAAGAATTATGAGTAACCAACCATGAAGTAAAGTACCTACTAACTACAAGTAGATCATATACAAACATGTTATTTTCGGTACTGGAATGTGTACAAATCCATAAATTGTGGCGTAAAATTGTATCTTTTTCCCAAAACACATTTGCTTCTGCAGTTTTGGAGAATAATTCCTATATTTAGACCAGGATCATATGATAGCTTTCTATATTCCAATGAATTCATAGTATTTTCCTATATGTCAATCAGTGTTTTGAGACCAGCATAACGTGGTTAAAAAACTAAAATTTGAGAATCTTACGACTGAAGAGGGTATTGTAGCTTGGCCTCTGGTGCAGATTGGTTGATTTATGCCCAAAGCAGGGCAATTCCCACAATAAAGACCTGAGCCACAATCCGTGGCCGCCACACATTTCTCTAGAACCTTAACCTGTTCATAATTTCAACTCAAATAATGCAGCGGATCATAAATCTAATACCCAGCGATGCACAATCAGATAACTCAAACAAGACGTTTCTATTATTTCTACTGGATCAGTCGACGCAATCACCAGAAATCATGAAGGAAGCTCAACATCAGTTTAGAGTGGAGAAAAGAGAACCTGACAGACGCCATTGAAGCAAGCAGCGGTTATGGTGATCGACAGTGAAGAAGACAGCAGAAGCAAGAGAGTCCGGCGAGGCTGAGCCGAGCCATAGTATGTCGTGCGGGAGTAGCTCCGATTGGGTCCGATGACGGAAAGAGAATCGGTCATTGAAGGAGAAGAGAATCGTCATTGAAGGAGCTGAGGGTGAAGGAGCTTCGGTACGAGTATTTCATTGAAGGAGCGTTTGGGCAATATGAAAATATAATGAGGGCAAAATCGTCATTTGGGCACCTATTCCTGATTCCGGGCGGGCAAGGCTTAGAAATTCCGAGCATTTCATCCGGAATGTCTAACACTAGAAGGCTAGGATTCCGTAAGCCAATTCTTGGCAATTCCGCGAAAAGAACAACTTCTTACGGAATCCGTAAGCCGAATTCATTTTCCATTCTGTGAAAAGAACATGCCATAAGACTTTGCTTCGTTTCCTCCCCCAATCCCAATCCAATCTCTCTCTCTCTCTCATCGCTGCTTGCGTCTTTAGGGTTTAGGGTTTTCAGTTTTCACTCTCCGTAGAACTACATATACTCCCTCCCTGCCCTTCCTCGTGATTTTCGGCAAGGGCCAGCAACCATGGACAGGTACCAGAGAGTGGAGAAGCCAAGGATGGAGACTCCTATCAATCAGAATGAGATCCGAATCACCACCCAGGGGATGGTTCGGAACTACATTAGCTATGCGACTACTCTCCTCCAGGTAGCAATCTTTCATGTGTCCCTGTTTCTAGAGACTATGAACATGTTGATTGTGGCAGTTCGGTGAAACGATATAGGAAATTGAATGATGATTATCTGCAACGTTTGGAAAATCTGTTCTCATGGTCGATTCGGCTCCTTGATAGGGATATTTGTTTGAGGTTATTCTTAAGATTTTTGTTTGATTCAATTGACGGGTTGTACAGAACTGGATTTTCAGCGGTACTGAGGATATTAAGGTTCATCTATCTATTGCATGGCAGTTAAGCTTTATTCCAGATGGAGTATTTTGGAAATATTGGTCTCGGTTGAAATGCTGATATGTATGTCAGACATGATGGACGTTTTAACTGGATCTTGTTTCATCTTAATCGTTTCGGGCATTGTATTTGCTGAATGGCTTAGCATAGTTTGGTTTGTGAGAGGCACTGCATAGTGCACTAAATCAATGAGAAAATGGACGTTATAGGACTGTATAGCGCATTGTATACTGCCATTCCTTTCCTCTGTTTGTCCATTGTTTTTTAATTCAGCTAATTGACTTGTGATTTACAGGTCAATATCCTGTATACATGTTTGCAATAATTCAAATGCTAGGGGTAGTTTGTTAGATGAATATCTACCATGTTTTCATATTTAAGGCACATTGAACATTTTTAGGAATCTCGTCTCCCTTAGAGCAATTAAACATTCTGGACTTTAAGTTGAAGGGACTTCTGTGAGATTCCTCATTTGAGCATTATATGGTATTTGCAAGTATCCTCCTATTAAATATTTTTCTATGAAGGAGAGGGGCGAGAAGGAAATTGTCTTGAAAGCAATGGGGCAAGCAATCAGCAAAACTGTAGCCATTGCAGAAATTATTAAAGTTAGTATCACTTTTTCAATTTTCCGTATGTTGATAATCTAAAGATACTTCAACTTGATGATGACATGTTATTCTCTTCTTTCTGAGCAGAAGAGAATTCCTAGGTTGTATCAGGATACTGCCATCAGCTCAACCAGCATAACTGATGTATGGGAACCTATTGAAGAGGGTCTTCTACCGTAAGAAGCTTCATTTTGATATTTTTAAATTAGCATCTGGATTATTTATTTTTATTTACTGTTGAATTTGTTTGAATGACCATGACATTTACCTCTGCTCAGAGTGGAGATGACTAGGCACGTTTCCATGGTCTCAATCACATTATCTACAAAGGAACTAGACAAGAACTCCCCTGGGTAAGTAGAGTCTGTAATATTGTCAGCAAAAGTAGATACATGAATTATATCAATATGTTAATACAGTTTTTGTTCAAATATTATCCCTTCACTTTGAATATTCAGATTGCTCATCTATGTTGCTTTCATACAGGTATCAAGCTCCTGTAAATGCTGAACCACCCAGGACACAGTATTATCAGCAGCAGCAACAGTCTCGACAAGTTCATGTTCCCGTCCCCTATAACTCTTACAATGATGGTACTGTGAATTGCTTCAATGACTAATTTCTTCTAATTCTTTTCTATACCCAAATGGGGGAAAGTTTGATCCTCATGTCTGGTGGTGATATTTTAGACTCACATGGTCGAGGGAGGGGCCGTGGAAGAGGGAGAGGACGGGGCTGGAGGGGAGGATATGGAAACTACCAAGGTGGTGATGAAAACTATCAAGATGGAGGCAGAAACTATCAAGGTGGTGGTGGTGGTAACTATCGCGGTGGACGCAGAATCTCTCGAGGTGGTGGTGGACACTATCAAGATGGAGGAGAAAAATATCAAGGTAGAGACAACTTTCAAGGTGGTGGGCGAAACTATCAAGGTGGAGATCAACACTATCAAGGCGGAGACCAAAACTATCAAGGTGGAGGAGAAAACTATCAAGGTGGAGGCAGAAACTATCAAGGTGGAGGAGAAAATTATCAAGGTGGTGGTGGAAACTATCAAGGTGGAGGTAGAAACTATCAAGGTGGTGGTGGAAACTATCGTGGTGGAGGCAGAAACTATCAGAGCAGAAACTATCAGGCTGGAGATGGGGATTATCAAGAAGGAGGTGGAAATTATCAGGCTGGGAACTATCAGGCTAGGAATTATCAAGGTGGAGACTATCAAGATACAAACTGTAAGTGTGAATAGTATTCTATTTCTTGAAGGGTGAGGTTCAAGAACCCTCTTGTATTTTATTCACCTTAATGTTTTTCCATCATTTTTCTCATGTGTTCCTATCATGCTTTGTTAGATAATAATGGTGGGTATTCTGGTCGTGGACGAGGAGGTGGACGAGGCAGAGGTTGGGGTGGGTATGGTGGTAAGCACTGTCAGTTGTTTTTGCCTTATCTTGGCAGAAGAGCCCAGAACCCTGACTATCCGATGAATAATATGAAAACATTAGGCATTGTTCAAATTTGATGACTGGGATGTATTCAGTTCGTGTTGGTAACAATTTCATGGAAACAAACTTAATCCTTTTTGCTGATTGGCAGGAGGAGCAGGTTATGAAAGGGGCAGGGGAGGAGGGGGCAGGGGCTACAACCGAGGCCGTGGTGGAAGGACAGGTGGGCGCTCAAGGGGCGGCGCGGGTGAGGAGGCATAAATAGTGGGTTGTTTGATCTTGAATGAAAGCTTGCCTTGGTTAAGTTGAGTGGAGTAAACCAGGAAGTATTAAGTTTTTTGTTGAAAAAGCAGAGCATCATGAAATGGTAAGTAAATGGTGTTATGAAGTCGATGGTCGTTCTGAATGGCTTTTTTATGGTGTTTTTTTATTCCAAAAGAAAAAAGGCAAAGCACATCATAATGTGGATATGGATGTTGGCAGAAGGTTGTATTGTTTGAATTTGAGTTGATCAGCCAATGGTGTAAGTGGTCAGTTTGGTGTATCCCCTATATCTAGCTAGATTTATATTACCAACCATTTCTTGGTTTTTATCATGTATAGCCGTGTGTAAAAAAGTGCTCGCCCCAACTCCTAGGCGCTTGAGGCGAGGCGCATACCAAGGTATCCGCCTCCACCATGCCAAGGCACAGACTGTCTTGCTAGGCGCACGCATGACCTCGCTTCAACCTGAGGCGTGAGCCTCTGGCACTTTTTTAACCAAAGAATATTTAATATAAGGCAAATTTTTCTGTTGCCAAAAATAGAGAATAAAATTATATAATATAATATTTGTGTTTTTATATTGGAAACGTCGTAAAAACGATAATATAGAACGACATCAAAGAATAGAACAGAGCTTCTTCTTCTAAGAAGTGCATAATAGAAAGACAGCTTCAAAAGAATCATAACATTCCATTCATTCCGCAACCCAACTGACACCAGTAACCCAACTGAGCAAGCCTTCTCCCTACTTCTCTGTCATGGTGTTTGTGGTGTGTCTTCTCTCTAATAGTCTTCAAGATATGGTGTGTGTCTATATGTTGGTTCGTAGTGAAGCCTTAAAGATATTGTATGTGGTGTTGGTCTTGGTTTGTACTCATGAAAGTTTTAAAGATATTGTTGACTAGAAGTCATCCCTTTGTATTGATATGGATAATTATTAAAATATATAAAATGTATAATATATATTATATATATACTTATAATGATGTCCACCTTGAATGTATATTATTTATACGATAGGTCCGTAGTTTCAATGTTTTTTTGTAGAATTTTCTTACTTCTTAGAAAAAAAAAGAAATAAAAGTATGTGAAACATCATGCAATTTTTTTTTATTTTTTTAAAGATTGTGGAGCAACCTAACATTACAAAGAAGGATCTGACTTGAAATTATGCACTTTTGAAGGATCCAAATGATCGAAATTCAGTCGCGTGCATATTTTGTGAAAAAGTGACAAAAGGAGACACTCATAGGCATAAAGCAACACATTATTGGGGGTAACATAAATTGTACAATGTGTTTGAAGTGTTCATCATTAGTGATACAAGAATTAAAGGACTAGGATGAGAAAAAGAAACATAAGTTAAGTTACAGGTTGTCTGAGTTTGATGATCTTGATAATACGTTGGAGATAGAAGAACAAGATGTTGAGGCCCAACCTCTTAAGAAAAGAGATAGACAAGCGACTTTAATTCCAAACCCAAATAAGGCAAAAGGGAAAGGATGAATAAATTCTTACTTCCACACGAAGCCTGAGCTAGTAGTTGAACGACAGAAACAAGGAAAGTTAAGACAAACAAGCATTGATGAAACACTTGATAAGGAGAGAAGAGTTGCAACAATTCAATATGTTGCAAGATTCTTCTACCAAGCATGTATAACTTTCAATGTTTCTAATCTAAAGAGTTTCAAGTGTACGATTGAGGCTATTGAACAATATGGTCCAAATTTGAAGCCGCCTAGTGCGTATGAACTAAGAATACCATTGTTGAAGAAAGAAGTCACATATACTGAGGATTTCCTGAAGGATCAAGAGCGACATGTGAAAAATACGGTTGTTCAATCATGTCAGATGGTTGGACAAGCAAAACTGGTCAAACCATCATTAATTTTTTGGTTATCTCTTCTAAGGGAAGTGCATTTATTGAATCGGTTGATGCCTCAAGCAATTCAAAAACAGGTGAGAAGATCTATGAATTGCTTAATAGATTTGTTGATCGGATAGGTGAAGACAATGTTATTTAAGTTAGGGAAAAATCTGAAAATGGTACAACATGTTTGATGAAAATGGTTTTCTAACCCAAACGATTGTTTTTGGTCCAACATGTTTGAAAATGATGGTAATTGTTACATCAGTTACTAGACTGTTAAAAATTTCCATTAAATATTTTTTATATTTGCAAAATTAACCAAATATTTTTCTAAATGTTACAATTACACCTTACAAACTTACACTAATGTTTCAAACAAGTCCCAACTCGATTCGAGCCACACCAGGGGTCCCCTAGCCAGGGTTCGAACCCAGACTAGGTCACCCAACCCTGAGGACCTGGTCTGGGTTCGGACCGAGACCATAGATCCAGGTTCGGTCCAAACCGATTGGGGCTCCAATTGAGCTCCAATCAGGGGTCCTATGGTTTGGCGAACTGGTCTGGGTCCGAGCCCAGACCAGGTCCCCAGGGTTGGGTGACCTGGTCAGGGTTCAGAACCTGGCTAGGTGACCCCCGATGTGGCTCGAATCGAGTCGAGACTTGTTTGAAACATTAGTGTAAGTTTGTAGGGTGTAATTGTAACATTTATAAAAATATTTGGTTAATTTTGCAATTATGAAAAATATTTAACGAAATTTTTTAACAGAAAAGTAACGAAGGTACCAATTACCATCATTTTCAAACGTATTGAATCATTAATCATCACTAAAAAACAAGTTGCACCGAAAACCTTTTTGTGCAAACATGATGGACCATTTTCATACTTTTCCCTTTAAGTTATTAGTGACAATGAATCAAATTTCAAGAAAGTGGGTAAGTTATTAGAAGTTGTGAGACTACATTTATATTGGACTCTGTGTGCAACACATTGTCTTGATTTGATGTTGGAAGACATTGGCAAACTACGCCGCACTACGAGCACAATAAAGGAAGCCACAAATATGACTTGCTACATTTATAATCATGGAATGGTTTTGAATTTGACGAGAGAAAAAACAAAAGGAGCAAACCTTGTTAGGTCGACCATTACTAGATTTGCAACAAGCTATCTTTGCTTGAAGAGAATTCACAAACATAAATGTGCATTGAGGGCTATGATATCGTCAGAAAAATGGTATCAAAGTACATGGTCTAGAGAAGCAAAGGCAAAACAAGTGAAAATTACTATTACAAAGACATCATTTTGGAATAACATAGTTTGGATTCTCAAAATGATAGGGCCCCTTGTTAGAGTTCTCTGATTGGTCGATAATGAAACCCCCCAGCTATGAGCTACATATATGAAGATATGGATAGAGCCAAGGAAGCCAAAAAAGAATCGTTCAATAGTAGAGAAGAGAAGTATAAAGAAGTGTTCAAGATTATTGATGATCGATGGGAATGTCAACTTCACCATCCATTGCATGATGCTGGTCATTTTCTTAATTCAGAGTTTTATTATTTAAATTCAGAAATAGAATTCAACAAAGAGGTTGTTGATGTGTTGTATAAATGCATACACAGATTGGTTAAAGATGAAAGTGTGTTAATTGTGATTTTAGATGAACTCTCATCATACAAGGAAAACAAAAGCGCTGGGTAATTTTTAATTTATTTTAGTTATTTTATATTTTTTTTTATAATTTGACACGTATTACTAATAATTTCTTAAATCCAATTTAACAGCGAAATGTTGGTCTTTATTTGGGTTAACCACTCCAAATTGACAAAGATTTGCGATTAAGATTTTAAGTCTCACGTGTAGTGCTTCAGGATGTGAACGAAACTAGAGTGTCTTTGAGCAAGTGACGTTTTACCTTTTTAGTGTAAAATGTAAATTATTGTTATTTGTAACATAATTGATAACTAATACTAGTTTCATGTTTTTTGTTTTCGTCTTTTATTTGTTATGTATTCACATAGCTTCATACTCCAAGGAGAAATAGACTTGCAACTAAGAGACTGAATGATTTTGTTTATGTAAAGTATAACAAAACTCTAAAGGCTCGTTATAATAACCTTGATGATGTTGTGAGTAGCATTTCTCTATCAATGAATGGCTGATGGAGCTGGGTGAAGGGGATGATGGGGATGCAGAAAATCATGCATATATTTGTAGTGATGATGAGAGTTTGACCGAGACAAGGTTAACATGAGGCATTATAAGTAGGGCGTCTGAAGCGGAAGAGCATGCTAGAACCACTAGGAAGCAAACCAAAAAATGTCTAACAATTTTGGACCTTCTAGTGTTGATGGTTGTAGTTTCAGAGCTAACTCCCAGTCCAAAGGTAAAAGATTGTCATAATTTTGTGGAGATGCAGTCAGATAGAAATGAGTATGAGACAGATGAAAAGAGGTTTATAAATCAGATAATGAAGATAAGGACGAAGAATATAATGAAGATTTCTTTGGTGATGAGTACTATGGAGATGATTAGTTGTCTTAGATAACTAGACAAATATTTTATGCTAGTAGGTTTATTATAAAAATGACTGTTAATTTTTTTTTATATGATTAGATTTTTGTGGATGATCTTTTCAGTAGATGTTATTATCCTCTATACTAGTATATATTATAATGTTTTATCTATTGGGTGTGCCTCATTCGATGAGGCGAGCGCCTTATGTGCGCCTCAAATTTGAGGTGATATTTGCCATTTACTCCTCACCGCGCCTCAAGTATTTTAATACATTGTATTGGATTGCTCCCATTCTCTGCAAAATTCAGCATAATGCTGAAATATGGTGCTAAACAGCATAACATGCTGCAAAGGACATTAGAAATGCACATCATACGTGATGCAAAAAACCGAGTGTTGTTGAACAACATACATGCTGCAAAACAACATAATTACACTCTCAACAACACACAAATAACAATACGCAACGTATCCTTCACCCTTCTGCAAATAACACTAGATATATACAACACCATAGGAATGCAACAACATAACATTGATAATTTTAGTAAGTTTAATAGCATAATAGCATAACCACATCACCATCCATTACAAGAGCGGTGTTCCAAAATGTGACTACCCAAAATGTCCACCGACATATATTCAAAATGTACCCAAAATGTGATCTCACCATTCCCTTACATATACTCAAAATGTACCCAAAATGTGACATCACTATTTTGCCACACTACACCTCTACATGACTACCCAAAAGTATCACTTTTTTTACTTCGATTGGGAGATTGCAGTCGGAAGATTGTAATCGGGAGATCTAGTCCAAGAAGTCTTCATTTCCACCAGGAGATTGCAACTGCACACTCGAATATCTTCACTTGTCATTGATTTGTCAGAAACTACAGACATAGTTGCTCAATCGTGCTGGTGCGAAAATGGGGGAGCTTAGGAACCCTAGAATTCAATCGAACCCAACTGCAATTTCATTCAAACAGCAAATACAAAAACGTGTCTTTTAATTGAGAAGTAAGAAGAAATAAATACTCGTATGTGCATCGAAAATAATCTCCATATATATATATCTCACATATGTATATAACATTTTTTAAATGATGAAAAAATGGCTAACGAAAAAATACGTCTTTCTACTTTTAAGTTACTTGGAATAAGGTCAAATACAACTTTATTTTCCGTTTATAATATTTAGCACATTTCATGTTACACGACTAATTCAATTTATTTTCCACATAAAATTAAAAGATAATTTGCATTTAGTTATTTTAAAAATTTGTGTGTCTATTCACTTACACAACCGAAAATTTATAATTGACAAACTTATATTTTTCCGGCAAACTTCACCCAAAAGCTTCAAAATCTCCAAGCATTATGAGTTTTTTTTTTTAAACTTTTCATATTTCGAGACTAACCAGGCCAGAGATAAACCTACGTGTAAAGTTCAGGCGGCGCCGCGTACCCGCAACATTAAATACAAACAAAATTCACACCTTTTGCATTTTCCTCTGAAGCTGGACGACAGACGCCGCCAACCGCGACCACCGCTGCTCGATTGTCCATACGTATAATTCTACTCTAATCGTATATTGATTTCAACTTCATTGAACCTTTTTTAACATTGCTCCCGTTGAAACTCTGCATGTCTCTACATGGATCAGATTCACCCGTCCGCCACGAAAAAGGAGCCATTAGTGATAACGAACAAGGAAGAGATGACGAGATGGACGAGGTCGATGAGATGCCTCAGCAAGACGATTGCCTTGGTGTCCACTATGAGTTATCTCCATCAAGGCCAACCTAATTGTGGTTTTAATTTATGTGAATTCTGATAATATATGGTTAATTATCAAAAAAAAACACTCAACTTTGGTTGAAAACCAAATAACAAACCAGTTTTTTTTTTTTTGCAAAAGACAAACTAAACTACGTTGGTTGAGCAATTAGAAAATTCGACTCAATTCTTCATTATGTATGTACGAATTCGAAATTTGGACGGAGATATGAAGGTTGATTGCTTTTATGCCTTTTCATTCTAAATTAAAAGACACGTTTTTGTATTTGCTATTTGAATGAAATTGCAATTGGGTTCAGTTGAATACTAGGGTTCCTGAACTCCCATCTTTTCACACCAGCACGATTGAGCCACTATGTTTGTAGTTTCCGGCAAATCGATGACAAGTGAAAGTGTTTGAGTGTGCGACTGTAATCTCCCAGTGGAACTGAAGACTACTTGTACCTTCAAGAACTATGAACGAAGATTCTATGGATGCCCCCTGCTATAACGGAAGTGTTGAAACAATTAATAAATACATTGTTGTTCCTCCCTTTGTGTTATGACAATACAAATGGTGTTTTGACAGAACAAACTGAAAATCAAAGGTTTTTGTTACTTCTCTTGGTATGATGTCGCAATGTGTATCCATTCCCGGAGAGTTGCCCAAATAATTGATCATTTGTCATCGATTTGGCGGAAATTACAAACATAGTTACTTACTCGTGCTAGTGCGAAAATGGGAGGAGCTCAGGAAACCTAAAAAATAACCAAACCCAAATGCAATTTCATTCAAACCGCAAATACAAAAACGTGTCTTTTAATTGAGAGGGAAAGAGTATAAAAGTAATCAACCATCATAACTCCGTCCAAAATTTCGAAATTTCGTCCATACATAACAGAGAATTCAACCGAGTTTTCTAATTGCTCAACTAGTGTAGTTTAGTTTGTATTTGTCAAAAAAATAAGAAGTTTGGTTTGTTATTTGGTTTTCGACTAAAGTTGAGTTTGTCTTTTGGTAATTAACCTGATAATATATGATTTTAATTGCATCTTTTAACGTCATTGATGTGCAGGTATCATCAAGTGAAATTGGCTGGAGTTGTAACCGAATTTAATGTTCATGTTAAACTAGCATTGAGAAATAATTTATGATAGATAAATTGTTGTATTGTTAGGTTATTGCTGAAAATGAGATGCTTTTATCTTTGCAGAATTAGAGTTCGTTCCATATTTTGATTTCTACGAAAGATTAAGAATTTCAATTTCGAGTCTTTGAGTGTTGAATAAAACTAGCTAATGGTCAAAGAGATTTATGATCAATGGAAATTATGAAATTTAGTGTCCTCTAGACTAGATATTGATTTTTTGATTAATGGTACGTCAAGCACCTTAATTTGGTCGGGCATAATATCCACGTAAGCAAATGTACAAACCACATACAACACATTAAATCCTTTTTATATTCGCGTGATGCCATACAACTTAGTGACATTGTATTGACTCTTAACACCAACACAATTAACAAAATAATTAATAAAAATAATTTTATATAAATACGTAAAACAATATATAATATTATATTGTTTATAATATAGTTACAGATTTAAATTTTAATTGGAATACAAATTTATAAAAAAAATATATTTTTACTTGAGTAGTTAGTCTTAAAAATAATTTAAGTATATAAAAAAAATATTAGAGCATTACTTTTTCACTATGTCAAATATACTTGTATATTTACTGCAGGTATATATTTTTATAATTATTTTTCAAAATTAGATAATTTAGTATTTAATTTTGAAATGAGGTATATTTTTTGAAAAAAAAATCTACTATATAAGTCAAATTCAAGATTTCATTAGACCTATTTTTATTTTGACCAAAATTCATTAGACCTATTAACTTTCATTCTTTTTATTTTTGTATTATTTTTTTAACCCTTCGGCACAAAACTCAAGTTTCCGGCTAGTTGATGATTCCACGTGGCCCCTTCATCACAACCTGAGGTTCGGATCGGAGTTCTCAGGGGAACAATCCCCTCGCCCCACAGTTCTTTGTCATTTTTTCCATTGTTAACATTCGAGCTCTTCTACTTCACTTGTACTCTTTCAAAAAATCCCTCTTGTCCTTCTCAACTATATAAACCCCAAACCCTTGAACTGATACTCCCAGATCGGTACGCGATTTCCTCCTCGAGTTCTGATTCTTGCGGATCGCTGTGTTGTGATGCATTGTTCAATTCAAGCCGTAGTTGGAGATTTCGCGTTGAATTATACTCGTGCTTGATCAATTTGACGTCCTATTTTGTGCAGTCTCCTTTTGGATTCACGGTTTATTGGCTGAGATCTGCTCTCGACATTTATCGACTCTAAAGGTTCGATTTTTTGTCTGATCAGAGATGGAATCTTTTTCGATGCCCAGAAAACGAAAATTTAGTGTTATCGGGATTGTATAATTTCAATTTTCCGTCGTTTTTCCTTTACTTTTCTTAGCAACTGTACAGAATATAATTTAGATAATTCGGTTTTAAATATATTTTTGGATGATTCAATGCGACTGCAGAGAACCAATACTAGCTTGCAATTCGCCCTTTCGGACCTCTGCACGTCTCTAGGGATCAGATTTAACCGTCCGCCATGGAAAAGGAGCCCGTGGTGATAACGGACAAGAAAGAGATGACGAGATGGACGAGGTCGATGAGATGCCTCGGCAAGACAATTGCCTTGGTGCCCACTATGGGTTATCTCCATCAAGGCCACCTTTCGCTCGTCAATGAAGCTCATAAGCTTTGCGACCTAATTGTGGTCTCAATTTATGTGAATCCTGGTAATATGTGATTTTAATTGCATCTTTTAAAGTCATTGATGTGCAAATATCATCAAGTCAAATTGCCTGCAGTTGTAACCGAATTTAATGTTCATGCATAACTGATATTGAGAAATAATTTATGATAGATAAATTGCTGTATTGTTAGGTTATTGCTGGAAATGAGATGCTTTTATCTTTGCAGAATTAGATTCCGTTCCATATTTTGATTTCTGCGAAAGGATAGGAACCTCAATTTGAGTTTAGAGTGTTGAATAAAACTAGCTAATGGTTAAAGAGATTTATGAGCAATGGAAATTATGAAACTTATTGTATTTTTTTTTTTCCGTTTTAGGAAACTATATATTATTCTACTACGCTTTCCAGAAAAATGTAATTTTTTTAACTTTCATTTGATGTTCAACTTTATTTCACTCTTTGTAATATTTTTCAAGATTATACAAACAAGTATAGTTCTTCTTTTGATTCGAAGAAGCTTATGTGGATCCAGGACAGTTCTCTCCCACCGAAGATCTCTCGACATACCCTTCTGATTTCCATGGTGACATCCTCAAGCTCAAGTCTGTTCATGGTGGAGTCGATGTTGTCTTTCACCCACAGAATCTGTATGACTATGGAGCTGATGGTAAATGTATGATCAGTAACACTGGATCTGCTCAGCAGAGTTCAGGTCCTGAAGTTGCGATCTCTTGTATCGAAGAGACGAGTGTAGGGCATGAAACATGGGTTAGGGTGGAAAAACTCGATAAGGGCATGTGTGGAAAAAGCAGGCCGGTGTTCTTTCGAGGAGTAACTACTATAGTCACCAAGTTATTCAACATTGTAGAGCCTGATGTTGCTTTCTTTGGGAAGAAGGATTATCAGCAATGGCGGATCATTAAGCGAATGGTGAGTGCTTCTTGATTCAGATCTTGTCCAATGGTTTTGTACCTTCAAACTTGGAATCGTGCGTGCTCATGATGCAAAAGTGCTGAATGTCTGTGCTTTATTGTCATCAAATGGTGTTGATTCTCTAATCGGGGTATGAGCTTAATATTAGTTGGGTTAGAAAATGAGTTTTTTTCTTCTCGTTTATATATAGTCAAAGATGAGAAATTTGGTTTCAACAGGTTCGGGATCTTGATTTTTCTGTACGGGTGGTAGGCTCTGAAATTGTGAGAGATGATGATGGCCTTGCAATGAGCTCAAGAAACGTACATCTTTCCCCTGAAGACCGGACCAATGTATGATTTTATTCTTTTTGTCGGGTTTATTCATATGTTATGGTATGACAATGTTTTTATCATATTGGTATGGCTTTTCCTTTGTTTTTAATGCACTGTCTATCCCGTACAGGCATTATCCATAAGCAGATCTCTATCGAGAGCTAAAATTTCTGCAGAGAAAGGCCGAGTCAGCTGCCAAAGTTTAAGAGATTCGGTTATTCAAGAGATTTCTGAATCTGGTGGAAAGATTGATTATGCTGAGGTATTCCATCTCTATGAATATGAATCACCATTGAAATGTTGAGAAACAAAACAAAGTAAAAGTCATAACTTGCATACCAAGAAAAATGAAACTTGGATACAAAATGGCTTCTTTCAAACTTTTTGTGTTCTAGAATATTGCATGTTTGATCTGTTCAACCTTACGTTATCTCGTTAAAAACTTAATGGGGACTAGGTAAATTGGGATATAAACTAGGGATGAGCAAAATACTTATTTGGATCCGGAAGCTATTCAAAACGATATTTAGAGCTCGGTTAAAAGTATAGGAAGGGGTGATCGGTTCCGGCTATCTGTAAATTTAGGGATTTCTGGAACCTACCCAGTTTGTAACAGGGTATTTAAATTTGGAACTGGATCCTACCCGTTTAATTTTGGAATCGTAACCTACTCGAAACTTGTTTGTACAAACGGTTCCGGGTACCCTCTTAAGAACCTGCTTCTTTTTCTTTCCAAAAAAAATCCGATTCTGATTCGGTTCCGATTCGGTTTTGGTTTGGTTCCTGTTATTGAGGATAATACATTATTCAATACTGTCATTTCATTCATATTTACATAAATCTCATCAGAGATTACAATTATCACACCTGCGAATGATGACTCTTCAGGGTGCTCTCGTTCTATTTCTTTAGTTTTTTTTTTTAATAATATATATAGATATATAGAACTGGTTTCGGTTCTGGTTAGTTTAGGGTACCCAAATAAGAGAACCGGAAACGAATAAATAGGTTATTGGATTTTCCCCTGGAACCTACCCTGTTTTTAAAGCTACTACCCGAAACTTACCCTATTTTTAAAGCTACTTCCCGGAACCTATTATATATTTATATGTTTCATTTGTATTATAATGAACTAGTGAAATACATAATAAAACGGTTCCACTACTAACATGATTAAGATACAAAAACCAAACCCAATGGAGTTCTTGCAAATATAGATTTATTTTTGGCAAGTTGTAATAAAACTGTGTTTCATTTGGCTTTCTGCAGATTGTAGATCAAGAGACACTGCAACCAGTGGAAGATATCAGGAGTCCTGTTGTCTTCTGCGTGGCAGCCTGGTTCGGAAAGGTCAGACTCATCGATAATATCGAAATCAATTAAGATCACATACTGTTTCAATTTCAATCTCCTTCAACAAATTTGTGAAAGGGTATTCCTTTTCACGATTTAACCTACTCCAGCCAGATAAAGTTTGTCTTTATCACCATTTATATTTGCTGCAAACCATAGGAACCTTCGTTCTTTGGACAACGTAGTCATTACCCAATCTAATTTAACCGTGCGTATCGATAAATTTATCATGTTAAACTTATCACATACGAATGTGAGCGATAAGTTTATTGTGTAATAGTCATAAACACGAGTAATTTTTTGTATGGTTTCATGTCATGTTATCGTTTTGTGTTAAAATAGCCACGTATATATCCACGTACAATAATAATAAGTCTCATACATTAAATTTCAGATTTATCTAATCTAGAACTAGAATTCATAAATTCTAAAAAAGTAAACAATTAGCTTGAATTTTAAAAGTTATAAAATAATACTTATTCAGAAAAACATTTAAAAATTATATTTATGAACACAACTTTATCGTATTATTGTATGTGTCGTGTTGTGACATTTAAATACAAAAATGACATGAAAATTAACTCGTGTTATCATATTTATATTATTATTTTTTTTCATATGTTTTCACAAATACGTTATTTTTTGTCATGTTTAGAAGGAAATTACCAATGCCATAAAAGTCTAAATTTGATGTGGTTGTTGAGTATCACTCTCTTCGGACTATGACAAATTGTTTGTATTCCTCTTTAGGCTTGTGTGGAGATTTGTTAGCTGTTAGATAAAGTTGTCAATTTTGAGACATTAATTTGGTTATACTAACCCAATCTTCTTACAATATTTTGATTCTGAGAATGAACATTACAAAACCTTATCCAATAGCTTTACGATCTTATAGAAGATGGGGTATATATTGGTCTAACAAAGTCTATACAACACGGTATAGCATAAACAAGTCACATGAAAACGAGCAGCATTTGCAATGAACTTCCTCTTTTCAACACTTTTTGATATTGCAGACAGTAGATAATACTATGATGAGGATGATGGCGATGAGAATACCGAGTACAATTAACTTCATCTTCATGTTCTTCAACCACATTTTTCTTCTCATCTGGGTTCCCTGCTGCCTGAAGTCTTGCGCCTGAGTATTGACAGTAATGGAGACTCAGGTTCAATTATAAATCAGAAAAAGCATCAAGAGTGATCAGACAAAGAACTGCTATACAAAATCATCAGATTTTTCGAGCTCTCCTTTGTACCGTCAATAAAAGGACATGCAATTACAACCTGAGTGCGAAGGTTCTCGGTTTTATCCACCAGGAGCTCGATCTTCTGTCCTCTATCAAGAACCTGGAAAAAGAATGTGGTTAGCGTAGCTTCAGTCACTATTTGAGGTCTACGTATCATATTCAATGAGTGAGGGAGGTTTAGGATGTCTTACTTTCTCAATGTTTTCCATCATAACTCCCTTGACCTCTGAAACCTGTGCTTTAACTTTCGCGATCTTGCTGATCTCCTCTGGATGGTCCACGCAGTATTGCATCTGCTCCTTTAGTTTGGGTCTGTCATTCAGGGCACACTTTTACTTACTGTGTAGCTATAAAAGAAGAAATGACACAATCTGTAAAAATGGTCATGCGTTTACCCAAAATCCTTGTTCAAACTATAAGCAGCTGCAGTTGCAGCTTTTCCTCCAGCATATCTCTTGATAAATTCCTCTCTAATACGTTCAAGAAAGGCCATTGGAACTTGACGACCAACGGCCTCAACAGCAACTACACAGTAAGCTGCAAATTGATTGGATGTTAGTTTGATGATCATGGAAAGGAACCATTTTGTAGACAACTCCAACTTGTTGTATTAGTCGGTATTATTAGTATATATATACATGTGTACACACACAGCCTTTTAATTTGTTCTGCAAATACTAAATTGGTCAAGGAAAATCAGTAGTTTTTTTCTTCTTTTCTTCCTGCTAGGATATCTGATGACATAGTGATGGGAATGGCTAATTACAACTTCAATGGAGAAGAACATTATGTTGCAGATTGCTAATCAAGAGACTCATCCACAACGCAACAACTATGCAGGCGGCAATCAAAGAATTAGGCATTGTTGTATGTTGCTAAATACCAGGCAAATTAAGCAACTATTGCATCTGTCAAAAGAATCTCTGCAAATATAATATATATGGTTCGATTTCATCGAAGCTTTGCTCTACGCATAGCAAAATACTTGTAAGATCAAGAACATTCCAAAAGCAACTTCCACATCAAACAACTGCCCAACATATTTTGAAAACCTACCCAAAGTGAAAAGATATTTTCAGATGATGAATGCTGAAATCAATATCACCGCCCTAAAATTGTTTCTCAGGAACAATCCTCAGTACCGACGATAAATCGAGAGTAACGGGATGCACCAGCATAGATTAATAATTAAAGCAAAATTTGGCCGGATTCAGCAGCAACACAGCCATCAACGGACTGAACATTGAAGTAAACAAAAATTAGAGAGAAGGAAAGATTTACACTTACAGATGCCGTTGTCGACAAGGAAGTTGAAGGTGTGGCCATCGCAGTTGTAAGTGAACCTGTTGTTGGAGGCTGGGAGTTTCTGGAGGCACTGTAAGGCGACGGTGGTGAAATTGCCAGAGAATTCCGTGTACTCTGCCACTACAACCGTGCCCCGCGCCACAAAGCTGTAAATCAGTGACTGCTGCCCCATCGACGGACCTCCGGTTGCTTCTTCAAGCCGGCAAGAAGAGAGAATTTCGTTGAAGAAGGTGATGGAAATGGAATTTGAAATAACTTAATGCAAGTGCGGTGAAAAGGAGAGACGTTCTCAGCGAGGTGGTGACATGGCGTTTTATTTATTTGTTTAATTTTTACTATTCTTTTTATTTATTTAATTTTTTTTAAAAAGTTTTTTCTAAGTGCCATTAAAAAAATACAACAAATATTTATCTTCACTTTATTTTTATTTTTCTCTTAAATCATGGATTTTTCAGAAAATAACATCTAACCATTTGACGTATATTTCTGAAATAAACTCAATATGTGCAAAAAATTAACGTAAAATGAAGATAAAAATATAATTTAATAGTAGTGATAATACAAATATTAAGCTAACTCCAAAGTTCATTGGAATGACCGAGCTGCCACTCTGTCTTTATTTAGTTCATTCTTTGAATATTATTTTGGTTTCTTAAGAGGTGGTCAGAGATGATAAAAATTAAATAAATGAAAAATAGAATGCGATGTATATTTTGTGCGTAATGACACCCATTGGATTATTTTATTTTTTATATCTAGGGCGGCAATCAATGACAATGATATGGTATAATGGTATTATGGTTAGAGATAATAAATAATATAATTATATCATATTTTTAAATAACATATTATAACTATATTTTTTAATATCATAATCATATTCATAACTGTGTTTATTAATCACAATTTTAACTGTATACTCATATTTATTACCACATGTGTAATGAAATATTATGAATGTTATCTTAATAAATATATAAACCTATGTCACAAACAAAAATAATATTCAACACAAACACCATTCAAACTTAGCACCCTTGAAAATATGAATTCGTAAAATTTGAAAGTGAAAATCTTATTTCTATTATTAGTATATATAATATATTAATATTAAATAATTATTATATTTTAATAATAACCATGGGTATGATTAAAATATCATAACCATTACAGGTAAAAAAAAATTCATCACCATAACCGCACCATAATAGTATGGTTAATCATATAAAAAAATAATGGTAATAACTATTGTTTTTTTAATTTTCACCGCAATATTGTCAGATCTATTTATATCCCTTTGTTGGGTTTCTTATTTTCTCACATAACTAAACATTTATCAGTTAATACAAGAGATTATATGTAATGAGAAAAAAATAAGTTAATATAAATTTAATTATTCCTAATTAGGGTCGACAATGGTTAGGTGAAAACTCAAAAATCATGGTGATTACCGTAATTTTTTTATATAGTTAGTCGTACCATTATGGAGTGGGGTTATTGTGATAATGAATTTTATATTCGTAATGATTATGGTTATGTTAGTTATTCTATAAATTTGGTAAAAAAAAAAAGTTATTCTATAAATATAATAATGTTTTAATATTAGTAAATATTAATAACATAGTAGATTTTTACTTATAGATTTTATGAATCCATAATTTAATGGTGAAATATAATTGAATTATGTTACTGTTAAATTGTAACAGTATTAATTTAAAATAGTGCTAATGTTGAATGATATTAATGTTAAGTATTTTTTTATTATTTGTGACATAACTTTATATATTTATTAAAATAACATTTATAATGTTTCATTACGTTTCACATGTGCTAATAAATATGAATATACGTTTAAAGCTCTGATTATGAATATGATATTGGAAATTATACATGTAATGATTATGATTATAGTATGTAATTTAAAAATATAATATGATTATAATATTTGTCATACTCGTATCATGATCGTCATTACTAATCATAATGGTTCTTTTTGTATTCACTTGTTTTTCTTTTTGTTGTGATTTAATTTTATAAATATACTATCAACGAATAGAATATCATATTCCATTTCACGCATTGAATTGTTGTCCTCGGGATTCGATATTGATTTTTTGATTAATTTGGTGAAGAAAATAAAAAAGTCAGCATAAAAAAAAGAAGAGAAAAGCAAATATATATATATAAAATATTTCGAAACATATTTATAGACTATACCCCAAGGTGCGAAAAAATCACAAATCGCACCCCATGAGGCGTGTTGTGTCAAAATGGCACAACACGTCCAGAGGTAGGTTGCTCTTTGTTTTTTTTCTTCTAATTTCCTTTCAACTATTCGATATTTAATTAAAAATTAAATTATGTATCTATTAAAAAATATATTATAGTAAGTAGATACATTAATTGCTTTTCAAATGAAAAAAAAAATATTTAATTTGGACTTACAGATTGACTATACGCTCCACTCTAATTTAAGATGTGAAAATTTGACTTAAAAAAATATTACTCAGACCCTGTAAGTCTAAACTCAACACGATTAAAAACATTTGTGGTGAAATTCAATTATCTACCTACTCTATTTTTTTGGATTTTTTTATTAGATATATATTTAATTTTTTTAACCTAACATCGTTTGTCCTATAATTTGACCGAAATGATAAAATGCATTAGGTGAGAAATTTAATTATATACTTACTAAGAAATAAATAAATAAAAAATTACAGTGCATAGATAATTTAATTACGACATAAATGACGCTAGTTATACGATGATTTTCGGACAGATCGTATAATACAATAGATAAAAAAAACTATACATACATCTCTCTCTATATATATATGTATCTATTGTATTACACGATCATTTCGAAAGTAAAAAAATCAACGTCTAGTTAGCGTCATTTATGTCGTAATTAAATTATCTACGCACTGTAATTTTTTTTGAGTAAGTGTATAATTAAATTTCTCACGTAATGCATTTTATCATTCCCGTCAAATTATAGGGCAAACAATATTAGGTTAAAAAATTAAATATATATCTAATAAAAAAAGAGTAGATACATAATTGAATTTCGTGACATAAATGACGCTAGCTAGACGTTAATTTTCGGTCAGCCCATATAATACGATAGATAAAAAAACTATACATACATCTCTTTCTCTCTCTCTCTCTCTCTCTCTCTATATATATATATATATATATATATGTATCTATCATATTATACAGTCATTTCGAAAGTAAAAAATCAACGTATAGTTAGTGTCATTTATGTCGTAATTAAATTATCTACGCACTGTAATATTTTTTGAGTAAGTGTATAATTAAATTTCTCACGTAATGCATTTTATCATTCTCGTCAAATTATAGGACAAAAAATGTTAGGTTAAAAAATTAAATATATATCTAATAAAAAAATAGTAGATACATAATTGAATTTCGTCATAAATGTCCTTAATCGTGTTGAGTTTGGACTTACATGGTCTGAGTTATAATTTTTTAAGTCAGATTTTCATATCTTAACTTACGGCAAAACATATAGTCAATCCGTACGTCCAAATTTAATATATATTTTTCATAATTTGAATCGCAACTAAAATATCTACTTACTACAATTTTTTAATAAATACTAGGGGTGGGCACGGGCGGGACATGACGATTTTTTTGGCAAGACTGAGCCCGACACGAAATTTCGATTCTCATTTTGGAGGATCAATACCGATTTTGGATTAAAAAAACTGTATGAGTCGATCTTACTTAACTCTGGCCGACTTCGGTCTTGGACTTTTTTTTTAACAAATCGACAAAAGAAGAAACCCCAATCTACACCAACCAGTTCCAGCCATGAGAAGAGTTCCAACACAAAGAAGAAGACATAGATCAGTTAATTTTCTAGGATCAATTTGGAACAAACCTCAAAATTCAAACGAGCGAATATTAATTTTCGATTAATCATAACGGTCAAACATCGTTAGCCAATTCCAATCAATTTGAAAATTTTACAATTCAGCTGGTAGTAATCCTCTTACCCATAGTTATCAGAACCGGACCGGATCAACGGTCCGACTGGTTCCGACCGGGAATCGGACCACTGTTCAGTTTGGTTCAGTTAAAAGACCGTTTTACAAATGAACAATGTTTGAACCAGGTTGAACCGGTTTCCAGTTCATTTTTTAGCTGATTTTTTTTACAGACCAATCAGTTTTAATATATTACAATGAAGAAACTAGTGGTGGTTATGCATATTGGAGTACAAGTGATCAAAGATAAGTTTAGAAGTTATGTTTAAACTTTAAAGTTTAAACAAACCTATTGTCATAGTGTTTGATTTTGACACTATTGTTTATTATGTTTGAGAATTGAGAGTAATGTGTGTTTGAAATTGAAACTATGCAGTTTGTGTGTGTGTGAGACTATGTAGTTTGAGGTAATTATGTTTGTGTTTGAGACTATGTATGTATTTTCAATTTTCAGTTTTTTTTTTCCCCTTGTGAACAGTGAACCGCACACTGAACCAGGTTGGACCGTCTGAACCATGAACCGGACCCTTGCCGTTTTGATGGTCAGTCCGGTTCTGATAACTATGCTCTTACCTCTCTATATCTGGCGAGGTAAATCTTCAGAGGATCGATGTATTCCTCGAACCCTAGAGTAGCTGCTCAGAGCATATCATCCCCATTAACAGTCTTATCGCTCGTCGGAGCACTTATCGCTCGCCCTAGAAACTTTCGGACGATGGAAGATGCCTGAGATGCCTGAGGACAGCTCTTACGACGCCTGATGGCTGATGGAAGAGCAGCTCTTGCGACGCCGGAGGACGATAGAAGATGGCTGAAGAGAGGAAGAGGCGAAGAGATGAACTGATGTAAATGAAGACTGTCACGACAGGAGAAGACTGAAGGCGAGAAACAGAGGATTGCTCCCGGAGAAGGCTAGGTTTTAATTAAATTCGGTGAAAAAAAACGAGTCCGAAAAAAAAATCCACCCGCTCGGTCTCGGTCCTAGTCGGTCCGATATCAGACCGATTTAGTCAGAGTTTCAATCTAGATATTTTTTTTTGTTCAGCCTTAATAGATACATAATTTAATTTTCAATTAAATATCGAATCGTTTAAAGAACAAAATAAATAAATAACAAAGAGCAACCTACCCTATACGTGTTGTGTCAACCCACACGCCTCTTGGGGTGACATGTTATGCTAAGGGTGCGACTTGTAATTTTTTCGCACCGGGTTAACGCCTATAACCATATTTTGATTTTTTTTTAATATATTTACTTTTCTATTTTTTTTTATCATGGTTACATTTTGATTTTCTTATAATTTGGTTGGGCAAAATATCCACGTCAGCAAGTGTACAAACCACATATGAAGCATTGATTCCTTTCTATATTCGCGTGACGCCATATGGATGATCGACGTTGTATTGACTGCTGACACACCAACACAATTAAAAAATTTAATTAATACAATTATTTCTATATAAATACGGAAAAAATATATGATATATTGGTTATAATCTAATTACAAATTTAAATTTTAATTGGAATATAAATTTATAAAAAAATAATTTTACTTAAGGAGTCGGTGTATTAAATATAATTTAAATACATAAAAAAATATTAAAGTACGGTAGTTATATTTTTATAATTAATTTTTAAAACCTATTAAGTTTAATTCTTTTTATTTGTTTTAACTATTAACCCTTCGGCACAAAACTCAAGTTTCCGTTGATGATTCCACGTGGCCCCTTCATCCCAACCTGAGGTTCGGAGTTCACAGGGGAACAATCCCCTCGCTAAGGCCACCACAGGCACAGGTCTTTGCCACTTTTTCTCTTGTTAACATTCGAGCTCTTCCACTTCACTTGTACTCTTTCGAAAAATCCCTGTTGTCCTTCTCAACTATATAAACCCCAAACCCTTGAATTGATACTCCCAGATCGGTACGCGATCTCCTCCTCGAATTATGATTCTTGCGCATCGTTGTGTAGTGACGCATTGTTCAATTCAAGCCGTAGTTGGAGATTGTGCTTGATCAATTTGACGTCCTATTTTGTGCAGACTCCTTTTGGATCACGGTTTATTGGCTGAGATCTGCTCCCGACATTTATCGACTCTAAAGGTTCGATTTTTTGACTGATCAGGGATGGAATTTTTTTCGATGCCCGAAAACGAAAATTTGGTGTTATCGGAATTGTATAATTTCAATTTTCCGTCGTTTTTGCCTTTACTGTTCTTGGTAACTGTCCAGAATATTATTTAGATAATTCGGTTTTAAATATGTTTTTGGATGATTCAATGCGACTGCAGAGAACCAATACTAGCTTGTAATTCGCCCTTTCGCAGCTCATTCAGCCAGTGATGGCGCAAAGTAATTGGGAAGCTGATAAGATGTATGTGTGCTTCAATTATTTTCGATTCCTCCTTTTTACTGCACTTCTGGTTTAATTCAAGCTCGAATATGGCGGTTTGTCTATGACCCACAGGCTTGACGTGTATATCCACGATTACTTGTTAAAGAGAAAGTTACATGCCTCTGCAAACGCTTTTATGGCGGAAGGGAGGGTTGCTACTGACCCAGTAGGTAATACCTTTCTTTCACCATGGGCATATGTATGTAGTATATATATACGTATGAATGCACATATATACATGTGTATACGAATTCGTTTTTGAGTACTAATACCTTGTATAGGTCGCTGTACTCAAGTTGGTATTTAGTTTATAACCTGCTTCATGAACCTGCAGCAATTGATGCGCCTGGGGGGTTTCTCTTTGAATGGTGGTCTGTCTTCTGGGACATTTTCATTGCACGGACAAATGCAATGCATTCTGAGCCTGCAGCTGCTTACATCGAGGTTACTTGTTGTTTCTTTGGTTTATTATGTAGTCCTCATGTTGTCGACTTTTTTTATATTTGTTTTTGGTTATTAAAGACTAAATGTTCGGATATGTGAAAAAGGAACAGCAGATGAAGGCTAGGGAACAACAAATGCTGATTATGCAGCAGCGTAATGCACAGTTACAGAGAGGGAATCCCAATCACTCCCCTCATGGTGGTTCTGCTACCAACATACAGCCAGATGGAATTATGGGCCAGCCTACATCGAGTCTGTTGGCCATGAAAATGTACGAAGGCATGAAACATCCTCAAGTAATGGACTTAGAAACATCTGATGGCAGTAGGATGGCTTTTCTTAGATCAGCGTCTGAACATCAAGGGTAAGGTTGAGTATGTGTCTCTATTTGTTGGTATGTGATTCTGCTTTACTGGGTTAGAGAGATAATTGGTCTTTTTGTTCTTGCGGTTCATTCAGTCAGTTGCTTCATGGTAATTCTGGGAATATGTCAGCATTACAACAAATCCCAGCAAGAGCACATCTGGTTGCAGTAAGCACTCATCCTCTGATTATTTACTTTTTGAGAACCTTTTGGTGTGTGATCTCAAAGTATATTGCACTTTGATGACCTTGACGCTCAATTTAAGCTTTGTACTTTTAAATGTAATTAATGATAGTTTTGTTTGGCTGTTAGTGCATATCAGTGGGACAGTTTTCATTCATAAGTTGCCGAAAACAAAATGTTTGCAGGAAGTGAAAAGTGAAGCTATGGGTGCTGCCCAAAAGTCAATGCCCTTGGATCCTTCAATATATGGTCAAGCAATCCTAAAGTCAAAGTCAGGAGGATCAGGTGCTGCTAGTATTGTGCTCTGATTAGATGCGCTTTCTTGGATAACTATTTTTTGAAAAATTGGTTTAAGCATAAAATCTTCTGTTCTGGTCACAGAGATTCCCATGATAGCTTATCTCCTCTTTAACTTATGTATCCAAGTTAATTACTATCATAGAATTACTATCATTTTTGACTCATGAAATCCTTATTGCCATTTGCTTTTAGGGAATAACCAAGGAGCCACCAGCCTCCCACTAAAGGGTTGGCCTCTAACTGTAAGTTGCAGTTTCCCACTTTCAAGTTCTATCCTATGTATGAATAGATTTTAAATGTTTTCTGGACTATTGCTGTACTGATGATGAGGTGATTCACCAATGCAGCCTAGCTTAAGCCTTCAGAAGCCAAATATGCAAACTCAAAGTCAATTTCTCTTGGCCTCGCAACAACTTCAGGCCCTGGCACAAGTTCATACACACAACAGCCTTGGAAATTCAAGTCAGCATGCTGACATGGATCCTCAAAGGTTTGGTGGATTACCTAGAAGTGGCTTGCCTGCAAAAGATGGACATTCTGCAAAGAATGAGGGATCTATATGCTCTCCTGGGCAAGCAAATTCACCGAAGGTAAATGACTACTGATCAGTCAGGCAGAGCTGCTTCTGTGTCCTTTTGCTTTTCCAAAAAAGTTTAAACCTAATAGAACCTAAACAAGGTGTAAAAGGATTTTTTTTTTTTGCTGGAAATGAAAAATTTACTAAATATAACCACATTTGCTGCTCAAAGTTTTAGGATTAATAAATCTGGGTCGTAATAGATTCTGGTATTCTTTTGTGTACAGATGAAAATGAATCAGATGCAACAGTCTTCCTCTCAACCTCAGAACCAGTTGGTGCAGCAGCAGCAAGTGACTCAGGTTTTTCTCTTAAAAGGATTCATGTTTTCAGATGATGGAGATATATGCTGACATTTTCATGAATCTGTTTTTGTTTCCACTACAGAATTTTTTGGCTATCTTATCTAAGCCTTTAACATAACTGCTGCCTCTTTTCAGCAAAATAGCAGAAAAAGAAAGCAGCAGTCATCTTCTGGGCCTGCTAATAGCACTGGAACTGGAAATACGGCTGGTCCTTCACCTGCCTCTCCACAATCAACTCATACGTCTGGACCTGGAGAAGGAATAACACCAGCCAGCAGCATGCACCGAGCTGCACAGAAGAGCTTTTATCCAGAAGGAAATGGAGTTCTTGCATCCACGTCGAATCTGCTGGTATGCCTCCCCATATTTCTTCACTATTAAGTTAGTTGAAAATTTAATCATCATTAAATCTCATTTTTAACTCTCTTGCATTGCATAAAGATATGATTATCCAAACCACATTAATAGAGACGGTTTTCCTTTTTCATGGAAGATCATTCACACACAGCTATAGATGTGTTAGGGTTGCATAGCTTGATATTTTGATAATGAATCAAATTATATAAATACGATGTCTGAAATAACTATGCCCTACTTGAACTTTTTATTTAGGATGACCTGGATCATTTTGGTGATCTTGGCTCTCTGGACGAGAATGTGGATTCATTTCTAACAAGTGATGGAGGAGACGGCAATAACTTCTATGGAACCTTAAAACAAAATCCTACAGGGACTTGAAAAGAGGGTTCTAAAGGTGAGTCTGCTACCAACTATACTTATGATTCTGTCACATTCTAGAATCTGTCCTCTGTCTTACCTTTGGCTATGTCCGTTTTAGGACCAGACTTTCCTCTTGGTGAAGTTGGTTGTATAAGGAAAGGAAATAGCTAAGTTACGTGTTGTCATTTCTCCTCTGATGGTTTCTAGCTAGTGCTGGACATGACAAGAAGGTACTGGGATAATGCTTCAGTGCTGCTTGCTGTTGTGATTATTTTCCATCTTGTGATTCTACTGAATAGATATACTGCTCGCATTTGCATGAATTAGGTGTTTTTTTGGAACATGGACTACCTACAAACAGAGACCACTCCTGAAGAACACAAGTTCAGGCCTAATTCAACTCATCTAGCAACAACTTCAGTTGATAAATCTGTGCGACTGTGGGATGCAGCTAATGTAACTATCTTCCTGATCTCTTGCTTATAGGATGTTTCTTGAATTTTGTTTGCCACTAATACACACTCCTGCACATAATTGGTCCAGCCGAGTTTCTGTTTACGTGCCTACACAGGGCATAGCTCACCAATCATGTTCCTTGATTTAACCTTGTGAAGACTGATCTTTTTCTAGGGGTGAGCAGAAAAGATTGGTGAACCTAAAAAGTAAAAACCGTCCCGAATAGCCCGTCCCAAGTCAAAATGACATTTTTTTTTTAAATTTTAAACTTGGGCTCGGTTTTTGCCCAACATACCAAATAAACTAGCCCGATCCGAGCATACGTTTGTTTTAAGATGAACAGTGCTGCTAATATTTTTCCCCGGGGCACCCTGATTTGGTAAACTATATATGTTTGGATCCTCTGGGAGATTACTTGGCATCTGTTAGTCTTGGTAAAGGTCTGGTCTTTGACCTCAAGACAATACATTGAGGAGCAGTTTAGCACCAATGTGAATCAGTTCCATTCCTGCGTTTTCCACCCAGGTTACTCCACTGTGATAGATTGTGGATCTCCTTATAATATTCTACTTTTTTTCTTTCTTTTTCTGGTGGCAGTGAAATAAGAGCATGTTGATTCCAGCACACGAGAAAAGAGAAGGAGTTTTCAATTTAGAGGCTTGTGCAGAGGTGGGTGGGTATATGTTTCATTTGTATATGACTTAGATGGATTGAATATTTTACTCTCTTTTTTAACATGTGCTGTTTTTCTACTAAATTATCATTTGTTGACAAAACTGGATAATATTATTGTATCAAGTTGTTAGAATAAATTGTATCAAACTGGATAATTTTTTATTTATTTATTTAACTTTAATTTAATAATTAATTATCAAACTAGTCCTCACATTTTTTAATATACGAAAATAGGACAGCTGACGGGTTAACATTTTAATTTTGAAAAGTAAAAAATGCTAATCCCGTCATCTTTCACATTTAAGTGAACACGCGGTTAATTTTTTTGGGGGGAAATTCCTAGATGCTAATGATATCAGCGTTTAGGTTGTTTTTTTTTTTTTTTTAAAATGCAACCACCAATAACGGGACAGCTGAGTCTGATTCTTGGTATGAGAGCCCGTATGCAGGCGTGAGGACATGTATACTTTTTTTTTTTGGCCAAAGAGGACATGTATACTTGGAGATAAGATAATACGGTGATGCATGATGTGATGGATGGTTGGACTATGTGTGTCACGGTAACTAGCTTGGACACAAGGCTAGGAGATACTTCGCCTTTGATGTGATGGATGCTTGGACGACACATAATGTGTGAGCCCGCATTTCTCTCCAAACGTTGATGTCACCAAGGCTGAACTTATCTTGGAGAGACACTAAACGATGATAACCGTTTACATAATTTTTGCTGTAAACGCTTACTGCATAAGCGTTTCAGACGTCCATTAGACAGGACATCCTAAACGCGGATGAGATTGGCGTATTTTACTTTTCAAAATAAAAAACGTTAATCTCGTCTGAGTTATGTGAAATGCGAGAGTTAGTTTAATAATTAATTATTAAATTAGGGTTAAATTAAAAATAAAATAAAATTGTTGCATAGATAAACATAATATTTCAATATGACCAAATATATTTATTTTAATAAAAACTAAATATACAGAAATGATATTAAAACTGCCTTAAAATATGAAACTAAAAATTCTGTTATATACTATTTTTTTCAAATTAAACTGCAGAAAGATATTACTTTTAGGGTTAATAGGTCCAATGGTACCATATGTTTGGGTCATGCGATCGGATGGTACCCCTATGTTGTTTTATGGTACCATATGTTTCGCAATGTTGTTATTTGGTCCAAATTACTGTTGCCGTCAAGGTTAACTAACGGAATACTGACATGACACTGATGTTGCGGATGAAAAATAAAAATAGAAAAAATCGAAAAAAATTATAAAAAATTATTTAAAACTTTATATATTAATAAAATCGAAAATTGAAAAAAAAAGGTCCAACCTTATTTTTTTTTTCAATTTTCGATTTTTTTAAATAAATTTATAAAAATTAATTTTTATTAATATATAAAGTTTAAAATATTTTTTAAAACATTTTTATATTTTTTCTTATTTTTTTTTAAAATTAAATATTATATTATATATCTACGTGACGCTGACGTGGTGCTGACATGAATCATTTAACAGAAAAATGTAACGGTTGACTAACAAAGTATCATATGACAACATGCTCCAAACATAACAGACCATTTGACCACATCAAAAAACATATGGTACCATCCGATCACATGAGTCAAACATAAAGCAGTATTGAAGTATTAACCTTTATTTTTATTTACAGAAAAAGGAAAAAAATACTGTAAAACCCTAAACCCACCAGGATTCTAACTCCACTTCGTCCTTCATTGGTTGTCATGGTGTGGACCGAACCCCAAATATAAGCATACCTCTCCACCATCGTCCCACAACACAACGCTCTCCTCCAAGTTCCCTCCCTTTTCCCAATTCAAAATTCTCCATCTCTCTCTCTCCAAGGACTGCTGCATGTGCGACCTCAACTCGGAGAACGGCCAAGCAAATAGCTCCAGATTGCTTGAATGGGAAGGTACATGAAGAAATCCACAGTTACCGAAGTCTCTCCGCAGCAAGCCATGGCCTGCGGCGTCCGCACTAGAGCCAAAACCCTCGCGCTGCAGCAGTGCCTCTTACCAGATGGCGCGCCGGCGACAGATTCCTCTTCCTCACTCTCTTTCCTTGAGCTCAGGAGCCGTCGCCTCCAAAAAAATACTCCGCCGCTCCCCAAATCGTCCTCCAAACAGCAGCCGCAGCCTAGCGCCAGGAAATGTTGCCCTAGGGCGAGTTCCGGGCTCACTGTAGGTCCTGTTGAACAGGGTTCGTTTGGATTTAGGGACGACGGATCTCGAGGAGTCAAAAATGGCAGAGGAAGTGAAGCAGGGGACTGTGCGGGGGATTCTTACGGAGAGAACATTCTGGAATCTCAAGGCATCATTGGCAGGTATTTAACTTCGCTTGAGTCTGAGTTTGAGGGTAATGATTGAACAATCTGAAACCCTAGACTGCGGATAAATTGATTCCTTTGATGAAAATTTCTTGCGTTGAGCAGTGATTTCAACACCTCTGATTTGATGTTCAGCCTTGAGACCTTAGTGATGTGAAACATTATTGCTTAATCTAGATCCATATGTGGTGGCCGTCGGCTAACTATACATGTTTAGTTTGTCGGGATTGATTATGGCTATTGCTATAAGATCATACAATATAATTCAAATCTCTTGGCTTGCCATGATGTCTGTTTGCAGGTATGTCTATTGATTGTCTATTATTCAGAAACCCAAGAATATACTGCATGGATATACTGCATGGTCCCCCCACTGCCTTACTCATTTCTGTACAATCAGTCTGCAAAATAGTTCTTTTCTTAATCTATTTTAAAAAGAGCAGGTAGAAAGATTGTTTCTTTTACTTGTGTAGATTAAATTAATATCTGAGAAGCCAAATCTTATCATGATGTGGCTTTTATTGTTTAATAATGGGTAGGGAAGTGTTGGATAACGTTGTTCAATTTATTTTAAAAAATATAGCTGCCATGTTTCATAAGGAGAAAAAGTTTTATAATTTAGTGCAATATGCTATGCAGGACTACTCGAGAAAGCACACCGTGTAGCTTCATTCGCGATCCCGATTCTGTCCCAATACCCACCTCCATCACTAGGTCTAGACGTGCAACACCGCGAACTAGAAGCCAAAGAGTTCAAAATGATGGAGAGGTTCCAAGAGTGCATGAGATGGAGGAGATCTTCGACTGTGTGGAAGAGCAGCAACGAGTATCATTCCGCGACAAGTATGCATATTTATATGTCGATCATGCTACATTCCAAACCATCCAAAGATCCGATAAAATCGGCTAATTTTTTTTTCTTGGTTTGGTTTGTAGGTACAACTTTGACATTGCAAAGGATCAGCCCCTTCCCGGACGCTTTGAATGGCTACCAGTTGTTTGATGCAGAACTTGGTCTAAACTGACGGAACAAGTGCTTTCTTTCTACTTGCAAGTAAGTTAAAGATCTACAATCTAGTTAGTTAGATTTTGTTCCAGTTGATGGTCTATTTGGTTTGGTGTATTATAATTAAGGATTGTCTTTGGAAACTGTCTTCTGATCTTTCTGAGACTTTCAAAATCAAATCAGAATGTATGCATTATTTCACGATCCAATGACATAAGAGCTTAAGTTTTAAAGAATCGAATCCAAGCCCCCAAAAGAAGAAAAGAACATGATGCAAGGTCTAGTTATTAATACTGAGAGTCCTTCCATTTCCATTGAACTCTGCATGCAGTGACCTAATTCATCTTCAGGTTGGTCTAGTGTAGTACTTGACACCAACCGCCATGGCCAATATCACGAGAGGCACTAAGAACTGAAGGAGCTTTATGAAGAACTGTGGTGTATTATTAGTGTTCTGATGAGTTTCATTTGGTGGAACATAGTTGGTGTTGGTGGTCTTGCCCGGAAGGGTGAATTTGTCTATATCTCCGACATACATGCCATCCAACATCTTCTTTGCAGTATTGCTGTGTCCGACATCCTCAAAGTCATCGGTTGCATCCTTACCTGCACCAAGAAAACACAAATCAAGACCAATTTTACAACCATGAGACTTGAGGGGTGTTAATATGATTTAAGAGTATACCAGTTGCCTTCACTCACAAGTTCGGACTTTTGAGACAGTTGGTTACGGCGTACGTCTTAAGTCTCACATGGTATCAGAGCGCGCATGTTCAAATCCTAGCGACGTTGAAAATATTGATACACTCCTATTAAAGACCGAGGTCGGGCACAAACCGATGTTTATAAACATCAGTTTAAGGGAGGATGTTAAAATGGCTTAAGAGTATACCAGTCGCCTTCACTCACAAGTTCGGATTTTTGAGACAGTTGGTTAATGTGTAGTCTTAAGTCTCACAAGGTGGTTAGTTTTGTGGAAGTATAAGATACTAACCAGTGGAGGAGAGCAGTACTTCATCGCCACCAGGATGGTCGTCCAAGAACTTGGTAACATCATAGACCTACCACCAAGTGGAAATAGGGAATGGAAAAAACTTAGGAATTTCTGAGCAAATTTCGGATCGGAAGATCGGCGGTAGTTAGAAGTAAGAAAGTTGTCGCACCTTGCCGTGAATAAGAAGCCAGCAGTCCTTGGGGTTGCTGTGCTGAGAAACCTCGGCCAAAGTATAAACCTTCCTGTCGTCGTTGTCGCCCATTGATGGATTCTTTGGAGAGGGAAAGAAAGGAGGATCGGTGGCAATGTAAGATTTGGACGAATTCCTTATGATGTTGAGGAGTTAAGCGAGTATAAGGGCCTGTCTGGCTGTGTCTCCGTTTCTCCAACCAATTAACTATAAAACTCTAGATTTACGGGGGCGGAATTCTCTCTTTCTTTCCCAACAAATAATTGTTTGCCGAAGAAAACGACAAAGGTTCCTTTATAAGGACAATTTTGTGAATTTGCTTAACTTTAAGGGCACATTAATACGTTTATGATAGTTTTGTGCATCGGAGAAATTCTTAATAGAAAAAAAATTATATACAAAAAGCATTATAGATTTTATTTGTAGACCATAAATTACTTTTTATAGATTGGTTATTTTAATTTTAATATTTTTAAGGTATATTGTTTGTTTTATTTTAAAAAATAATAAAAAAAATAGGAAATTAAAAAAAAAGGAAATAATATTAATATTGAAAAAATGAAAATGACATTTTTTTTAATAATGCCTAAAGATTTATATTTTTAAAGAAAAAATAAACATTTTTATTCTTTTAAAAAGTATACATTATAGTTTTTTATGTTGAATATTTTTTGAGATTTTTCTTATCCGTTTTAATAATTTTTTATATTTTTTAGAATAAAAAATTTATCAAAATTTTAATCTCTAAAAAGTAATGAGTGGTCTTTAATCTTTATATATAATGTTTTTTTTTAATATCTATTACTTTTAACTTTTAAGGGTGCTGTGCACTGATGTAACTTTAGAAAATCAGGGTACGAATTATACCCTGTGGTAAAAGTTGAGGGTGCACGAAGTGTACTTTGAATTTTCCTTAAGCAGCGGATACTGTACAGAACTCAACAACAGTACTCAACAAATTGACCCGTTCTTCCAGAAAGGCTAGGGCTTCAGCCACCACGCCGGCGGAGCGAGCAGAGCGTGTGTGTGAGGGAGAGCAGCGATGGTGTCTGGATCGGGAATATGTAAGCACAGGGTGGTGGTGGATGGTCGGCATCACATGCTGGGGAGGCTGGCGTCAATCGTAGCAAAGGAGCTGCTCAATGGCCAGAAAGTGGTGGTTGTGAGGTGCGAGGAGATCTGCCTCTCCGGCGGATTGGTTCGGCAGAAAATGAAGTATATGAGGTCATGAGGAAGCGCATGAACACCCAGCCTTCCCATGGCCCCGTCCACTTCCGAGCTCCTGCTAAGATCTTCTGGCGCACTGTCCGCGGGTATGTTTTAATTATTATGCGTCGATTGAGATAATGCTAGGTGACTGAACGTGGAAAATTTTGTTGATTTTTCGAACGCGAACTATTTCGTATTCGATACGTTATTAGGAATCCAATCAAGCAGATTCGAGTCTCTTAGAGAGTTAGATACTTGCGTTGCTTGCAGAACCATGCTCTATCTTTTCCTGGGAGTGAACTTGAGTAATCTAATTAAAGTTTTCAGCTGAAGATCAAAAGTAGTAGAATCAACATAGTTGCACACAAGTAGTGGTTCCATAATAACGATGGAAAATAATGAGGTTTGGCTCTGATTGTACCAAATGGACCAGGAATGCTGGCTGTTGGTCCATTAGAAGTAGTTTACATCAAGAAGATGATTGCATTAAAATTGTACATCAACAAGTTTCGAATTTGACGAAGAATCTTGTAACTTGTGCCAGAATGATTCCACACAAGACAAAGCGAGGAGCAGCTGCACTTGCTAGACTTATGGCCCGTTCGTTTGATGGATTAGGCCCGGATTAGGGCTTACGGAATCCATATCACCTTGTTTGTTTCACAGAATTGGCAATTTTGAGGCTTAGGGAATCCGGGCGGTCCGGGCTTAGGGAATCCGGGTAAAAATCTCGGATTCCCTAAGCCCACACGGGTCGGAATCCGGATTCCGACCCCAAATGACTGAATTGCCCTCTTGATTTTGACGTAATTACAACCCTGCCATCGTCTTCATTACGCCTGAAATCTGCTGAGAAGCTGTTGAAAGCGACGATTCTTGATTCTTCGATTCTTCTCCTTCATGAAGCGCTTGATTCTTCGATTCTTCTCCTTCATCAGGTATGCGCCCAGACGATTCTTCCTCGTTCGATTCTTCTCATTCTCCTTCGATTATTCTTCTTTCATTCAGCATGAACCCAGAATCGATTTGTTCTGGGTTCGGTTTGTGCTGAATTTTCTTGAATTCAGTTTGCTGAATTGTGCTGAATTCGGTTTGTTGAATTCGGCTCTGGGTTCGGTTTGTGCTGAATTTTGCTGAATTCGATTCTGGGTTGTTGAATGTTGTTTGTGATGTTGTTTGTTGCTGTTTGAATTCGATTCGTGATGTTGAATTTGTGATGTTTTTTGAATGTGAATGTCGGTTTGTGATGTTTGTTGTTCCTCTCTTGCAGTTTCTTCCACAAGTAAGCTGCTAGGTCTTCCTTTTCTGTATCAGTACTCATACATATTTTGAAACTGATTCATTTATGTCGTCAGGAAACTTCAAGCCAGACACAAAAGATGAAGGAAATACATTGCCTATTCAATTCTTATGGTTACAATTGCACGATGGCTGATGAATTTTTTTTTTGATGTCTTGGATAGTGGATATTGAAGTTGTATGTTTAATTGCTAGCGATCGTGTTATCTATGTTCTGTCTGTGAGGGACTGATTCAAGAGCAGTGTGCTTGCTATTGGTCCAGGTAGCAGCTCCGGGTCCAATAGCACAAACTGGAGACCCTTCTCAGACCATGGTAAATGTTCCATGGGCTGTAAATCCATCAGGAACGCCACCTCTGCCTCTTGTGGAGCAGACCATTTACGGTGCAGATAAAGAATATGAGAAGTTTATGGCTGAGATGAAATAAAGTGGGCAGGATGTGATTATGCTATGCTTCAGAGGTATGAACTCTATCCTGTATATTCTCTCATGTTTGGATAATGGATGTTTATTTGTTTTATCTGACCATTGAGAAAGAAAACCTACAGAACTTGTCATGAGAGACTATTGACAGTTTAGAGTCTCGCCCAATGAAGGTCAATTGCACTTGGAGGATCTCATCATGGTTCCATCATTGGTTAATACCTACTTTTGGTAGTAGTTGTGCCTGGTTTATCTAATGTGTCAATTTGCCTACTGTCCCCTCTTAGATTTTCAAATAAGCATAACATTTATTTCACTGATTATGAGGTTGGCAGAGTAAGGATTTTCTAGATTGACCTATTTTACCTGTTGAGGGAGTTTTGACTTGTTATTGATGGGTGAATTTCCACATTACCCACAATTTTCATATTTGTCATCTTCTGTATGGAGATCTTGAAGGTAGATAAATTTGTATTGTCTGACAAGATTGTGATGCTGGGGGATCTTTTCTGATGATTTTCATGAGAAGGCTTGATTATCATGCTAACAACCGTATTTTTAGGTCGGTTAAGGTCAGAGAGGAGATGATAAGTAAGAAGCTTCATGAGCCATGGGTGGGTGTTGGATGATCCTTCTTCATCAAAGATGTGGAGGCTTGCAGCATGGTAGTCTCATAGCAGCCTAGCTTAGCTTCTCCTTCAGTTGCTGGGTCTCCTTCATCAAAGTACTGTAATTCTGTTTTTGTGATGTTTAGTTGTGTTTGTGATGTTTATGGAGATACAAAGAATTGTTCTTTAAAATGAATTAAATAATTTTTATTATTATTATTAATTAATTATATTTAGGTTTTTATTATTATTAATTTTTAAAATTAATTAATACAAATTATATGAATTATATACTATACATATACAAAGAGGGGCAAATATGTCATTTTACCACATTCCATTCCTTTTCCATACACAATTCCACCAAAGAAACAATAGAATTCCTTATTCCGTTCTATTCAATTCCACCAAAAAAACTTCATATTCTTAACTCCTATTCCTTATTCCCAATTCCCAATTCCTATTCCGTATTCCGAATTCCGTCAAACAAACGCACCGTTAAGGTTTTCGAGGGTATCCCTCCACCTTATGACAAAATCAAGAGGATGGTTATCCCTGATGCTCTCAAGTGAGTTTTCCTCTTTAATCTGTTTTCCTCCCTGATGTTCTCAAGGATTGTTATCTCTTTCGCAGTTTTAGTATTACCGTTTCCTCATTTCTCTTATGATTTCAGGGTGTTGAGGCTCCAGATGGGGCACAAATACTGTTTGATGGGTCAGCTGTCATCAGAGGTTGGATGGAACCATTATGATACCATTAGGGTGAGTTTTCCATTCTCTATGTTTTTCCTACTCTTAATCTTTAGATGGTGTAGAAAGTAAACTTTGTTGGAAAAAACTTGCTCGGCCTTTAATAACTGGGAGATGCAATCTGGTGCTAGACCTCTTTCTGCTCTTGGTTATCTAAGTAATATATTTTATAGTCCTGCTTTCAAACTTCATAAGATATGTTCTGGTTTTGTAAACAAAGAGCGACTTTGAAATCTATTTAAATATCTCAATGCCATATGTATGTCAAGCTGCCCTTTCATGATGACATTTTAGGCAGCAATAACCTTGTAACAGCTTTGAAATGCTAACTGTAATACAAACTCGGTTTCTTTCAACTTGGGTTTTCTGATGCTGCGCATAACAGTTCCATTTTTTCTCACAGGAGTTGGAAAATAAGAGAAAGGAGAGAGCTCAAGTAGTTTATGAGAGGAAGAAACAGCTCACTAAACTCAGAGTTAAGGCTGAAAAGTCTGCAGAGGACAAACTAGGATCCCAGATCGAGGCCATTGCCTCTGTCAAGTACTAAAAGATTTTAGAATATTTAGCTATTTTTTTAAAAAAAAACAAAATTTTGACGAGGGACCGGTTTGTTTCGGCCTTGACATGAGTTTTTGTTGGCGGTGGTCCATAATGTTGCTATGTGATTGCTTGATCGGTGTTTTATTTAGACATTGATTGTTATTAGAGTTTTGTTCTATGGCTGCTTCCAGTGTGGTGAAGTTGATCCTAAATTCCACAAGTCTTTGATGGCTTATACATAAAAATTGAAATCAGTTATTTGTAGTTGCATTTGCATGAGTATCGACCCAGACCGACTCCTCATGGGTGTCTTGACTTGGATCTGAACCTTCCGATTCCAATTGGAGCTTAATTGATCTCCAATCGAATTGGGGACTGTTTATTTATGGCTCAAATGAATTGGGATTGAACTAATCGTGGGATTGGGTATGGATCTTGACTTGACTTGGTAACGTGAATATTAATTGTTAACAAGGTAATGCACAACTTTATCTTTTAGCCGATGGAATTTATTAAAAAATAATTTGTAATGGATACATTTCTTTTTGGATAATAAATTCTAAAAAATATTTTATAACAAAAATTATTATTTGCGTCACGTATCATTATTCAATTTAAGTAAGTAAACATTATATTCTTTAAAATATAAATACTGGGATTAAAAATCATGTGAACCGCAGTTAATTTATCTCCAAAATAAAAAAGTAACGCCGTGTTATATTGTTGCTTACAATTGTTGGTAAAATATCACATTACACCCTAATGTTTAGAAATTATTTTAGTTTTCCCTCTAAATTTTAAATCGTAAAATTTCATTCCATCGTGTTTATGTTTGATCAAAGTGTAAATTTGCCCCCTCCGTCAACTTTTCTATCTAAATTTAACAGAATTAGTTTCGAAAATTACAAAATATCACAATTTAACCCTTTAATCTTTGTATTAATTACTTAAATGGTTACACATGTTTGCCCATTGTGCAAAATGGTTACATATGTTTCAGAATTTGACTAATTATTTTTTTTACCGTGCAGAATGGTTACACATTTTTTCCTACGTGATTAATTGGTTACTCCATCATTAACCGTTACTATTTTTCATTAATTATTTTTTTAACATATTTTTTTATTTATCAAATGACTATTATACCCTCGAGAGTTATTCTGCTCTTTTATCTTCTCCTTTGCTATTCACTAGGTTCATTGATTTCTTCTGTCTCCTCTGCTTGTTCAAGAAGAGGGAGAAGTAGAAGGTTTCGATGCTCTGCTGCTGGATAGATCAATTGATATGATGCATTTCCTTACCAATCTCCGCCATTTGCATGATGCTTGAATCGCTTAAAAAATGTGGCATATGGAATCTGCGGCGATAAGGTTGCACACAGAGAAGATACTGAACTTCACCAGAGAAGAAGTTAACAACGATAAGAGAATGAACTTCACCACTTTTATAGGTTGCACACATCCATAGTAGAAAAGAGAAAGGCAAAGAGAGAGAGAGAGACACATTCACAATCACCAGCCAAAATGCAAGGGACTGAGCAAGAAGAGAATAATTTTGAGCTTAATTACTAAGCAATAGAAGGAAGAAATGCAGAAAGAGATGGGACGCAGTTAGAAGGAAGAAGATTTGGGGGGGGGGGGGGGGGGGGGGGGGGGGGGGGGGGGTCTAGTTGTCGTTGAATCTGGGCCTTAAAACCTAATCTTTTCTGGGTTATTGATTAGTGTTTGTCGTTCGGGGTTTCTTCTCTCCTCACCCTTATTATTGCAGGTAGCTGGGTGGGTTTTCCAGAAACATAAGAGAATTCATTTTCTAGTATGGACTTGAGTTGTGGCTAACTGATCCTTAGATGAAGGTCACCCCTTACCTGAAGCGGAAGGGGTCTCCCCCATGTTGGAACTCATAATTCCCCAAATATGGATGCTGCCATGGACACGACCAAAGTTCTACTATTTGTGGATGAAGGTAAGGCTAATTAAGTCATTTTATGTATTCAAATGGTGATTTAACTGAAAAAATAAACGATGAACGGTAGAAAACCAATTAGTCACATTGGGCAAACATCTGTAACCATTTAAGTAATTAACTCTTAATCCTTTTCAAATGTTGCAATAGAGTCTTTATCGAGAGTTGGCTTGGGTCTGGGTCTTGACCCAAATTGACCCCCTCACATCCCCCCTACATGGGTAGGGGATGAGATCTGAGTCTTGACCCAAACCCAGTCGACCACCCATGGGGGTTTTGATCTGGCTCAAAATTCAACTCGAGCCTCAATCGGGGGGGGGGGGGGGGGGTCTGGATTTGGGCTCAATCGAGTCCATATCGAATTGGAACTTAATTGTAACATTTAAAAAAGATTGAGATGATTAAATTGTGATTTTTTAAAACAATTCTTGGTATTTTTGTAATTTTTAAAACTTATTCTGTTAAATTTGGATAGAAAAGTTGACGGAGGGAGCAAACTTGTATTTGACCAAACATGAGGGAATGAAATTTTACAATTTAAACTCTAGGGGAACTAGAAATCCGACCAAACATTAAGGGGGCAATGTCGTATTTTACCCAACAGACATATAAACCTATCTCAATTAATATGTGTTTTTAATTTAAAGTTAATAATATATTTGTTCACTTATATTTAATTAATATTTAATTTTTATTTATCAAAGTTACTTATATTTTCATTTTTTAGTTCACACTTGTATTATTTAATCATATATATTTAATTAATATTATTAAATAGTTCATAAAATGATATATCTGTTTGTCTTCTTCTATGAACAATCATATTTTTCGGTTCGAAAAAAAATAGACATTTTATTTTATAAAAAATAATATCATTAAATATAACTGGTTATATATAATAACTAAATATAAGTAATTAAATAAATAATTCATGCATTTTTATAAATGATGGCAACACATTGTTTGCAGTTTAATTTTAATAAAAATAATGCTTAATTACTTAAATGGTTACACATATTTGACCGTTGTGCATAATGATTACACATGTTTCAAAATGTGACTAATTAATTTTGTTACTGTTCATCGTTAAAAATAACTGTTAGTCACTATTTTAACATATGAAATGATAATATTACCCCTAAAATTTAATCTAATGAAGTCCTCCTAGGTGCCCACCCAATGTCCTCCTCCCATACTCCCACTCAACGTTCTTCTCCCAACCTCCCACTCATCGTCCTCCTCCCAACCTTACCCCCCGTCTCCTCCCAACCTCCCACCCAACTCTCATTTCCTCCCAGTCCGCCCCTATCCCTCCTCCCAACTCACCTCTCCTTCTACCTGCTCGCTGAATCTTTCTCCTCCTTCCAGTTTGCCTCCTCCTCTTCATCTCGCCTCTGTTCCTCTTCGCAACACCGAAGTCTGCAGATACACTGAAGAATCAACTCTGTGGTTGAAGACGAACACCTCGGCGTCGTCTGGAACCTCGTCGTCGTGGCTGCATTCAATCCATGACCTTCATTCAATTTGTGACTTTCATTCAATTTGTTACTGCTGTCTTCGCTTTTCCTCGTCGGAGCTAACCCTATCATTGAGCTGGGTGAATTGCAGTTGCTATCTTCGCTTCTCCCCGTCGGAGCTAACCTCAACCACGAGAACCCGAACTATTCTTCCATATTCTTTTGCAGATTTGGAGAGTTGGTCTCAGCAGCTCAATGGCAATGTTGATCTTAGCAACTCCAATTGGAAGTTCCCGTGCATTTTTATAGTTTTGAAGTGTTTATTCAAGTGATTGGGTGTCACTTGAGGACTCTGTGCGTGTCTCTTCCTTTTCTTCATCTGCATTTTTTGCATAATCTTTCTCTCCTTCCCTGTTTTTTTTACCTCCCTTGTTCTTGATCTGTTCTCATCCTTGTACATACTTGTGTTCAACATCTTGATGTTGTCCGATCCCTCTTATTCTTCTTGACGGTTTAATCACTTTTGATTCCAGATTGTTATTTCTGTATTGTAGAGTCACTGATTCTTGATTTATATCCCAAATCTCTCCTTTCCAAAAAAAATGGAAATATCATTTTTTTTTTCAAGTGGGGACTTTCTTTGTGGCTATTGATTAGATGTCCGAATGCAGTTGAAGGTGACTCATATGGCACTATGACCTCTCATAAGCTACCTCCAAAAACAGTGGTGCAGATGTTGTAAGACAATGGTTCATATTGATCGATACCCTTCAGCTTCCTCACAATGAAGAATAACTTGAGTCACTCTCTTAAGGAAACCATAGAACGACAAAATAGTCATTTAATAATTCAAAAATATTAACGGAGTAACATAGACCAACAAAATAAATAATTAATCCCACTTAGAAAAAGATGTGTAATCATTCAGTCACGCACAAAAATTAATTAAACACATTTTGAAATATATGTAATCAATAGGGCAAATATGTATAACTTTATAAGTAATTAATCCTAAAAATAATAAGGTAAAGGTATAGCAGTTGGAAATGTCAAGCGCGTAACATAGAACCCAAAGCAGTCAACAGTAACCGCTAGAGAACGTAAACTAACGGTCAACCCAATGACCACGCGAAAGGAGCAAAACGGCCAAAGTGACGCGAATCACTTACGGACGTCAGTAATGGCAGAGCCGCCGTTACACGCCACGCATCTAGCCGCTTTCTGATAGCGACAGTCCCACGGTATGCGTTCCCTTTCTCTCTCTCTAAACATTGGAAAGCGACTACAGAAACGGAGATGGAGCAGCTGATGAGGTCTGCTGCAATGGTGGATTGTGGAGAGAGAAGTATCGAATATCAATAGCATTCTCTGATAGAGATAAAGCGACATTCGTCTGAATCAGCTGCATTTATTATTCGTTCTGTATTGCGTAGCCGAGAATATATTCTCTGCGAGATTTGTCGTCGCCAGGTATAGAATTCGTTTTTGGAACAGTAATTTGTCTTTTGCTGGTTTTGTTCGCTATCGATCGAGCCATTCGAGTGTTCTTGACCGTCTTTGGCCGAGTTCAACGATGAAGAATGTATGGAGTTGATTTGTCGTTTTTGTTTGTATTGTTGTTAATTGATTCTAAATTTTTTCTTTTGATTTGGCGGAATTGAGATTGGGCAACTTGAGAAGGAAGAGGCTTTGGAATCGCCGAATTAGTATTGAGATCCGCTGATTTCGTCAATATTCCATTCTGTTAGAGTGATAATTTAATGTTGCCGTAGAAGGAAATTGAAAGCTGGATTGAGTTGAATTAAATTTGAAATAGTATTGTTGATCCGCTGAAGAATCTTCCGTTTCGGTTCTGTTTCAGGGAAGGAAACAATGGCAACTGACGAAGAAAGGAAATCTGATGTAGAAACCTCCGCAGACGAGAAAAGACGAACCAGGACCAGAACTTTGAGAAAGAAAGCTATGAACGCTTCAACAAAGATCACCCATTCGCTCAGAAAGAGGAGCACGCGGATTGCTGATTGCCGCTTCGCTGCAATTTCTGTTGACGACGTGAGGGATTCAAAAGAGGTTGAAGCTGTGAATGCTTTCCGTCATGTATTGACTGCAAAAGATCTGCTGCCGCCTCAACATGATGATTATCATACAATGCTGAGGTAATGAAAGTGCTAACTGATTGAATTTTTGTAAATTTCTTTTTCAATTCTGTAATTCTCTTGTTAAATATATGGAATGAGGGATTTAAAGAATTCTGGAGTTGATTAGAAGGCATACTTTTCTCTAGAAATGATGGTTTCTTTGGAGGTTAAACTGATTTGAAGAGAGCAATCTTCTGATAATGCAGATAGAAGAAATGCAAAAAATATACTAAAAAGAGAATTAATCACTTCTTCTGGCCATCCTGGCCCTTCTGTTCACCTTTTTGAAGGAGCAAAACTGTCATTGTCTAAACTCTAAAGTCTAGTCTGCTTTACACTGCTCTTATGCCCAGAAAATTGACAGCTGAAACAAAATGGACCACCGATAGCGTATAAAAATCTGGCAGGAAATTAAAAATATAGTTTCATTTTTCTCAAACATCACTACCCAGTTGATAAAATTTTGAATTTCACTGTCTAGACATCACCAAAGCCTCCCAAATTGAAGGGGTGAAACAAAGTATTCTCTAGAAGGGAGCTGGTGACCAATGTACCCATCTTCTTTTCCTTCCCTTTCCCTTCCATTTTGTATATCAACAAAGTAAAAGAGACATTTCTCTTGTCCTTGCATTTTGCTCCAGTTATCCCTATCCAAACAAGCCTAAACGGGTGTTGTGTAGATATACCGATATTTGGCACTTTCAAGTGACATTTATGGCAGTGCAAAATAAGAGAAGAAGTCAAGAACCCCCCAGTCTATATGAACAATTAACATGTGTTAAGGAAGTATGACATATATTCTTCCCATATTTCCCCAAAGAAAGGGTTGCTGTTATGAGCTCCTGTTTCAACTTATCTTTCTAGTGATATTTCAATTGGAATGGGTATATATATATATATATATATGCTGTGTACTTTTTCTTCCAGCATTGTCAGTCTATTTAGTTCGTTTATGTCTAAACTGTTGACTGCTGCTATTATTCATATCCATTACATTGCAGCAATTTGAAGTATACAATATTGATTTGACAATATCTATCGTGACATTTGAAGTGTTTCAGATTACTTATATGTTATAACAATTGAAATTTGTATAGGTTTTTGAAGGCAAGAAAATTTGACTTAGATAAAACTCAGCATATGTGGATTGAGATGCTCAACTGGAGGAAAGAGAATGGAGTTGATTCTATAATACAGGTAAAACTGACACGCCACTTCATTTTTGATGTTACCTTCCTATCCGTTGGACTTGCATTACTTGATCCTGCATCGTTCGGTGTGAGCTAGTGATGCATGTGTTAGGTGAAACTAAGTTCTGGAGAGTAGTCATTCCAATCGCTTTTTCTTAGCAATCTACGTAAAAGGCTATGCTCTAACATATGCTGTTATTATTTGTTTTCTTATTAGGATTTTGTGTATGATGAATATGAGGAAGTCCAGTCGTGTTATCCTCATGGTTACCATGGCGTAGATAAAGAAGGTCGGCCCGTTTATATCGAAAGACTAGGAAAGGTTGAGCCTACCAAACTAATGTCTATCACCTCAGTGGAGCGATTTCTGAGGTACCATATACAGAGTTTTGAGAAGACCTTTGGTGATAAGTTTCCAGCATGTTCTATTGCTTCCAAAAGGCATATCGACTCTAACACCACTATACTGGATGTTCAAGGATTGGTAATCTACATTCTGATGTAATTTGGCCCGTCCTTTGGTTACACTGTCTCTTCAATAAGTTATCCTACAGACTTTTTACTGATGTTGCAGAACTTTATGACTTTCGGCAAACTTGCACATGATATTGTTATGCGCATGCAGAAGATTGACGGTGACAACTACCCTGAGGTTAGACAATACAAAAGCTCTTGGTTGTAGATACTGAGTTATCAGTTATTCTGATATTATTAGGTTTTCACAGACGTTGCATCAGATGTACATTGTGAATGCTGGACAGGGATTTAGACTGCTTTGGAACACAGCAAAAAGCTTTCTTGACCCAAGGACTACGTCAAAGATACATGTACAAGAACTTTAGTTTATCCTAGTTTTCAATTCAAAGAGAATAGACGAAGAATTACTGAATAAAAACTGTTCTCCATGATATTGCAGGTTCTGGGCAGCAAATTTCGGAATAAGTTGTTAGATGTTATAGATGCAGAGTATTGATTCTCTCAGGACTTTATTTAGGCAATAGCCTAACTAGGTTTATTATTATTATGATGATGATGATCGTACAACTTATTGCAAAGTCTTTATCTCATCGCAGTCAATTGCCAGATTTTCTTGGTGGAAACTGCTCATGCCAAGATAGAGGTGGATGTCTCAGATCAGACAGAGGACCATGGAATGATCCAGAGATAATGAAAGTATGAGTCACTGAAATAGCTAAAAAACGATCCTGAAATATTAGTGTAATCGGTAACTTATATCCATGCTAGGTTATGACATCCAAATTATGCATTAATATCTACTATCTTAGAGAATAAATATTATATTCGTGTTCTCTTTGCAGTTAGTGCGTGCCGGGGAAGCAATGTATTTGAGGAGGATGAAAAGTTACTCTGATTGCTTTGATTTAGAAATTGATCTCTTCTCCTCTAAGGTGAGTTTCCGACAGATGCTCTACTTTTAGCTGAATTTCATCTTGCAGTGGATAAATTATTCTCATTATATTATTTGTGAAGGTTACCAACAGTGATGTAGCTTCTGCTGAAGCTTCAGACCTGAATGCAGGAACTTCATCCCTTGAACCAGTGGTGCAGCCAGTACCAGCTAGTAATGAAGTATGAATTACTTTTTCCTCGAAACAAATTCATTAGTTATCCACTTCTATTTAATAATAAATATAGCAAATGGAAATTAAACCTGATGTACATCTACCATGCAACTTTTAAATTAGTAGAATCTAAACTTCTCCACCTTATGCTATGCTCCTAGATATTTTTCTGAGCAGATCCACTGCTCTTCCCAACCACACTAATCTTCAATTATCCATCCCTTTTACTGCTTGCTCTTCAATTGCCCGTCCTTTTACTGCTTGCTCTTCAATTATCCATCCCTTTTACTGCTTGGTCTTCAATTATCCAATCTTTAAGCTTCTATTTTTATGGCTTTACGTGATGCTAAAGTGGGTTGAATCTGTCAATGCACCCAAGACTAACTTTTCCTTTGTTCAGGAAAGGACGGACATGGATATTCCTATTTTTACAGAGAATGCGGTTGAGCCAGTAATAGCTGTTGCTGAAAATGAAGCTGGTAAGCTGTTACCTGATAATTTAACAAATACCATTAACTTATCATTAGTCTATTCTTTGTTGATATCATCAATAAATTATAAATTCATTAAACTTTCAGTTGGAATTCATCACCTAGCTTGTTGGCATTGGTCAATGATTTAGTAAGAATCTCATTTACCCTTTCTTTTCAGGTGATTTCACCTATAGAAGTTCTTCAAGGAGAGTTGTCCCTCGTGTAGCAAGCTTGTTACTTTGCCCCATTCTCAAATTGTTCGCACTTGTCTATCTAATATTCCAAAGGCTGGGAAGACTCCTTTCAGTAAGACATGCACGGCTGGAATTGGAAGAGCAACAGCATAGACGCCATGATGGTGGTAGTAGTGCATCTCCATTGCAAAACACTGATCAGAATCAGGACAGAGTCGAGCCATGTTGGGAGAGATTGCAACACTTGGAATCGTTGGTGGATGACCTCTATAACAAGCAGACGGATATCCCCCAAGAGAAAGAGGACATGCTACGAGAGTCATTGAATCGCATCAGGTCTATAGAGTATGATCTACAAAAGACTAAAAAGGTGGTTGGAAAATTTGAGATTAATCGTCTTTCTAGTTAAACCTGTGCTTCTTATAAATATTAATAACTGGAACCTGTCCACCTTGAATTGCAGGTGCTGATTGCAACTGCATCAAAGCAAATCGAATTAACTCAGTCAATAGAAAATTTGAAGGACAATAACAAAGCTGTAAGTTCTTATTCTACATCTGAATTAGCTCTCTTCTTGCTCCTTGGATCAATAAAATGGTGTAGGACGATAGGTTAACAATCTCATGGATTGAATTGAAATTGACTATATAAGGTTGATGATAAAGTTGTGCTAGTTAAATCCAGATAGTTGACTGCAATTTTCATTAATCTTGAATCGGGTAGGGGACAAGCGGCTGCTGGCCAAGACCATGCAGATCTTTTTCTTCAGAAAGTTCCCACTTTCAGTGAGTAGTGTATGGCAGAGAGACGATTACCTACCTGAAGCTCGGTACTTAGAATGTGAAAAATGTATCTTGGTATTGCCTTCTGATGCAAGAAATGCTGCTACTGGTCAGGTTCTCTACTCCCGGCACATATCTATACTTACATGCGATGCTACTGTCATATACATCATTTTTCCCTGAAGTGAACCACCTTAGCTATTTCCATCTCTTTCAGACTGTTGGAGGTTGAAGATGATTAATTGCGGCTATAACACACACAAATTGAACAAATTGGTAGTGAAGACGGGTGCATTCTTGTAGTTAGTTAAGGCACACCATGCTATATCGGAAATTGTTCTCATTCTCTTGTATTCTGTACATAAACCATTAATGTTTTACTGAACATATGCAAAAATATGTGAGCCATGAAGTAATAGTAATACAGCTACGGATGCAATGTTTTTTTCGCGAGTTTCTCTGCTAATTAGAAATGCACATTCTTATATCTTCTGCTAACTAAAATTACAAAAACATAACAAATTTCTGGATGGCATAAGAGCTGGAAATCACACTAATATAGGAAACGCTTAATGCATTTCAATAATAAACACTATCAAGTTCCTGCAATTGGAAACAAGAAGACTGTACAAAGGGGTTGGTGGAACCAAACAAAACGATGCCGATGGATATATTCACAAAACTGTTCAAAAGGCCTTCGCCCTTAATAACAAGGATGAATGCTACCCCACCCACTTAACATGGGTAAATAATAATACATTCACTAATATAGCATCACCAGGACATGAAAGAATGGACCCTCTTCAACATCATTATCAAACTAATTAGAACCCTAACCAAAAAAAAGAAAGATGGGCAGGAATAGAGACAAGAAGAGATTTGGAATCCCTGTACAAAATTTGTATCAGTTTCTCTTCCTGTGAGCCCTAGCCCCCGCAGCCCTAACGCAGTGGTAATATACATAGCCCCACACTCCGTACTGTTAGAGACAACACAAACAAATAATGGTACTCCCTCCTCCCCCCAAACTCTTTCTTTTGGGGGGACAACTGATCTGTGCTCCTTCAGTCCATCTCTGCCCTTTCACGACACAGCAGCATCTGCAGATAATATATAGTTTGATCAGCTTCTTCTGTTTAAGCACTAAAAATAGATGTGAAATTAGACAAACCATCGAGTAGCCAGGTAAATGAGATTATGTAGCCAGGTAAATGAGATTATTTCCACGAAGGAATCAGCAGTTACCTGTACATTGCTGATGTAAAGGGCGGGCATGTGGCTTTTGAACCTGCAAGGACCAGTCGCCATCAGAACAGCCAACTAAATTGATTGGTTCTTCTCTAAGAATCTACTGATCCAACAAAAGTATTCCCCTGTGCTGCCTGCTATGTCCCGGTGTCGGTTGCTGCTGTTCCAGCTTTAGGAAGATGAAGATTGTGGTGCAGCAGCAGCAGGGGGCTTGTTTAGCCTATGGTGGATGCGATTGCTGCTACTGGGACCCAAGTCCGCCACGGTGGGCCATAGCATTATCTGATAAGTTCATCTGCCCCCCTGATCCTTGGCTCAGAGATGACGGTAATAGCTCACCCCTTACCGAATTATGGTTAGTAGGGCTCCCAATGGAGGAACCCACTTGACCGGATGTGCTCAGAAGCTCAGCATCAGACAAAGCTTCTGATGCTTTCCGCTGCAGAGGCAGTGCAGTAGAAGCACCGGCAGGCACTTTATTAGTGGAATCAGCAGGGATAGAAGGCATTGCAGCAGCTGCAGTTGTATTCACGTGCTTTTGTTCTACTTGGGCTTTCTCGGGTAGAGACTTGATCAGCATACCCATTTGACGACTCTGCGGAAGCATCCTTTGCACAGTTGGCTGTGTATGGCCACCAATCTGATTCTGATGTGGCTGTTGCTGCAGGTGCCCGGGCTGTTTCTTGTTGGAAGCATTTGGTGTACTAGAAGTTGAAGTAGGACTGTTTTCTGAAAGAGAAGCAGGCACCTGATGCTGATTATGCTGCTTAGGGACAGCAGGAGATGAAGGTAGCGGAGATTGGGCTGATTTCAGAGTTAGGATAGGTTTTGTGATTGATCCTGAATACAATCCTGAACTCTGCAATACCTCCTTATTATCCACACTGGGTGCCACATTCAGACCATTCATGTGAGTAGGATCAGTAGGAAGCTTCTGATGAACAAGCATACTCCCCCTATTAATCCCCTTCACCAATTTACCCTGGGACTGCTGCTGCGGCCTTGCCTGAGGATGTTGCCTCCCAGATTGATGGAACTGCTGTTGTGTCTGCCTCTGACGCTGCTTCCCTGTCTGATTGACCAGTCCACCAGTGGAGGTTGATGTACTTCGAGCAAGACCGTGAGGTGGAAGATGAGGCTTTTGCTGGTGGTGAAAGGGAACAGCAGTCATCGGTGAAGATGAGGTTGGTTGAGAAGTTGGGGAATTGTTTTGCAAAGGTGGCATCACATTATTGGATGCAGCAACACCAAACTGCTGCTGATGGAGGTATCGCTGTTGCTGATTCCGATCCTTAGCAAGCCGGAGGTACATTTGCTGCTGGTTGCCCCCTGGAAGCTGAGGATGACGAGGACTGTTTGGAGCATGAGGTGGCAGTTGAGGTGAGATCGGATGTGGCTGCTGCTGTGAATGTCCCGGGTATGTATGAACCAGTGAAGATGTCTGGTTGGAGGTGGGACCCAACCCATTAAAAGGTTGAGCCCCTTGAACAGTGCCTTGGTTTACAGCATGCATTGGAAGTTCTGGTACTACTCCCTGTGGCAGAGAACAGATCTTCCACAAATTTTATAGGCTCGTCATGAACAATAAATGAGTAACTAATATTTACTTACCCTCACAATATGCAAACGCTCACGGGGTCTCATTGAATTTCCTTGATTAGCTCCTGAATGCATGTTTACGGGACTTGGTGTCCCCACCACGCTACCAGAGTTGAGCGCCGCTGACGAGCCAATTCTTTGAAAACCTGGCTTCGACATTGGCATGTTTCTGTTCATGCCGAGACCATTTCCAGAAGGCAACACACGACCACTACGATCACTTCCGGGATGAGTGCCAGGACTGGACAAATTGGAGTGAGGCATTCCTCGATCAGATAACATCGGGTTGTGTGGTAATCTCTGCTGCTGCTGCTCATCCCCACCCTGTGAAGACGATGTTTTTGGAACTGTGTATTTTCCATCCCTGCAGATGATTAATCAGCAGCGGGACAGCAGAATTCGATCTACCAGAACGCAGAACTCCAAAATTAGCAGCTTCAGATTACCTGCTTGGGGCACTGAATGGCACAGATTGTGATAACATGTTTGGACCATGTGCCGCTCCAACAGAACCACCTGATAATGGGAAATTTGTAGTCGTTGTCGTGGATGCTGATGATACAGCACCGTGGTTTGTCTCCCCTAAGTTACCTGAATGGGTACCCTGATAATTGAGGGGAAGAACATCCGAGCTAGACGCAGTTGCTTCAATGAGATCAAGTGGCCTGTGAAGGATTGCGACTGTCATTATATCCAATAGCAGAAGAGCAGAGAGAGAGAAAGCACATAGCTACAGCCATCGCACTTACGTGAGGAAAACTCCACTAAGGTTGTTTGGGCAGATTTGTGAAAGTGAAACAAAATGAGAATTGTGGACTGCTATTTGCTTGGGGTCCTGGTTCTCATTCTTCAACTGTTCAAAAATTTAAGGCACAGTTTGCATAGATGTCAGTTTTACTCTTTAAATTGGAACTTGCTTAGATGATTCCTACTAAAAAGAGAGTCCGTGAAAGGTACAACACTGGAGATGGAACAATTTTCTCTTATAAGCAACTATAAGTCAGAACTATAGTTTCATTTACCTGGATCCTCCTATGATGCTGCCTCTGCACAATCTGAATAATTTTATCAAAATGTTCCTTCAAAGTATCCTCCTCCACAGGGCTTTGCAACCGCTGAAACAGCTGCCTGGCGCTTCCCTGTTAAAGTGTCAATTACAGTCTCCACTTCATTAACTTCGACTAGGAGAAGCATAATTTCAATGAAACTTGTTAAAAGGTGCAAACTGTAATATACCTTTGGGATGCCTGGCAATGTGGATGGATAAGATTGAGATGATCCTGAATCTTCAGCGCTATCAGCCCCATCACCAGCAGTCTTATCCATTAAAAATTTGTGACGCTCCTTACATTCCTTCGGTTTGCGAAATATACACTGCAACCAAAAAGCAGGACAGAGTAAAACATCAAAAGCATTAGAAAAAAGACATTGCATTCATGCCGTGAATTGTAAATAGACCCATATTTACCTTAAACTGCAAGGTGCTGTTGATAGCATCACTTACAAGCTCCCAGTTAGGACCCATATCATGCACAAGGACAACAAGTGCCTAAACAATACAAGTCCTGTTATTTCAAGTGATGCTAAATTATTTCAATCAGACACAAGAATAGTGAATGGATAACAACCTGATCTTCAAAAAGTGACCAAGTACTCCCAGGACCTGAATGCAAGGAAGATGTCTGCGGGAAGAAATTAATTCTTAGAGCCATAGAAGACAGAGAGAAAGAGACATTTGAATTTGACATGACTGCGCTATCACTAGCCAGAATTGAAGATTCGATCATACTGAATTAAACAAACTGGCGGATTTATCAGAAAATAGATCTAAACTCAACTCTTAATGAACCTGAAAAAACTTACCTTGAGTGCTTTAACTTTTCTGCTCTTATCACGGCCACCCATATATCTTATAAATTTATTTTGATTCGACATATAACTCATTTGTGAAGCCATCTGACCAGGCATGGATCCAGGCAACGCCATACTGTTGTCATAAGTATCATCTACAGATTTCTTAGGCCTTTTTGCATTATGTTGACCGCATAAACCTTCAATTAACACAATAAAAAAAAGTAAAGGTAAAGCAAAAGTAGAAAGAGAAAAACAGCTTCATTCAACAGAAATAAAACCTTAAACTTAAAACATAAGCAAGCAATACCACTGGTTCCATTAGATTCATAATGCTCCAATCTCTTCTTTGATTGTTCTCTCTGTCAAGCAAAATCCACAAGAGTGTATGTCAGCAAAACTAATGGAAGACTACAATTTTGAGAAAAATCAATAAAACATGAAGACCAATGTATGCAGCATTTGAGGCACTAGATATATGTCCTCAAAACAAAAGCAACAAGCTTTAAGTACTGTATGTTGAAATAGTCAACACACAAAATGCACTATTTTCTGATAACAGGATATGTCGGACAATAAAATATATGGACAAAAGCATCTAATAAGTACTGAATATGATTTCATTACAATGGAAGAGGTTCACACTCAGAAAATCCAGTTAAAAAGTACAAAGACAATCTCCAAAAAATATTTTGAGTGGTTATTTATATATCTACCATCTGAGTCCAACTAAATAGTTACAGATCAATGCTCCTATCGACACAAACAATGGTTTTACGACTATCTAACCTGGTCATTAAGAACAGCAGGACCAAGCTGCCAACCCTGCTCAAAAGTCGACTCCTGCAACAGGACAGATGAAAAAACATAAATACAATGTGGTTGATAATACGATAGCCAAAAATACATATTGATATACTGACGAGAAATCCCCACCAGATGCTTAGCCTTCTTCTTCTTCTTTGGTTTTGTGGATGTTTCGGCAAAGTCGTAAGGTAGATTCTTTTCAAATTCTCCTGCTGACTCAACTTCCATACTTTTCTGTATACGCGATCCACCATGAATAGTATTCTGGTCGTTGTGAAATGAATTTGTGTCTCCACTTGAAGCATCATCTTTTGCTTGAGAATAAAAGCCTGCATTAGTTCCAGGACCAAAAGGACTGATGACTTTCTGCCTGGAGGCAGTACGTGTGCGCTTTGGTGGGGCCGGACCAACATGTAGGTTAGGTCTCTTTTCTATCAAAGTGGATGACTGAGACCCAATTGCATAGTGACCATAGGGCAGGGCAGCTCCTTGCTCATACAATCTTGTAGGGTTCTTCCGCTTTTTCAAGGATTTTGATAATCGACTATTATCAAAGGTGCCGGATATGTAAAATGTGTCTGTTTCTGCTTCATCTTCATATGCAATGTCCTGATATCCTTGTTCTGATCCAAAAGAAACTATAAGAAAAACTCCATTAAACAAGCAGGAGCTTCACGAGTAGAAGTTGGGGAGGGGATTTACCTGCTAGTGACGTACCCACTTCCTCTTGAACATTACTTCCAGTTCTCTGATAAAAAGATAATATAAAGCATTCTATAAGCAAAAGAAAATGCGAAAACAAGGGACAAGAAAAATAACTGTCAAACTGTTGAAGTTAGATCCTTCGTTACTCACCAATATCAATCAACACTTCAATGAATATCACAGTATGATATAACATAACCATTAAAATACTGACCTCGCATTCTGTCACATAAGACTCGATAGATTTTTTATATAACTCCATTGCTCCTGAAGGAACTGTGTAAAATAGGCTTTCCTGAAAGAGTTAGTTTAATCAGCTAGTGGTGAGATTGATAAAAGAATAAGTCATAATTCATAATCCTTAAGACTAGGGGAGATCAAGCATCAAATTATAAAAGTAACATACTTCCGTAAGATGATTGTCCCATGATAACTCCATCATGTCCACGTGGGATACTATATCAGTAGTTTCAGGTGCCTCAACTTGGAGAGGATAAACATGTGACTTGCTGTCTCTCAAAAACCGCACTGCATAGCCTTGAATGGGACCTGTAGTATTTGGGCCAGTCTGCAAGAGTAACTTTTCACATGCTTCCTGTTATAGTCACACATTAGACAACTGAAGTTACTGAGCAATATCCGAAAACGAAAGCCTAGTAGAAATTTAAACAATTAAGGAGACCAGTGGATCTTTCAATTTGCCAGAATGAGAACAATTACGCTAAAGAGGTAAAATAGGTACAAGAGTAATATAAATATCAATGTATATGAGCTTTAATGAAGGAGCACCTTGAATTAAACAGCAAGATAATGTACACCCATAAGAGGCATACATTAGCAAATTGCTGGGAAAAGACACCACTACTAAAGTTCTCAGACAAATATACCCACAGATTTGCCTATTAGAGCACCATTTTAATCATAAATAAAATCTAGACTAATATATAAGCTACAAGCCAACCATACCACACAATATGACTTTCATGCAGCTCCACCTACATAAAGCAGTGGGTCTAAGTCTAAAATTAACAGTTCACACGAAAAATAACATCTGAAGCAAGAGGATCAGAGACATATAACAAGGCTAACTATTACTACCATGTACAATCATGAATACATCAAACAAAAATCATGAATATGAGTGACTAAAAATTATGTCTAATATATAAAAATGATCACCGTATCAGGATCGCCAGTTTTCCCTTCAGAATCAACACCGTCACTTTCTATTAGCAATCCTTCAAGTTGGTTACATTTCAAATCACACTTTGTGCTGCCACCATTTAAAAGTGCCTCTGCAGAATGCCAGAACTGCAGTACAGCCTTTGCTAAGCCATGAGCAACATTTTTTAAATTCCTCTGTCGGCTCTGTTCATTGAATCTCAAATGTGAAGCCGAAGCAACTCGATGACACAATTGAGCAGCAGCAGTCATCTTCCACAACCGTTCCTGAACAAAAATCATATAAACAGAGCAGGTAAACTTTTATCTGAACATGATAGATAGATATATAACCAAAAAATATCCAACATCCCAGCTCAAAGCAAATAGCAAAGCCAAATAAAAAAGAAGGATTAACAGCATTGCCCAATAAAAACAAAATCAAACCTGCGCAAAATCATTTGCCAGCCAAGTCATTTCCTCAAGTACAAAATCCCACTGACAACTTTGACGATTTTCCACTAGCAAGGAACGAACAGATAATTCTGCGATCCTCCTGCGCTTAGCCTGCTTATGATAAATAATATGGCAAGGCTTATGGTGGGAGTGTATACACAACGGCAATATGTAAAGGCATAGTGATCAGAAGTACCTCAATTATCCGGGCCTCTTCCAGGATGGAATCTTCATATGCTTTATCAACTGCCCTCGGATAGTTGCCCGAAGGTTGACAATCAAGCACAGCAGATTCCATCCTGGATACGTTAATAGCTGAAGCTTCCAAAGATGAACGATCAGCTGGTGGAATAAGAAAACACGATGTTTCTTTTATTATTTTGGGATCGTTGTGCAGTATTTGCTTACAATTTTTTTCAGTATCTCCTACATTTTCTTCCTTCAGTTGCGCATTTTCTTCTTCACACACACCAACGATAGAATCCGCCTTTATCAGCTGCATTGACCTGGAATTTAAGTGTTCTTCAGCAATCACTCCATTGCCGAATTGATTCAGATGAGCAACAGAATTTTCTCGGCAATCTACAATGCTATTCTCAACGGTCTTTATAGCATTTTGCTCATGTGTAGTTTCGCCACCCTCTAGCTTTTGAATCAGTTCTGGTTCAGATCTTTGTTCAGCAGTATTTTCCCTAGAACTAATATTAGCTGCATCATTACAAGTAGCATTATTTTCTACAACTAGGCCTACACTTGGACGCATCCCAGACTCCAAATACTTTCTATCAGTTGTTTCACTCACACTGTGACTTTTATCAGTTACAGGAGTAATCTCCACGTTGGTGTCACCAGACTCACTTAGTTTGCCACTAAAATCACCATCTCTTTGTGTGTTAACTGAGGGTAACTCATCGACCCCACTAGAAATTACACTTTCCTCTCCTGCAAGAGGATCATGGCCCTTGCAAGCCACATCAGCAGAAGCTCTTCGATTGCCAAATGAGTGCTTATGCCGAGCATCCTTCAAGCCTTTTACCATTGTTTCAAACTTATCCACTGTCAAAGCACTCTGCTTAATAAGACCAGTGGTTGGTAGGAGAGCCTGCTCGTCATCCATTTGCATATCCAAGCGACTTTCAGGAGTAGGGGTCCTAGAGACCATATCCCTATTCGCAGACACAATTTTAGGCTTAGAGGTTGAATGAGCATTCTGATCCTTCTGGTTGTTAATTTCAGATGATGATCCCTTTCCATCCCTTAAGCCTGCACGTGTTGCTAGAGAAGGCCCTTGACCACCACGATTGTGAATTGTATCAGCTGAACTTAATCGACCACCATCACGATTTGTCCTAGACCTATTTCTTCGAGCATAAGGGCGAAAGATGGCTGAATCTTCGGCCTCTTTAGCATTGTGATTCCCTCCCATCTGTGAAGACTGCTCCGAGGAAGTAATCTTCTTCCTACCAGTGTGAGTACTGTGCTTTTCACAGTCATGCATCTGATTTTCACCAACAAAATGTACAGAATTATCAGCACCATTCCTTCCACGGAGAGAAGGGGCACCTGGTCTACCACTGCTATCAACAGAATCCCCAAGTGGTGAAGCTGCCAAAGCAAAACTACTTTTTGCTTCACTACAGACGACCAAATTAAAGAATGAAGAGTATCAGATACCTATGTCAAACAGAAACAAAACAATGGAATTATAAGAAACACATAAAATCTCTAGATAAAATACCTGGAGAAGAATTGCTCCCGGTGCTGATTATTAAGCGAGGTAGACTGTAAACTTGATGTCACATTGCCAGATCTAAAGTCCAAAGGATCACCACCCTGAAAACCATTAAGCAAAAAGAAAATATCAGTAAAATGAGCCAGACGGATAAAAAAGTTGTTTTCAGAGTATTGATGAATTTGCCTTACTTTCTCAAGAAATTCTAATTCAAGCCTCCTTTGCTCACGAATATCGTACTCCTTCCTGTTTTCAGACCATAGTTCATTGTCTGTAGCTTTATTCATCCCAGAGGAAATATAAAGATGCATACAAATTGTATTACCTGAGCTCAGCTTGAGCATTCTCAATTGCTGACTGCCGTGGAGAGGAATTGATACTGATGTCAACTTTGTCGTCAACAACTCCTCCCATGGAATCAACCTCAGCATCTACTTGAGAGCCAGTACTCAGCTACATCCATACGTTCTTGTACAATAAAATATAATCCTAGCTATCGAAAGAAATCAAGTTGCACATATTAGATTAAAAAATGCGGAATCAAATTTTATGAAGATACAGAGTGTAAATGTAGAGCATAGTTGAAATAATTTTTTATATATACAAAGATATGAGCTAAAATACTTAGTGACTAAAGGGAGAGAGCAGAGAAACTAAACTTTCCAGTGGGATCACTGGATCAAGTAACCAAGAAGGTTAAAAGAACCCCTACTCTACGATCTCCATTAGATGGTTCAACATCATAACAGTCTGCAATACTAGTTCAACAAGCTACCAGAAATGTGCGTGACACATAGTTCTTTGGAACAGGAGGATATTGCTTCTCTATCTTGCCCTTTTTTCATTATAATTTAGCTCAAACAAAAGCAGAGCTAAAAGGCAGTGCACCATCGTATTTAATAGTACATATACACGTTTCCATATACGAACATTCAACTATTTTCTGCACGTGTGTCATCAGATTAAAGTAGAAAGTATAAACTTGCTACTTGGTCTTGCTGTGGGACATTACGGAACAGGGGAAACAACTAATGATTGCTACAATAGAGAAGGTTAACTGAAATCAACTACTTGAAAGTTTAGAAGTGGGAACTTGCTGACATTTAACTGCAGAGGAATGCTGACACTCGGAGATGACATCAGTAGTGCATGAATCCTCAACTATTCAAACCGAACGAAGAGCAGACAATTAACTCTAGATGAATAGACATTAAGTCACATACGCATCACCAGCTAATGTAACACTAGGCCCCTCAATTCGACAGAAAATTGAGCTTCTAGGGTTTCCAGAACAAACCTAGAACAGCAGATTGAGCGGAATTAGGCGTGGAATCAACGTATTGGTAGACAGTGCCGGATAAAAACACGTTAAGCCAGACGTGCAGCACGATCTTCTTAAGGTACTTCCTCTCTCCTAGGGTTTTTGACACGGGAAACTTAGCTTCAATGGCAGAAGCTCGAATTTGCCCTATAATTCAAATAAAACATCTCGAATGCACACCCTAGCTGATTTCCTTGAACCTCTGACGAATTTCTCCTTCTTTTGCTCAAGAACAAATTCGATTTGTGTCTGAATTTAAAAAAATATATAGATTTTAGGTGTTCTTCTTGGTTTCTCGTTCGAAGGGAAGGGACTACGCTCTGCGACCCCTGCGACGAGGATAGTGGGCTTTGGGCATGGGGAAGATGACGATCATGCAAAGCCTTTTCTGGTACACTCCATTTCAATTGGGCTTATTTTCTTTCTTCTATCTATTTATTATATCAGACAAAAATTATTTATTTATTATTATTATTGGCACATATTGTTTTATAATGTACTAGCATTAATCTGCTTTACGTGGAAATATTGTTCAGAGTTATATAGATATTTAAAATATATATATATATACAATTCTATATAACTAATAAACAAGAACGATATAATCAAGTTATCTATACTAGAAATACATAGTTCTCATTTTTAATTAATTTTAATATCACAAATAGTGGTTGGAAATATATAAAATATCATCTTATTTAAGGATTAATTACTTGTATAGTCATTTATGTTTGACCATGTGATTATTTGGTTCAATTTTGTGTTATTTAGTCACTTATATTTGAAAATGTAATTAAATGACCACAATGGTATTTTATGAGATAAATGTCAAAAATACAATATTTCTTCTTCTTAAAGCAGATTTTTGGATTCGTTTGAATCCAAATTTCAACTTTATGGGTTCGTATTTGAGTTCAAACAAACCAAAAAAATATTATTTTAGAGAACAATAAAAGAAGAAGATAAGAAAAATGGTAAAATCGTTAGTTTTCTAATCATTTAATTATATTTATCAAATATAAGTAATTAAATAAAATAAATTTGAACTAAATAGTCACATTCTAAACATAAGTGATAATTTAATAATGGGAAAAGTATGAAAATGGTGCAACATGTTTCACCAAAATGGTTTTCCAACCCATCTTATGGTTTTAGGTACAACATGTTTAGTCAAAATGGTTTTTGGTACTTCCGTCTGATGTCTGTTGAATACGTACGTTAAGTTAGCACGTGGTCTGTCACGTGACTCTGCCTTAAAAAATAAATTTTGAAATACCATTTATGCCCTTATCAATATAGTATCCCGCCCAAATGATTGTCGAACCATTTGTTGTGTGTCGTGGTGTGGGTTTGCTGCATGTCGTTGAAGCTGGTGGGAAGCCTGAAGATTGCAGTTGAAGTTCTCCATGCCTCCAGGTAAGTTCTCTACGTCTTCGTCTTCATCTTCCAAACCGAAGTCCCCACCGAAGACATTCCACGAGTATGACTGCCGATTATGCCACTGTGGGTTGTTGTCGCATGCAATTCCAGCTGGTACGGCGAAGAACTTCGGGCGTATGTTCTATGGGTGCCCAAGATATTCGGTAATTTGAGTTTAATTTGTCCCAATTTTAGTAGTTTGGAAACCCTAATTTGGAATAGTAAACCGAATTTGATCATCCCTCATCCACTAATTGTGTTCGAAATATGCAGTGGAAAACGTCTTCATGCGGGAGTCACTGCAATTTCTTTGAATGGGCAGACCCTCCAATGTGCGAGTATAGAAAGAGGGCTTTGAAGAAGTTCGACACAATCCGAGCCGGATTGAATGATGAAATTGATTCTCTGCGTTTGATGGTGCAATATCAAAAAAAGATCATAATTTCAATGTTCATTATGATATTAGGTATTGTTGTTTGGGTCATGATGTAATGGAATGGACTAGTTAAGTTGTTAAGGTGTTGTTGTCTAGTTTCTGTGTTAGGTTGTGTATTGGACCTAATGTGATATTAGGTAGTGTTTAGTTTCTGTGTTACTTCTGCAAATCAGTGTTTGTGCTGTTAATTTGTAGTCTCTGTTGTACTATGTTGGTGGTTGTTAAACATGAAGAAGTTGTACCAAAAACCATCATCTGTCAAACGTGTTTCATTCGTATTTATCATATGATCTACAACTTGTACCAAATACCATCAGTACAAAACATGTTATATCAAAATGCCTTCATAACAGAACATGTTATACCATTATCCATCCGAACAACTGTCTCGACAGCATCAGTTAAGTACCAAAACAGAAGAAATACCCTTGTCATCTAACAACTACCAGCATTGCCAGAATTACCCAGAAAATGGGACACAAAATGGGACACGCAACATTCACAAAATGTGACACAAAATGACATACCTTTGGTTGCAGTCGCTTCTACCTTTGACTGCTTTATCTTTTCCATTTCCCTTAACCTTTGTCCTTACGTTACTATCATGAACGCTGTCATCGGTCGAGTCTACATGACTTTCGTCCATTCTTCTTGGCTTCCAGTTGGGATCCGAAACTGAATCAGAATCTAAGTCTGTGTCTGTGTTTTGGTCTGACTCATGCACTCTATCATCATCAATATCATCCTCCATTGGTCTCTTCCCTTTGTCTTTTGACATTACTATCAAATAGACAAGCTAATTCAGTCTGAATCCATCGAATACACAACAAAACGTACAACATTACGAACCGACCTATTTCATAAATCAGTCCAAATCTAACAACCCTAACCAGAGGTCCGAAAAATCACAGCAAGGTCCGAAATATCATACAGAAGCAGTCAAAATCATCCAAGGTCCGAAAAATCACAGCAATACATACTATTCGGTCCAAGTCCACTAGTCGGTTCTACTCACCCACTAAACACAGAAAAATCACGACTTTAAACTGTAATAGCCAAGGAGATACTCACCGAACCCTTTTGCAAGACCTCCCTCGGCGAAATCGCAAGCTGTCGAACCGATTTCTCAACAACTGATGTAGACAAGCACGCTTTGTTAGCGAAATCAGCACGCTTTGTTAAAGAAGATGACTTTAGAACGAAGCCAAGCAGAGAATGTGGGACGAAATCGAAGGAAGAAGACTGACCTAAAACCGGAGGAAGGAGAAAACGAAACACCACGCTTGGTTGGAGAAGACAACTTCAGAATGAAGAACCCAAGAACGAACAGTCGGATGGAGAGGATATGACCAAATAAGGAGAGGGCATATCTGTCTTTTCAAACCTGATTTCCAAACGAAAATACGGTTTATAAAGTCACGTGACAAAAACGTGACAACTTAACGACATAATTAAACGTTTTGTAGACGGAATGTTCATTTACCATCGTTTACAAACGTATTGAACCATTAACCAGCGTCCAAAAACAAGTAGCACCAAAAACCATTTTGGTGAAACATGTTGCACCGTTTTCATACTTTTCCCTTTAATAATACTAAAAAAAACATAAATGACAAAAGCTGATAGTGGATAGACATACGTGACCATAGATAATTTACCCCCTCATCAAATAATTTTGTCAGTTTATTTTTATTTGCAATTAATCGTTTATAAATCACGATATAAAAAAATGTCTATTTAATTATACATTTTAAAAATATTATATATTCTAATGAATATAAGAAAACAATATATTTATAAATATTAAAATGATTTTTTATTCCGCATAATAAATATATATGTTTATTATATAAATCTCTAATACTTTTTATTAATTATAGATGCTTATGTGACGTGGCGTTGTTAATTTGACGACGTAGAGTTTAATTAATTATATTATTATCTAATTTAATACATTAAAATTATAGGTTTGTGTGTATTGATCATAAAAAAATATTTATATTCTATGCAAAATGATAACCTTATATTGATTATATTGCTATTTTGCAAACAGAAGCTGGGAGTTCCAGTTTAATAGGGTGGATATATAAACTCGGAGTACTTGTGGAAGGCAGGTTTAGAACTGATCTTAAGACTCTAAGTATGGAGAATTATTAGGTATGATTACAACTAAAACATGATAGGATGAACGCAGAACGATTTGAAAGATCAATCCAAGAATGGTATGAAAACTCTAGAGTAGCAGATCTAGAATATTTAGATCTTGCAACTCCAAAACCCAGTAAAAGAATATCTATAGACGGTTGCGAACACTTGATCCATTCAGTCCACCAGCAATCGGATTGGCCAAAACAGAAGGACTCTCAGCTGTCCAAGGAAATTCCATACTGATCAAGCAAAACAATTTCCTCATCTATCAAGCGCTTAAGAAAACCGAATTGCTTAAGGATATTGAGGAAGATCTGAAGGAAATCCGGGAACGCCTCAGAAGACTAGAAAACCGCAAGGAGACAACCGACGAATTTACGGAACAAATACAGCAGCTATCTAGTTCCTTAACCAAAATCAATATTGGTGAAGGGACTTCAGGACCAAAGGCACCAAAGAAGAAAACAACACCTTTCTACATCTTTAGGGATCCGCATAAAATCCTTAAGGAAGAAAGAAAGGAGGTCGGGTTACAATGAGCAGAACCGAAACCATGCAGCATAATTTACCTGTGCGGGAGGCACACCAGGAGATAAGGATGCCAACACAGGAGGACCAGATCCGTTCATACCGAGCAGCAAGCAGGGCTTGGTATGAAGTACAAAGAAGAACAAATAGGCTCCTTCGACCACAAACCTTCAGGAGGAGCCTGGAAAGTCAGCTCAGCCCAGAAGATCAGTTACGCCTTTCCCAGAGAAGGCGAGCAAACCTAGTACCAGCAGAGACGCTCTACGAATTGGGGAGTAGGGCACCTGAACATCGAGTATATCAGCACTACTCGGATGAAAGGATACTGGTAACTCGTGAGGGACAGCAGTTGAACATGGGATTCATTAATCAACAATCCTATAATCAACTGCGACATGCAAACATGGAACACATACACCTGGGACTTATCATGATAAGGGTGTACGCCTTGCATCGACGAGGAGCTGGCACTAATGTCCTGGTGGTACTACGAGACACCAGATGGCTTGATGATAGGTCAATCATCGGAACAATGGAAGTTGACATGACAAGAGGAACGCAACTGGTGTACATCACACCAGACATGATGATGAGCATACATGACTTCTACCGCCATGTAGAAATGTCAATACAAGTCCGAGGATATGAAGGTTATCAAGGAGAATCAAATCTCCTAATAACAAGATCCATGGTGGGGAGGCTAACAAATACATGCTTCACTGGGTTCAGATACAATGTTAATAATGTAGCTGAATACCTAGCCTCTAATGGAATTCAAGCGGTAGCAGGGCAAGAAAGAACTGCAGAACACCTACAAGGACAAAGATGGATCGTACAGCAGCCTGCACGGAGGAGTCAAACTCATATACCAGAAAGAGCAGATGTGCAAACCAGAATGGATGGATCGGTATCCATCAGATTTGCAGCATACAACGCGGCATCAGAAGAAGTGTGACCCGTAACAGTTGATGGAAATGATGATGAGACATGCCATGGCAAGAGTAATTGCTAATAATCATGTTAGGTGTAAAAATGTGTTTAACCCTAAGATGTCAATTATATTCATGTGTTCATACTCTAAAAATAAATTAATATTTATGTCAACACATGTACTCTGAACTCTGAAGTAACTTCAATATAAATAGAAATTATTTTAAATATAAAATATAATAAGCACTAAAGCATCCGACAAGTAGACTTGGGGGAAAAAACAGTTCGGCTTAATCGAACTATATCACTTGTAAATTATAGATCTTTTGAACTGGTTCGGCTAATCTTTTGAACTGGTTCAGCCGAACCAGTTTAGAAGTGATATGGTATTTTGAAAAAAAAATTAGTAACGGTTCAGCCAAATCATAAAAAATCGGTTTAAATATGGTAAATCGTATCATTTTATGGACTTTATATATGTAATATATATATATATATATATTATTTGTAATAAATTTTTAAATATATTCTAATTTTTTTGTCATTTTAAGTGAAACATTTTGTTTATATGTGCTCTCCCTATTTTAATAAATTTTAATTTTTAATATTTCTATTGATTTTTTTATATATTATCAGACTATGTTAAAATTTAGGGTTAATTACTTAATTGGTTACACATGTTTGACCAATGTTCAGAATGGTTACACATGTTTCAAAATGTGATTAATTGGTTTTGAAATGTGACTATTTGGTTTTTTCACTTTTCACCGTTAAAATCACAGTTAAGTCACTATTTAGATAAGTAAAATGACGAAATTACCCCTAGAATCATCTTCAAGAACACATCATCTTCAAGAACAATAATTGAAGAAACCAGGAATCTAATTTCTGGGTTCTTGAGAAACCAGAAATCTGATTTCTGGGTCTTCAAGAAACCTGAAATCTGATTTCTGGTTCTTCAAGAACCCTGAAATCTGATTTCGGGGTTCTTCAAGAACCCAGAAATGTTGTTTCTGGGTTCTTCAAGAACTCATAAATGCTGTTTCTGGGTTCTTCAAGAACCCAGAATCGCAATTCTGGGTTCTTGAAGTTCTGTATTGCAGTATATGTTATCACCAAATGTGATTAAATGGTCATACATGTTTCTCTATAATGTGATTAAAATGTCAGACATGTTTCTCTATAATGTGATTAAAATGTCATACATGTTTCTCTATAATGTGATTAAATGGATACTATTGTTTGAAATGATGTGATTAAAAGGTTCGACATGTTACCCACATTGTGAAGAACACAGAAATCAGATTTCTGGTTCTTCAAGAACCCAGAAATCTGATTTTTAGGTTCTCAAGAACATCAGAAATCAGATTTCTGGTTCTTGATTTCTAGGTTCTCAAGAACATCAGAAATCAGATTTCTGGTTCTTCAAGAACCCAGAAATCTGATTTATGGGTTCTTAAGAACATCAAATCGAATTTGATTCGATTTTGGTTCTTCAATCCTTCCAATCTGTTCTTCAATACAACTAAGAGCATAATAGTCATTTCACAATTCAATAATATGTTAAAAAAATGAATTAACGTTAAAATTAACGGTTTACTAACGGAATAACCAATTAATCACATTTGAAAAAACATGTGTAACCAATTAGTCACATAGCAAAACCAATTAATCACATTTTTAAACATGTGTAACTATTCTGCACAATGGTGAAACATGTGTAACCAATTAAGTAATTAACCCTAAAATTTATAATATTTTATATTATTTTTAGGGGGAAAAAAGGTATGATATAACCGGTTCGGAATTAATATGGTAAATTATCAAAAAAGTGAAGTGGCTCGAACCGATCGAACCACACCTTATTACATTTTAAGTAAGTTACGATTCTTGAACTAGTTTGGGACCGATTAATGTCCACGTCCACCCCTGCCGACAGGAACAAACAAACAAAAAATTATTATCAAAGGTAAGGGCAACACCTTGGGCCCTTTTTTGAACCCATTGGGTTGAACTGTCCTCTGTGGTTTGTGTCGGAACAAAGCAAATAAATTACTTTAACCAAAAATGAAAAAGGTGATAATAATTTGGACCAGGAAAAACTTATATTGTTTATACTTAAAAAATATATATATATATGCTTGTCACATCAAAAACTCACATTAAAACGATCGTTTATAAAAATTAGAGGGAAAGGGAAATTTTAGTTGAATTAGTTGCATTGTAAGCATGAAGGTCCACCAAACATTGACATCGCGTTCCTTTAAAACATAATGAATCATATATGTATATGACTGTACAAATGTGTAAAAGCTATTATAATAATAATAATAATAAGGGTTTGACCAAAAAAATAAATAATAATAAGGGTTAATTATTTTTAAAAAACTTTAAAGAAAAATAAAATAGCACACCGAACTTTATTTTTTGACAAATAACAAATCAAACTTTTGGAATTGAGCAATCAACAAACTCATCTCAAATCTCGGTTATGTTTGAATGAATTTTTCAACATTGGAGAGAGTTATTAAGGGATAAATGGTTTTTGTAACCGCAACCTATAAATTTACACAAATACCCCTTAATAATCCAATTAATTTATATTTATCAAGACTATTTTTGGGTCATTTAAATGTCTTCTAAAAAATGTTATAAAAACATATTTGCACAGAGAATCGAATTTCTAACCTTATAACTTAAAGACACACGTATTAACCACCTACACACATATGAAACATTACAAATTTTATAAGATGATAATTATATATTTCTCATGCACTATTTTTTTATATCTCGCTAACAAATAAAATTATATTTTTATTTTATCAAACGTTAAAATAATAGTAAATCTAAAAACTTGGATCATTTATAAAAGTTATAATTTTATCTACAACTAGGAGGATTTAGATTAAATTAATAATGTCAAATATGCATTATCTATTATTTAAAGCAATAAATAATTAAGATGTACAATATAATCAACTTTGAAATTTAAATTAGAGTGGAAGAAGAAATCTTAATCATTATTCATTCGATTTTTTTTTAAAAATTTAATTATTATATATGTTATTTTATATAAGTTTACAATGTTACATAATAATGATAATTATATATTATGTTCTCAAGTCGTCATAATTATTTGGTAATTATGACTTTTTAATGTTTCTACAATTATACAAATTTTTTTTCTTCAAAACATTCTCTCTTCTTGCCAATAAGCTATAGATTTTTTGAATTGTGAGCATTGTATTTGTCGTTATAAAAATACATTTCATCTATAAAATTAAATCATTCAAACAAAATTAAAATCCATCAAAATTGATGTATATTTATATATTTAATATACATAATCTATCGCGTGAACCAATAAATACAAAAAAAAAATAATGAAATTTAAAAAAATAAAACCAAATTGAAAGGATATATTTGATTAGTGTATACATTTTTTATAATGATACATTGATAATTATGTATTATAGAGTATTTTCAAATAATGAGATTATTAAAATGTAAAAAAAAAACTTATAGATTTGTTTAGTATTATTAATATTAATGCATAGATGATTCCAACACTATGACAAATTTATTTTAATAAAATAGCAAAATATATTTCTTCGTTATTTTATAAATTTTAACAAAAGTTGTTAATATGTTATTACTCCAAACTAATATCATCCAAAATGTAGGTATTATATGTCGATAAAAAATTAACAAAAATATTTACTACAAAATTAAAATAACCATGATGATACGCTGAAATGATATTTTAAGGATTACTGAAATATAAAAATAAATATTATTTTTTAGGGTTTATTATTTATTATATTTACAAATTATTTTTAGGATTGGTCAAATTTAGATTCTATAAGTATTTCTTTACTTAAACCTACATTCCAAATATATCTAAAATTAAAATATGAATATACTTAACTAACCTTAATTTATGAACTCTGAAAATGTCTAACTAAAAAATAAAGAAGAAGTTAATCAAATATCTAATTTTATTTTTTGGTGCAAATTTTACTGGTAATTTCTTGATGTTGTCACAATAAATTTTTGATTGTCGTCGTTTCATAGACATCACATGGTAGTGAGATTGCTAAGATATCTTAAGAGTATATTGAATATATTCACTGACATGTTCGAAATTATGAGACAAATGGTTAAAGCGTACGTCTTAAATCATAAATAGTAACAGCACCCAGGTTCAAATCCTGGGGATATCGGGAGTATAATACTTAAAGAAAGGTCGGATGTGTGAGAGTATAATATTCAAAGAAAGGTTGGATGTCTGGAGTATAATACTTAAACAAAGGTCGGATGTTGGGAGTATAAATTATAATACTCAAAGAAATGTTGAATGTATGGAGTATAATACTCAAAGAAAGGTGAGATGTCGAAAGTAAAATACTCAAAGAAAAGGTGAAAGTGTCAGAGCGCCCAGGTTTTCAAATCATGGGGCATGGGGATGTCAGGTGTAAAATAGTAATAAAAAAAAAGTCTTGAGGAAGCGCATTTGTCTCCTATAAACAAGGTGCAATGCCAATTTTGTCCTAATATCGATATATATATTTTTTTATCATATTCTTATAAACAGATATGATAAATATTTATCGTGTGTGAGGTGTTAAAATATCTTAAGAGTATATTGAATGCATTTATTGACAAATTCTAACTTATGAACGTACTTTTTAAATCTCAAATGGTATGATGAGCGCATAGGACCGAACACTGGGGAAGTTGTTTGGGTGAAAATATTCATAGAAATTTCGAGGTTGGTATGAATACTCATAGAAAGTTCGAGGTCGGGCATTAAGCGATGGTTGCTATGAGATGAGATAGTATGGTATGACGTGTGAGTGAAAATATCCATAGAAAGTTTGAGATCGAGCATTACGCGATAGTTGATGTTATCAAGGTAGATTTGTAATAGTCATTGTAATAATAATTGTAATAGTCAGTATGAATACTCATAGAAAGTTCGATGTCATACATTAAGCAATAGTTGGTATGAGATGAGATAGTATGACATGATATGTGAGTGAAAATACTCATGGTATGATTATAAGTGACTATAAATAATGCGCAAGGTCATTTTTTATTGTCAAATATCGACATATATTTGTTTGATCGTATTCTTAGTAACAACTAATTATATTTATTACTCATGCATAGTAACAAACATTTATAGTAACAAATATATTATATGTAATCACCAACAAAAGTTTTGGCTAAGAAATGAGATTTCAAAATAATTATTAATATATATACTTGAACGGAGTACAAAATATTTTGTTAGGTTTATCAATTAAATGTTCAATTTTGTTATAGTTAGAAGAAAGATATACATCTTAATTTTCTTTAATTGTATTTGATAATTTGAGTATACTCTTTTCATTTACTACTAATCATATTCATTATATATCTATATTGTTCTATAAGAGTCAATTTTCATCAACTCAATGAATAATTATAGACAAAAATTCATACACAAATTAAAATAAAATTAAAATGCAAGTTTTATAATCCACTTAAGTGTATTTTCCTAATGGTTATACTAGACTCCGGCACGCGCTACGCGCGTGCACGTTGTCGTCGTTTGTCTTGCGTGAGGTGTTAGGAGGACATGATCGACCCGATTCCTAAGATAGTACAAGAATTAAACACTTGATGAAAAATATTATTGGAATTGTAAGACTAAACTTAAATTACCTAATATAATGAAATGATATTATTTTTGTTTTAACTATTTTTAATAAATTGCTCGAGTATCCGGGAGCCTCTTTAATAGTGGTTCTTGCTCCCGGATGCTCGAGCAATTTCTTAAAAATAGTTAAAACAAAATTAATTTTATTTCATTATATTAGGTAATTTAAATTTATTTTTACAATTCTAATAATATTTTTCATCAACTGTTTAATTTTGGTACTTTCTTAGGAATCGGGTTGATCAAGTCCTCATAACAGCTTACGCAAGACAAACGACGACAACGTAGACACGCGTACGGATTCTAGTATATATAAATAATCTCCGCAAACCAACAGTTAGGCGAGCTAAATTGTAAAAAAATATTAATTGTCATTGATTTGTCGGTACACGGCAGGTCCGAAAATTCATCTGTCTCAACTAATCATCATCCAACAATCTCCGATGAATAATTGAATTTATTTTTGTATTCTATTTGACGAATCTCTTTCACCAGCAGATTGAAGATGTTGAATATGTCAAAATTGTATATTTATATATATATATATATTTCATGGAGAGTATGACCTAAATATAATTAAGATATGATCATGCAATTGTTTTTCTCGCTTATATTGTTCTCTCTTATCCCTAATGAAGCCGGGAATTAGGAATTATGTGAGGGGAACAATAATTAAAATAAATACAAATTAAAAAACAAACAAACATTTTTTCAGGGAATAAAAATATAAGAATTTAAAAAACTGAAGTTATAAATATATGCATTTTTTAAATTAAAATTACACAATATAAAAAATTAAAGACCCGTAAACACAGTAGAGTTGTCTTCTCCCTCTTCTCTTACGGTAGAACTTCAAGCATGCTTAGAAGTGACGAAGTAATAATTATATAGTTAAATAAAAGTAAAAAAAATTAATAGAGTTCATGAAGAATTTTAGAACAATAAAATTATTTAACTTTGGAAAGTCAAAAAAGTGATTTCGTGATTGCTCCTTCAACAATGAAAGATCTATTTGGTAAATTAGAAAATAATTATCGAATTGAGAACATAAAGATGTTGATTGTGTAAATTACTTACTTGTGAATTCGGATCTCATTTGAAATTGATATACATAGTAAGTTATGAGCAATACTGATAATAGTTAGGATAGGATGAGATATGATAAATATTATATTTGTATTATATTTTTAAACTATATTTTATAGTCATAACCATTATACGTATAATTTTTAATACCTAACCGCAATTATTAACTACGATTTTATGTATATACCCATATTCATTACAAATGTTATCTTAAAAATTCAAAAATCTAACAAAATGTTCATATATATATTCTAAATTTATTAGGGTTTAAGAAAGATGTCCAAACCTTGTTGCAATTAACATTTTTTCACACAGATTTCAATTTTAGCCCCTACAAAAATCTAAAAAAATATGAATACTTTTATATCATATTTTTGAGTTAATTACCAATCATTACATATTACTCATATTTATCATTTTTTTTCAAACTTATATAAGCTTGATTTTGTATTAATTCTTTGTAGATTAATAGTATTTTTTTTTAATTTGTAATACATCTTCTACTTCATATTTGCTTTTATAATATTCACCTCCTTTCTTTAATTAAAAGGTTAAATACCAAGTAGCTAAACTTTGGACGTTTTGCAACGAGCTAACCGAACTTTGAAAATTCAAAACGGGCTACCTCAACTTTGAAGAATGTGCAAATAGCTAGCTCCGTCCAATTTTCCGTCAACTACCGTCGAAAAGTCGTCGAAAATTGGACGGAGATTGCTATTTGCACATTCTTCAAAGTTGAGGTAGCCCGTTTTGATTTTTTAAAATTCGGGTAGCTCGTTTCAAAACGTCCAAAGTTCATGTAGTTACTTAATATTTAACCTTAGTTAAAATATCCATGAAAAAAGTTATATATGCTGCATATAACTTATAAGGAGAAACAAAATAGATACCATTGTACTTGATGAACATAATACTAATAGTCAACCATGTGAGGTCAGATTTCATATATAATAATATGATGATAGCTTGATAATAAGAATATATGAATGGGGTGAGTAATAAGTATAGTCCTTATCTTCTATGGAGCTTTTAGGCTGGCAACTTTGTTAACCTTTTCCCATATAATTAAATAATAATAATAATAACATACCAAAGGGAAAAAGACATTTATTATCATGAAACTATAACATGATTAGTTTTCATAGCAAGAGCATCTACCATATTTTTCTAGTTATCTTAATCATAACAAAAAAAATGCATGGGGGGTTTTAGTTGGTAAGAATTAGAGTTGATATTTTTTTTATTTGACACGATAATACGACATAAATATGTGTGAAAATTGTATTCGTAAAAGCAAACGTATGAAGTTTTGAGTTGGTAAGATTTAGAGTTGATATTTTTTTATTTGACACGATAATACGACATAAATATGTGTGAAATTGTATTTGTAAAAGTATGTGATAAAAAGATAACACAAACATGATAACACGAAGTAATTTTCATAATGTTTTAATATTTAATAACAGAACGTGACAACATGTATAATAATACGATAAAGTTGAACTTATAAAGAGTTTTTAATATTTATCTAAGTAAGTCTCATTTGATAAATTTTTAAATCTCTATTTAATTTTTTATTTTTTTTTGAGTTTATCAATTCCATATTAAAGACTCGTGAAATATAATCTATGAATTCATAATTATTATTACGAGTAGTTCATTATTTTTCGTAAATCTTGCATGCGAGCGTACAACATGAACATGTACAAAAAGTCGTGTCGTGTTCGTTGAGCACCATAACACGATAAGTTTACCATGTGTGTTCATATTTGGTAAGTCTAACACGATAAATATATTAATACACGATAACACGTACATAAACATAATTTATCACTCCTAGTAAGGATGATAGCATTAGTGAAGATAATTATCATCTCTTAACTTTTATGTGTGCATTTTTTATCCTAAAATAATAATTTTGGGTTAATAACCAAATCGCTACTCCAACTTTGGACACTTTACAATTTTCTACCTAAATTTTGTTTTTTTTTTTAAATTTTGCTACCTCTACTTTCAGAATTGGGGCAAATCGCTACCTCCGTTAAATTTTTCGTTAAATATATACGAAAAATGATGTGGCAACACATGATTGGTCAATAATTTAAAAAACTAAATAATTTTTTAAAAATACCCCCAAATAAATCTAGAAAATTATCAGGAAAAAATAGAGTTTTTAAGATAATATTTTTAGTGAAAATATGAAACAATTTTTATTTTAAAAAACGAATCATTTTTTATTTCATAATTTTAATAAAAAAAACTCATATTTTCTCTATTAATTTTCCAGTTTTTTAACGAATTTTTCTGATTTTTTTTAGTATTTTTAAAAAAGAATATAGTTTTAATTTTATAGACGAATCATGTTGTCATGTCATTTTCCGTCCATATTTAACGGAAAACTCAACGGATGTAACGATTTTCCCCATGTGTCAAAGTTTAGGTAGCACTTTTTGAAAAATTAATGTTCGGGTAGTGATTTGTAAACTGTCCAAAGTTACGATGTTAATTCGGTTATTAACACAATAATTTATTCTTAATATTCGTTCTCTTAAACTTAAATTATGACTTCATTTCTGGGTTCAATTGTTGGCTAGTTGTGAGTCATGGGTATCATCCTTAACCTCACTAATAATCTAATTTTACAATATAAAGCGAGCCCTTAGAAGTTTGTATGATAAATGTCTATTTAGATTGTAGTATGATTATTTCCAAAAAACGCAGTGTTGAGTATCGATAGTGACGACCCAATATGGGTAATGCCTAGAAGACCCAATCACTTTACAAGGGATAAAACTCACATCATTAAGAACTGTGTTGACCCACAGTAAGGGTAAGCTGACACCCATAAAACGGTCTTGTACCAAACCCAAAGTTAAAGTGGACGCCAAAGCCCTATTTCAGGTTGTCATCAGCCAAAGTCAAAGCCTCCTACTGCTCGCCATAGGAGCGCTCGCCAAGAGAGTCAAATCTCTCAAACTCTGGTCTCACAAACCGACACCGAATATATAGTCACAATATCCCGCGAATATCTTACACATATTCTATAAAGATTGCATAAGGTAACTGCAATATTACGCAACAATCGTAATATCTGTTATCCTAACCTTTACCGACACAATATTCACAAAGATATTCAGCTGTCTATAACAGTTTTATCTTCCAACTCTATAAATACTATTGCTTTACATACGTTCATTACGTTTTGAGTTCGTACACACAGTATACTCATTTAACCATCGGAGTGAGACCCGGAGGTACCTCTCTGTTGCGCTCCCCTTCTTGCAGGTTCATCAGAGCCCAGGCGAAAGCGTGCGGTCATCAATCATTTGACATTCAATTCACTGTCAAGTCAGCACCTCGTAAATTCAAACCCAACACGTAGTCCACTCAATTTATGTAAGATGTCGATTTAAGGTTTAATGCCGACATAATGGAACCAAAGTTGTGAAATAAAATATAAAAACTACACAATGAATATTTAAGCATTAACATTGTGTAACAAATTTAATTTTACTTATGGTGGGACTATCTTTAAGGTAAGAGTTAAGACTAGTTGATAAGAAAGTAAAAGTAAATTTGGATCTAACCCAATTTTAAATTCGAGTGGCGAATATTATTATTATATTTACTATAAACTACACAATATGATAAAAAAAATTCGAAAATGAAGTTATGAAAAATGTTAGTACGAATTAATAAATTATAATCATTTTAAAATAATTATAAATATATGAGTTAATAATTAAATGAGTTAATTACTTAAATGGTTGCACATGTTTTACCATTGTGCAAAATAGTTACACATATTTCAAGATGTGACTAATTGGTTTTGCTGCGTGACTCAATGATTACACATTTTGTTTCCAGTGTGATTAATTGGTTACTCCGTCATTAGTCGTTACTCTTTTCCGTTAATTAATTTTTTTAACATATTTTTTATTTATTAAATAACTGTTATACCTTCAACTGTTCTTGTTTTGTTCTTGTTTTTCTCAAACAGTATTCACTGGGTTCGTTAATTTCTTCAGAAGACTTTAATTTTTCTCGGAATCTCGATGGTTCGAGAAAAAGGAGATTCGAGCAAGTGAAGTGAATGTTCGAGCAAGTGAAGGTTCTAATTTTTCTTCTGTCATTAGGATTTTTCTTCATCTTCTCCTTTGTTGAAAGCTCACGCTTCTCACTGTGGCGCGATTCGAGCAAGTGAAGGTGATGTTCTTCGAATCCTCGTTATCTTTGGAATTGAACTCTCGTGAACTTCTGATTCGAGTTTTTTCAGGGTGATTTCAAGATTCTTCGAATGATTCAGAATGAAGTCATTTGAAAAAATTTCTGGGTTGTAGTGTCCCAATTGAGCCAAGGGTTCGTAAGTAGTAGGGGTGATAAAAAAAGATTGTTGGACCGAATTCCCGACAATACCGGCCCGACTAGGACTAAGACCGAGCGGACGGGTTTTTTCTTCAAGGTCGGTCTCGGGCTTTTTTCCTGAAAGCCTATTTAGGACCGGTCCAGACCGAATGAATGTGGATTTGGGATTTTCATAATACCACATCGAAAAAAATGTGGATTTTGGAGGTTTTCTATCTTTATAAAAGCGGCATCCTGATAAATTTACTAAAGAATATCGTGAGCTCATAGTGTTTTTTTGAGAGGTGAAGTATTATTTCGCCTTTTACTAAAGAATACTGAGAACTCATAGTTTTTTTTGTGTGCAGATTCGGTCCAGGACCGAGACCGGTCCGAGTCAAGAAAGACTGACTCGGTCCGAGTCAAGAAAGACTGACTCGGTCTCGGTCTTGCCTTCAGAATCGGACCGGACCGCCCATGATCATCCCCAGTAAGTAGGAAGAGAAATAAAAGAGAAACCTTTAAGATGTAATTCCTCTCCTCTTTCAATATCATATCCATCTGGGTATAATATGAAACAACACTTTGCTCAATATATGTCTTTGATGGAGAAATCTGGAACTGAATCAACGCGATTTTCACATTCTCAATGCGAGTGGCCCCCCCAGCAACATGACTCACTTTTTTATCAAACACCAGACCCTTCACTAGCTCAGTATCATCCACAGTCCCACCAAGCTTCTTCACAATCCTAATATCACTAAGATCGACTAACTCATGTGTTGCTGGGTGCACAACATACAACACAACATCAACAACCAGTGGAGCTTCAGGGCTTTTGGGCCCTTTTGAGGTTTGTTTGATATTCAGAACTTGTGGAGTTAGCAGGATTGCATATGGATTAAGAATTCAGTCTTCTTTGATTCTGCAGACTTTGGTGTTCTTCTGAGTGAATCATATGGTTTAGGGGTAATATTGTCATTTCATATATTAAAATAGTGACTAACGGTGATTTCTGACGATGAACAGTTGAAACATCATTTAGTCACATGGCAAAATCAATTAATCACATTTTGAAACATGTGTAACCATTATGAACAACGGTCAAATATGTGTAACCAATTAAGTAATTAACCATAATTAAATTGTTACCACAAGTTTAAGCAATTTATAAATTGCTATTTGAACTTCATTTTTTAAATTTTGCTACTTGTAATTTTTAAGTTGAGGCAAATTGTTATTTCCGTTAAGTTTTTTTTTATTAAAAATGGACGAAAAATGACGTAACAACCCATAATTGATTCATAATTTAGAAAACTAAATGTTTTTTTTTAAAATACAAAAAAATCTAAAAAATAAATTGAGAAAATAATTTTTTTAATATCATATTTTTATTAAAAAATATAAAACAAAAAACTAATCATCTATTATTATTTTATATTTTTAATAAAAATGTGATATTAAGCACTCATAATTTTTTAAAATTATAAACCAATTCTGCATTTTCCGTTTATATTTAACGAAAAACTTAATTGATGTAATAATTTGTCTCAAAATGTCAAAATTTAGATAACATTTAAAAATAAATAAATTTAGATAGTAATTTGTAAAATATTCTTAACTGACTTATTAATTAGATGGCCAAAAAAAAAAAAACTTATTAATTTTAAATATATTTGAGATTGTTTATTTTAAATTCTCCATCTGCCCCCATTTTATTAATTAAATTAATAAATGTAGAAGAACTTCAAGACCATTCATTTCAATACTTGACAAGAGACGGTAACATAAAAGACAATAAAGAACTCCCATAAGAAGAGATGGAAGAGTTAAAAAGGAGATCCATGGATTTCTGGTAGTTCCACCTTCACAGTCTTACCTCTCTTCTCCTCTTTCAAGTTCCATCTTATCTTATCTCTATGCTCTCTCCTTCAATGATCGAATACAGCATTGATGATTCATTTCCAGTAGTACGAGTATAGTACCTATACCTTCCCTATCTCTTAAGGACTCACTGAATTGAAGAACAAAGCTACTCCTACAGAAGGGACGCTCTCTGCAATTATGAGAGATTGCCTCTGAATCTCCTACCGCCAATCGCTATCATCACTCCAACACGCGAAATAAGGTATCCCATGCTTCTTTCCTTCTTCAATTAAATTCGCTTTTCGGTTTGAATTCTTGTGGAAAAGGGAGATGCAGATCTGTGTGCTTTTCTGAAAGCCGCGGGCTCGATTTAAAAAATTTTCTGGTTTGTTTTGGAGTTCTGGATGGATGTGATTTTCCCTCCATTTCTCGGGAAAGCAAGGTAAGAAGCTTCGGATCCTTGATTTCCTCCGCTAACTGCGATGATTTATCTGATTATTTAATTCGGAATTATTTCCTTCGACTCCTTTTTTCTTGAATTCGGCGATTGCATGTGCATTTAATCGCTGCTGCACAGTGCATATATGAACTGTTGACTGTTTGTTTCTGCAAGATTTCTGCATCTTGCCAGTGACTCTAGATGTCCGCCGTCGAGGCGTCGCCGAACCTTCGAGATTTTCTCAGAATAAAGGATGACGAGGCCTGTTCCGGAACCAGACGTCGGGATCTTGCCGAGTTATTTCTCCAGACCACGCTTGTAACAGAGAGGCAACCATCGCTGTTGCTTCCGCCCTCGCCGGCGGCTTCACCGTCAGCGAACCGTACACTGCTCGACATAATCCGCGACGAGGAACCGAATGCAGCTCCACGAAAGGCTGCCGTACCGGAAAATTGCAGCAGGGACCGGAAGAGCTGGAAGTCGTTAAAGGACAAGCTTCGGCTGAAACGCACGGGCTCGGCTTGGATCTCACCGGACGAGGCCGGCCCCTCCGATTCCTCGGGCCACAAAACTTGCAGGTCTCCGGTTACTGGGCATGACCTGGCACGGTCTCACTCGACGATTCCTGTGATAACGGATGAAACGACTCGGGTCGTGACGCCGTCCCGGAATTCAACGACCGCCGCTCAGCCCAGCAGTAATGATCAAGTCTCTGAAGGTTCAAGCCCGACCAGCAGACGCTCCACTCGGTTTGGTTCTCTGGTCCCCATCTCAATCGGACCAACTGGGTTCAGCAATTCGCCAGAGCAAATCCAGAACCCGACAAGACAAACTCCACTGCGCTCCGAGTCTTCGAGGTCGTTGATTATGGCTGCGAGCTCCAGAGAATTTATACCAGACAACCAGGGCCGGCCCGCGCATCAGGCGGATGAACCGCCGCGTGTCTCTATTCGACGTTTATCGGTGGTTCTGGCAGAGGAACGGCAGCTAGCGGCAAGGGAAGCTGAAGCGGCGCGTGAGACTACTGCAGCGGCGGCGACAACCGAGGAGGAGCATCCAGTGAGGATGTCGCTGATGGATTTGTTGGAGGAGACGGAACGGGAAATGGAGCTGGCAGAGACAAGTTATGACACAGTCGGACAAGAAGAAGAAGAAGAAGTGGAGGAGGTGATCAGCGCCGCTGGCGGTGGTGGTAGTGGAGGAGTCGAGCAAAGCTGCTGCATATGCATGGTGAGGCACAAGGGAGCTGCGTTCATTCCTTGTGGGCACACATTCTGTAGAGTCTGTTCTAGGGAGCTGTGGGTGAGCAGGGGAAACTGCCCACTCTGCAACAATCACATCGTTGAAATACTTGACATCTTCTGAATCTAATTGGATTCGATGAAGATCAAGAAGGAGAATGAAGATATGTTTCTTTGATCTCCTTTCTTTTCTCCTTAAATAATCATTTTTTACATTTCTTTTAAAAATTATAGATTCATAGATTCTGCATCTACGGACGTCTCAACTCATTGGAAGATGAAAGATTCTTTCCCTTTCTACAGAGATGGTAGTGTGGTGCTATATAGGGTATGGGTCGAATCTGATATATCTGTCAAGACTACGCTTCTTGCTAGACATTATCCATCACCTATATCTTCCTCAACGAACCATGATGAAAAGCAAAAGAGTAGATGCAATCAAACATTGAAATAGGATCACTGCCCGTCTCCGACCAAATAGTCTTGGGAATCATGGTGAGCGGAATCTAGAGTTGAGACCTTAGGATTCTAATGTGTTCAGGGAATACTGTTACTGATACCAATTATCACCATTGAATGCGGTGGGTGGGTGGCTCAGCCACACTAAAGACGCGGGTTCCTCCACACATCTACTAAAGTACACTCCATCAGTAACAGTGAAAGAGCAGTAAAGCATGAAAAGCAACTTAGCCGTGTCCTTCACAACACGTCCACAACCTTGATAAATATGGGAATGTGGAGATAATTTATTGAAGATTCCATCTTCCTCGTAAATTCCAGCATACCAAGGAGGGGTTTCAAAACGGGTCATGAATCTACCCAGGAGTCGTATCAGGACTCTCTGAACCAAACTTGACTCGTGTAATAGTACGAGTCAATTTTTTAAACTCAAACTTTACCTGTCAGGAATAGTAAGGCTTGAATTAGACTGATCCGTTCGACCCACCAATACATAAAAACCCAGAAACAAACTGATTCATGGGTCAAGACTACTGACCCATGAGTCAGAGTTATATATATTTAACATAATATACAATTAGGGACGGGTCATGGGTTGACCCATGAGTCAAGACTACTGACCCAAACTTGACTTGTGTTTTCACGGGTCATCCATGGATCGTGTCAAATTGACCTATAGGTCAAAAAGTATGACCCAAACACGACCCGTGGGCGGGTCACCCTCAATTTTTGACACCCCTAATACCAAGCCCCACCTCTAAAGGGCAAATCAAGGAGTGTGCATAAAAAATACAGTCAACAAAGCTATACAAATCATCAGACACCAAAATCCTTTTCTTTCTTATCTTCTGTCTTTTTCCTTTATGCCCCTTGCATTGTTCTGTATCGAACTTATTTTGTTAAGCTAGTAACAAAGAACAAATCGGTGCAGCATCGAAATTCTCTCCTTAATTGTTTTTATTAATATATAGTATATAGATAGATAGATTGGCCTACGAACTACAAAACAGGTGACCTTACTTACTACTACATTTTTTTTTGGCCAAAACTTACTACTACATGGCTTATACAATATATACAACTGCCGGCACATACTCATTGCTCGCACTACAGATACATATAAAGTACGATTCGGTCTCCATAAAAAATCCTGCCTAATGTAGAGGCTGCCTCATCAATAGTAGGACATAATATCTCACTCAAGGAAGGACCATTCATGTGGCTGCAGAACGAGTAGTACTTACCTTTTGGCAGATCCCACATAAATCCGGTTGTCTCACGATATATATCTGGTCTCCGACTTCATTTCCTATATCCTGGTTTCGGTACCATGTCCATAGAGCCCATGTCTCATTCTTCACCTGCACAACAATCAAGTAATTATTGTTTGTGTTTTTTTTTTTTAAATAAACTACAAGGGGAAAGTTGCATATCATACCTCGAGCATTCCATGGCCAAATCTACTCTCTCTAAAGGCACTATACTCAGGTTGCTGGTCCCAACAAAACTTGCCCTCTGCAGGACCAGACGTGAAGTTTGTTGCACAAAAACCACCCATGTAAGGGTCAGGAGTTGTTGATGGCTCCGGACAGTTACCTGCTTCGTCAGCATGCTCCACAGCTATCTTCTCTCGATTCCCTCCATCCCCAACCGTTATATGTACGGGCCCACACGGATCTAACGAGTAATTATACACTCGATTTGATCGCTCATAAGCATGTATCTGAAACAATATGTTTTATTAACCAACAGTTTCTGAGACAGCTACTAAGATGTTTGGGACATAAGTTGTCGATTCACTTACATGCCCGTTGAAGACAATGTCAACGCCATATGAATAGAGAAGATCCTCCATTGCCACCCTCATGCACTCTGCTTCCTTGTAATGAGCTTTGTATGTACTGTACCATGGAGGGTGCCAAGCAGCCACCAACCATGGCGTAACGGATCTATCAACACTTGCTAAGTCTTTTTCCAACCACTTATATTGATTTGCTGCACCGACAGAAAAAAAAAACATCATCAGTATAATCTCGATCCTAGGTAATAGTAACAAAACAAATTTGCAGCTGAACGTAGTTGATGCGTTGGCTGCTAAGAACTTCTTTTATTATGACATTTTGCTAACTAAACTAAAAAAATTAGTGCAATTTACTATCTCAGACTATTTCTATGTGAGACTTCTTGGTGGAGTCTTAGATAGAAAATCCAAAAGTGCGCACACGTGCATCTAGGGGTGACAATGGTTAGACTATGACAAATAACATAACCACACTATATTTTAAAGTACATACCATAACTATTACGGCTACAATTTTCAATATCGTATCCATAACTGTATTTATTAACCATAATTTTAACCGTATACTCATATTCATTACCACATATGAAAGTAATGGAACATCTTGAATATTATCTTAATAAATACATAAATTTTTATAAAAAAAACATCACTAACACCATTCAATATTAACTTTAACATCATTCAACATTAACACCATTCAATTAGAGTTCGTTCTGTAATTCTAGATCCGTAAAATCTGAAAAGTGAAAATCTTACTTCTATTATTAGTATATATATATATACTAATATATTAAATAATAACTATATTTATATAATAACCATGATTATAACCATGGGTACAAATAAAATAACATAATCATAACAATTACGGATAGTAAATTCATCATCATAACCTACCACATCATAATGGTACGGTTAACCATACAAAGAAATGACGGTTATAACCACAATTTTCGAGTTTTCACGGCACCATTGTCGGCTCTACATGCATCGTCCAGGGATCAACATGTACATTTTATGTTGAATCTTAACAAAGAAGTGGACGGAATTAACAAATCGCACATCAGAATTAGTTCAACGAGTGGGGAAAAAAACACACAAAAAAGTTGGTAATTTGGTATTTAACACTCATTCCGTCCCCACTTATGAAAGCAAAGTTACCTGATTTGTCATAGCCAATATACGCTCCAATCATAATGAAATGAATACCTCCTGCATTAAAGGAGTAGTAAAATGTCGATTTAGATCCGCATTCTTTAGATGGAAATGCAAATCTCGAACTGTAAGCAACGAATGTCTGGTTTCCACATTGTTCCTCTATTTCGTGGTTTCCCTCCACTACCATTATCGGGATCCTGGAAATTAAGCTCTGCATAAACCTGAACTAAAAACATAAGCATGTCTGGTTTCATGATAAAATTTAGAAAAAATCATTGATACACACCTTCCCCAATAATCCCATCGAGGCTGATAAGTTTCGTGTATAGGGGATTGTGGAAATGAGCATGAATAGCAGTCAGAGCCAGTCCCATTAGTGAGGTAAAGATTTGCATAAGATACATCACCAACCAATAGGAGAAGATCGGGTTGATTTAGAGTGAGGTGTTCTACTGTGGCTGTTGTGTTATATGTAAGGCCAAGATCTCCCACTATTGCTATCTTACTAGGGTAACTTCGAGGACTCGAGATTGGCATTGTCCGAAAATGGTAGATTTTACTCATGGCAGGAATAGATGGGTCTCCACATCGGTAATAGTATAGCGTGTTAGGTTTCAAACCTAACAAGATGATCAACAATTCAGTGCAGTGAGTACCACCAAGTAACATCAGAATAACATATGTAGAAACAAATAGGAACTATCATAATTTGTCTGGATCCTATCCATTTGGTCTGGTACTCAATTTTCACAGTCAAGATTTTCCATTATACACGGGATTCTGCAACATTTTCCAATTTTTTGTTGTATGATATTTCAGAATGAGGTGGCAGAATCTCATCCATAAATAAATCCATAAATAAATCCTAACCATCAAGTGGAGAGGATCCAAATCCTGATTAAGAACATGTCTTTCGAAATAGTTAAGAAGAGATGTCAAACCTTGAAGACGAACATGGTGAATGATCCCTGAGGTGTAATTCTGGAGGCCTTCAAAAGGATACAGCTGACTATAAACAAGAGATGTTCCTCTAGCTTCATGTATTAATGGATATCTCAATTTCCCATAATGAACGACACTAGCGACAATGTTAGGATCAAATGGTGTCACATTGAAACCAATTTTGAATTCCCCTGCAAAATCCAACATCATCGGTCAAATTTCACATCCGAGGATGATTTTTGGGAATGTTTCTATGTTTCTATCCATCGAAACCAGAAAATCTGGGAGATTATAGAGACTGAATTGGAACAATCACTATGAATCGATCAATGATATTGGGTTGTTTAGTAACAACATAAGTGAACAGTATGGAACAATGACTAGGAATTAACGCCGTGAAATCAAATTCATGAGCACCCAATATCATCACGGTTTCTAGGTGATGCATGCAGATGAACATTATTTAATTTCAGAACCAGACATCGATAATTCATCACATGAATGAATCCTGTTATTCAACTCCATGTTCTTTGCATCTTTAAAAAAAAATACTTCCGACATGTCTGTCGATCGGTCAATGTGTCGTTTTTGTTTTTTGGGATTGATCTGTGTATTGTTTTATGGAGTTCATGAGGGTTCAACCGATAGGAGGACCAAGCATGCGATGATTATATTACAAACCATGAAAAATGAGTAATCGGAGAGAGAAACCTGTAATCCAGGAAATCCAGACCGAATCGTAATTGGTGGAGAGAGACACGGAAATTTGCTCCGGTTGGAAACCTGTGACTCGTCGTTGAACTCTGTAATCAGTGTCAGGCAAATCGACGGCGGTGCCACGGAGGCTGACATCGAAAGGGACCGTCACAGGATTGAACGGACCGTCCAACGTCGACGGAATCGATAAAGTTGAGCGAAGGTGTATAAGTAGGAAGGCGAGTGAGCGGAGAAATGAGTTCAAAGCCATTGATGAGCTTTTGCCATACGGCGGCGACGAGGAAGAGAGAGAAGGAGCGATAGAGGCGGCGAGTTCTGAGAGAGAGAGAAACGCAGAAGGTATGGGACGTGGTGGGAGGGAAGAGTGGAGAATTTCAAGACAGTTGTCTTAGTAGATTGCTACTGTTCAATCATTCAATGCATTTCGACATACTACTATGAAAAAGTAGGCCATATCGCCGTGGTAGCGCGTTAATTAATTTTTTCCGGTACCGTTTTTAGAAAATGCCACTCGTTGTTTTAATTGATATTTTTTTTTTAAAATTTTCGACAACGTTATAGTTAATTAAAAATTAAATTATGTATTTATTGAAAAATTTATAGTAAGTATATATTTTAATTTAGATTCGAATGATTAAAAAAATATTAAATTTGAACTGACGAATTGACTGTACTCTCTGCCGTAAATTGAGATATAAAAATTTGACTTAAAAAAATATAACTCAGTCTCTTTAAGTTCAAACTCAACATGTTTAACGACATTTATGATGAAATTCAATTATTTATCTATTCTGATTTTTTTTTATATTTTTGATTAGAGATACATTTAGTTTTTTAACCTAAAATTGGTTGTCTTATAATTTAATCAAAATGAGTAAATGCATTAGGTGATAAATGTAATTGTATACTTACTAAAAAAATCACAGTACGTAAAATACTATTTATACAGTAAAAATAATGTTTATATATATATGTATGTATAGTTTTTTACGTATCGTATTATACAGTCAGTCCGAAAGTCAAAAATTAACGCATGGTTACATAATTTATGTCGTAATTAAATTATCTATGTAAAATAATGTTTATACAGTAAAAATACTATTTATATATTTGTATGTATAGTTTTTAACGTATCGTATTATACTGTCAGTTCGAAAGTTAAAAATTAACGCCTAATTAACATCATTTATGTCATAATTAAATTATCTACACTGTAATTTTTTTTGAGTAAGTATAAAATTAAATTTCTCACCCAATGCATTTAATTATTTCGGTCAAACTATAGGACAAGCGATGTTATGTTAACAAATCAAATATATTTCTAATTAAAAAAAAAAAATTACCCTAGGTAGATAATTGAATTTCGCCCTAAATGTCATTAGCGGTGGTGATTTTGGACTTACAGGGTCTGATTTTCATATCTCAACTTATATCTACCTACAGTCAATCTGTAAGTCCAAATTTAATATTTTGTTGCATCATTCAAATCTAAATTAAAATATCTACCTACTATAACAAATTTAATTCTTTTAATTAGAGACATAATTTAATTTTAAAAATAAAAATTCAACTAACAAATTTTTCAAAAAAAAATCAACTAATAAGTTGTTTAAACCCTCAAATTCAACTAACAAGTGTAATTATAATTAACCCAATCGTATTTTTAATTAGGTTTTTCTATACTACAATTTTTTACACGCATGTACATGTTGTCATTATTTAGTAACATAAAAAATATTTTTTATGTTACTAAATAATGACAACATGTACATGCGTGTAAAAAAATTATTATTATTTACATATATATATATATATATTAATCAACTTCCATTGTACTATAATGAGGATTTGCATTATTTCCGAACAATTGCAGTCATATTTTACTGTGACAATATTATCCAATGTTCTTAAAGTTTCGAAGCTTTCCAGTGTCAAGTAAGGTCATCCAGTTCGACAAAACGGCATGTTCTTTACTGAAGAAATTGAAACTTCTGGGAAATTTCATACAAATCTTGCAAAAGAATCATCTTCTACGGCACTGCAAAAAGGAAGGAGCTGCCTTGCCATAGAAATTTCATAAAAAAGCCTCTTAAATAGTATAAGCAGTACACCATTGTCACTGTTTTCCACATCTAAAGAAAAATACAATTTATAAAGGACCCAGTGACAGATTTGATGTGCCGAGATCCGACAAAAGAAAAAGAAAACACACATTAACAGCAGATAACTTAGTGAAACTCCACGGAGAAGAACATAAACACAGGGGCTGTGATTATGTATCCATAAGAGACCAACAAAAAGAATTGCAGCTTCTGTACTCAAAATGGCAATTTCTTCAAATTAACTTACTTACGATCAACCCAAACTAACCTTTGGTTCTCATGACAGTAATGCTCCCTTTCCCGCCTTCAGTCCGGATCTTCATTTTTTCAACAACGGGTTTACCCGAGAAAGCTGAGGTCGGGTACATTGTAGAGTCTTCATTGATTTGGTTGGTTTTTGATGATGGTGGGGTTTTGATCTTCTGGTTTATGTCTTTCAGAGTTACATCGCCATGAACCCACGAAGGTTTGATGAAGGTGAATGGATATGCAACAGAGGACGCCAACTTTGTTGGTGGCCTTATGTACGACTTCCTCCCTACAAGCATAGAAATTGAAGTTCATTACGGGGTTCTGGAAGAAACTAAAAATGTGATCTTCAAGTGAGAAATTAGGAAGAAAAAACTGTTTTTTTTTGTTCTAACAGTAGTAAATGAGAAGCAAAGTTTCCAATAAGGTAAATGCAAAAGAAGAACCTTTAAATACAATCTTTTGTGGAGTTCGGATGACTTTTTGAACATCGGTGACTTCAGTACTAGTTTGGTCATTCCAGAATTCTGCAGATCATTAGGTGATTCACAATATCATTGAAAGCATTTTCTGGAAATTATGAAGACAAAAAAGGAAAAATGATGAATAGTCAAATACCTGAAATATCAACTTGGAGATCTGATGACCCAGAATAGTTCCTGAGAACAGAGCAATTTTTAGATTAGAGCAGAAGAAAGGATATAAAATGTATGAATACAGACTTCAATGCACATACATATTGTCATTGTCTAGCTGCATATCATCATCGTTTAAGCATTCTGCAAGCCATCTAGCAGTTGATTGATCCAATTCCTCACAAGTGTCTGTATAATTAATGGAGAAGTTGATGATTACGAATAGGTAAGACATTTTACTGAATGAATATAATCCATAAAAAATGAAGTACCTGGAAGCCTATAGTCCCACTGTGATGCCTCAGTACAAGCCTCCTCGATCGAGTCATTCCTCCCCTAATTATTAAACATGGTAATAAGTGTTAAAAGGGTAAAAATTACTTCAGTAAGTTCATGCAAATAGATGTCAATTGTCAACAGCAGTATGTGCTTGTCCAAGAAAAAACTAAAATGCAGGGAAGGTATTTCTTTTATGATTTTCAGCAGAGTCCATCAGTTACATTCAATTGCTAAGTGTAGAGAGAATAGTGATTTTTTTTTAAACAGCAGAACGGTAATGCAAATTTTTTGAGAAGCAAGTCAACAAAAAAATATATCAAATTATCAAATACAAAACAAGGGGATTAATAAAGAGTTTTATCAAAAGCGAATGATGCTACTCAATGAAAAACTGAAATCAAATGTATGATAGCTTTCCTGAAATTTTCTAGTTAAGATTTAAGAATATCAAAGGTTCGTAGATATGCCGTATGGCTAAAAAGCTTTGTTAGACTAAAATGCTAATGATAATAAACATTAAATCGACAATGCAAAATGACCACAAGAAATATAGCATGCATATCGAATAAAAGATTGTAGTGTTCAAGAAACAAATAGCACAAAAAGGGTCACATTGCTTGCAACCTAGAATTTTAAATCATGGGAGAGAAAATTAGCATTGAAAGAAAGGGTTTGTGATAGTAGAGAAGATGCTCACATCAGATCTTAGGAATGCAGAAGATGCTTCTTCACAACAAAGTGTAGAATCCATAGACTGTGAATCAAATTGCAGCATCCTCCGCCTCTTCACTTGCACATTAGACTGATGGTACTCATCAAATTGCTTGTTCATATTACCTAGATGAATATATGCTCCTCAAAATTATATCAAAGAAAAAGCATAGAAGTGTGGGAAATAAAAATCATTTTGTAGATCAGTACCATTCATGGGAACATTATATGCAAAATCTCCACCGCATGCCTTAAGTGGGGTTGTTTCATCAAACGTGTAAGGCATATCATCTTCATGATTCTGAACCACTTCAGTCCAAATGTCCTCAGAGACGCCTAAATAACATAAGGCAATCATCTTAGGTTACAAAATCTCTAATGTAAATAACAAACACTGAAGTTTTTAATAACTCAGTTGAGCAAATCTCACCAATGTTTGTGTCCTTTTGAATATTCCCCTCCCCTACTGGCCATTTCCATGGTCTCACTCTGCAAATTGCCATAGAACATTTAAACGGATTTTCCTAAGACAATTCATGATCACAAAACCTCACACATATAATTGAATACAGCATTTGAACTTTGAAGTGAGCACAAACTACAAAGCCCAGCTAGTTCTACACGATACAATATCACAATGTCACATAGACAGATGTAACCCATGTCAAAGAAAGGGATCGGAGGAGGATTGGTTATAAATCTACAAGTGGAGAAGGATTTCTGAATTTTCAACATTATAAGCACAAATTAAAAAGCATTTCACTTGTAGCAGAAGATAAAACTCGGAAAATGAACTTGATCGAATCACGAATGCATCCGGGAAATAAACAAAATAGTACATAATCCAATACAAATAACAATTCACCAAAGTAAAAATGTTCGATTCTACCAAAAAATCTTAAATATCTGAGACAATAGAAATAAAACCCTCATTAGAGATCAGTCTCAACATCCCTGTCCCCATTAAACCAAAGAGCGAATCTGTTACATCTAAAGAGCAATTACAGCAAATCTTGGCATAAACAAAGCAGACCCAAATGGTACAACAACATTCATCATAAATCAAACATGAGTAGATAATCAATTAATGTATGAACAACAGCAATAAGTGAAGCCGATTCCGGTTTAATAACACTCTCAATCCTTAACGGCGTAGCTGGGAACTCAACACAAGGTCAGACATGCTTGCCGACGACATTTAGTCTCGACGTAGCAAAGAAAAACAAACGACACAGGAGATGGTTAATCCAGTATGTCTAGGTTTCGTACCGGCCGTTGTTGTTGGAGGCCATGAGAAAGAGAAATCAATGAGAAGGAAAAACTGCCCTTATGTGTAAATGTAGCCGTTGTTTTGACTGATTTGTATCAGTTTATATAGATCGTATAGAGAGTCAGACTCGAATCAAGGAATTGGATTCAGATGTGGAATTGGAATTGGAATTGGAATTGGATCAAGATGTGTGCAAAATAAGATAATAATATATTTTTTAGAAACCAAAATTGTTTTTTTTTCTTTCTCTTTTAAATAAAATTATAAAAAGTTTCATTAAATAATAATATATTACTTCATAACTTAATTATTTTGTTTTATTAAAATTATTTTTATTTTTTTAATAATTTTTTTTTGTTATTTGGTTAGAATAAAATAATGTAATTTAACGCAAAAGAATAATAATTATAAATTTATAATTTTTACAAAATCATTATTGATGTTTTTAATAGATTTTGTTATATTGATATAATATTATATTATTATTTTTTTGATTATGTATAGTAAATTGTATCTATTATGATTATGAATAGTCCGTATTTAAAAATTATTCTAGATTTAAAACAATAATTCTAAGTGTGGAGTCCTAGAAATAAAACAAAAAATTGAAGATTATTCTAAATATATAGTAAAAATTTCAAGAATGGGGTTTTGGAAAAAAAAATCACCTTAGGTTTACGTTGTCATGCTAGTTTGATTTTCTTTTTATTTGTTAAGCTAAGATGCCAAAATAATATATCGAAATATTTAGGGTTTTTGTGCTTTCAAATTAGACTGATGTACGTTCATTATGATAAATTGATAATCAAGTTTGAATCTGTAGAGATCTGAAATTCACGCATCCTCCCAAAATTAATGATACTCTTCTCATTTTATTTTAGACGCGACCACCAAACGATACACATTTGTTTCTTTTGTAGTATGTAGAAAGTTACTACTCAAATAGGAGATTTCCTTTAGCAGACGAATCCAATAAGTTTCTAAATTATCTCTGTTATATATTTGTGGGAAGTTAAAACATTAAAATGTTAGAGATCCTTAAACCCAAGATCACTTCGCACCATAAAAAATTCACCATTAAAGTTAAACATTTGTTTCTTTGTTGACCAATTTTTTTTTTTTGTGATCTCGGAGTATTAAAAAGTCTTGAGTACGAAAAAAACACTCATTGTATATGTTAAGATAGTTGTTTCATATGCTTTAATCTCTCTTATTGGTAAAGAGTAAGTTCTTCTATTCATGAAGTTAGCCATTTTGCATGTCCATGAGATGTTAACTAGGGGTGTCAACTTTCGACCCAACACGTAAATGACATGTGTGTGACCCGTTAACAGGTCGTGTTTGAGTCATAAATTTCTGACTCATAAGTTATTTTGACACGATCCATATGACATTTCTAATAAATAAGCCGTGTTTGGATCGGAATTATTGACTCCACCCGCCGATCCATTGAATAATTTATATTATATAAAAAATATATAATCTCATTTTTGTTAATGATGTGAGGAGTTAGGGGTTACGCGAGTCAAACAGGTCGAACATGTCAAACAGATTGGTTTGACCCATGCCTTTTGCGGGTGATGTTTTGTCACGGATTACACAAATTGACCCGTGAGTTGTGTCTGAGTTACAAGAATTGACCCATAGAAATAAATGGATCATATTTGAGTCAAACCATTTCTAATAGAGTATATCTAACGTCTCCTTTGTTAGTTGACCTTATTGCATATATGTAAGGGTACAAGCAGTTTTTTTTTTGGGAAAAGTACCAAACTGGTACCCGAACTTGTGGGTGATTAGCAAGTAGGTACCTAAACTTTTTTTTTGTAGCAAATAGGTAACCGAACTTTCTTAAATAAGTAAATAGGTACCTACCGTTAATTTCCGTTAAAAATAAACGGAAAATGTCACTTGAGGAGCAACCAGGTACCTGAACTTACACGAATGAGCAACCAAGTACCTGAACTTACACAAATGAGCAAGTAGGTATCTGAATCGGTTCAAGAACCGGTTCGGTTGAACCACTTTTTTTTTTAAGTAGGGTTTATATACCAAACACATGCATGGCTCAACTCCAGACGTGTTCCTTGATGCACCGAGAACGTCTGGAGTTGAGTCATGCATGTGTTTAGTATATAAACCCTACTTTTTTTTATATACAAAAAAAAGTGCTTCGACCGAACCGAACGGGTTTATATACCAAACATATACATGGCTCGACTCCAGATGTTCTCGGTGCATCAATGAACACTCTGAGAACGTCTGGAGTCGAGCCATGCATGTGTTTGATATATAAACCCTACTTTTTTTAAAAAAAAAAGTGGTTCGTCCGAACCGGTTCTTGAACCGGTTTAGGTACCTACTTGCTCATTTGTGTAAGTTCAGGTACCTGGTTGCTCCTCACGTGCTACTCGCGTGACATTTTCCGTTTATTTTTATCGGAAATTAACGGTAGGTACCTATTTGCTAATTTTCATAAGTTCGGCTACCTATTTGCTACAAAAAAAAGTTTAGGTACCTACTTGCTAATCACCTATAAGTTCGGGTACCAGTTAGGTACTTTTTCCTCTTTTTTTTTTTGACCTTTTTGAGTTTACGAGCGTGGCATTCAATACTGACGTGGCAATCGCCTATTGTCCAAAAAGCAAGACAATTACCTCATAGGCTCATACACGTTCCGATTGAAAAGTCTGAGGAAGAGCTTTCCTTTTCCAGAATTCATATATAATACAGCAATATCCCAGATTTTCATGCAAATTGCAACCCCTCTTTTCCACTTCTTCCTCAAATCCATTGTCCAATCCAAATAGAGTGCTCTTGTCTCTGCGGCCTCTCCACCGCCATTTCAGTCCTTAAGATCCGAAACGCAGATCTACTTCCGGAGGCCGACGAAGATGAATATATTCAGGTTAGTGGGTGATATGACTCACCTGATCAGCATCCTCGTCTTGCTCCTAAAAATTCACACCATGAAGAACTGCGCAGGTACCGATTTCCTTTTTCTAGGATGCAGCAATGATTCGAAATGCCCAATAGATTGGCGTCTGCATGTGCTTATGATACTTGTTTGATTATTGTTTCAGTGTCTTGTGTTCTCTTACCATGTAACGCAAACCCTTATCGGTACTAATTAAGAGGTGGTACGACATGTCAATGGTGTTGTGAGATTAATGCTATCTAATTAAAACTGAAATAGTAAATGTTCCGGAGAATAAAAAACAATAGATAGATTTATTTGATTGTGATTGATGCCTCTCAGTTGAGCTAAGAATCTGATTTCTATCCCAATTGAATCACTTCTCTTTGTTCTCATCTCCCCTTGCTTAGGTAGTTTTTTTAATCTTTGAACGCTCTGGTTTGTGTTCTGTACAATCAATCTGCAGGTATTTCTCTAAAGACACAGGAACTTTATGCCGTTGTATTTATCGCGCGATATTTGGACATTTTTACGAGTTTCATTTCACTATACAACACTACCATGAAGTTGGTATTTCTTGTGAGCTCCTTTTGTATTGTTTGGTACATGAGGTATCACAAAGTTGTTCGACAGACTTATGACAGAGACCACGACACCTTTCGCCAAATTTTCCTCTTGTTGCCTTGCATTCTGTTGGCCCTGGTTATCAATGAGAAGTTCACATTTAGGGAGGTAAAAAGTAAAAACTCTTCTGCTGCCATCATCAATGTATAAGTATATGAGCATGTATATATACTTCCTGTTTATGATTTTTTCTAATGTAAGTTGCTCTTGATTTCTCTTTCTGATACAAGTCATACAACCACGCAGGTCATGTGGACATTTTCATTGTTCTTAGAAGCTGTTGCCATACTTCCTCAACTTGTACTGTTGCAGAAAACTAAAAATATCGATAACTTGACTGGGCAATATGTCTTCCTTCTTGGGTAATTTTTTGCCTCTTATTATATATCATCCTCTGATTAACATGGTATAAATTTACCATATTGGAAACTATAATCAAGAGACGACTCTTGGTTTGTTTTTAGGATTTCTAGAGACTTGCTAGATTTCACGGGGCTATAAGATTTGATGTCAAATGGATCATCTGTTGATGTCCTTGTTAACTCATTGGATGGCATGCTTCTTTTCATCAATACAGTGCATACAGAGGATTATACATACTGAACTGGATCTACCGCTACTTCACTCAACCTCACTATGTTCACTGGATTCGTAAGTCTCCATCCTTGCTTTCTCATGGCACAGTGTTTTGTAGTTGGAACATGTTCTCTGTAGACTGTAGATCATGGGTTGGTATTTTCACATACCTACCTGTCTTGTTACTGATCCTCGATTCTGTGTTTCACTTGTGCAGCTTGGATCTCTGGGCTTGTCCAGACACTGCTTTATGCCGATTTCTTCTATTACTATTTCATCAGGTAGAATAAGTTCGAATGTATAAAACTATTACGCCACTCTTCCTCTGCTAATGGTTGGTGTCTTATTTTGCAGCTGGAAGAACAACAGAAAGCTTGAATTACCCGCTTGAGTTTGAATTGTTTCCCTTGTACGAGATTCACTACTCTCCAAGCTCTTATGAAATGCTATCACAACATTGCTGAAACTTATGGTGACAATGATGTTTAGGTCATTAGTTTATGTGGTATAACTTGTGCATTGTAGTTTTAGAGTGATACCTCAAAGTTGCAAGCATTTCAGTTACAATGCCTGCCTGGTCAAGTTAACTGAAAGTACTTGCCATCTCATTTGGCTTCCGTGGTGTAACAATATACTGAAACAATGAAATATGCAAAGTTGGTCCAATGATTCAACCAAGTACTCATTATAAGTGTTGAGAGCAGCAGTTATATTAATAGAAGCAACTTATTTAGCACAATGAAAATAAAACATTCCAGGTTAAAACATCGAATAATCACTTCCAATTCACGACTAATCTTCAGGTCTGCATAAGCGCCAAACACATTTACAATCGACATTTCCACTGAACTTAAAAAGCCATTTCAAGCCCCTATTGTAGAAGGGACGGAGCTTAACTTTTGCCCTCCAGTTTGGTGCAGCATGGCATCTATCTCATCGCCATCCTCCATATCGAGCTATAACCCCAATGATTTTAGTATCGAATATACAAAAAACAGAAGAAAGAATTAGCTTCTAGAGAGAATCCAAGCAACAAGTTTAAAACATCCAACGATTCCAACCAATGACATCAAATAACAACAGCTGCAGTAACTTCCCAAACCAATCTTTTCTCTATTACAATAGTTCTTTAATTACTGACGTTAATCTTAGATGAGAAACACATTTACGGAGCTCTAAATTTTCTTGGCCGATTGCCAAAACCAAGATAGATCAGGCCTTTCATCTTCTATGTCAATAGGAACAAAGGGCTTATAATTGTCATTCAATAAAAGTTCAAGTGTCACAAGTACCTCATCAGGGGTCTGCTCCGCACGAAGTCTACGCCCATCAAACAGGAAAGCAATAGAGTTCATGTCCACCGATTGACGATCACAATAAGCACCCATGAGTTTCTTGAGCTGAGTGCTTCTTTTGATCCTGAAGAACACCTCATTACCATCCTACATAAACATTTAAAGACAATCACTACAATAGCAATCATCACTGTGTAATGTTCATTATTGTTATTAGCTGTAACTCAATATCTCTCTAACATAATGAAAGTTTTAAAGTTCTGACCAGCTCAATAGTCTAAAGCAAGAGGCACAGAAAGTTGAAAGAGCAATGATATTCTAAAACCCAAATCCACGAAGCAAGCAAATATGATCCATAACATCAGCAATTAAAGGTTTTCTATTGCCAAGACTTTATTTTGTTTGCAACTATAACCAGCCATCTAAAATTGAGGAATACAAGCTACCATTTAATTTAACATTAATTAGTAAAGAGCTTGAACAACTTTTTCTAACCTCAACCTTGTACATGACAAGCAGGAGAGTCTCTGCGATTCCAAGTTTTAAGCAGGATCTTATCATTTTGTTCAAGTGTTCGTGTGCACCTATAAGTTTTGCAACGCTCCACAACATTGTTGGTTCAGATATAGTTTATTCTTAGTGTTGCGGTGTAAACGTAATAGCAACCGAACCAGACATTAGACAAAGAAAACTCAGAGAATGCACAACAAATTACAGCATAGCAGCTCGTAAGTCACCCAACGTTGGCTGTGGCAATTCAAGAAAACCATACAATAGAAACTACAGAGGGAGGGGGTGCATACTTTATCCTACAGATTAAACTACTGATACGCACACACATATAAACTTCAGCAACAACCAACCATCGATCAAGCAAACATGGTGACTGTACGTGCCATAGGCACGAAACGATTCCCTCAGAAATCAACCTACGCCGTCCTATATCGAAAAATTCAAACACTGTGGATACAGACATGTATGTACCTGCCCCTTGACCTTGAGGTTAATGTGCGCCGACTGATCGGCAGGCTTCTTGTCCTCCTCCTGACCGCCCGGCGTCGACATTTTCTCTCAACTAAAAACGGAAAATCAGAATTCACACCCTAATTAGGGTTTTTCGCTCTCCGACGTACTCTGAGCAGACGAACGCAGTGCCTCCGCACTTTATAATGACGACAAAGCGACGGGGGAAGACAAAGAGACGCACTGCGTTATTTATACGCTATGATTATGTCAACTTCTAGAGGGGTTCTTCGTAATTAGACGATCTTTAACTCGAGGATTTTGTATCTATCCATATCTTTAGATACTCATTAAAAATCATTTAAAAAATGGTTAATTACTTAATTGGTTACACATATTTCACCATTTTGCAGAATGGTTACACATGTTTCAAAATATGATTAATTGGTTTTGCTATGTCATAGGTGACTAATTGGTTACACATGTTTTTTCCAATGTGATTAATTGATTATTCCGTTAGTAAACCATTAATTCATTTTTTTAACATATTATTAAATTGTGAAATGACTATTATGCCCCTAGTGGTATTGAAGAACACATAATCATCTTCAAGAACAATAATCGAATCGAAGAACCCATAATCTGATTTCTGGGTTCTTCAATTCAATTCGGTGATGAAGAACAATTTGATTGATGAAGAACACCGTTTGATTGATGAAAAGGGTAATTACGTCATTTTACGTATCTAAATAGTGATTTAACTGTGATTTTTAACGGTGAACAGTAAAAAAACCAATTAGTCACATTTCAAAACCAATTAATCACATTTTGAAACACGTGTAACCATTCTGCACAATGGTGAAACATGTGTAACCAATTAAGTAATTAACCCTTTAAAAAATTAATCAAGAGCTAATTGGAGCTCTTTTATTAATAAATTAAATTTAAAAATAAAAAGTATCGGATTTTTTTTAAACCACTAATAATTTCACTATGCTATAAAAAATAATGTCAAAAATGAAGAAAATACATGATTAAATAGGAAGCAATTTATAAGATAAGTTCTTCGCAGAATTCTTAGATAGATGGTATAGTGTAATAAATCTATCCATGATCTATATTAGCAAAGTTCATAATTCTAACTATATAAATATTCGCCTTAGTTATATTAAGACTTTATAAGATAGGTTAAGGATATGGTCGTCGTATATCATAATAAACCCAACTTTATTATGATAATGATAATGACAATCATAATCATAATAATACAATATTCTAGTTTATTTATAATTTCCTTTCTGGACAAACAAACGGTTAACATTGCGTTGTGGATCACACTCTAATGACAACTAGAGTACTATACGCGCTAATCGCATGCACGACGTGTGAGGTGTTACGAAGATATGATTCGATTGTTTTGAATTATATGATAATACAATAATAGTACGAGAATTAAACATTTTAGTAAAATATTATTAATGTAAAACTAAACTTAATTTGCATAAAATAATGAAATAAAATTTAAAAAGTATAATTATTTTTAAGAAATTGCTCGAGCGGCCGGGAGCAATCAAAAATTACTAAAGGAAATCTCGATCGCTCGAGCAATTTATTAAAAAATAGTTATAGTTTTTAAATGTTATTTCATTATTTCATGCAAATTAAGTTTAGTTTTACATCAATAATATTTTAATCAAATGTTTAATTCTCGTAATATTCTTGTATCATCCTTAGAAGTTAGAACGATTGAATCATACTTTCGTAACACCTAACACACTACCAATGACGACGACGTGCACACGCGTAGCGCGTGTCGTAGTCTAATATAATCATTAGTAAAATACACTTTGAATTAAAAAAAACCACTTAAATTTTTTTTCCCATTGTATATGTATAAGACATATCTTCATGTTATGAAAGTACAAACATTTATTTACTGTTGTAAATGACACATATATATATATATATATTGATTCAAATGTTTCTATAACTATTCAATAAGGATAAATAGTCTATTAAATGACAATATAATTACATATAGTGATACAAAATAACATCATTAATCAATGAAAAAAAAAACAATCTAATTTAAGAAACACTATTGCAGAAGTTAAGATATACAACTACATAATTAGTAATTTAAGAGTTCGTTGATCTATGTAACAAAATATTTATGTAGACTAAATTTTGAGTATTTAAACTTGTAATTCATTCGAAATCACATTTTTTAACCAAAACTTTTGTGTTTTGACTGTGTTGTGTCACATGGTAAAATAATATATAACTGACCATGACTAAAAACATGGTTAAAAAATATATGTCGACGTTTGACAAAATTTAACTTTGCGTTTTGTTTATAGTCATCATAGTACTGAGTCGTAATGAAAACAGTTTGTGGAACATTTGAAAAATTAAGTGAACATTTTTGTGATATATTTGATATCTTGAAATAAATGTTTTGGTTCATTAAAATAGTATACCAAGACTTCTACAAAGTACATTAGATTACCAACTAATTTTTTTTTCAATGTTCTCGGGATTTGAACGTCACCTTAGTCAATATCGACCAACTAATTTTTTGTTTTCGACGTCCTCAGGATTTGAACTTGCGCACTTTGATACCAATCTTTTCCGATGAATCTGACCTCAATCTTTGACCATCGCCCTAGCCAATATCGACCTCAATCTTTCACGCTGACACCAACATTTTTCGACTTGAAATAGGGCACTCTAATACCAACATTTTCCGACAATTTTTTTCCAACGCCCCCAGAATTTCAACAGGGGTAATCTAATGCCGATTTCAATCTTAAACGTCCTCTTAGTCAATACCGACCTCAATCTACCCCCACTGCATGAGTATTTTTTTTAAAGTCAACAAGATTTGAACCTGTGCACTTTGATATCATATAAGATTTCAAACGTACGCATTAACTAACTCTCTCATGAATCCAAACTTGTGAGAGTATGCATTTGATATACATTTAAGATATCTTAACACATTCACTACCATTTATATGAAACAACTATTATAAATCTAGCGTGACAACGTGAATAAAATTTTAGTGATATTTTTTAAAAATAAAATGAAATTAGATATGTGATTAACTTATTTCTCATGGGTTAAGTGTTATTTAGATTTTAAGTTCAAATATATTTGAAAAAACACTAAATATATTATATGTTTGAGTATTGATGTTCATGTGTAGTATATAGATTTATTAACCTTCAATTTATGGGATTAAATAATGAAATACTCATACACTCTAAATTTTACCAACCCTAAAAAATAATTAAATTCTGAAAAAATAATTAATAACAATTGTAGAGAATCTATAAAAGTGATAGTATAGTGATAAAATATTGCATTGTTATAGTATAATCACAAATTTAATATTTGATTGAGACAAATTTTAAAACAAAAAAAATTCACTTGAGTAGTTAGAGCAATAAATAAAAGTTAGGTGTATTAAAAAATATTTGAGTACTACGGATGTATAGGAAGAATTAACTATTGTAATAATGAAAAGTTATGGGTTCAAAACTTTGCTGAAGTTTCTTTCAAGAGATTTATATTTATAAATTGCATTTAAGAAATTGGTGAAAAGAGAAAATATAAATGATAAAAAATAATTATGATATGTTTAAATTAATTAGATAATATTAATAGTTACAAAAACAATTTCGTGCTTTATAAATATTATAGACTAGACTACGACACACGTTACACATGTGCACGTCGTCATCGTTGGTCGTGTGTGAGGTGTTACGAAGATATTATTCAATCGTTTTGACCAGTGTTATCAGAACTGGATCAGCGGGCCGACCGGGAACCGAACCCCTGTCAAGTTTGGTTTAGATAAAAGACTGAATTGCACGTGGACAGTGTTTGAACTGATGTGAACCAGTCAGTTTTAAAAAGCCTGATTGGTTTTCAGTTTTTTTTTGGGGGGATATATTGTTTTTTAATAGACCAATAGTTTTTTCCAATGTTATCAGAATTGGACCAGAACGACGGTCCAATCGTGTCTAATTGGGAACCGAGCTCCTGTCTGATTTGGTTCAGCTAAAAGACCAAAATGCATATAAATAGTGTTTGAATCGGGTTGGACCGATTGATTTTTGAAAAACCAGTCGATTTCTGTTTCTAGTTTTTTTGGGGTGGTTTAAATTTTTTTGGTGGTTCTCTTCGGTTCAACCGAGCAACTACTTCAGTTTAGAAGTTATGTTTAAAGTTTAGACCTATTGTGTTTGATTTTGAGACTATTGTGTTATGTATGTTCAAAGTTTGAGGTAACTATGTTGTGTTATATTGTGTTTGAGAGTAATGCGTATGTTTGAGAGTATGTAGTTTGTGTGTGTTTGAGACTATGTAGTTTGTAACTTTGTATTTTCATTTTTTTTACTTATGAACTGTAAACTGCACATTGAACCAGGTCCCGTTGGGTTGGACCGACCAAACCGGAAACCGGCACCCTCGCCGGTTCGAGGGGCGATCTAGTTATGATAACACTGGTTTTGAGTTATATGATAATACACGAATAGTATGAGAATTAAACATTTGATTAAAATATTATTGATGTAAAACTAAACTTAATTTGCATGAAATAAAATTTAAAAACTATAATTGTTTTTAAGAAATTGCTCGAGCAACCTGAATTTCCTTTAGTAATGTTTCTAAATTATTAAGAGATAATCCTGATATGTTTAAATTAATTAAATTATATTGACACTTACAAAAACAAGTTGGTGCTTTATAAATAGTATAGATAAAAGGTATTATAAGGGACTAAATTAATTGTTTATTTAAATTAAGGACCATGTTCAACAATATAAGATTTAGGTAATATTTTTACATTTTCGGGACTGATATGAACTCAGGCCCATTATCTAGTCTAGTTAGAAAGCTGGCCCAATAAAGTTTCAGCACCGGAGAGAGAAAAGGCTGGGACGGTGAATAAGCGCGAGTCTGGAGAGAAGTTGAATCGGCGGAGCTCGAAGTTGGGCTCCCATGGCGGACTCTCACTGACACTTACCATTCAGAATCGTCCCAGTGAGCTCGTCAACCAGTGATGCAGATGGAGCTACTCCGAGGATCTCTGTTTCTTTTGCTGTTTTACGCGATCTCTCGAGCTCCGATTGCTATCGGATCGGGAGTTTCAGGGGACGAACATAGAGGAGAAGAGTTCACCGAGGAGTTGTTACTGAAGCCGTTACCTGATCGTAAGGTGTTAACGCACTTCCATTTCGAAAGCAGAGCTCCTCGAACCCAGTCCTTCGGCCGCCACCACCATCTCTTCCCCAAAGCCATCTCTCAGCTTGTATGCATTTCTTGATCCCTCTGTTAGGTCTAGTGGCTATGTATTTGTGCATCTGTGATTCACTCTACGTTCTCCTAGGGATAATTGATTTATTTTGCTCATTTTATGCGAATCCTTCTATTCTTTAGCTGAGGGAAGTAGAAAATGATAGCTGATTCTATATGTTTATGTGATGCAATCTTGCTGAACAACAAATTTAGCAATTCTTGAGCATTTACGCAAGTTCTGATAGGTCCCGCATGGATCTCTTGTGTATTTGTTATCTCTGCTGCGCGTCTGTTTCTGGGTTTTATGCTCATAATGTAATTCCAAGTAACTTTCTCCACTGTTAATAATGTGTGTCTGAATTTGCTTGCATATTGTTTCGTTAAAGGTCTTACTTTGCGTTTGATGGATGAAGTTAAGACAATGAAGAGAATGGCTTTTTGAATTTCATTATTCTGGTTAATTCGTTTACTTTCGATTTATCTGGTAACACATTGTTATGATGTTATCTGAAAGAAGCTGGAATGCTTCTTTTTTTATTTGGCTCATAGTAGAAACCTCTTCGAAAGTAAATGCTATTTTTGAGACATGTACTGCTTATTAGAAAGTTCTTCATTCTTCAATAGCAATTATAATTTATTTCTCACTTCTCTTTTTATTAGGGCTGAAATAGTAACAGAACAAGAGAAAGACTATTTTAATTCTTCCAAAGTTGCTGACACATACCACGATGTTGTTGAACAGGTCAAGAAATTTGAGGTTAGAGAAATGGAATTATCTTTCACACAAGGCCGCTGGAATTATGAGACCTGGGGTGGCTATGACCCCATATCAAGTAGCAATGCAAAGCCTCCTGGGGTTGAACTGTGGGCAGTCTTTGATGTCCCTCCGGATCAAGTTGATGCTTCGTGGAGGAATTTGACGCATACACTTTCTGGGTTATTTTGTGCTTCAATTAACTTCCTTGAATCATCTACCATGTATTCTTCACCTGAATGGGCCTTCCATCCAGCTCCAGGAAGCTTGAGGTATGGAACGCTTCCCCGTGAGGCTGTTTGTACAGAGAACCTAACTCCCTGGTTAAAGCTCCTCCCTTGTCGAGATAAGGCTGGGATTTCTTCATTAATGGACAGACCATCCATTTACAGAGGATTTTATCATTCTCAGAGGTTGAGATTAAGATCAGTTCAGGTTGGAGTTGATGAAACAGATTCAGACGTTGTACTCGAACAAACTCTTACAGTTGTTCTTCAGCCGAAAGATGAGAGAAGCTTGAGTCATTCTATTGGACCCAAGTTACCTCCAAGTTGGTCTCTAAGTACAATTTTTGGAAGGCAAGTCATAGGACGATGTGTTCTTGCCAGATCTAGTAATATATACCTCCATCTCGAAAAAGCTCTTGTAGCAGCATTAGAAAATTTACAGAAGGCAAGTGAAAATATTAGAACTGATGCTATAGTGAACGAAAACTTCCTTAACAGACGTGCCTTTAAGTTATCTTCTGACCCAAACTGGGTGTTTAGGGAAGTTGGTAACTTGCAAGGCGAGAGCTCATCTTTGTTATATGGGTTTTCAGTTGGGAAGAACAGCAACCCTTTCAATTTAGCCCTCACTTGGATGATTCCTGTAGCTTGGTCATCTCCAAAACCACCATTACATGCTACTAGGTTCTTAATGGGTAGTGGAAATGAAAGGGGTGCAATTGCTATCTCTTTGAGAACTACAAGATTGGTAGAAAGACTCCTTGATGCTAGCTTGGCGGAACAGAGTTGCGTATTACCTGTTAATGTTTTCCAAGTAGTGCCTTGGTATGTTAAGGTGTATTATCACACACTTAGAGTGTTTATCGATGAAAAACCTAAGGTACTTGAAGATATCATTCAAAAGATTAGTGTTTCACCATCTGAAGACAAAGTATCCCCTGGCCTTATGGAACTGCACCTAAAATTACCTTGCAATGCGAGCTCAGCTTCTCTAACTTTGGAGTTTGATAAGGTTTGCTGTGTAACTTCTTTGTTCCTATTTATCTTACCAAAGTGGGCTAACTTGATAGAATAAGTTAGCTGATTAAAGATGTTCAAATGAATAGGTGTCTAGTTCTGGTTCTACTAAATTCTATTTGTCGCACACTCCTCCAACAACTGATAGTATTCTATGATGTGCTGCGTAAGTCGTAACCATTCCTAGTGACAAATTATCGGAAAACATGTTAAGGAACTAGTATGATTAAAGTACTCTCTGGTACAGTTTTTTGACACAGCACGTCAACTAGTAACTCTATGAAGCTAAAAAAACAAAATTATGGCCATTCTTTTGCTTGGATGTTTAAATTTGTCAACTGCTTCTAAGATTGTCCTGGGTTTGTTTGCCTTAGAGTAATGTTTTCAAAATGGCAATTAAGGATACATAATGGTATTTCTGCTCAAAAGGCACCTATTATAGGAGATTGCTGAATCCAAACTCCATAGCATGTTCTATGAAAAAGTGAATTCTGCCACCAAACTCCAAGAAAGCTGTGTCTTGTATGAATGTATCTGCAGCTTTCTTGTCCAGTACAAACAATCTAATTGCTAAAATATGGATTTAGTTTCGTTTTATGTGATATCATATTTATTGGATGCCCTAAATTAATCAATTTCTCTTGTTCTATGGATGTCTAGAAGATAAAGGGCAGCAATATTTATCAATAACTGATCATTATGCTGCTTTTGACATCATTTCAGGGCTTTTTACACATCGATGAATATCCTCCAGATGCTAATCAGGGATTTGACATTCCATCAGCCATAATAACATTGCCGCTCATTGAAGCAAGCATGCACTTTGATCAAGACAGTTCATCTGGGATTTTGCCACTGCTGTCTAGGTTTAAGGTACTATAGAAGATACGGCCTTAGTATGACTTCCCGGAATAGGCAAATACGAACATTCCTTGTCTCTATCTTGTCAAATGTGTTCTTGTATAGTAATGTATTATTACCTTTTATGTGCAGGAAAAGAATCCTGTTCAGTCATATACTGAAGTATTACTCGTACCATTGACCACTCCTGATTTTAGCATGCCGTACAATGTCATTACCATTACATGCACAGTATTCGCCTTATATTTTGGGTCCTTACTAAATGTTTTAAGAAGGCGAGTTGCTGAGGAGGAAAGACTTTTGAAAACTAAAGGTAGTCCTTGATGTATAGAAATGCCATATTATGTTTTGTTCAATATTGCAGAAAAATGATGACTATCCAATTCAGAAAATCGATAATCTTGGAAGCATGTTACATTTCAATGTATTTACTAGTTCCTAATTTGCAGGAAAGAAATCTGGTCCATTGCCTCGGCTACTTTCAAAGCTGACTGCTAAGCTTAGAGGAAAGAAAGAGGTAGAGGCAGAGCCAGAGACACCGAGAACTTCATCGTCTTCCTTGATCAATTCCAAGCTGATAATTAAAGTCATATTGGTGGCTGCAATTGGTGTTGGTTGGCAATTCTACTCGGCACATTCTAGTGATCTCGTCTAGGTAACTCTTGCTGTAAAATATGTTCCATATTGCAGTTTGATTACAGAATTCAAAGCTATTCTATCCTTTTTTTAAGCCATGTACCACAGTTTTGCAAATTCCTGACGGATTTAGAATCACTACACTTTTGGATATGCATCAGTTTCTCTGCCTGTTTGAATCGAATTCCTAACCCAGGTTCATGCTCGATCGACTTGATTGGGCAAACCCAATGGGAAAAACGAGTCCCTTTGACTATGAAAATTTGATCATTTGATGATAATAAGTTCCAGACCAATTATAAATCTACGGACCTTAATGGACTTCACTTATTCTAGTGTTATGACTAAGCTAGATCATTAGAGCATGTGTTCTTGGAAGATGTAATAGTCTCTAAAAAAACACTTATTAGTCCCCCAATTTTTGTTTGGCTAAATAATTCTTTTAAAATTCAACTATTTTTGCATTACCGGTATTATTATTAATTACTATTTTCAGTTCAAAAAGATTCTCCAAATCATTAATTGTTTTCATCATAGTTATCAGAACCGGATCGGCACTCAAACCGGTTCAGTGACCGGTTTCCGGTTCGGCCGGTCGGACCCGGTCAAACCCGGTTCAGTGTACGGTTCAGTGTACGGTTCACTGTTCCTAAGATAAAATACAAAATATCCTAGTTGTGGACCTGAAAACAAAAATTACGGTGCTAGTGGATGACTATAATAAACTAATAATAATAATGAATAAACAAAAACAAAAGAAGAAAAAGTTACGAGGTAGTGGATGACCATAATAAATTAATAATAATGAATAAAAAAAAATAAAAGAAGAAAAAGGTTGAATAAAAAAAAAGAAGTGTTATTAATTTAAACAAAAAATCTTGTCACAATCTTGGTCTCCTTCTTCCTTCATGAGAGATGGGATGAGAAAAAGAACAATCTTTCTGCAACTTCTTCACCGAGACTGAGAGCTCCTCCCCTTCTTCGTCTTCTTCAGTGTCTTTAGTTTTCAAAGGAAGTACTGACTATGGACCCGGCCCCAAGACAAGACCCAAGTATTGAACAGTGACATAGGAATAATGGTCCTGTCACAGGACCGAACCGAGAACCGAACCTGTCTGGTTTAAACCGAAACCGACTGGTTTGGAAAAAAAAATGAAACTTTGAACCGGAAACCGGCCGGTTTCCAAAAACCGTCCGGTTCAACCCGGTTCAAGCACTATTCATTTGTATAATGGTCTTTTAATTGAACCAAACCGGACAGGGGTCCGGTTCCCGGTCGATCCAGGTCGGACCGCCGGTCCGGTTCTGATAACTATGGTTTTCATTTAATTCTTTTGGTCCTACTAATTTTTACAATCCCCGTTAATTAATCTCAATAAACAGTAATTATTATTCAATAAACATAGACAAATATTTGGATGTACCTAAACCGTTTACGGTTTACCTATATAAAATTAGAATAAATAGTAAAAATTATTTCGAAAATATATAAATAATAAATTAAATTATAAGAAAAATGAAAAAAAAGTATAAAATGATTAAAAATAGACAATAGTTTAAACAAATAAAACTTCTAACATAAAATAATAGATTGCATAAAATCTTGAAAAATGAAAACCAAAAATAAATAAATTATAACCAAAGGGTTCCGACTTCCGAGTTCAGACCCTTAACTACATTGACTCAGTTCAGGGGCTAGCCCTGGCTAGAGCCAGACAATAAGGATTCATCCATATAGCAGACCCTTTATGGGTAGGACCCAAGCCAGGGCTAGCCCCTAGCCTTAGCCAGTAGCCTATCGAATCCTGAGGTCTGAGCCTTTGGTTGTTCCAACCTGTTTTCCTACAATTCTCTGCACTGCGCGTCATGCAGTGGAAGTTCAGCTTCAGCACTGTAAGTTCAGAACGGTAGTGGTATCCATTGCAATGCAAAGCGGCCTCAAAAGCCTCCTCTCTCGCTGCGTAGACAAGAAGTCCATCGCCCAAGTCCACGCCACAATAGTCTTAAACGGCCTTCTTTCCCCGACAAGCCACCTCGGCGGCTCCCTGATCGCATCGTACGTGACATCCGGTGATATCTTATCTGCGCGTAAAGTGTTCGACGAAATTCCCAGTAGAAACGTATACTCATGGAACGCCATGCTGACGGCGTACTCTCATAGACATTGCTACGCAGAAGTCTTGCGTCTTTACAGCAGGATGATCACAGAAGGAGCAAAGCCCGACAGCTCCACTTTCACGGTTACCATCAAAGCCTGCACAGCCCTGTCCGATCTGGAAACAGGGGAGGAGGTCCGTCGCAAGGCAGCGGAAAATGGTTATGAATACGATATGTTCGTGGCGTCTTCACTGCTGAATATGTACACCAAATCTGGAATCACAGACGAAGCGAAAAAGATCTTCGAGAAGATGCCAAGGAGAGACGTAGTCTCTTGGACGACTATGGTGACTGGGTTCGCCAAGAACGGACATCCAACAGAAGCTCTGGAAATCTACAGGAGGATGCAGAAGGAAGGATTGGAAGGAGATGGAGTTGTCCTGCTAGGACTGATTCAAGCTTGTTCGGCTCTTGGAGAGTCAAAACTCGGTCTTTCAATTCACGGGGTTTTGATTCGTCGAAGAGCCTCGACAAATGTGGTCGCTCAAACAGCCCTTATCGATATGTATGCGAAGTACGGCTTTCTGGAGCGCGCGTATCGCGTTTTCGTGAACACACCCAATAAAAACGCCGTGTCTTGGGGCGCATTGATCACCGGCTTCACCCAGAACGGCTGTGCAGGCAGGCCAATCTTTACAAAGTATATGTATGTATGTGTATATAGTTGCTATGAACTGAGCTGACTTCATTTATCTGTTCAGGCAAGGCAGTCGAATTGGTAGCAGAGATGCAGAGTCATGGACTCAGACCCGACTCAGCTTCGCTCGTCAGTGCCCTATCGTCTTGTTCCCAGAACGGTTCACTAAAGTTGGGTAAATCGATACATTGTTACATCGTTAGGAGATTCAACTTCGATCAAATCATGAGCACGGCCCTGATCGATTTCTACTCCAAGTGCGGAACTTTAGCCAGTGCTCGAACCCTCTTTGATCAGATACCCTCCCGAGACAACGTATCTTGGAACGCGATGATCTCGGGGTACGGAATCCACGGTCATGGAAAAGAAGCTCTTTTGGTGTTTCTCGAGATGTTAGGGTCGACACAGAAGCCTGACGATGCCACCTTCGCGTCCCTTCTGTCCGCCTTGAGCCACTCAGGCCAAGTCGAAGAAGGTCGATATTGGTTCAATCTCATGAAGAGAAATTACAATATCGAGCCAGGAGAGAAACATTATGGGTGCATGGTTGATCTCCTAAGTCGAGCCGGACTCGTAGAAGAGGCCTGGGAGATGATCCAGTCGATGAACATCGACCCAGGTCTGAACATCTGGGTGGCATTGTTGTCTGGTTGTTATAACCATGGGAAGTGGTTGATCGGAGAGGTGGCTGCGGACAACATTCTGAGACTGAACCCAGATGGGTCTGGGATTTACTCGTTGGTCTCTAATTTCTTCGCCTCTGGGAAGAAATGGGTCGAGATGTCTAGGGTTAGGAAGATGATGAAGGAGTCGGGGGAGAAGAAGGTTCCTGGTGTTAGTGTGGTGGATGTGAAGGGAAGTTTGATTCCATTTGTAATGGAAGATGCCAACCATGGAGCTGTCAAGCAGGTGATGAGTCTCTTAGAGATGGAAATGAAATCCATCGAAGAGAAGAGGAGTTGGGAAAAGTTGAAGAGTGGTGGAATCGAAACGAATATTTTTGATTTGTTTTCAGTTCATAATTAATAATTATGCTACAAATAAGTTAATTTCCAAATTGCAGACTGAACATAAATGGCAAAAATGGACGGGCCCTCGTACCGAAATTTCGGTCTTGCCTTCTGGAGGATCGAGACCGAAACCGAGTTCGGCCAAAAAAAACCCGCTCGAGTCGGTTTTCTTGATTCGGGTCGGTCTCGGTTCTGAACCGAATCTGACAAAAAAAAAAGAATTTGTCTAAATACAAACGTCATTGAAATTAAAGTAACAAATGTACAAAATACAAATCAAAGTAACAAACATACAAAGTTCTAAATAAATTTCATTTTCTCTCATAGTTCCAAACATACATCATTGGTTTTTAGGGTTTGCATAGTAAATTCAGTCTGGGCCGGTCCTAATCGGATTTTCGGGAAAAAGTCCGATACCGAGCCCGACCTTGAAGAAAAAAACTCGTCCATTCGGTTTCGGTCCTGGTCGGGCCGGGCTCAAACCGATTTTGTTGGAAATTCGATCCAACAGTTTTTTTTTTTATCATCCTATCAAAAAGTACATGGAACTGACACCTTTTCTATTAAATTTGATTATTTTATTGAAAATGTAAAAAGAAAAATTATAAACGTCAAGTATTCTTAAAAATATCTTAATAAAAAAAATATGACTATATAATTTTGCTAAAATTGAATTTTGTTCTTTAAAGTTTATTTTTAAAATTTTATTACTTATATTTGCCCTTTCTATTAAATTTAATTAAATGTATTTTGAAAATTATAAAAAATAACAACATACTTAAAAAATATATGATAGTAACATATAATAAAGTTCTGAAAAGTTAAATTATAACATTCTTATAAGTATTTTGTTATTTTTATTAAAACATATTATGTTAGTTTGAATGGAAAATTTAATTTAAACTCTAGACTTATAAATAAATTTCAAAGGACATATTTTTTTAAAATAAACATTAAAAGTCAAACTCGACACACAAATATAAAGGATATTGTATTATTTTACCCTAAAAACAACATAAAAGTCAGAAATCATTTTCAATTTCTTACTTTCATTCATCATCCATGAAGTTCTATCATATATATATATATTTGACCACTTTTTTATTTACAAAAATAAGAGAAAATAGTCAAATTCAACAGAAAAGATAAATGAGTATGATATTTATCTAAATTAATGAAAAAGTTATTTTTTCCGAATGTTTATTTTTGAGAGATAAATATATACATATCTATTAATTTATCAAATTTAACAGGAAAAAGGAATATAATATTTACAACTTTTCCTAAATTCAGTGTGTTATTTATTTGTAAGATAACTATGTATATTTAGATACCGACCCAGTCAATTCAAGACCTTATAATCAACCAACAAACATAATTCTTGCAATTGCATCAAGAAAACCCAGAAAAAACAGCCACATCCTACTGTCTCAACCTTTTTCACCTTCTCCATGCAAAATACAAAGGTCTCCATCCATGGCAGAGGTGACCAAAAAAATTGACTCTCAGAACTGAAGATTATATCCTTCCTGGGATTCGCGTCTGAAGATTTTGGTTTTCTTCCAAAAGCCGGTCGTATTCAAGAAGAAGTTCTGCAGATTGTTTCTGCAGCTGAACTACATGAGCTTCTGCATCTTCCACCTTCTTGTCTTTCTCTTGGGATTCCGATTTCAGCTTCTTCAGATTATCAGACAATGTCGTGATTTCTCCCTGCAGCATCTTTATCTCCTTTGAGGCTTTTTCTTCCTTCTCTTTGAGTTCGGTTCGCTCCTTCTGAAGTTTCTCAAATTCATCCTTGGAAGCCCCTGCATTGCCCCTCAGCCTCATTAGCTTTTGCAGATAGTGATGCATTCGGTCGATTATGAATCCGAGAAACAGTGTAAAACCTGGGTTTTTTACATTAGGATTTGGGGTCAGCTGGTGAAACTGAAAGCAACAATTTTGCTAAAAATCACGACAAGACAACCTTAATGAAAATTTTAAGAAAGCAGATCAAGAACAATGTTTTTTAAATCAAAAACCACAATCCACATTCAATAAAGCATAGCAATTGAGGATTAAACAGTCTACTCAGCAGGACAACCTAGAAAAATCTTCATTAAAAACGAAGAACACCATCATATTAAATATGGCAATCAAATAATGGAGCTTAATCGCTTCCTTTAATTTAAAGCAGCAAACTTTTTACAGTAAAGCACCAAAAGAAGAGCATTTTTCAAGTGGGAGACAGTAAAGCAAGAGCAGAATCAGAATATGTTAATTATTAATTACCCATTAGTGAAGCTTCAAGCAAATGAGTCCTCCACAGAACCTGATCCATGGGCGACATAGTTCCAATCTTGGCGCCCTTGTTCTGGATCTTAACAATGCTCATAAGGCTCGACAGCAGAATCACCGACATCGTACCTGCAATGGTCTTGACGGTTGCTGGACCTTTTCCCGTTTTCAATTGATCCAAGCTCTTTACAACAAGATCTCGCAGCGGCCCTATCTTCACTAACAAAAGAAACGCCAACACTCCCTCGACGAAGAGAACGAAGAACAGTAGCTGAATCATCTCCGGCCGCCGCTTCAGGACACCACACCGCCGCTAACCCCTCCAGCTTCAGTGTTCATGGAAGTAAAAAATCAGGCTTTTCACTGGAAAACAGGAATTTTGAGGCTGGAAATCAGCAGAATGTCAAAATCCAACAGTTTTCAGCAGCAAGTTACTTCGAATTAGCTCATTCAGAAGATGGAAGCGCAATTCACACAGAAGGAACCCTTGTTTTCTTGTTTTTGCGAAGAAAACGGTGCCGCCTCGGGAGATAGAGATCTGTGTAAGAGTACAGGGAAAGTGAAGAAAACACTTGCAATGATTCTGCTTGGCAGGAGAGTGGTAATGATCTAGGAGATGGTGGGTGGTGTTGGGGGTAACTTTTAGGTTAAAGATAAAGAAAGATGATTCAGAAAACGGGAAATAGCAAAAGAAAGAAATCTGCAGAGCAGATGGAGAAAATGAGAGACTTGCCTTCAGACTAGTCTAGAGAGAATTCAGAATAGAACCCTAAAAGGTTAGGAGAGTGAACGGTAGAGAAAGGTTCTTACAGTAGAAAAAGGATGGTTTTTTAGAGGGTAAAGCACTAATCTCTCTCCCACTACCAAAGATTAGTTCCTTCAGTACCAAACCAAAGACTTTTGAGTTAGAAGTTAGAACTTAGAACTGCTCGACGTAATTAGCCCATTTCTATTTCATTTCCCCATATTATTATGACGATTTTTATTTAATTTACTGTAAATTTTTTTATTTTTTCCTGAACTATAAAATATAATCACACACAAAAAACGTAGTCTCGAGCATTCTAACTTGTAATCTAATTATTTTAAAAAATAAACTCTTTCACATGACTTATAAGTTAAGGTAGGTGGATAAAGAAAATAAAGAGTCCACCAAAAGCTTGGATAAAGACGTGGAGTAGAATTTGTTTATTATTATTTACATTTGATTTTTTTTTTGTAAAACATAAACTATAACAAACAAAAATGAGAAACTACACCAAACTAAATATAAATACTAATTGTTTTTAACTATTATAGTAGTGAATTTTTCATCACTATCAAACATTAAGAACTTCAAAACGTCCTATGGAGGATTGATTAGGGTATGAAAGTGCTCATCCAAATTTACAGTTTCCTTAGCCAAAATACCTGTCACCTTATTTGCTTCCCGAAACACGTGTCTGATTTTGATATTATTTACGTATGATTAAAATAGGTTAATTGAACATTCTGTTATTTTTTTATTTTTATGTTTTCCATTTTTGTTGTTTAGCATTAATTAAAAAATAAGTCTTTAGATTTTACAAAATGATATTTTCGGTGTTTGACTCATAAATCAATTACGTTTAAGGTACATATTGAAATAATGGAGAAAAAATAACAAAAAATTATGATTTGAATAAAATACTATTTTAAAATATAAGTAACTAAATAACATAAATTTAAATAATAAATAATATTAATCAACATAAATGATTAAATAAATAGTTTATATTTTTCAGATATAAACTATTATAAGATGAAACTTATTTGTTCAACTTATGTGTCTTAACTTGAATGCCATGAAGCAAATCTTAGAAAATAATTTTAATATATGTAGAAATGATTCTTAGATTCTCCGAAAAGTAGAGCACGAATAACTTTGGACTTCAGTAATCAGAGCTTCTCACTGTTTCTGTACATTGTAGATAAACCCTAGAGAGTGATGCCACGCGCTGCTCTCAACCCCTTCTCCAGGTTGTACCAGTGAGAATGTTCGCCGCCTCTGTTCATCAGATCCAAAGCATCCAAAGCATTCATTGCTTTCAATCAAGACAACATAAAGGAATTAAAAGCTCCTGTCAACATCCAGGCTTTCCTTTGGTGGCTTTAGAACTGCACATGCACGGCTTCATGCAGCTCACTCCAACCAAATAAGCTTCGGTTTCTTCTACTGTTGGTTATATACTCTGTTTTTTTTTCCACTGCCTTCATTCGCTGGTTCTCTTTTACCACTTGTTCCTCATTTGTGCTTCGACTCTCCTTTTACTGATTGTGTAGGAATGACGATCGTAGTGAAGCTGTCTGGATGGATGCTGCTCCGATGTCTGGCGAAGGAAGGTCACCCCGACAAACTACGCTGCGCCTCACTTCGAACCCCCCCTTGGAAGAACGGACAAGAGTGTTTGAACAGATTGTTTCCAGGAAGGGGGTTAAGAACTCCATTACTCACAGTGTGCTTAGGGTGGCTTGGGCAAGGTTCGGGAAGGTTAGAATGACCGATATGGATGAGAAAACGATCACCTTTGATTTTGAGTCGGACAGGAGGAAGATCCTGGACATGGCTCCATGGTCGGTGAATGGGAACTCCTTGAACCTAAAGGAGTGCCAATCGAATATCGGCCTTGAGGAGATCTAGTTCAACTTGATGCAGATGTGGATTCAAGCAGGGGTGATCTTGGGCGGGCCGAGCCGGTTTTTTAGGCAAGACCGAGCCCGAGTCCGAAATTTCGGTTTTCACCTTTGGAGAACCGAGATCGACTTCAGTATAAAAAGCCCGCCCGAGTCGGTCTTGCTTGACTCGGGTCGGTCTCGGTCCATTACCGAAATTTTCAGTCCAAATTAAAAAAAAAAAATATCCGAATTTTCACCAAATTTAGAACATACAAACACAATAAATCAAGTATCAAACATACAATCCAAACACACATTATAAATATAGAACATACAATCCAAACACACATGGAGACTTTGTGAGTTGTTGTATACTACTATACTTGTATAGTATATATAGTATTATGCATTAGGTTTTTAGGCAACTCGGGGCGGTCCGGTCCTAATCGGGAATTTCGGGAAAAATCCCGAACCCGAGCCCGACTTTAGAGGAAAAAACCCGCTCGCTCGGTCTCGGTCCTAGTCGATCTCGGTCTTAGTCGGGCCGGTCTCGGTACAACCAGTATTTTTTGCTCACCCCTAGATTCAAGTTTACTGACTAAACTTGGATATGTATAACCCCCAGAACGCCAAACAGATTGGTAACTTGGTCGGTAGGTGTATTGAGGTTGAGACGATCAATACGATGAAGCTAAGGTCCTATCTAAGGATCAAGGTGGAGTTGGATGTGTCAGGGCCGCTGATGGAAGGGTTTGCGTGGTCACAGCAGTCGGGGCAAGAAAAGTGGGCTACGGTGAAGTACGAAAGGTTGTCCGAATTCTGTTTCGGGTGCGGTCGGTTGGGCCATTCGGCTCAGGCGTGTGAAGAAGAGATAGCTGTGTCGGTGAGGAACCCTGCCTTCCCCAAGTATGGCCCGTGGATGGTGGGTTCGAGGCAGAAACTGCAGAGTATAGCCATTAACTCGGGCGGCCAAGGGCTACGGGCTCAGCCATATAGAGATCCGAGCAGGAAATCGTGGCGGGATATGATGGAGGCTGCGTCTCAGTCGGAACAGGGGAGGTCAGCCCAGGGAATGAGTGGCTCGGACACATGGATACCCCAGCAGACCTCTCTTGATAGTGTCGGGCCAAGGGCATCTAGGGTTCATCAGACAAGGAAAGGGAATGGGCCGATGCAAGAGGAGGGACTGGAACAGACGCAAAATGCCATGCACAATACCGAGCTGACTCGGGTGAGGGAGCCACACCTCCGGGGAGGAGTTTCGTTTGATCTGAACGAGAGTCCTCCGGAGGATGTGGGGGGAAGTTAGGTCGGGGGTGGAGAGCTTGGGCTAGGGCTTGGCAGTTACAAGAATGATAGCCAGCCAAGCATGCAAGCAGTGGAACCAAGCATGCAGCCAAGCATACAGCCAAGCATGCAGTCAGTCATGGGAGGAATGGGCAGTCAGAATGCAGCTGTGGAGATGAATATCGAATCCGTGCTCAAATGGCTGAATGAAAACGAGCTGCATATGTCGCATCACCTGTTTCCTGGAGGTGAGCAACACTTGGCCAACCTGTCCATCAACCAGGGTGGTACTCAACCTGGGGTACCCCTAAACCACACCTATACCGATCCACCTAGCCTTACCAGAAATATACCACATTCCCCTCCCCAACCGCCCGTGCTCAGCCTTGCCACGCCTCCCACCCAACCTTACCCTTCACCCCTCACTCTCGACACCCAGCCTGGCCATTCACTTCCTGCATGCACCCAACCACCACATATCCACACCTCCCCCTCTACCACATTGCCAACCAACCGTCTACCTTCGTCCCTTCACCAATACATCCAGAGCCAAATAATCTTCGCATTGTGTCCCAAGCCTCGAGCCAGACTTCGCACCCACGCCCTACCCCCAACCCTTCCCATGTTGTGTCGGCAAAAAATACCTATGTGGAACCCAGAGGAAAGAAACGAAAAGGTGGGCTGAGCTGCGAAACTACAAGTGTTGTGGGATCATCCATGGCGCAAGGGGTGGGCTCTTCGGTGTTGAGGTTGAAGATGGGCCAGGCCCAGGTTCAGCTGGGTAAGAATGGTGGCAAGAGGGTCGAAGCCCACAATGAGAAAGAATCGACATCCAAATCGAGTACGGGTTATGGTGGTTGTCCCGGAACAGCCACATGATCTCAATGAGCCTTATGTGTTGGAACTGTCAGGGGTTGGGGTCCGCCTTAACAGTTCGTCATTTAAAGGACCTGGTTAGGAGGACTCACCCGGCGGTTGTCTTCCTTATGGAAATGAAGCAAGGTGAGGCCTCGTGTGAGCGTGTTAGAAGAGTAGTGGGTATGGAGTTTGCAGAATATGTGGAACGGACGGGTAGTAGCTGTGGTCTTGCGCTTTGGTGGACAAAGGACGTCACTGTGACAATTATTTGGAAGGATAAAAACTTTATGGATACTAAGGTGGCAAATGGCATCTTTGGCGAGGGTTTTTTGGTTACACGGGTTTATGGCGATCCTAACAGGTCGGCGCGCCTCCTTAACTGGGAGACGCTCATGCATATGGGGAATAACAGAAGAGAACCATGGTTATGTGCGGGGGACTTTAATGACATTACCCATCATTCCGAGAAGATTGGTGGTCATCGCTGGTGTACGGCTTGCCATTCACAAAGGATGGCAAGACGTTGTGATCGAGTCAGATGCGGAGGTTGTCATTAACCACATTAGGGGTCGGGATGTTGTTTGGAGAATCCATGCGATATCTACGGTCATTCGGTCTCTAGCGTCGTCTATTAGTTACGTATCTTGGGAGGCTATCCTGAGGATAGCAAACCAATGTGCGGACCATATTGCCAGTTTGGCTTCTTGTAGGGTGTGTCCACCGGATTGGGTCGAAAGACCCCAACCCGAGTTTTGTGCTTTGATGAGTTTTGATACTTCTATGTAACACATTGTCTTTCTTAATGAAAATGAATCGTGTTGATGGTAAAAAAAAATGACTTTGAATCCTGATTCCTAACACACGCTATGGTGCCCCCGAAGCAGGTAGGAGCGGGTTGAGTCTATATCTTCACGGTAGTGTTGAGTTTGGGACGGGCGGGACAACATTTCTACCGCCAAAAAAAATATGAGCCCAAAATTTCAGGATTCATGCATGGAGAACCGAGGCCGAGTTCATCTTTTAAAAAAACGTGTGAGTCAAATTTTTTTTACTCGGGTCGGTCTCGGTCCTCTATCAATTTATTCTCTTAAAAAACTAAAAAAACATATCCAAAGTTTTTAAATGCAAATATTATACCAAGTATCTAATACAAAACGAAAAACAAATATCATACTAAATATCTAACACATAAAATTTCAAATTTCAAACACAACCCTAAATACCAGTGTTATCATAATCGAATCAGACCGATGGTCCGACCGATAATCGGACCCCTATCCGGTTTAGTTTAGATAAAAGATCAATTTGCAAGTGAACATTGTTTGAACCAGTGTGAACCGACCAGTTTTACAAAAATCAGCTGGCTTCCCGTTCGTATTTTTGGGATATTTTTTTTTTTACAGATCAATTGTTTTTTTTTTTCGGTTTAAACCGATTGGTTTTCAGTTATTAGGTTTAGGGTTGATTAGACCAATCACCGATTTTTTTAACAGCCGACCTTTTTTTTCCTCTAGTTATTGGTTTTATTGTGTTATATTGTGTTTGACAGTAATGTGTATGTTTGAAACTATATAATTTGTGTGCGTTTGAGATTATGTAGTTTGAGATAATTATGTATGTGTTTGAGACCATGTAGTTTGTAACTTTGTATTTTCAGTTTTTTTTTTACTTATGGACAGTGAACAGCACATTGAACCGGGTCCGACTTGTCAAATCGGTAACCAACCTCTTCGTCGGTTCAAGTGTCGGTCCGGTTCTGATAACACTGCTAAATACACAGTAACCTAATTTATAAAACACAATAAATGTTAATTTCAACCTATACTCAGGCAGGTTTATTGGTCTTTGGGGCCAAAAATCCCGCCTCTACTCCGAGATTGGGATTAAAAAAAACAACCGTTTTGACTCGATTTTAAATTCGGAACGGTCTCATAATTTTTTTTTTCCCGATTTTTCGATTAAGAGTCTTTTTTTCTCAGCCCTACTTCGCGGAGCAATAACCGCGTCAGAATCTAATTCATCTCCAACAATTCATACAATGACTTCACGGAAAGAATTTTTAGATAGCGAGCACTAGATTGAAGGCAACCAGTAGAACACATATGCTTAAAACGTGCCACCAGCCACCAATCATTTGCATATTTGACTAAATTTTGTTTAAGAATCTCTTTACCCAAGGGGTGCTACCCATGTATGTTCGAAACCAACAGTTGGTTTCTTTATATTATTACTGAATCCTACAGAGACCAGGCCACCCCAAGTTAGTCAAGACCTAGCCCGACCTTCACCAGACACCACCACACTCACAGTTGACGACGTCATACCCAACCAGAGACGAACAAGTCCCGACACAACTGGACTTGAATGAATATACAACTCTTCAAAACCCAGTATCATACTCAGCGTCAATGCTTTATGCAGTGGCAAATGAGATTGCTTCTTCAAAGGAATAAACACTACAAGCGGTACGGAGCTAGCTAAGGTCAATTTCGTGTGAGAACAGCAAATACACGTCTGTCTCATTGGACAGACAGTGAGAGAGGGAAGAAGAGACATTGTCAAACGTTAATGGGGGGAGACGACTTGTCGAAAGTTGACAAAATAAAACCGACTTCTTCTTCTTCTTCTTGTCTGTGCCTGTATTTCTAAACCTGTAGCCTTCATCTCTCTAGCTAGCTCCATTGTTGGGTACACGGTTGTGGAAGGAACTGGGTTTTCTAGGTGGTGCTTTCCAGTTTCCACTTCCAGGCCTGTTCATTAGTTGGCTTCACAATGGCTGTGAGTTCCCTTTTCTACTTCACAAACAATAATCTGACTGGTATATATGAATGCGATTTCTGACAGTAACATCGAAGTTAATTTGTTGCTGGCGTATATATAGTTTGTAATGAAAAAGTTAGTTTTTTTTTTCCCATGATCATCAACAGTTTGCTTTCTGGGTTTTAGACAAGTGTTATTTTGAAACGATCAAATTTCACGTGGTCTGTCTGCCTGTCTGTCTGTTTCAGCGTGTGTCGGTACCTAAATTTGGCGACTGGGCAAGCGAAGGAGGAAGTCAGGAGATCCCTTATACCATATGCTTTGACAACGCTCGAAAAGGCCGATCAAGTAGTGGTAAAATCATCAATCCAAACGACCCTCAGCAAAACCCTAACTTGTTTCCATACGGTGCAACTCAAAGAGATGAACCCAGAAATCTTGCACCCCAAGGAATTAGAACCACAACCACAACCCAACCAGACCGAAAAACTAGAGCCAACGATCGACCAAATTCTAGATCAGTTACTCCATCAACAAGAACAGAAAATGGGTCTAAGTTATCGAGGCCTCAAAATAACCATGGATATACTCCTACACCTACTTATAAGAACAACGCTGCTGCTGCTGCAGATCATGCCAAAACAAGCAGAGTTGCTGTCTCTCCAGCTCCACCATTTGATTCAGTACGAGGAAATCGCGGGGGTGGAAATGGAATCGTGCTGCCCAAGTTTGGTGAATGGGATGTGAAGAACTCTGCAGCTGGTGAGGGGTACACTCAAGTGTTCAACAAAGTGAGGGAGGAGAAGAAAAATAGCAGTGGAATGACGCCACTACCCGTTCATGCTGAGAAGTCGCCTGATCCACGTGGACATAAGAACTCTACACGATCAGGCCGAAATGAATCCACGGTACGATATATTTAATACAAACATTTAAAATATAATTCAATCCCGAGCTACCTTAATTGTATACTTTCTTTTTAGAATGAATGATCTTCTATCTTTTTCAGGGTTCTTGTTGCATTCCGTGGAGCAAGAAGTGAGTTTTTTGATCAATTTTCCAGTATAAAAATAATTTATTGCACGTGTTTGTAAATGTTGGAATGTGTTTTTTAAATAACTTTTATTGTGTGTGTGTAATAATAGTCTTTTTACTATGGATGCTCGTTGTTGTTTGACATAAGTTCCTTTTTGAAATTTAAAAAGATTAGGGAAAAAAAAAAGTTTGACTAGATTAAAATTTAAAACAGCGATTGGCTCCAACGACCAAGTAAAATAGCATACAGTAGGATCAGCAGTAGATGATCCCTACTCGGTTTAAGCTGCATATAAAAATTAAAAACTTAAATTTCGCGGCAAACATTCGCGGAACGATCTTCATTTTAATCGCTAATCTCTCTCCAACACCCAAACGAGGCGTTAGTTCTCCTCGGAGATTTGATCTTCAGGTCCGTATCCCTCCTCCCTCCAAGTCCAATAAGTTACTTCATGTTCTAAACCCTAATATTCTCTGTAAAGCTCTTTAGATTCCTTCCCTCACTGGCCTGAGTTGTTCTAGTGTCGACGGCGTCTTCAATCGATGAACTGTTATTGTCTATTTTCTTGGGATTCAATTTCATTTACTGATGTTTCATTTTCGTAGAGAGAAGTTTCAGTACCTTTGCTTAGTCAATGAACATCGGTAGAGATTAAGTTGAGCGTCGGTGGTTGAATTGGATTTTTTCTTGTCCTTTTGAATTTATGCGTTTTTGAATATATATAATTTCTTGGCTAAGTGAGTTAAGGTAAGAAAGTACCAAATTGAGTCATTTTACAGGCGTCTCTGAGCATCCACATCACCTCTCCTCCACATCAAGGTCATTTTCCATGTTGGATTATGTAATACACGTGCAATTGTTAGTGTTGGTTTTAGGATAATGGGTCGCCCATAAGTGGGAGCCCATTTACATAAGCCCAGTTGTGTATCTGGCCTTAAAACCTATCCCTCTATATATCAGTATATATAGGGGTGCTCAGGGTTTGGAAAACCTAATAATAATGATAAGAGAGAACAAAAACCTGATAGCCACCCACAGTTTAGACAGAGATCAGCAGCTGTGGAAACCTAGGTCACTGCCCGTTAACCCGTGGCGTGTCCTCCCGTCCGGCAGACCGTGATCCCAACCTCAGGCAGATCCGCTTCCGCTTAGTCAATCAATCCAGAGGTAACTTAATTATATGTGATTATGTTTTACCATATAGATTGCATGTAAATTACATAATCCAACATTGGTATCAGAGCCGTGTTAGGTTGGTTTCCGAATTGTCGAATTTCAGGAAAATCTCCATCGAGGTCAGTTGTGATCGCGACGAGCCCGCCGCCACCGATTCAGCCACTCCGAGGCCGACACAGGGGCTGCCGGGGCCTTCGTGGCCGCGGCTCAGCCCCTGGTGGCCGCAGCCACCGTGGCTGCCGCCACGCCGAGGCTGACCGCAGCCTCGGCCCCGACTAGCCGCAGCCTTCGTGGCTGCGGCTCGGCCAAGGAATCGGTGGCTGCGGCCACCCCAGCCACGGGCCACAGAGGGATGGCCGACCGAACCCCAACCCCGTGGCCAGCCGAAGGCTGGCCATATCCTGGTGGCCAGCCTTCGTGGCTGACCACATCCTGGTGGCCAGCCTTCGTGGCTGGCCACATCCTGGCGGCGGCGGCGCAGCAGCTGCTAGGGTTACAAAACCCTAGCAGTTGCAAAGTGGAGAAGATGACACTGTTCTGGACCGGTCTAAGTGAACCGGTCCAGACCGGTCTGGTTCAATACGTTGGACCAGACATGTTTTAATCATCGGTTCGGTCCGAGATGTTGGACCAGCCGGTTCAGTCCGGACCGGTTGACTGCGGTTGACCGGTCGGTTCGGCCAGGACTGGTTGGCTGAGGCTGACCGGTCTGATTCGGTCCGGTTCAGACCGGTTTAGATGGCTGAAAGCTGTTTAAGCCGGTCTGAGCTCATTCAGAGGCTTTTGGGCTACCTGAATTGGTCCGAAACGATTTTGGTTCCGATCTTGGATCCTTAGTGGGTCTTAGTGATTTGTAATATCCGGTATTTGTGCCTGGACCATTTCATTAATAATTATTTTGGGCTAATTATATTAACTGTTAGATCAATTTAATTGCTGGGAGAGCCTTATATTGTTTAATGATGCATGACTGGATAGGTAGAACGCTGTGTGGGTTCCTTGAGTTCCCTGGTTTACTTTGTGTTTTCTGCAGGGTAGATAGTCTTGCCTTACTTTATATTGTTGGCTCTTGACTCCATGACTGGTAGAATTAACTAGGTTATGACTTGTTGAGATCCCAGCATACTGTGTGAAAATTGGTCTAACATGTTAATTAATTTTTGTTAGAGTGACTTTGGTCCTCAAAGTTTTGAAAATTATAAATTAGCTCCAAATTAATTTGTTTTTGAAAGATTTCAATATATATGTGTGTGTATTGAATTGTGTGGTTTGTTACCTTTCTTGCATAGAATAGATTACCTTGGTAGGGAGATCTAGCTTTGGCATAGTCTAGGTAGCAAACCTTTAGGATTGTTTTAGTAGCCTTTCAGAAGTTTGGATAAGTTCGAACTACACTTGGGGATATGTTCTTAAGTGTGAATCGGTCGGTTAGTCTGCGAGGTTCTCTGAATTTCCTTGAAAAATACTAGGACAATCGTCTTATGTTAGAGTTGAATGCTTAGTGCGATTTGTTCGACTCCGGTCCTTTGAGGACTGTTTAGACTGTGTTTCGATTGATAGTAGTAACTTTAGGACATGCTTAGAAACGGGGAGTGCTTCTCGGCATAGCTAGGGTTGTCCTCCGAATTTAAGTATGTTTTAGAGTTTGTCCTATTAATTTGAGACTTGTCTTTTTACATGCATTAGAACATTGTTCCTTGTGTCTCCATGATCCTAATCAAATTTCCTTTAGTTAGTGAAATGGCCGCCACGAAGAACATCATTGCTGAGCTTAACAAAGGTCTGAGACTTAACGGTGATAACTACAAAATCTGGAGTAAGCGTATACAGATGGTCCTGATTGAGCAAAGGTCGATTGACCACATCAAGAAGATCAAGAAAAGACCCGAGACTGGATTAACGAATCAGCAGAAGGCCTTCTATGATGAGTGGGAGGCCAAGGACGCTGAGGCGCGCGCTACATTGCTGAGTACAATGGATGATGATATTCTGTGTGAATTTGAGCTGGAAGACACGGCTAAAGGGCTGTGGGATGCTTTGCAGGATAGATTTGGTGTCTATACGACTGCTCAGCTGCGTTCGCTCAACATCAAATTTGATTCTTACAAGATGAATCCTCAGCACTCCATGAGACAGCATCTGAGGCATATGGCTAACATGATCGCAGAACTCAAGGAGGCCGGTCAGCCCCTGACCGATGAGCAGCAAATCCAGGCCGTGATCCGTTCTTTGCCTAACTCTTGGGAACAGATGAAGATTCAAATGACTCACTCTGAAGGACTCAACACCTTTGAACATGTTCGAAGGCACATTGAGTTGGAAGAGGAACGTCTCAAGGCTACAGGGCCTAAGGCTGAAGTTCATATGGCATCATTCTCTGGACCTAGGAAGAACCGTCGTAAGCGAGGGAGTGGTGCACGGCGAGCTGTCGCAGGTGCACCAATGGCAAAGAAGATAAAGACTGATGCTCCGAAAGCAGAAGCGCAGAAACGTCCGCGCAAAGCCAGAAAGCCCGAGTCTAGGAAATGCTTCAACTGTGGCCATAAGGGACACATTGCGAGTACATGTCCTGAACCAGCGCGACAGGTATATCTCTTTGGCAATTCTAGTGAATTTTGTGTTTCTAGTACTGTTATGTTGGTTGAATCATGTCCTATGTGGATTTTGGATTCAGGATCGACAGACCACATAGCCAGGGATCGAGACGCTTTCGTTGAGTACCGGAGAGTTCCGCGGGAGACTAGGTGGATTTATGTCGGCAACAACTCTCGTGTTGAAGTCGAAGGGATTGGAACTTGTGAGATGCGTCTGCGCGGTGGACAAGTCCTAGTCTTACATGATGTCCTCTATGCTCCGCAGATTCGCCGGAATGTTATTTCAGTTTTAGGATTAATGAAACTTGGTTTCACATTGTCTTTTCATGAACTTTCAGTCCAATTATCTTTAGTTCAAACTCTATTTGGTTTTGGGATAGTTTCTGGTGGATTTATTGTTTTGGATTTGGATTCATGCAACAATAATTTTATGCTTTCTTCTACTCGTGGAAATGTTTGCGATGTGAATGATTGGCACGCTAGATTAGGTCATATTGGCCAACATAGAATGCAGCGGCTGGCCCAAAGGGGCTTGCTGCCCAACATTCCGCATGTGGAGCTGTCTACGTGTGTTAATTGTCTAGCAGGAAAGACCACCCGAAAGCCTTTTGGTAAGGCCCCAAGATCTGAATATCCACTGCAATTAATTCATTCTGACGTCTGTGGCCCTCTCAGTGTTAGGGCTCGGCATGGAGCAAGATATTTCATCACATTTACGGATGATTATACTCGTTATGGATTCGTCTACTTGATCTCCCATAAATCTGAGGCAATAGGTTGTTTCAAATCATTTTTGAATTTGGTTGAGAATCAGTTAGATCGGAAGGTTAAGACCCTCCGCACTGATCGTGGAAGAGAGTACCTTTCAGCGGAATTCAACGACCTATGCACACAAAAGGGGATCATTCATCAGTTGACGGTTCCCTACACCCCTCAGCAAAATGGTGTTGCAGAGAGGCGCAATAGGACGCTCCTTGACATGGTTCGGTCGATGATGGCGCAGGCTCAATTGCCAATTTCCTTTTGGGGAGATGCTTTGAGAACTGCTGCCTACATCCTGAACCGTGTGCCTACGAAAACGGTTAACTCCACTCCATACGAGCTTTGGACTGGAAGAAGTCTAGACCTTAGCCGTATGCGCCCATGGGGGTGTGCCGCTTACACCCATGATTCCTCGAACAAGTTTGGGAAGATTGGACCTAGAGGAAAGAAGAGTATCTTTGTTGGTTACTCTAAAACCTCCAAGGGATATGTGTTTATAGCTGAGCTGGACAGTGGGAGTGTTTCCGAGTTCGAATCACGAGACGCGACGTTTTTAGAGAACGAATTTCCGAAGAAGGGAGAGATTGGTTTGGATCGATCTCTATATGAGATGCAAGATCAAGTTGAGCAGATACCTGTTAATTCGAGTGGGAGAGATGAAGTTGCAGAGGATGAATCAGTTCGTCATCTGTCAGATTCACCTCTTCCTGTGGCGAATGAAACAGATTCCGCTCCTGATGATCTTGTTGACAGTGGGAGCATTAGGGATCTCATTCCCAGTGGGAGCGATCATGGTCGTACCCCTGGTAGTAGTGAGTTGTTAGGCCGTGGGCTAAGACAGAAGTTTCCCTCCCGACGATATATGTTCGAAGGTGATGGAGAACTGAACACCCTAATATCTGACGAGACAGCTTTTGAGCCGAAAACCGTTAGAGAAGCTCTCAATGGACCCTTTCAGGAAGAATGGATGAAAGCAATGGAGGACGAGATAAAATCTATGGGGAAGAACGGTGTTTGGACACTGGTCGACCTTCCGAGAGGGCGCAGAGCAATAGGAGCCAAATGGGTTCTTAAAACGAAGCTAAAGGCCGATGGAACTGTTGAGCGCCTCAAAGCTCGACTTGTTGCGAAAGGTTATACACAACAGGAGGGAGTGGACTTTAAGGAGACCTTCTCACCGACAGTGCGAATGACCACGATTCGCTTGATTCTGGCTATTACAGCGAGTCTAGATCTTGAACTGCATCAGATGGACGTTAAGACTGCCTTCCTCAATGGTGAGTTAGAAGAAGAGATTTATATGGAGCAACCCGAATGCTTTGTGCAGAAAGGTCATGAGCACTTAGTGTGCAAACTCCACAAATCTATTTATGGTCTGAAACAGTCTTCTAGGCAGTGGTATCACAGATTTCATGATTTGGTCGTGGAAAATGGCTTTCTCATGTTGGATGAGGACCATTGTGTGTACACCAAAAGATCTGGACCGGACTTTGTGTTTATGACTCTATATGTGGATGACATACTCATAGCCGGAAATAGTTTGGAGTTCCTCACACAGATCAAGGTCTGGTTGTCCTCTCTATTCGAGATGAAGGACATGGGTGAGGCGGCATATATTCTTGGGATACAGATCTCGAGATATCGCCGGAAGAAGCAGTTGTGGCTTTCACAGGAGAGCTACATAAAGAAAGTGTTGGAAAAGTTCAACATGAGTAACTGCAAATCAATTGATACTCCAGCTTCCATTGGCGAACCTATCAACATGGATATGCGTCCGAAGACTAAGGAAGAAGTGGAAAAGATGAAACAGATTCCGTATCTAAGCGCAGTCGGGAGCTTGATGTACGCAATGGTGTGTACTCGGCCGGACATCTGTCACGCAGTCGGCATGGTATGTCGGTACCAAGCTGACCCCGGATTAAAGCATTGACAGGCAGTAAAGAGGATCATGCGATATCTTAAGGGCACCGTCAACTATGCCCTGTGCTTTGGAGGAGACTTACGGAGGTCAGAGGATCTTCAGATAACTGGGTACAGCGACGCAGACCACGGTGGTGACTTGGATGAGAGAAAATCCACTTCGGGTTTTGTGTTTTTGCTTTCCAATGGAGCAGTATCTTGGATGAGCAAGAAGCAGTCCTGTACCGCATTGTCTACTATGGAAGCCGAATTTGTGGCTGTTGCGACGACCACTCAAGAGGCTGTGTGGCTGAGCAGGCTCCTGGATCGATTGTTGAGCCGTAGGAGTCCAGTTGAGCCGATCCTGGTTTACTCCGACAATCAGGCCGCAATCTCCGCGACAAAGGATCCAAAGTACCACAATAGGTCAAAGCACATTGATATCAAGTACAACTATGCTAGAGACATGGTGAGACACAAGATGATACGTTTGGAGTATTTGTCTACAGAAGAAATGGTTGCGGACCCTTTCACCAAACCCTTGAAGAGGGAGTCATTTGTGAGGCATGTGAAGTCTCTAGGACTGTGTAGACTTAGTTGATATAGTTCATTTATTATATTTCCCAGACAATGTTCTTTGACTTGAATTATATTTGAGTATGCATGTTTTCGCAGTTTGAGTATTTTGTGTGTTCATTTCTGTGATTGTTTGTTGATATATGTCAAAGTGGATTTGGTCACCCTCTCGCACGGGTGATAGCTTCTATGCCTTTGTGGCTGAGTGAGGCTGGTGATAGCTTCTAGTTTTTGGAAGTCCGTCGGGATAACCAGAAAGGACTTTGTGTCCGGAGCTATCTGTTTTCGCACTACGACGGATTATGGTCTGTCAATCCACTCAGGGGTCGGATGGGAGTCTTTGTGACTTTTGGTTCGGGTACTTTGTGTGCCTGATGGACATCTGTACAGCATATGGACATATGCTCCATGGGAGAGGAGATATGCTGTAGCGCGCGTTCCATACCGCGGCGCACCCTAAATCGACCATGGGTATGACCCGAGATGTGATCTTACCTCGGAGTCGTGTGAGACCCAGAGCTCTTTGCGAAAGAGCCACGTACGTACCCTCAGTACTCTGAACAGAGACTTGAGGTTCAGTTCAGTGTTTGCTATCTTAGTCCGTTATCGATGGGTGCGCTCACAAGTACCTTGGACCCGGTTCTAGAAAAGCGAGTTGAATTGTGCCGATGGTTTCGTGGGAAGGGGATGATCATTATGGGATCTTCTCGATGTTGTGTCCACTAGACGGCCGTCAATCGCGGTATAGGCTGCGGTTGTGGGCACAATGCATATGTATAGGTTTGAAAGATCATGGTGTGGTCAAACCTTGAGAAAGATTACATGGCCAAGGGTGCAGGGCACAAATCCACTGATGGTGTGAGATCCGCGAGTCACTGCAACTCCTAACAGATGCGCAGTACCTTGCTCGTAGTGCCTGCCGGTCGCACGGCTGCCTCCTCGTATGTGATTTAACTGTATAAGGAGAATTCGTTCTCTTTGGTGCTGGCTTGATGAATGAGCGCCCCCCACTTTGTGCGAGTGGGAGATGTTGGTTTTAGGATAATGGGTCGCCCATAAGTGGGAGCCCATTTACATAAGCCCAGTTGTGTATCTGGCCTTAAAACCTATCCCTCTATATATCAGTATATATAGGGGTGCTCAGGGTTTGGAAAACCTAATAATAATGATAAGAGATAACAAAAACCTGATAGCCACCCACAGTTTAGACAGAGGTCAGCAGCTGTGGAAACCTAGGTCACTGCCCGTTAACCCGTGGCGTGTCCTCCCGTCCGGCAGACCGTGATCCCAACCTCAGGCAGATCCGCTTCCGCTTAGTCAATCAATCCAGAGGTAACTTAATTATATGTGATTATGTTTTACCATATAGATTGCATGTAAATTACATAATCCAACAGTTAGAGCATAACATAATCACATATAATTAAGTTATCTCTAGAGCAATTGACTTAGCGAAAACGGATCTACCTGAGGTTGGAATCACGGTCTGCCGGACGTGAAGACACGTCACGGGTTAACGGACAGTGACTAAGTTTTCACAGCTGTTAATCTATGTTTAAACTATGGGTGACTATCTCTCTCTTTTCTTATATGAGGAAGAGCGCTCATATATATAGATATATAGAGCGATAGGGTTTAGGTTAGTACCATATACTGGGTTTACCTGAATGTGCTCCCACTTATAGACGACTCATTATTCTAAATCCAAAATCTCTCACTCTCACAAAGGGAGGAGGGGCGCTCATTCATTAAGTGAACACCTAAGTGAACACATTCTTCTTATACAGTTAAGTCACATACGATAGGGCAGTCGTGCGACCGACATACACTACGAGTAATGTATTGCGCATCTGTTAGAAGTTGCAATGACTCGCAAATCTCACACCGTCAATGGATTTGTGCTTTGCAACCTTGACCATGTATTCTTTCTCAAGATTTGACCACACAATGATATTTCAAACTTGTACATCTGCATTGTGCCCACAATCATATACTATGCCGCGGGTGATGGTCGTCTAGTGGACACAATATTGAGCAGATTCCATAATGACCATCCCCTTCCCACAAAACCATCAGCACAATCTAACTCGTTTTTCTATAACTGGGTCCAAGGTACCTATGGGCGCACACATCGAGCACAGACTAAAATAGCAAACATTGAACTGAACCTCAAGTCTCTGTTCAAAGTAGTGAGGGTACGTTCGTGGCTCTTACGCGAAGAGCTCTGGGTCTCACACGGCTCCGAGTTAAGATCACGCATCAGGTCATTCCCATGGTCGATTTTGGGTGTGCCGCGGTATGGAACGCGTGTTACAACATATCTCCTTTCCCATAGAGCATATGTCCAAATGATGTACATATGTCCATCAGACACACTGAGTACCCAAACCAAAAGTCACAAAAACTCTCATCCGACCCTTTAGTGGATAGACAGACCATAGTCCGTTGTAGTACGAAAACAGATAACTCCGGATACAGTCTTTTTTGATCATCCCGACGGATTTCCAAAACTAGAAGTTATCACGAGACTCACCCAACCACAAATGCATAGAAGCTATCATTTGTGTGAGAGAGTGACCAAATTCACTTTCACATATATTAACAATCACAATCACATAAATGAACCCAAAAATTACTCAAACTTCGAAAACATGCATACTCAAATATAATTCAAGTCATAACATGGTTTGAATACGCCTGCTATTCAGTATCATCCTTTCAAGAATTTTACAAATATGCAGGACCGAGTTTAGGCTCTTATGAACCTTCAATTTATATTCTGAGGCAGATGTTGAATCTAGGTCCTGCAGCTAGGATTTTCGCGGTGGACAACCACCGTCCATCACCTGCATATTTAAGTGAGCATACTGAACATGGGGTGGTTTTTTACACTAAACATGATGAGCTCCAGAAAGATTTGACCAACGACTTTGATAGTTTGATGTACCCGCTTCAGTAAATGCTGCTAATTTAGACAACGATGATGACATTGATTGATGATGATGATAAGGATAACGATGAAGAAGAAGATGATACTGACTCCGCTAGTGAGGAAGATGAAGATGGAAATTCTTCCAGAAAAAAGATGGAAATTCTTCCAGAAAAAGGATGGTTTCACGTAGAGATGCAGACGATCCAATCCAACTTTTTATCATGCTAAAAAGAAGGTACTACTGGTGCTTCATGTATGATGATCTTTCACACCCTCTGAGGAAAGAACACCAATGAATTGGATAAGTTCAAACTTCAAACACACTCCACTCTTTTGTTGTTGAACTTTCGAATGGACTGTGGTTGATCTCTCGAATGGTTGCTTGAATTATTATGAAGTCGTGACGACACTTTCAGATTGAAACAATTTGGAGGCACCCAAACTTTCAATCGGATAAAATCAGAATACTGAACTAGAACTTGAGAAGGATTGTACATGTTTGAGATGAAATTTTCAGACCTCCCCTATGACCAATTTATAGTGTTTGCCTAATACCTGACTCTAAAGCAAGTGTCCAAAAACCGAGAATTTGAGGTTAAAATGTTAAGTCATTAGTTCCAAAAATTCAAATTTACAATGAATTTTTAGAATAGTGACTTTATGAATAATAGACCTCAGCCAGGGGCGCTGCTCCTTGGACCTGGACCCATGCAAAGGGGGCGTTGCCCATTTGACCCCCACTGACTCGTCTCTAATCAACTGATGAATCTCCGATACAGTGAATCATAATATAGTTAAACAAGCGTGCACTCCGCACTCTCCTAACTTGTTTAATGAGATACTATAATTCTATTGGTCAACTAGTCAATCCAATTACACTAAAATATCTAACATCTTTAATAAACAAATTAAAATTTGTGCATAGATTTAACCCATTTTTTAAGGGTAAATTAGAATAATACACCGTTATGTATAATGAAATTATTTAATACCCCAATCAAAAAAAAGCTGTTCAATATACCAAATGTACTATTTGTAGCACTTGTTTGCGAACTTTTTTAAAAAGTATTTATTTTAGAATTTTTTTTTTGAAAAAGTATATATGTAAAAAAAGTATTTAGCAAAATGTGCATCTGCGCTGTAGCGATTTTTTAAAAAACGCTACTAAAGAAATAAAAAAAAACAAAAAAACCAAAAAACCAAAAAAATCATAATTTTTTTTTAAAAAAATTACAGTAAGTAGATATTTGAATTTAGATTCAAATGATACAAAAAATATTAAATTTGGACTTACGGATTGACTGTAGGCTCTGTCGTAAGTTGAGATATGAAAATTTGACTTAAAAAAATATAACTCGTACCCTATAAGCCCAAACTGATCACGGTGAACGTCATTTATGTCGTAATTAAAATATCTACTCACTTTAATTTTTTTGATTTTTTTTGAGTAAGTACATAATTAAATTTCTCACCTAATGCATTTGATTATTTCGGTCAAATTTTAAGACAAGCGATGTTAGGTTACAAAATCATTGTATTTCTAATAAAAAAAATTACTCTAGGTAGATAATTGAATTACGACATAAATGACGTTCACCGTGGTCAGTTTGGGCTTACAGGGTATTAGTTATATTTTTTAAGTCAAATTTTCATATCTCAACTTACGGCAGAGCCTATAGTCAATCCGTAAGTCCAAATTTAATATTTTTTTGCATCATTTGAATCGAAATTCAAATATCTACTTACTGTAATTTTTTTTATTTTATTTTTTATTTTTTTTCAAAAAAAAAATGCTACTACCCTACCTGCGCAGATGCACATTTTGCTAAATATTTTTTTTGTATATATACTTTTTCAAAAAAAAAATCTGACATAGTTACTTTTTAAATTTTATCATAATATTGATGTGATATCGCTAAATAAGGTATGATAAGATTCTCACATAAGGTTATTATAAAAGTGTAATAAATAAACTAATCAAATTAGAATGAAATTATAACTTGATGATTATTTTATTTTATTTTTTTAAAAAAATCTTAGATTGTACAAAATGGTGGAAAAAATCGAAATGTAAATCAAGTTTAGTGTTGACAACTCATGTTAGGTTAATTAATTTAGCATATTAACTGTATCATATTTAAATGAATCTGGAATTTTTTCAAAAAGTAACTACTTTCGAAAAAATATTTAAAAAAGTGTATATCGAAAAAAAATATTTAGAAAAGTATGCATACGCGCGTCGCGCCTATTCCAATAGGCGCATCCCTAGGGTGCGCCTATACTACATAATTTTTTTTTTTTTTTAAATTTTTTTCGAAGGTGCAATGATACCGAAAACAAAATTTTCGAAGGTCGGAAACTGAAATAACAAAAGATATCGAATATCCGGGACAAAAATATATTTTGTATCAAAATAATCGATTTATTTTGTCATGGGAGCATAACGGTGCTCAACCAAACCTAGGAACTTGCTTTGTTTGGAGACAAGTAATACCCATTGTCTTGTCTCCCAACAAAGCAAGTTCCTAGGTCGAAAATAATAATAAATATTCCTTTTGGCAACAAACTTTCTATTTATTTATTTATATATATTATTTTCGACCAAAAGAAATATTTATTATTATTAATTAATTAATTTTCTAATAAAAATCACTATCCCTCTTCCTTCATACATTGGAAAATTAAATAATAACAATATCAATTAATACCCCTTGTCTTATCTCCCAACAAAGCAAGTTCCTAGGTCGAAAATAATAATAAATATTTCTTTTGGCAACAAACTTTCTATTTATTTATTTATATATATTATTTTCGACCAAAAGAAATATTTATTATTATTAATTAATTAATTTTCTAATAAAAATCACTATCCCTATTCCTTCATACATTGGAAAATTAAATAATAACAATATCAATTAATACCCCTTGTCTTGTCTCCCAACAAAGCAAGTTCCTAGGTCGAAAATAATAATAAATATTTCTTTTGGCAACAAACTTTCTATTTATTTATTTATATATATTATTTTCGACCAAAAGAAATATTTATTATTATTAATTAATTAATTTTCTAATAAAAATCACTATCCCTCTTTCCTTCATACATTGGAAAATTAAATAATAACAATATCAAGTAATACCCCCATTACTTGTCTCCCAACAAAGCAAGTTCCTAGGTTTGGTTGAGCACCGTTATGCTCCCATGACAAAATAAATCGATTATTTTGATACAAAATATATTTTTGTCCCGGATATTCGATATCTTTTGTTATTTCAGTTTCCGACCTTCGAAAATTTTGTTTTCGGTATCATTGCACCTTCGAAAAAAATTTAAAAAAAAAATAAAAAATTATGTAGTATAGGCGCACCCTAGGGATGCGCCTATTGAATAGGCGCATCCCTAGGGTGCGCCTATCCAATAGGCGCGACGCGCGTATGAATACTTTTCTAAATATTTTTTTTCGATATACACTTTTTTAAATATTTTTTTGAAAGTAGTTACTTTTTGAAAAAATTCATGAATCTGTTCTAAAATGTATTTTATACTCTAAACACGAGCCAGGATACAAATTATATATATTTCACACGTGATATGATTCAATTACACAAATAAACTTAAAACAAAAATTAAATGAACACTTTAAATTCCAAAACTTGTAAAAGAAATACAAAATGTTTCAAAACTTCACGGATAACTTATTACTATTTATTTTATAATTTGACTTTATTAACAAATAATTTTATATGAAAAAATAATTATAATTTACTTAAATAAATAAATAATTGAATTATAACATAATTCAGAAACGACTTTTTTTTTTTTTGGGGGGGGGGGGGGGGAAATTCAGAAACCGGAAACGACTGAGAAAAACACAAAACGCTGCGTTGAATAGTAGTTAGTGGATTAACTATTACGCCTTTTGGGACAACTTGTATCCGAAGTCGGATGGCCTTTATTATTTTTCTAAATAATTATATATATATATATATATATATACTTTATCAACGTGTCTTCACTGCTGAGTGCTGACACGTGTACTACGGAATCCAGAACCGGAAGTGGGCCGTCTTCCCCATATATTTTTTTTGGCCAATTTCCCCAAATCAATTGCAGTTTCTTCCTCCAAAGCCTCATCGACGCCGCAGATTGAAACCCCAACAGGCAGAAAGGCGCGATTTCGTACCGTTTCTCTCTAACAGGGAATAGCCTCTTCTCTCTCACCTTCTCGAAGGTGGTTTCGGTGATCAGTTTGCTTCATCTGAAGGTACTCATCTTCAAATTAGTTCAGGCGTTCCTCCTCCCGTACACTTGTTTCGTTTTTTGATCGTTTGGTTTCTGGATGCTTTCTCTGATTCGGAATATTCGTTTTCTGCTTTCATCTCCCTCTAGAAGTAGGTTATTTGATTTCTTCGCAATAATGTCGGACAATCAATTATCATATCAAAATTGTGTTTTGACGATCCGAACTCATTTTTTTATTGACGATGTATATACCCTGTTTGGTAGTTTCAGAGGTACTGAAGCTTGAGATAAAATCTGTTCTCAAGTTTAGTTTTTTCAGAGCAATTGTTGTGTGTAAGCTTGGGTAGCTTGTTTGATTTATTAATCTGCAATTGGTGTTGTATAATAGTTGTGGTATGCAAATTATGACACTCTTTTGGCAGGGGTACTCGCGTTGTAGAAAGGACTAGGGGTATGAGCATTTCAGGGTTAATGTGTTGAGCGGTCTTTAAGGTGAAAATTACCTCAGCTTTTGCCCCTGTAGACATTCTGCTCTGAGAGACTAACGCTTAATATTGGTAACTAGTACAATGAGCTCTCGAGCAGCAAAATGTTGGCCTTTAAGAGAGTCTCAGCGTCAGAGGGCAGGTTTAGACTTAGATCTTAACTCCATCCCCCCAATTGAGATCCCCGACTCTGAAGGACCTTTAGTTCAAGATTTGGCTCAAAATCTGTTTATTCCAGCAACACAACCTCAAACTCAACCGCCAATTATGATTGATGTCGAAGCTATTGAGGATGATGTTATTCTTACATCGCCAAGGGCCTTTGCAGAGGTGCTCATTTTGTTTCCACCATTCTTTTCTTTATGAACTTTTGCTACTTAAGCTGTAAGTGTTATGAAATCATGACGTGTTCAGGCTAAGCGGAAGTCCCAAAGGAATAATGCAAGGCCTACCATTATAGATGTAGATTCAGGTATGTTTACCGCTTTATCTTGTTCTACTTTTATCCTTCATCTCTTTCTGTCTGGCACAATGGCACACAGTGCAGGTCCATTTTTTTAGTATTGACATACTTTATTGTTAATCTAATGCTTAAGAGCTTTAAACAGTTATTCTCGGCCATCTTTTAATTTTCAATAGTAAAATTATTCAGCTATGCTATGTAGCACTAACAAGAATTTCTTGCCTCTCTATTTTCTATCCTTGCTGTTATCCTCTGTTGACAGAAGTTATTTTCTGGTTGTCAATGCAGATGAAAGAATAGCAAGGTTAGGGCCCAATGGTCGAAACAAGCGCAGAAGAGTTCCAGCTGACCAGTCATCTGTCAATCGAGATGTCCATATAATAGAGATTAATAGTAATATTAAGGTGATATTCTTGGTATCTTATTTAAGAATGAGAACGTTTATTTTATTATTGTTTTTTTTAATTAATAGTAATACCTGCATTCTTTATCTCAACTTAATCCTCATTATATTTGTTAATGAAGTGACCGCTATATTAGTTTTCACAACTTGTTTGTATGCTTCTTTATTACTATTATGAAAATTGATAGTGGTATATATTCAAGCAAGCTCCACAACCACAACCAAAAAGTAACTGTTATTCCAATGTGAATTTAAGTGAAATGATAATTTGTATTTATGGATATGTATTTTGTACTATTTGAATATTTTCCTCCATTAAAATGGACCCTCTACAAAAGGATAGAAGGAACTGATGATTGATTCACAGTGCTTCTTTTGTGGTTCATTTTACCAATTAAACATACTATCGTCTCAAATTGTCTCAGTATCGATTAGAGGATTTTTTGGATTTGCTCAAGTGGAATTTCTTACGAAACTGTTTTTTCCAAGCTTGAAATTATCACTGTAGACTTTCGTAGTTCTTGGACTGTGCATTATTGAATTTGATTTGAGGATCTCATAACTAATGAACTGTTGGACTAGTGCAGAGAAAGGATGCAGCAAAGCCATCCCCTCGTCCTCCCACACCACCACCCACTTTCAGTTGCCCAATCTGCTTAGGCCCTCTAGTGGAAGGGACTACAACAAAATGCGGTCATATTTTCTGTAAAGCATGCATAAGGATGGCAGTAACTACCCAATCTAAATGCCCCACTTGCAGGAAAGCAGTTGCCATGAAGGATCTCATCAGAATTTTTCTCCCAGCTACCACTTGATACGGAGGTGTGTAGTTGTACCCATTCACTGTCTTATCTTATTTCAACCTATCTTATAAATGGAAAATAATCGTTCACCGTTACTTATAAATGAAAACACAACATTATGTTGTGACCTCTTCTTTTTGCTAGTAATTTGATGTACATTGCTGATAGATTCTGCTGCCTCGGCGTATTGGTGTTCTGTAAATTGCTCTGGAGATTGGTGTGTGGAGTTTAACCGCAGATGAGGTTAGATGGGAGAGGAAGATGTTTCTGTTATCTATCTATACAAGAAAAGAAAGCAGGTGGATGTTATATGCTACATTTTTCTTTCCTTTCTTCTTGGAACATGCTCATTTTCTATTGGGAAAGTACGACCAATCAAAATCAAAGCAAAAGTAAGCACTTTGGATTGTTTATGACTGTTACAATATGTATGGATGGTCATATTTGAAGAAAGAAAACACACATCAACAATAAGTAGAGGTTAACTGCATTAATAAAGTGATAGTGAAGATTCCTCTTATCTATCGAGGTTGCTTCTTCCTCCATTGGGTGTGACCTCTGTTGATTTCGAGTCCATCACTTGACCGCCTTAGTAGGTGCAAGAAGTGTCGGTTCTTCTCATCTTGGCGTGTTTGGGTCTGAGCCGATCCATTTGTTCCTGTGGGTTTGGAGCCTTCAGAAGGGCTGGTGAGTGAATCAACCACGTCATTGTGCTGGCACTCTCTTCGGTAGTCTAAGGTAATTGTCTGCAGTTCATACGAATCTACAATCTCTTGAGGTATGCTCTATCACAAAACAGCACAACAATAGGATCATTAGTCTAGAATTATCTCCATACCCATGTTATAGGTCTCTGTTTGGTAACGCCCTAACGAACAGTGGATAACTTTATGAGTTATCTCGCTGAACTGCAAGATTGATCCAAACGCCTCCTACTGAATATGAAGAAGAAGAAGAGCATGATCTTCCACTAACCTCAAGAACCCAACCAATGTAAGTGACATTGTTAACATGCTGATTCATGTCCAGATCTGCTCTCCGTGGCTGTGATCAACCGATAAAGATGGACATCAAGCAAGTATTATACTAGGAAAAACCCTAATGCTAAAGTAGTAACTACTTGTAGTAACTACTTGTAGCTTAGGCTTACCACAAGCCTAAGCCTTGAAGATTCAGCAGGGTCTTCCAGTTTAGGTATTTTCTTCAAACTAACACTGTCCTCTTCCGGAAACGATAATCTGTGAGCAGTAAATGATGGCAGGCCGTGAGTATTTCTTATTTTTCACTTTGAGGTGAATGGTTTTTACTTTTACCTTAATTCTTTTGGACAATGGACTAAATACTCATTGTGGACATCATCACTGACTTTCTGTAGCCGTCTTGTGTTTCGGTTCATCATCACCCACTTGCTGCAACCCAGATGATGAACTTTTTCACCCAACAAGATGGAAATTTTGATTGAAGAAAATGGTAAGATCTTTTTTACCTTGTAGCTTTTCCTATGACTTGAGATGTTGCATAATCCCTGAGTATCCAGTCTCGTCGGGTTCCGATTCTCTCTTCGCTTTGGCACCATGTTTCGACTTCAACCACATCACTCCTATCCAAAAAAACACATTTTTAAAATTTCTTTTCTGAATTTTGATGTTGGGGTGGATGAAAATTGGTAAATTTGAACTCACCAAGCTGGATATTTATACACCTCAATATGCATTCGAACCGTTACCCAGATGAGATTCAGTTTGGTCATGGCAGGGGTCGTGGAGATACCATCATCAGTTGAATAGCCCACACATTGTGCATGATTAGCCCCAACCTCCTGTAAAAGATAGGATGCTCATCATCGCTGATAATTATAATGAACTAAAAGGATGAAGTCAAAATTTTACTCTAGTAGATAAGAATTAGAATTGATGAGAAAGATGGCATGGAGGATGAAGATGAGACCTGCAAGAGATTGGCGATGGTCTCCACGGTGGCGGTGCTGTTGATTCCGACCTCGTAGCACCTGACAATGAACCTTTCCTTGTATGACAAGCCATCCTCGGCTAGGCTTCCCTGCCTGAGACGGTTGGCCAGGCTGCGGGACGCAACCTCTGTGCTGGACGCCATGGCAGGAGACTTGGTGCAGTAGATGGTGGCCCTCCGCCTCGTTGTTGCAGGGATGGTGGTGGGCCAGGGTTTATGGGGGAGGTGGTATCTGCGTTGGGGTGGCAGGGACGTCGGAATCTGGACCTTGGAATTACGTGAACATGAGGAGGGAAGCTTCAACATGTCTTGTTCCTCTCTCTCTCTCTCTCTCTCTCTCTCTCTCTCTCTCTCTCTCTCTCTCTGTGATAGAGATGTGTCGGAGATCAGGAGACTATAAAGAGATTGTGTTCAAGTTTACTAATGGACTGTTCCAACTTCCAACTTCCAACTTCCAACTTCCGGTCGGAAGTTAATAATGGTGGTTTAGGTCCAAAACTTATGGAGGTTTCCGTCGATGTCACCGAAGTTGACACAGAGAGAGAGAGAGATTGCTTGAGGTAGACGATTCCTGAATCAGCTTACTTAGGTGGTAGGAAGGAAGAAGAAGAAGAAATTACCGACTTCTAGAAACCCTAACCAGTCCATGGTTATTAGCTTAACTGCATCTTGATTATTAACTTTTTCCTGTCGTGTTGATATCATCTAGAATTTATTATTAAATTAAAAAATTACATGTTTACAATAGGTGTTTAATGTACTGTAATATGATCTATGTAATTGTGAGTTACGGCCAAGTCAAGCTCATAGTAGTTCGGGGTAGTACCGTAGGAGTACTGAGACTGATTGGTAATTTAAGGGGTATTTTTAGAAAGTTGATATCTCATGGGGTCTTTTTGCTACAAACAAAAAATCTATACGAATACAACTAATTAATTTTTAGAAATTTTAGAAATTGTAAATTTACCCAATTTATATTTTAAACGATACTTATTTTTTATTTGAAAAAATAATAAATATATTATAAAAATCTGAAATACATTTTTGCAAAACAATATAATATATTTTTAGTACATCACTTCAATAGCTACTTATGTTGACCTTATATGATTAAATGGTTACTTATGTGTGTTTTTTACCTAAAGTTTAAAAAATATGACTTTTTGGTTAAATATGTTATATTCAGACGTATATGTTTGACAAATATAATTAAATAGTCAAAACAATGTTGGATTGTATTGGATTGAATATTGAGACTGATATTGCATTGTATTGAGAGATTGGATTGAATTGAAAATTGTATATTGTCAATCTGTGTTTTCTTTACACGTGAGGTGCCTATTTATACGGGTAATTCTAACAACTATATTTGTCTAACATCTATATTTCTAACAACTCTATTTCCTAACAACTGTTTTTTTCTTTTCTAACACCCCCTCAAGTTAAACAGTGGAATCTCCAATGTTTAACTTGCCAAAAATATTGTTGAAAATCCTTTCGTTGTCTGTTTGTCGGCCTACTATTGGGCTGCTCTGATTTGTTGTTGTACCCTATCGGAGCTAGGGTCACCCTGATTTTGTTGTTTGACCCTATCAGAGCTAGGGCGACTCTGTTTGTTTGATTCTATCGAAGTTACGACGACTCTGCTTTTGTTTTTCTTTTTTCTTTGCCTTTTTTCATTTTTTTTTCCATCTTCGACCACTCATATCTTCTCCTCCCTCGATGCTTAATCGACTACTCCCCTCTCCATTCTCAATCCTTCCTCGCTGCGGTTAGGAATTCCTCCAATCCTTGCAATTTCGGTGAATGGAAGGTCTTCTTCAGGTGCTGGTATCTGCGGGCGACGGCAGCACAGCTTCGCTTCTTCGGTCCATGGTTGCTCCTTCAGTTCATGGTTGCTCCCTTCTCTTCCGTCTGTGGTTCATCCTCCCTTGTGTCCGTCATCGAATTTCCGATTGATTGACTGTAGTGTGTCCCAAGTAGTGCTGCAATTTTCAGCATTAAATCCTCTGTTATGTTGGTTGAATTTCGATTTTGGTTGATCTGAGTTTTGGGTTGATTTGGTAGAGATATGGAACAATGATCTTTTCTAATTTCCAGAATCAAGAACACTGCTCTGATACCATGTTAGATTGTATTGGATTGAATATTGAGACTAATATTGGATTATATTGAGAGATTGAATTGAGAATTATATATTGTCAATCTGTGTTTTCTTTACATGTGAGATACTTATTTATACTGCTAATTCTAACAATTATATTTGTCTAACAACTATATTTCTTAAAACTTTTTTTTTCATTTTCTAACAAAAAATGATGATTTTACAATTTTATTTTGTGTTTCATGGTTCTTCATGTTCGAAATCTAATTTCGAGCTCAGATTTACGCAATCTGAGTTTGATTCGAACCCAAAAATGCATATCTGAGTTCAGTTCAAACTAGGGTTGATCATGGGCGGATCGATCCAGTCTTGAAGGCAAGACCGAGACCGAGATTTAAGTCTTGCCTTCTGGAGGACCGAGACCGATCTCAACCAAAAAAGCTCGTCCGAGTCGGTCTTTCTTGACTCGGGCCGGGATGGGTCCTTGACCGAATCTGCAAAAAAAAAAAACTATGAGTTCACAATATTCTTTAGTAAAAGACGAAAGAATAGTTCACCTCTCAAAAAAACACTATGAACTCACGATATTCTTTAGTATATTTATCAGGATGCAGCTTTTATAGAAAATCTCCAAAATCCACATTCCTTTCGGTGTGGTATTATGAAAATCTCAAATCCACATTCATTCAGTCTGGGCCGATCTTAAATGGGCTTTCGGGAAAAAAAAACAAGACCGAGACCGACCTTGAAGAAAAAACCTTGTCCGCTCGGTCTCGGTACTAGTCGGGCCGATCTCGGACCGATCTTATAGGGAATTCGATCCAAAAGTCTTTTTTGATCACCCATAGTTCAAACCCAAAAATGCAGATTTATGTTTGAAATGAACCCAAATATGCATGCTTCATTTCTGAATTCGAATTGGACCAGACAACACATTTGTATTAGATTCAAACTCAAAGTTGCACAAATCTAAGTTCAAAACTAGATTTCAAATTTGAATTGAGAAATAAAATATTAAAGATAAAGAACATAAAGATAAACATGAAAAACAGTAAATAAGTATTTTCTTCTTCTCTTTTTGTATATTAAAATCATTTAAAATATTAATCCTGATTTTAAAATATATTCCTGATTTTTTTAAATTAATAGTATGATTTAGATTTTAGATTGTCCACCTGAATTTTTTTTTAAAATTAATATATTCATGATTTTCAATAATATATTCTTGATACTTTTTAAATTGTTTCAATTATCCCCCCAAAAAACTCTATTCTAACGATCCTCGATTTGGGCTTGATAACTCCATCCAAGTGGATTTCAAACCCTAAATTTATACTAACATGAGGAATACCAATCTTTTAAAGATCAAGCTTGCTTTTTTAGTTTCTCTTGTCACAAAGCATGATCTTAATGTGTAAATAAAACCCAGAAAATGAAGATAAGCTCAGCAATTCTGCAGTAACAAGCTGAGGTTATCTGCAATGTAAATACTACAATGACTGCAGCAGAAAGGCTAGAGATATGCCATCAGAAGGGATTGATAGATAAAGTATTTTTCATGACACCACCACAAGCAAAGTGGAGTGGCTTCAAAGCCCTTGCGCAAATCCCAATCATCACTTGACCATAACTAACAACTGCAGTATCAAACAGATTGAACAATTGAAATAAAAACATACCCAGATGATAGTCAGATCTCAAGATCAGACAGATGAAATACGAAGAAGGAGAAAACTAAGCGAAGAGAAGAAATCTGGAGAAAGGGCGATAGTTATATACTAAATCATAATATTCAAATAAATCCAGGATCAAGTTCAGTGCTAGTTAGTATGAAAGAAGAAGAAGAAGAAGAAGAAGAGAAATCTAAATTATAATCCTCTAGACGAAGAAGAAGAAGAAGAACTTTGACAGTTTTAGTCCTCTTTTCTAGCTTTGAAGTTTTTATGGCGGCGCAGTGAACACATGGCGACCTTTCCACGACTGTCCACGCCTTTAGGGTTAGGGCACATGTAATTTGGGATTCTTGACATCTGATGGCCCAGCAGCCAGCCCATGTTACTTTTTATTTTATTTTTTTATATTATATAAATTATTGGATAAAATATGACTTTCATACAATTCGAGTTTTTTTTAAATGTTTATTTTAAATTTCTGTTGCTTAATATTTATTTATTTGACGATTTTCATTTCTCTATCAGATTTTTTAATCTAAACATACCAGAATATATTTTAAAAATTACAAAAATAAAATAATATTTTTGATAATGTCACAATTAAATATTTTAAAACTTTATTATGGGATACATTTGAGTTATTTGAACTATAATCGGAGGGGTTAGAATTCAAGTTAAGAGTCACCTTAGACCCCTCAATTTGAATTTAATCGAGTCTCCATTGAATTAATATTCAGTTTAAGTCTAATTCGATTGATACTCAATTGAATAAGTTGAAGGTTGGGTTATGATCTAGACACTAAATCAATCGAGCATCGCTCAAATTAGGGTCCGTTTAACCCTCTTAATCGGGACTCAATCGAGTTCTAATTAATCATAATTTAATTATAACATATAATAAAGTTTGAAAATATTTAATTGTGAAATTCTTAAATTATTTTGTTATTTTTGTAAATTTTAAAATATATTGCGTAGATGAAAAATATGACAGATAATCAAATATAAAAAAAATGTTCGAAAATAATAATTTAAGACTGTACTCAAACAATTTGGAATTCCTGAAGCTAACATACTATAGCTTGTCTTCACCAAGTGACCGCACGCATGACCAAATCGAATGACATGACGCATATATTCTTTTACGTTATATATAATACAAATTATGTTTGTGAAAATATATGAGAAAAAAATACCGCACACGATAATAAGAGGTAGTTTTTGTATTATATTTGTTTTAGGTATAAAACACGACTATATATGATAAAGTTGTATTGATGAGTTATTTTATATATATATTTTTTTAAAATAAGTTTTGTTTAATAATTTTTAGATTCTTACTATAATATTTAAATTCTTGATTCTTACTGTATACTATTTTAATATTTTTTATATACATTTTGCGTGTGGGTACAAATATATTGATATGAATACGTACGAAAAAAATATTATGTTGAAAAATATGATACGAATGCATTTATTATAAAGAAAAAGAAACTCGGTAAACGCTTTCACTCTTTCAGTTCAAGTTTTCAACCTTATTAAAATATATATTTTAAATATGAGGTATGCGCATACGTTTATGGGAATGCTGAGGCCTGAAGTGGCATTCTCACTTGATAGATTTTCTCACTTCATAGAATATAAAAATACTTAAATTAATTAATTAAAATTATCGAGTAGTGTTAATTCATAATTTATTTTATTTTCATAGTCTTAAGACTCTTAACAAAAAAAATTGATGTGACATTTAATGTATTTTAATTTATTTGGCGAAAACTTCAAGCGTGTTATTTTATCAATTTTTTTAAATGCAAATTTCTCAATACAAATATACAATACTTTAAATTAAAGCAAATATCTCTATTATTCAAAATAAAAAATAATAATGAGACCTAGTTTATATGTACAATATTTATACTTAATTAGAATGTATTTAAAATATGCATATTCTAATTTTAAAAAATGTAAAATACAAAATACAAAAGAATATAAAATAAGATTTGAGCGCCAATTTTCAGGATCTTCTATTCTATATCGGCACCTCATTATCTTCTCCAACTCCAAGAAGCTCCTCCAGCAAACTGTCATCAAGGCACTCCAACTCAATCACTTCACACCTCCTTTCCTCCGTTACTTCACCCTCATGGTCTTTGGTGGCCGGAAAATTGATCGGAGTGGGAGAGCACCTTTCGTAGGAGGCCAACATTGGCGACGATGATGATGAAGAAAAGGCAGAAGAGTTCACCGTGTGCATGGAAACTGATGACTGGTCGTAATTGTTATGGTGATGAAACTCGTTCGGGAAGTTCAGAATCGCCAGGTGGCCACGGAACTGGAAGGCAGCGCGGTCGTATGCACGTGCGGCTTCCTCGGCTGTGGTAAATGTGCCGAGCCATCGTCGGGCGCCGTTCTTGGACGGATCGGGTATCTCCGCAGCGAACTTACCCCACGGCCTCCGCCGGACGCCGCGATACTGAGGGCCAGATAAATGCGCCGCCGGCACGATCACTCTGCCTCTCTCTTTGGTCGTAGAGCTCTTTGCTGAAGGAGATGTTTTCATTGATATCTTTTGTTCCGGCGATATAATCGATGGAAAAGTCAGAGATCTCAACAGCTATTTATAGATTACGGATGGTGGAAGCATCCAGAAGGAGATTGAAGCTTGAGGAGTGGTATTTTGTTTCTGTCTTCTGAGAAGGAGCTGAAGAGAGAGAGTTTTTTTTTAAAGTATTTATTTTAGAAAAGAAATTTGAAAAAGTATATACGTAACAAAAGTATTTGGCAAAATGTGCATTTACGCAGGTGGGGGTAGCGTTTTTGAAAAATGCTACTGTTAGTAGCGTTTTTTGTTGTTGTTTTTTTTTTGTTTTTGAAAAACAATCAAAAAAATCAAAAAAAATTACAGTAAGTAGATATTTGAATTTCGATTCAAATGATGCAAAAAATATTAAATTTGGACTTACGGATTGACTGTAGGCTCTGCCGTAAGTTGAGATATGAAAATTTGACTTAAAAAAATATAACTCATACCCTGTAAGTCCAAAGTGACCACGGTGAACGTCATTTATGTCGTAATTAAAATAACTACCTAGATTAATTTTTTTAATTTCTTTTGAGTAAGTACATAATTAAATTTCTCACCTAATGCATTTGATTATTTCGGTCAAATTTTAAGACAAGCGATGTTAAGTTACAAAATTATTGTATTTCTAATCAAAAAAATTACTCTAGGTAGATAATTGAATTACGACATAAATGATGTTCACCGTGGTCAGTTTTGACTTACAGGGTATGAGTTATATTTTTTTAAGTCAAATTTTCATATCTCAATTTACGGCAGAGCCTACAGTCAATCCGTAAGTCCAAATTTAATATTTTTTGCATCATTTGAATCGAAATTCAAATACCTACTTACTGTAATTTTTTTACGATTTTTTTTATTTTTTTTCAAAAAAAACGAACAACAAAAAAAATCAAAAACGCTACTCATAATGTGAGTAATGCACATTTTGCTAAATATTTTTTTTATATATATACTTTTTCAATTTTTTTTTTCTGACAGTTACTTTTTAAAATTGATCGATGATCTGTGCTGACGTGTGAAGTGGGACCCAGTAGAAGATGATGACATGTTGACATGCGTGACCTCTTTGTTAGCTCTTAAGTCTTATGGCTCGTTCGTTTGATGGATTTGGCCCGGATTTGGGCTTACGGAATCCGTAAGCCCATGTTCGTTTCAAGGAATTGACAATTCCTTGGAAATGGAATCCGGGCGGTCCGGGCTTAGGGAATCCGGGTAAAAACCTCGGATTCCCTAAGCCCACACGGGTCGGAATCCGGATTCCGCATCCAAATGACTGGATTGCCCTCGTGATTTTGAAGTAATTACTCCCCTGCCATCGTTGATTTGCGAATGAAATCTGCTGAACCTCTGTGTTGATTTGCGAATGAACCTGCTGAAGGAATTCGGATTCTGCTAGCATCTTAGAAAGTTCTGGTGATTCAAATTAGTACGTGATTTACGATTACTTTCTTTTTTTGAATAATCAGATGTTCGGTTTTACCAATTGATACGAGAAGACGATTCGATTGATTTTGAAACATGGAAGCGTAGAATCAGACTTGCTCTCTTAGTTAATTTCTGTATATATTAGGGTTTTATTCAAATGATAGATTATTTTTACCTGCCGTATTCGCTTAACTGTAAATTGATCCGTTATTTCAGTAGTCATTTGATTGAAAATTTGGTTACGTTTTTTTATGTTGTTGTAGTATACTGGAGATGGATTGAAGTCATTAAGCATGGTTTCAGAAACTACATCATCAATAGTAGAGGATGAGGCATCAGGAGGCAGGTCAGTTGTGCAGTCTTTATTGCGGTTTAACTTATTGGTGGAAGGCTGGAAGCAGTATCCTAACTTGATGTGCATTTTTTTCCCTCTAGTAGATATATTAAGTGCTTATGGGTCCTTGAGCAAGCTCTATAATTACATTCTTAGTGAATGAGGCATTAATTCCTTACACTACAACATATTTATCACTGCTAGAATGAAGTTGATTTTACATCGACGCTTGCACTCCTTGATCTGAAAATTACACACCCATCAGTTTTAGAAAGTCACACATATATATGTATGTGATGATATGTATCGAAAGAGGGCCCGCTATTACTTTTGAATTTTCATCCTTCCTTCCTTTAGAAAGAAGCCATGAGCAAAGCGAAATCTTAGAACATAATATTGGGGTAATCATGTGTTTTGGATAAGGCGATTCAAGCTCTTGGTTCCCCGTCCCCTGTAACTGTCAAATTTCATTTTATGCAGTCAGTGAGTACACTGATTTTTGACCTATAATGAGTTTGTAGCATTTCATTAGTTGGATTTTAACCTTTATGCAGTAAGATTATGTACATACTTATGTATGCATATTGCATGCAGTAATGAATTATAGCTACTATATGATTCAACCTTTAACTGCATCATGCTACACATTAGTTGCCTGGCCCTTTTTCCATTTTCTTCTTCTCATGTATTTGGTTACTACTTTGTTATGACCATCTCTAATTTGGAGGATCTTTGCTCTTCTCCAGAACTTAATCAGCAGCAGCAAAACAATGGGAAGGCGTCTGTTTTATGTGAAGCTGCAAAATGGTTAAAAGAGATTACTGGGCAGATTGACAGCTTAAAGAAGGAGAACACTTCTCTTTTTTCTGAATCACAATATGTAAGACAGCATCTCTTCCCTTTGGATTATAATTATTGATGGTTGCTTTGCCTAGCCTTTGATATCTGTATGTGGTCATGTTTACATTCTTTATTTTTTTTAATAGAATTAATAAGTTGATCTTTTTAAAAAAAAAAAAAAAAAAAAATCGTTTTTAAAATTTATTTTTTTATAAACGTTTTTAATATTTTTTTAAAGTTTTAGAATTAATTAATACAAATTATTTTTATTATATACTATACATATACAAAGAGGGGCAAATATGTCATTTTACCACATTCCATTCCTATTCCGTACACAATTCCACCAAAGAAACAACAGAATTCCTTATTCCGTTCTATTCAATTCCACCAAAAAAACAACTTCATATTCTTAACTCCTATTCCGTATTCCCAATTCCTATTCCGTATTCCGTATTCCGAATTCCGAATTCCGTCAAACAAACGCACCGTTAAGTCTTACCTCTTAGCTTAGCTGTGTCGGAACTCGGAAGTTCAAATTGTACCCTGATGTTTATACCATTACTCTGGTTGGAGACTGTATGTTGCAAATTTCACCCTCAATGAAAGAAGAAAAAAAAATTGTAATATTTGTGTTTCCGTAAATTCTAATTTATATCCATAACTAGTTATTGACGCCTGCGTGAATTTATATAAACTATAACTTATATTATATATACATACACACTCACACATAAATATATATATATATATATTTGTAAAAGTAATTGAAATATAATAATAAAAATACAATAGGTAAGTCTAATTAATATCTTTTGGCATGTATAATTAATATGTAACTAACAATTTAATCTCACAAAATAAAAGTAGAACAAAAAAAAGATTGAGATAAGAAATTTGAAATCAATTATTTAAAACACATAAATTTACGAAAAAAATACAACATAATTAATTTGATAAAATATATAATATTAAGTAATAAATAAATATTAAAAAATAAATGTATCATTTAGACAGTATAATTAATAATTAACTATTTTTATTTTATTTTATGCAAATCCTACATAAACTAAATAACATGAAGAAATGAATAGTTGAAAAACAAAAAGTATATATATTTATTTATTTTCCATAAAAATAAATTTGAATAACGTAACTCATCATACTAATAATAACTCGTCATACTAATAACAGTCAGTAATCACTTTAATATAATTTTAATTAATTTCTTAATAATTATTTTAAATTTATATAAATACTAAGTAATTTGAAATTTATTAATTAAACTATTAAATATACGATAAATAATATATTTATATATTTTTTCTTCTAATTTATGTGTTTTCTAATTATTATAATTATATAACACTCTCATATTTATACTTTACCTAAATTTATATAATAATAAATTGTACATTTTTGGTATATTCTACGTAAAGAAATTAAAGTTTCATATATATATTCTAAATAATCTCATGGGTGTATTTAGGGGTGGCAAAAACTGACCCAACCCGTGGGTGACCCGTTCACGGGTAGTGTTTGGGTCAGAGTTTTTGACCCATGGGTCATTTTGACCCAACCCGTACATGACCCGTGATACCACGGGTCAGGTTTGGGTATGAAGGTTTGACCCACGGGTCAACCCGTGACCCGTGATATTTGTATATTATATTAAAATAATAGGGTTTTTGGTATGTATGGGTCGAACGGGTCAGACTGACCCACGGGTTATAGGGGTCCAATGGGTCAGTTTGACCCAACCCTTTCATTTCTGACGGTTCAGGTTTGGGTTTGAAAAATTGACCCATACTATTACACGGGTCAGGTTTGGGTCAGGGGTCTCTGACACGACCCAAGGCCGACACGACCCATGACCCGTTTTCCCACCCCTAGGTGTATTCAGCTTTCTTACTTGGGATGCAAGATCATTCCCTTGCTCGTGTGTGTTCTGTGTAATTCAGTCGGGTTTAGGAGAATTAGTAAAGAGATGTTTGTTAAGGAAGAGCAGAGCTTTGGGATGTAGTAGTTCAGTGTAGGAGTGAGCAAAAAATACTTGTTGGGCCGAAATCGGTCCGAGATCGATCCGACTAAGACCGAGGCCGACTAGGACCGAGACCGAGTGGACGGATTTTTTCCTCTAAAGTCGGTCTCGGGTTCGAGATTTTTCCCGAAATTCATGATTCGGACCGGCCCGGCCCGAGTTGCCTAAAAACCTAATACATAATACTATATATACTATACAAGTATAGTAGTATACAGCAACTAACAAAGTCTCCATGTGTGTTTGGATTGTATGTTCTATATTTATAATGTGTGTGTTGGATTGTATGTTTGATACTTGATTTATTGTGTTTGTATGTTCTAAATTTGATAAAAATTCGGACATTTTTTTTTTTTATTTGGACTGAAAATTTCGGTAATTGACCGAGACCGGCCCGAGTCAAGCAAGACCGACTCGAACGGACATTTTATACCGAAGTCGTCTCAGTTCTCAAAGGTAAAAAACGAAATTTCGGATTCAGGCTCAGTCTTGCCTAAAAAACCGACCCGGCCCGCCCAAACTCACCCCCGGTTCAGTGGAGATGTTGTTTCGTAGATTCTGCACGGCGGAGAAGATAACACAAGTTGTCTGGAAATTTGTGTACTCCGGGTTGACAAACAAACCCCCACAAACGAATAAATTTTATTGTTTTTTAGCCTTTTTTGTATTACATGAGTGTGCACCAGGTGCACGTAAAACTGGTTTTGTTTCTTCGTAATTTTCACTGTAGTTTCAGTTTCGTAAGGAAGATGTGTTCACCGGGTGTATACGTGTAAGCAGTCAGAAAAAATTAATTTTGATTGATTTAAAGTATTTTTTATGGACATATATGGAAACCGGGTCCACCCAAAAATTCTGTTTCTTTTTATATCTCCTATTTAATCCTCAAACTCTGACTAATTACTGTTTTCATCCCCACACTATATTTTTCTCTAGTTTGATCCTCCATCTATAATTAATGACCTCATCAGTTGTCATCCCCAAACTCTATCTTTCATTGCCTTCATCCCCAAACTCTATATTTCTCTAATTTTATCCTCGATCTGACTAAGCACTGTTTTTTCCCCCCGAATTCTATTTTTTGAAAATTGATCCTCAAACTCTTAGCAAAGACAGATTTGGCCTCTAAGCTCTAATTTCATCCAATTTGAACCTCAGAATTTGAGAAGATAGTACTTTCGTCGCCAGATCATCGAATAAAAACTACACCCAGAGTTGGGGTGTTTTTTCATAGATTTCTTAAACACTATTCATCTGCTAACAATGGAGATTTAGAGTCAAGATATCTCACACTGGTCATCTTCAAAATTAGACAACACAGAGTTGGGACATGGCAGACGACAATAACTGCAGCAACAACAACATTTAAATCCACATTGGAGAATGCTGGAGTCCTCTACGGCTACGGACCATCGGTACCCATATTTCATTTTTAAAGGGTTGGCCTCATGTAGATATAAACCTGTTTTTTACTTTTTTAAACTAAACCCAATATGAGATAACTTATTTTGAATTTTAACAAATTCAAAATTAGACACGTGTTCCGGGAAGCAAATTGGGTGACAGATGTTTTGTCTAAGAAAACTGTTAATCTGGATGAACATTTTTATTCTCTAACGAATTCTCCCTCGAGCATTTTGAAGTTCCTAATATTTGATAGGGAATGGAAATTCACTACTAGAATAGCTCAAGACAATTAGTATTTAGTTTTTGGCTGTTGTCGTTTCTGATTTAAAAAAAAAAAAAAACTAAACCCAACAAGTTGTCCTCCATTACCATTAGAGTTTCGAAAAGTAAAAACGTTGGGGCTACGTTTTATGCTAAATGGGCCAGTTATCCTTGTCAGATGAAACGGGGCCTTGAAATTGGGCCTTGAAATTGTGCTTCTATCTAAAATCGATTTATTTAGTAGAAGTCGAGCAAAATATTTGGTAGTTGGGTAGGATTAAGAAGAATAAAAAAAATATAGGATACTCTTATTGGAATCAAAATCAAATATATGAATAAAAATATATAATAAATAATTTTTTATTGATTACTTGATTTTTTTTGTTAGCTTTCTATTGTTAATTTTAATTTTAGTCTTATATACTTATATGTCTCATTTTTATTATGAAGAGATACATAATTAAAAAATAGTATTTATTTTAGAACAATAAAATTTCAATAGGGTCTATCTTGATCAGTGTTATCATAATCGGACCGACCCTCAAACCGGCGAGGGACCGGTTCCTAATTCGTCCGAACTTGGTTCAAAAACTAAACCACTCCCAAAAATACTAGAACCAAAATTGATCGGTTTAAAAAATCACTGGTTCAACCCAGTTCAAACACTATTGCTATGTAATTCGGTCTTTTAGATAAATCAAACCGTACAGGGATGTGATTTTCGGTCGGACTGTCAGTCCGGTCCGGTTCTGATAACACTAATTTTGATATTCAAAACATGTTGGTACTTACAAGTTTTGGGTAGGTTTTAATTTCAGTACTAAATGAGGTGGATTTGAATATGAAAACCAACTACTAATTTATATTACGAAAGTTTTATATTCACAATTTTATTTATAATGTATACAAAACCACTCAACCCTATTTATACCAATACGACGGGTCAAATTTAACCATATTACTGAGTTTAAATCTAACCTTTTCAATTACAAAATTACGTAATTAATTGAACGTACCACAAAATGATTGACCTTTTTAATTCTTAAAAATATAATTTAAAATTAGCGGTAGCCTCTAATAGGAGTGTCAACACAGGTCATGAGTCGTGTCGACATTGGATCGTGTCAGGGACCCTCTAACCCAAACCTGACCCGTGTAATAGTATGAGTTAGTTTTTGAAACTCAAACATGATCCGTCATGAATAGTAAGACTTGGGTCAGACTGCCCCGTTCGACCTCCATGACCCGCGGGTCAGTCTGACTCGTTAGAGCCACTAGTAAATAAAACATATAAACAAACTGACACATGAGTCAAGACTACTTACTCATGAATCATAATTATATATATTTAATATAATATACAATTCAAGATGGGTCATGGGTTGACCCATGAGTCAAGACTACTGACACAAACATGACCCGTGTTTTCACGGATCATCCATGTATCGTGTCAAAATGACTCGTGAGTCAAAAAATATGACTTAAACACGACCCATGGGCGGATCCCCGGCGTCTGAGTCAATTTTTGACCCCTAACCCCTACTTGATGTGAATGATTTCTTAACTGAATACAAGGAGATATTTTCATAACTCACTGTATTTACTATCTATTTATTGACTTTACCCCAATTATCATCACTTATTTACTAATTAACTTATATAATTTGGTTAAACTATTAAAATAATAAATAGTAAAAAGAATTAAAGATGCAGTCAAATTGAAGTATATAGTGACATTATGGTAGACGCACGCAATTAAGAGAGAGAGAGAGTTAATGATTTTGTTTGTATGCTAATCAATATGTATACAGTATATTGGTGTTTGGAGTTTGTTGGACCAGCTAATCTATTTAATTAAGCATGTCTATTTCAATTAGTTCACCTAAATTGCACCAATAATAATAGTGTAATACGAAAATAGTGAAGTTTAATTTGGTCTTATTTGTTGGTTAATTAATTAATTAATTTGTGTTAATTAAACAATTTAAAAGACAATATATTAATTATTTAGTAAATTAATGAAGGTCAATTATTGTGGTTTATTATTATTTGTATGAAGACAAAATCATAATCATGCTCACGCCACTTATCCTCCCCACCAACTCACATGCTTTGTCTGGTGGAGGTCTCTCTGGACTCTCATATTCCTATCAACTATTTTCCGACGTGGAATTTCTAGATTCGGTTAATAATATCATTATTATATGACGGGGATAGTTTTTGTATTCACAATAATTATAATTATGGTATTTAATTTATAATTATAAGTATAACAGCTGTTATTATAATTATTTATTAATATATATAGTTGTATTTTTCTAGAGCCACATGGCAACACTAGTTCCCGACACCCTGTATTACTTGGACTATTTTGGCTTTCCTACTCACAATCCACATGGAGGACACACATCTTAACATAATGATTTTTGTTGGTAAATTCATAATGACTATGATGTTAAATTTTATGTTGGAATAGGGCCAAATCAAATAAACAAAAAAATAAAATTATTTAATTATATAAATAAGGTTTTAGTTTAAAACTAATTAATGATAGAATTCTGTAATTCATTTATATTGTGTGTCGTATTAAAAATTCGATAATCATGGGTGAAAATTTAAATATTGTGATTTTTAAGCAATATTTTTTATGTATGTCCATAATAATGAGGTGAAAATTTAAATATTGTGATTTTTGGACCATTTTTTTATTTATGGTGAGATGTGATCATGCTAATGAATATATAGTATACTATCTATTTATTAATATTAATATGTATGTCAAATTTAAATTAATTTCCTATATATTAAAATTAATATATCTTAATAGTTAAGTTAATTTTATGATAAAAAATACAAAATTTGATTTAAAAATACTTCAAATATAAATATACAAATAAAATCATAATTAATAACGATAACTATAATTATAATATTAAAAATCATACCCATTATAATTACACTTATAATTTTTAGTTAAAAATATAATATAATTCGTACCCATGTCATCTCAAACTCACATTGCAACCTAAGCCTCAACAGACACAAAACATCAAATTTATGTGACATAAGGTGAACTTCAAGTGTTTTTTTAATAAAAAATATGGATTCAAAAAATAACCTATCATTCGCCATGAAAATAGCCAATAGGAATTATTTCCACGTGGATTACATTTAATTAGTCCAACACTGCGCAATTTCAGCACAGGTGGTAATATATTTACTAGTCGAAGACCCTTCCACCATATTTGTTTTGCCAATTGATCCTTAATCTTTCATGTTTTTTCCAGGTTTTTCCTCCTTCAGATACACTCCGCATCAGCATGAATTCTTTCCCCACTACAAATGCAGCGCGTGGGATTCCATTTTTTCCGTCGTGGCTGACTCTGATTGGTGTCTTACTGGCACAAAGCAACACGTTTGCACTGGGAATAAATACTCTTTCTGTAAGGGGTCCACCGTCACTAGTCATCACCAATAATTTGATAAGTTCCTCTAATCATAATCCCCTCTGTACCCGAGCTGGCACTCCACTGTCGTCTCCTTCATCACTTCTCCCTCTCTCTCTCTCTCTCTCTCTCTCTCTCTCTCTCTCTCTTCCCCCTCCGCCCATAAACCCTTGGGCCTGAGGCTGATCCAATTCTGCTCCTCCAGCGAGTTTCATCGAATTCTGGCAATGCTGCCGTTGATTTTCTACGCGCTGCTTTTCTTACTGAAGCGTGCCGATGCTTTTCCGTCATCTTCCTCCTCCATCTACGACATCTTGAGACTTCATGGCCTCCCAATGGGTCTGCTTCCGAAAGGCATCAAGGACTTCAAGTTCGATGAGAGCGGCCAGTTCGAGGTCTACTTAGATCAGGCCTGCAACGCCAAGTTCGAGAGTGAGCTGCATTACGATCGGAACGTCACAGGCACGCTTAGCTACGGCCAGATCGGGGCATTGTCGGGGATATCGGCGCAGGAGCTCTTCCTATGGTTCCCTGTCAAGGAAATCAGGGTTGACATCCCGAGCTCAGGGATCATATACTTTGACGTTGGGGTGGTGTTCAAGCAGTTCTCACTCTCACTCTTCGAGACACCTCCGGATTGTACGGCGGTTAAGTCTGAGGAATTGGGAGGTTTTGTGATCGGGAGATCGATCGACGGAGTCGTTTCCAAGGTTATTGCTTACTAGTTCATATTGCTCAAACTTATGACTGTAGATGAAGAATTATATCTGGATTGAACTTTGCTGCTCGTGGACTATGAATGGTTATATATCATTCAAAGTTGGATTAATCCAAGTCTAAATCAAATTATGGAAATTTCACAAGAAGCAATCAGTATTGGCCAGAAGTAGAACAGATCACTTGCCAACTTTGCAATACTTTGAATTTCCATGGTCAGGGAATCATATGTTTTTTCAACAGTTCTCTCTCAGTTTGTTTCTAGATTTCATGATACTATCTATATATTAATCATTGAAGTGAATTTTGGGTTATATCTTTAAACGATGAACTTTTGCGTGTGTGTGGTGTATGCTTTTTCTGCTCCTATTCTTCTGCTGTGCCCTGAACTCTTTGATTTTCTACTTCAATTTACACGTTATATGTAGTTTTTTGGGGTCTATATTTAGGTATAAAACTGTTAATATGCAGCTTATTAGAATTGGCATTTGCTAATTGCATCTCTAATCTAGATTCTAGCATGCCCCGGGGAACTGATAAACAAGTCGTTTTTTATGCAGCACGAACCTGAGAAACTGCAACACAGGATTGCCCAGGAATAATTCAACGGCGGTTGAAGAAATTTTGGAAGAAAACATCATTAAGAATGGGAGATAGCTTTGCTAAAGGATCCATTCAATCCAGCTGTAAATGTCACCGAGAAGGTCTAGGTGGTTCTGTGCTTTCATCTAGTGTGCTTAATTTGCTTTTTCCTTCTAGTAGTGCAGAGTCTGGGAAGCCTTGGGGGAGCTCTAGTCTATAGATTGAGTGCAGATGAGTTGAGAGGAACAAATAATTAAGGTGCCTAAGTATAATAACTGGTGCCCAGCCCAGGGAAATATAGAAGGAACTACTAAAATGAGAGCATCACCTCGATATTGTTCCAGGTGAAAGATTTGCAAGTTCATTTTGTTTGTTTGATTTAAATTGTATGTTATGTCTCTGTCATAGAGTTGTTCTGTCTACTTGAGTTCTTAGTATAGAATACATGCTCTGTTAATGAGAAATCAAGAATGATTTTTTCTTCTTTCCCAAAGCTGTAGTTGCTTGTTCCTCCGTTATACTCTCTTCCCTCTTATATATCATGAAAAGATCTAAGTATTTGTGCAATCACAGGAGGTTTAAAAAACAAGGCTCTACACTGACAAGAGAGATTTCTGTAAGTACTTTTGCTTGTTATTCTCTGTTCAGGTGTAACCTTTGTTGTTGTATTGATGTCAGTTTATGTTCCCATGGACCATCAATAAACACCAAGCTGTGATTGGTTGATCCACAGTGATTCTTCCTGCATTACCTAAAGTTTAGGTCTTGATTGTTTTTGGGTTTTGTAGTCAGTGTTCTTCAGCATTGGTTCCTTTACTCTTGATTATGAAGGCCAGAATGTTATACATATGGTAACTTTGTTCAGTTGCAAACGCCCATGAGCAATTGTGCTACTGCTAGTCAGTTTCTGCATAATACAATTATTGAGGTGGGATTCGATTTAACTTGGCGGCATATGCATTGCATATACTATTTTGATTCATTAAGCTACCAGTTGAGGTTTGGTTGTTGTTTTTGCACCATTTATGGCAAAAATGTGGCGTCTTATTTTAGCAATAACATGCATGCGATGACACAAAAGTCCAAAGATTTGTTTAATGTCAGTGTCAATCTTACTCAAAGGATGGTAAATTGTAGAACTTTTTTAAAAAGTATTTATTTTAGAAAAAAAAATTGAAAAAGTATATATGTAAAAAAAGTATTTAGCAAAATGTGCATCTGCGCAGGTGGAGGTAGCGTTTTTATGAAAAACGCTACTACCCAGTAGCGTTTTTCGTTTTTTTTTTGAAAAAAAATTAAAAAAATCTTAATTTTTTTTTAAAAAATTACAGTAAGTAGATATTTGAATTTCGATTCAAATTATGCAAAAAAAATATTAAATTTGGACTTAGGGATTGACTGTAGGCTCTGTCGTAAGTTGAGATATGAAAATTTGACTTAAAAAAATATAACACATACCCTGTAAGTCCAAACTGACCACGGTGAACGTCATTTATGTCGTAATTAAAATATCTACCTAGATTAATTTTTTTGATTTTTTTTGAGTAAGTACATAATTAAATTTCTCACCTAATGCATTTGATTATTTCGGTCAAATTTTAAGACAAGCGATAGGTTACAAAATCATTGTATGTCTAATCAAAAAAATTACTCTAGGTAGATAATTGAATTACGACATAAATGACGTTCACCGTGGTCAGTTTGGACTTATAGGGTATGAGTTATATTTTTTTAAGTCAAATTTTCATATCTCAACTTACGGCAGAGCCTACAGTCAATCCGTAAGTCCAAATTTAATATTTTTTGCATCATTTGAATCGAAATTCAAATATCTACTTACTGTAATTTTTTAAAGATTTTTTTGATTTTTTTTCAAAAAAAAAAAGAAAAACGCTACTAACCTACCTGCGCAGATGCACATTTTGCTAAATTTTTTTTTTATATATATATACTTTTTTAAAAAAAAAATTTGACATTGTTACTTCTATTGAATTTAACAGGGAGATCTTGTCACCTTGTATCTTCATTTTGTGTAAGAGTTATCTTGTTAAAGCTGAAATAAGGAGGGAAAAATTTGAAAACATTAAATTGGGCAGACCATCCATAGTTGCCATTGATCTAATTCTTATAGGATATACTTCAAGGATAACTGTGGTTATAAAAGGAAAAAAAATGTTCTTCAACAATTTTATTCTATTTCAATTCAAAGGATTGATTTTGAAAATTCTCATCTCTTTTTCCAAAAATATTGAAAACCCTTCTGTAACTACTAAAGCATTTATGACCAAAAAAAAATCTACTAAAGCATGAAATCTTTTTGACTTCATAATTGTCAAAGTCAACAAATCTTTTGGGTGGAGAGCCGAGTTTCTGATTACTGCGAGTAATATTATTTATTTAACACACTAATAATTCTCTCTAGACTTCGGAGCAACGGAGAAAGATCGGTAAAATATGATGTTAGAATCTTGTAATGTTTATTTTTAAATTTTCCTTACTTAATGTTTGATTATATGTTAAGTTTATATGTCGTGTCTAATCGTATCACGTTATTAATTGTGTTGGTTTTTAACATGTTTCGTGTCTAAACAGATAATTTCTAAACGTGTCTCAAAACATCAGACACGAACACGACACGATTAAGTAGCAGATCATAGGACACGACACGGGACACGATTAACTTTCTTGGAAATTAAAAATAAAAAGACATAACGGAAAGACACGATACGAACCAACACAAATCAATTAAACACGATTAAGAACGACATGATTGATGCAGATTTACACGATTAAACACGAAACAACACGATTAACACGAAAAACATTAATTTTATAAATTTTTCTGAATGTGTCACGATTAGTTAATCGTGTCTTTATTTGTGTCACATGTATACACAACACGATTAGTTAATCGTGTCTAATCGTGTTTATACAGATATCCGCAGATCTGAGTTGTTTAGACACAATTATTAATCGTGTCTAAACGTATAAGAGTTGTTTAGACACGGAATCCATTAAGGTCAAACTCATATACGCTTTAAAGCAGATCGTGTCGTATCGTTTAATCGTGTCAGTTTAATTGTGTCGTGTCAGAAATTGTCACCCTTATTCATACATAATACACTTATTAAAAATAAGATATTAAATATATTTTATCACTAAGAGATGAAAGTTTATCCAATAATCAATGTTTAACATAGACAATAGAGTTTTCTTACTTTTCTCATATACATATACATACTATGTTCAATATTACCTCAATATACACCATACTTATTAAGCATTAGAAATAGACTCAAATGAACACATTCACCTATCCCGGTTTGTAAGTATCTAAACTAATTTATGACAATTTAAATCAATCTCTAACTAACGTGACTCCCAACAAGTTTGACAATTACTTTACTAACTTTCTTGACCTCACAACGATTTAAAAAAATATATATATGGAGTTAGAATTATAATAAAATTCTCATTAGTCTACACTTTTACAAAAGAATTCTCACAATTGCTCATTAGTAACAACATTAATTTTTTCATTGCTAACCGCAATAATTTTGGAAGAACAATACATTCTCTCCCCTAACCTATTAAAATATCTTGTGGATCATGCAAAAGAGATGACTTGCAACCAACTAGATGCCACATAAAAGGTTCCTTCCACCATGGGTTGAACTAAACTCAATATAAATGAATATGTTAGAAAAAAAAAAACATAATTTCATTAAGGATTGAATTCGGAAAAGTTTATGATAGTTTTTTTTCTTAAAAAAAGAAAATGAAGTTCAAATCAGAAACTTTTGGCATAATATTTTTAGGGAATGAGACCGAGTTCACTCTAAAAAAAACTCATATGAAATGGTCTTGCTTGATTCGGGATAGGTTCGGTTTATACTGATTTTTTTGTATTATTGGATCAATAACTCAAAATATACACAAACTTACAAATAAATCTATCTAAAACAAACTATACAATAAAAAATGAATATATGCATGATAAAATTAGTTAATTAAACTATTGAATTATCATGTAGAAGCTCTACAATATAATTAGTCGGTCCAATTAGGAATTGATATAAAAGTCTTGAGAGCGAGACCAAGTTAAAAAAATAAACATGCCCGTCCCGTCCCGTCTCAATCTTAAATTCAGGATTTTATTTTTATTTTTTCATTTTTTCAGTAAAACGACAATTGTGATTTGTGAAGGAGGGTAGCGTGAAGAATGCGTATGGTGGTCAATGATTAGGGTTTAGTTACGGCAGCGTGGCTGTCCTAGGATCCAAAAAACACATCTTCTTATTTGGAGAACATGCAATGCAAGTGGTCTCAAAGTTCGACAAAAAAACACGATCTACAGAGTCTGTGAGGACCACTTGGAAGGGATTCACACGGCATGGTATTGTGGGGATAACATTGATAAATTATGACACGATACGATAAATAGATATGTAACCATTTGATATGATAATTTTACGACACAATTAATAATTGTGTTTAAATAAATTTTATTCGTTTTGATACAATTAATAATTGTGTTTAAACACATCTAACATACAAATACACGATTAAACACGACTAAATACGATTAAGTATATTTATCAAATATTTCAATTTATTTTAAAACTTATTTTTTAATAACTTATGGATTTTAAAACTTGATTATGAAATTAAATTATAGAATTTGTGAATTTCATATTATATTATTCCTTTCCTGTTATTTTTTTGTCATATGACACGGTTTGTCTCTGTTTAAACCTTATCTATTTAAACACGACACACGTTTATTCACGTTAAAAATTTATCTGTTTACACACGATATTTATTTATACACTACTATTAACGACATGACACGACACACGAATTACCACCCTTAATGGGCATATGCCATTTATATGCTGGGAATGAAGCGGTAATGGGCCGATTTTTTATTGGTTTTATGATGGGCCCAAAAGGTCAAAGCACCAACAATCACGGCCCAATGCACAGGGAAACAGAAATACTTACGCTACAGCGCAAATTGACGTAATTTTTTTTTGATGTTTTGACTCAGCTCGCGCTAGTTAATACATAAATTTAATGGATCGAAAATGTTAAACCCGTCTCCAACATATTGGAATCGTTATCATGCTATTTTTTTTTATGCAATTTAATGATTTATGCATGCTTAATAACAAAATACAAATTAAAACGCTAAATTTTAATTTCATCCTAATATTATTCACGATAATTTTTTGTTTAACCCTTAATAATATAATTCAAATTGTCTCTGTAATATAATTAACTTTGTAAGTTACCAAAATGTCTTGACAAACCATGATTTGTTCTATGGTTGAAAATGTTGTTGCGTTGTATTATTATTATTTATTTTTTGCAGTCAATAACCTGCAAAATTCTAAGTTTAGGCGGATCATAATAATTTACGTCACTAAATAATATTAAATTATTTTAATGCATATATAGATGTATTTATTAACTCTGATTTATTGTTGGTAAAAAAAAACTCTGATTTATTACAGTATCATTTAATAATTTTTAAATATCATAATCATATATAGAGTTGTAATTTTTATACAATACTCTAAGTTACGAAATATTTTTTCACGTGAAAACAAAAGTGATGAGCTTTCGAACATCATACGTTATATGTGTATAACTTATGTATAATACTGTAACAAATTAATTAAAAATAACACAAATGGTTTTTAGTATATTAAAAACTTACTATAATAAAAGAAAATCATTTAAATAAAATTTCGTATAACATATCACTAACTTAAAGTAATTTACCCGAAACACACATCACATTGAATTTACATGTATCGAAAAAGTACATATAATATATATATATATACACCCATAATAACTTCGACAAACACACACGAATTCGAAGTTACAAATATGTTATGTTTTACATATTCATAAATTACGTATTAGCATACACAATGTACGTACGTACACTTTTAACAGTGTATATATCTTATATTTCTCTCATTCTTCGTCCCCTGAAGACGCACCCCACCCCAAGTAATTACACTACGTTTATACCAAATTACGAACAAGATGAATATTCGTATAAGTACGTAATCGATCGTGTCTAGAAACGCCATAATATAAACTCAACGACAACATAAATCAGCAATACTTTTCATCACTTGTACCTGTTTGGCTAAACATTTGATGTAATCAGCAGTTTCTTCCAACAGACAGCATGTTTCCATGTCTTCACCGCCTGGAACAAGCCCTCGAAGCTGCTCCATATCCTGAGAAAAGCCCGACAGAGCTTCACCATTCTTCATCTTCTTCTCCATCACTTCTTTTCTTAAAGGTTTAGGAACAACTGTATGGTTACTACCTCTCTTGAAAAACAACGACTTATGGCGACGGATATTCCGAAGCGTTGCTCGGCTCCAAGCTCTTCTTCTTCCCACAGCCAAAGCCATGGATGCATACGCAGATAGCTTAACCCGACGGTATTTTTGAACAGAATACGCCGATCGAGACATCAAAGGTGAATACCCATCTGCATGATAACGCTTGGAGTTGTGTATTCGATTCAAGGCTCGAAGAAACCTTTGAGAGAAACGGAATTTGAGAGGGCAAGTGGTTATGCTTTTTCGAGGATTCGTCATTAGGGTTTTGGAGATGCGGAAACGAAGAGATATGGTTCGAGCTGCAAAGCTAGGGTTTTTCTATGGCTGGTAAGGGGATAGAGTACGTCTGCATGAAGCAGGAACACCACAAGGGAGAGAGATTTGTCTTTCTGACACAAAAGGGCATACAGAAACAGAACATCAGACAGACACAAATGATGAATTTGGTTCGGACAGAGTGTATTTTACAAAACCCAACCAGAAACAAATGTTTTAGTGGACATCAAAACATGTGAATGGGGAAGAGTGTGAGTAGGAATTAACAAGCTAGCTAAGCTTATATATAAAAGTAAAACAAACGAGTGATTAACCATACATATTTTTTTTTTTTTAAGGTTTTGTATATGAATTATTTTTATTTATATATACTACTTATTACACTTTAAAAATGGTACCAAATATATTACAAATATAACAAAAAAATGGAACTCATAACTTAATTTGACGAGCCTAAATCCAAACAAATTAACGAAAATTAAAACTTTGTAAGCGAAATATAAATAATATTAGAGTATTATTAAGGGTTAATAACCAAAAAAACAAACCGAACTTTGAGAAAAAACCAAACAGCAAACCGAAATTGTTTTGTTGATAAACAACAAACCAAACTTTTGAAATTGAGCAATCAATAAACTTACCTTAAATTTTCATTATGTTTGAATGAATTTTTCAATGTTTGAGGGAGTTATTAAGTCAACATCAGTTGAAGTATTCCAATGAAAGATTATTACGACTTAATTACTCCCTCAAACATTGAAAAATTTGTTCAAACATAATAAAAATTTGAGGTAAGTTTGTTGTTTGCTAAATTTCTAAAGTTTGGTTTGTTGTTTATCAACAAAAAAAAGTTTAGTTTGCTGTTTTGTTTTTCCTCAAAGTTCGGTTTTTTATTTGAATATTATACCTATTATTAATTATTAGAGATTAATTACAAGGAAGAAATTCGGAGCTTGGAATGGTGGGGTTGACGCGGCCAACCACCCTATGTGCGCACATGCTTCCTTCTTCCCACTTTGGAATTTTATGGGTCTCTTTCTTTCTCTCTCAAGGTTGCTTTCTTTTTTCTTCCAATACTGAAACCCTAATTGATCATTATCGAAGGAAACTAATGATGTCGATCCATTATTATATATATTTAAGGAACAACTCAGTAATTAATGTAATCGCCGACAGATTAGTTAGTGAAGTTACGTGAACACAAATAAGTGGATAATGTAGTGTGCACACTAATTAGAGTTACTTTTCAAGAACATAATATATAAAGCTAAGGGTTCTTAATTATAGATTTGGACGAACATATTTTTACACAAAGTGCAGTTGAATTGAACACGAACTAACATTCCTAAGTACACCAAATTAATCAAGAATAAGATGTATGTATTTTTTTAGTACATTAATTGAAATAGAAAAAATATGCATAAGCACGAATTACTTACTATAACTTAAGTTTTGAATTAAATAATTTTTTGTGTAACGTACCAATGAATAACTAATTTATAACCTTCAATATAAATTATATATTGATTAGTCCCTTTGAGGTTAGGGTTGACAGAGGTTAGGGTATAGCGAAGGTATGTCAAATATTATAACCATACCATATTTTTAAATTGCATACCATAACCATAATCATTACGGGTATAATTTTCATCATAACCATATACATAATAATGGTTATTAACCACGGTTTTAACCTTATACCCATATTTATTACCACCATGTGAAATGTAATGGAATAAATACATAAAAGTTATGTCACAAGCAGCAAAAATATTCAACATTAGTATCATTCAAAATTAACACTAATACCAAAAGTGAAAATTATACTTCTATTATTAGTATTTATTAATATATCAATATTAAATTATTATTATATTTATATAATAATCATGGTTATATAACAATGAGTATTACTAAAATACCATAACCATTATGGGTAGAAAATTCATCACCATAAGCGCACTGGACCATGATGGTGCGGTTAACCATATAAAAAAATAACGGTTATAATCATGGTTATGTGTTTTTTCACCGCACCATTGTCGGCCCTATTTGAGATGCAAAAGGAAATAGTTAAATTTATTTGGAAATATATCAACAATCGAATATCGAATATATATCATATATGTATGTATGTATTTATCTCTGTTGGATCACGATTTTTCTGCTCCTCGACTCTCGGTGCTGCTCCGGCGACCTGCAAGAAGGAACCCCCGGGTTTTGCCCGTGGTTTCCCTTCCGACGATCAAGTCAGTTGGAGATTCGTTTTTTGGAGAGCATAACAACATATATAAAAAATCAGTCCCCTCCAATGAAGGGGTAAGAAGTATATATAGAGATACTTAACTTGAGTCAATGGTTAGGTCTTTACCATAGTTATCATAACTGTCTCTTGGGCAAGCGAACCATGGTTACTTTGGGAATATTCATTTATAGTGGTTACTCCACTGTAGACTGTTATTTTAGTTTGTTTAATGCTAGGCGTGCTAAAAGCAACCAACCTAATTCGTAGGTGTGCAGACGCACCTAGTGAGGTAGTCAGTGGATGTGGTGGCGCACACTCATTATGAGTACTTTATGTTTTTGGCGCATCCTTAGTCTTTGGCGCATCCTTGTAGGGCGCATCCTTAGTCTTTGACGTATCCTTGTAGGGCGCATTCTTAGTCTTTGGCGCATCCTTAGTCTTTGGCGCATCCATGTAGGGCGACGCCTTACATATAATTGGGCTTTAATAAAACCAGTTCAAAGTGTTATTGAGCCAAATGTAAAAATAGTCAAGCCCAATATTCATAACTCATCATCTACCCCGAACCAAGTAGGAGCACGCTCTTACTTGGTTGAATGTTCTTTGAGGGTGTCCCCTTTGTACAAAGGAGTCACTTCAAGTGACCATCCTTTGTAGGCTTTGCTTTATTCTTCATGAAGTCACTTGGGTGGTGACCATTCATTGGAGGCGGTGCCCATTCGTATAGATTCATATCCCATTCTGATGTCATCATCAATCATGACCGTTTAATCCAATAGTTAGATTTGCATGACGTTTCAACTTCTTTCATATGATTGTTGGATTCCTTCATTTTGCTGGCATTGAGCTTTGTGCCATTTTGTTTAACATTGTGCTTTGTGTGACTTAGTGCTCCACTTGGATGCAGGCTCCTAAGGGCTGATACTCGAGTGATGACATCGTAATATTCAAGGGAAGTCGGGTGACCTTAACGGTCCAGAGGTGGCGTGCCATCAATCTCTAACATATTTAAGTTCAAAAGAGAGTCTTGGTGGGTGTCCCTGCAAAATGAGAAAAAATAGAGATTTACATAGCTCTGAGCTAGGTACCGTACAGTCGTGGATCATCACACGAGAAGAAAAAAATGGCCGAAACCACATGAAATTCAGGTGGACCGGTGGCGGTGGTGGACCGGTGGCGGTGGTGAACCGCTCCATATCATTAGGATACATTAAATTTCTGCTATTTATCGTATAACTAAGGATGGTATAATACATAAAAACTAACCCTAACCCTAACCCTAACCCTAAGTTTAGTAATACAAGTTCTGCACAGAGGACTCAACTACTCAACATCATGAATATCATAAACCAGATAATATATATGTATATATCATATATATATATATATATTGAATGTCTACTGGTTCACGTTTTTTTAGTATGGAGTGAGGTTGAAGATTACGTTTGCGTATTTATTTGGAGTTTTTAGTTGGATAGTGTTTGAATTTTCAGAATGTTTATACTTTATAGCATTATTAGTATTATTATATAACCTCCCTTACTTTAAATTTAATACTCCCCACTCAAATTTGCATAACGATTTTGTACATAAAGCAATATAAAAAGTGAGTTCAAAATTCGAAAACAATGTATTAAATATGAGAAAGCAGTAGTTTTTATAATTAATTAAAAAAATTAAAGCATTTTACCGACATTTTTATATGAGTTTTTTTTTTCCTTCTTGATCTTGCATTTCAGTCAATTTTTAATTACGAACTATTACTACTACTAATAACTAATAACACTTCAAATTTGATATAACCCTAATGAATTATTTGAAGATATTTATTCTATATAAATATGTATATTCACAATCATGCATATGGTTTAGTTCTTTTTCTCTGATAAACTCTTTTATGAAACAATTACGATTTATTATTGTTAATGCAAATTAATGAAACAAGAGGTGATTGTGATTCCTATAGCCAAACCGAATTTGAATTTTCCAAAAATTACCACTTTAATTTTAATATTTTGAATCCGAAATTATAAAATTAATTTTAAATATAAATAAATCATTAATAATAAAACTTCAGTTCGTGACAGATCAAAAGACTAAACAGCTGTCATAATTAAGTCATAACATATTTTAAATCAATCAAAAAGAAAAAGAGAGACAAGAACACATGCTAATCCTTCATTAATTAATTTAATAAGTAGTTGTTAGAGTTTTAATAAAGAGTTTTAATTGTATCCTTAATTATGCCCTAGAGAATGAGATGTCCTTCCAATGGAGAAACAAGAACGTGGGCGGGCCCCTAAGGTTGCGTCTTAGTTGACAAACACCGAAACCCTTTTGAATTAAGACCTTAGAACCGATTTCATAATGAGAGGCTAGCAGTAATTTTGATGGAGTAATTATGAATAATAATAGAAGATTAATTAAAATATTGTGGTTGATCAGATTTATATTTTTTTGGTAATTTTTATATTTGCACTTTAAAAAAATGCATGAAATTCAAGCTCTTTCTTTACCACTAGACTAGTGTTAGATGCAGTGTTATAAAATCCGGACTGGACCGGCGGTCCGACCGAAAACCGGACCTCTGTTCGATTTAGTTGAGATAAATGATTGAATTGGAAGCGAATAATGTTTGAATCGGTGTGAACCGGTCGGTTTCTGATTTTTTTTTGACATTTATTTAACAGACCCATCGTTTTTTGGTTGATTAGACCAATCACCGGGTTTTTTACCAGTCGATCGATTTTTTTTCATTTTATTATGTTATATTATGTTTGAGAGTAATGTGTATGTTTGAAACTATGTAGTTTGTGTGTGTTTGAGACTATGTAGTTTGTAACTTTGTATTTTCAGTTGTTTTTTTATTTATGAACAGTGAACCACATATTGAATCGGGTACAGCTGGGTTGAACCGGTCGAACCGGGAACCGGCCCCCTCGCTGGTTCGAGAGTCGGTCCGGTTCTGATAACACTAATTAGATGTTTCTTTGCATATTTAATATTTTTTTATTAAATTTTTAGTTAATTGTATTAAACATTTTACTTTTATGAATTGTTACAATTTAGTAATTATCATTTGTTATTAACAATACAAAAAATTGTATTATACTTTGTAGAGTTTGAACTTTCTCATTAACTATTAAATTAAACTAAAATTGTGCTGCTAATATTTGACAACTTTAATAATAATCGATGAAAAAAATTCAAAAATCAACATATTTTTTAGTTAGATTTTTAATTTCATTATCTACATATTATGTATAATTTTTCTTGTTACATATGGTGAGGTAGGGTTTGTTTTATAATCAATTGAATTGCGTGAACACATGGGCACTGTAAGCAACAATATTTGTTTTTTTTGGGCCCAATGTAAGCAACAATATCAAGTTATCAGCGCTTGGAATTGTTGGTGTAAGAAACACGAGGGTCTCGAAAGATGGAAAAAAATTGGTTTGAGAGAGGTATAGAGGAGCAACTCGAGTTCTAAATTATTTTTATTTTGAAGGAGACTTATGGTTTTAAAAAAACTCTTAAAATGAGTTTTTTTTTTAACTTATAAATACGATTTTTTTAATCATCTAAAAAAAAAATAGAGGATGCACAAAATAAAATTATTTATTTTTTGATCATCTTTAACAATTCTTTACAACGCAAATCAATTGAATTAAAGCTCTATTACGGTCGAAATTATTTACAATCTATTTGATGGGTTTCTTAGTATTCATCTTGAATCTATGTTTTGATTTGTCTTAGGATAAACTAGGTTTATCAAACTTTTTTTTTTTAGGGTAAAATATGACATTGCCCCTAAAATTTACTCCGTTTTTTAGTTTCTCCCTTAAACTTTAAAATTTTAATCTTTAGTTCTCATGTTTGGACTGAATAAAGGTTCTCTATTCTGTCCAGCAACCGTTTAATACTGACGGAAACAAATTCATGTACAAATCACGTGACTTTTTAATATTTTGAAAGGACAAAATTGTCCTCCATCAAAATTACCCTACGTCGTCGTGTCTCTCCCTTGAGTGCGGAAAAATGAAAAAATGGACGAAGCAGAGAAGATGGAGAAAGTTGTCGTGTCTCTCTCATGGTGGAGCTTCGGTTCAGGAAAAATGGAGACAACAACCAACTTGGATGCAGAAGAGGACGAAGCAAAGAAGTTGGTCCTGGTGGAAGACCTGCTCAAGGAATGGGGTATGGACTCGATGATGGAGGTCGAGGGGGTATGGACTCGATGATGGAGGTCGAGGCAGGGGTTGGAAGAGGTATATAAATGATACTTCCAACCAGTGTATTAGAACCGGACCGAACCTTAAACCGGCGAGGGGTCGATTCCTGGTCCGCTCGGTCCAATCCGGTCGGACCTAATTCAATGTGCGATTAACTGTTCATAAGGAAAAAAAAATTGAAAATACAAAGTTACAAACTACATAGTCTCAACACACATACATAATTACCTCAAGCTACATAGTCTCAAACATACACAAAAATTATCCAAAAAAAACACAACGAAAATCAATCGGTTTAAACCGAAATGTCGATTGCCTTTTTTTTTTAAACGAACCAGAAATCGGTCGGTTTTGCAAAACTGGTCGGTTCACACCAGTTCAAATACTGTTGATATGCAATTCGGTCTTTTAACTGAATCAAACTGAACAGGGGTTCGGTTCTCGGTCGGACCGTCAGTTCGGTCCGGCTTTGATAACACTGCTTCCAACTACAAATCTTCAATTTTACCAAGCATGTATGATATTCTTGTAGCTTTTGACACTTTTGTTCGAATATAGATAGAGTTGCATTTCTTTGTGGGCAAACCTTTGAATGATTACATTTGTGATGTTAGTAGTAGGTGGTGGTCGTGGTTGATTCAACCATCCAATTGTTGTTGTTGTTTAAGCTTCTGAAGAAAATCTAAGCTCATTACCGGATATACACTCATGTTCTGAAGAACATCCGAAAACTGCACCAAATCCCCTCCTTTCTCGGCCAAATTCACTGTTGTTGTTATTACTGAACCTGCGAGTCTCCATAGGCTTGTTAGATCCCCACTTATCAGATTCTCAGCCTTCGAGTTGTAATTGAAGAAACCAGTGCTTGAAGAACCACATGTGGAATTGAAGAACCCCGTTATCATATAGGCTTGTTAGATCCCCACTTATCAGATTCTCAGCCTTCGAGTTGTAATTGAAGAAACCAGTGCTTGAAGAACCACATGTGGAATTGAAGAACCCCGTTATCATATTCGAATGGAGAGCACTTTGATCATTTAAGAATATTAAAAAGTCACGTGATTGACATATGATATGATCACATTTCCGTTACAAGTAAACGACAACTGGACGAAAATGGGGTAATTTTTATTTGGTCTAAACATTATAATAGAAATTTAAAATTTTAAACTTTAAGGAAAAAACTTAAGAACGGAGCAAACTTTAGGGGATAATGTCTTATTTTATCTTCTTTTTTTTTTTAAAAAAAAACATGTTTAACTTACTAGGCGGATATTCTTAAATATTACTATTACCAACACAAATCAACCCCCAAAATAAAATAAAATTCATTCAAATTTTCTTCTCTATATGAACTGCAATGCAGCAATAGTGTCCCATACAACACCCACCCAGACAGTAAGAAAAGCGACAATTCTATTGCTTTTCGTGTAGGGCAAGGCAAGCCCAACTGTCTCTTCTTTCAATTCTATATTAATTTTTGTTTCATTCGAACTGATAAACCTTCACCTGACCACATTCCACTAAATCCCTCAGGGCGTTTCTTCTCCACTCACAAAATTCTGCAGCAGCATCTACTGCAAAATAATCTAAAATGCTATTTCCTCCAAAACTTGAAGGGTCTTTTGATGAACCTATTTTGAAAAAAATAAGCAACAGGTATTAGATTTGAAGTGATAACTGTTCAATATCGAAACAGAGTTTAAGAAAAATGCAGGTGTTACCCATTCTAAATGTTGTGCAGTGATGCCAGAGACGTTACCCGAATATATACCACCTAGGACCTGCAAAATTCCAATAACAGAGTTTATAGCTCTTTCACTTGATAATGTTTTGCTTAAACAGATGAAAGATTAGCAATGGATTTAGTCATTATGAGATCATTACTATTCTATCAGAAGTTTCATGGATTGTCAAACACCTACCTTTGTGACAGTCTCCAGAAACATCCCGGGCCGAACAGGACGAGGTTTTCGTCCACTGATATTTTTCTGGAGGATTCCATAACATAAGAAAAATGTCAATTATAGGGTTTGGACTCAATCCATTTTACAGCCAGAATCTGATATTGGGTGTGACTAAAGATCAAACTTTGGCTGTGAAATGGAGATTTTCCAATTGCACTCCAACTTACTTATTGGCAATATCAAAAGGAAAAGGAATTGCAATTAGCTTTATTGCTTACCTTTCCAAAGATGCCATTTGAAGTTCCTGAACTTGGAATATCTTCCTCATCAACATCTGCACCTTCATCTTTTCCTTGCATCACCTTTTTTAACATCTCCTCCACGGTTTTCCCGGGTTTCATAGCTACCAACTTAGTCAAGAAGTTGACCTGCATTGGGATGAAGTGTCAGCAAATCAAGACAAAGGTGGCAACAATGACGGTAATGATATCTTGATGATAAGATTGTAGATAATACAGACAGAGGTTACGTTTAGCAGCGAGACCCACAAAGCTGTAGTTAGACATGCATTTGGAGAAATCATCAACCAATGTTTTTAATTTAAGTGAAGATAATAATTAACAAGTACCTCTGATTGAGGCAGGGTACTGAAACCACGATCATTTCTTTCATCCAGTAGGCCTCCACCCATCATGTTCCGTGCTTCCTCTCTAATTAAAACTAACCTAGCTAGTAATTTCCGATCAGGGATGACTTCCCGAGTTTCCATTGACTACAGGAAATTTAAGCAAGACCATTATCATTCATGGGCTTTAAGGGCTATAGCTGGAATAAATCAAAAGAAGACAATAAATCCAGTTATTCTGCGTGGAAGCTAATTTACAGCTGCATGCAAAATTTTGCTCAATACTATGTACTACTATAGGAAGTGGTAAAAAAATTAAAAGGTAGTTTGTTATATTCAGGAATTTACCTCCAGCAAATCATCAGCTTGATTTGCAATATCATTTAGATTGGCCCCGGGAATATGAACTTGGGTTCCATTTTCACTTTTGAAAGCACCACCACCAGCAGCAACCCTGCGTAAAAGTTCATGCCTGCTCTCTTTTTGAGGAGTTCTGCAGAGCAAACCTATCACTTGAACCTACATAGCACATCATTTGTTCATTTGATCTGTTTTAAAGGCCATTGAAGTAGAAGCGTGATTAGAGAGCCCTTACATGTGGAGGGCATTTCTTTGTAAGATGTGCTAACACAGTCTCTTTAATGACCTCTAGTAGCGCCTTCCGCTGATTCGACACAATTGGAAATCAGTTGATGGGGGGGTATTATACGAATTTGTTTAGAGTTGCTAAATAAAGCACATAGGAGTGGACATGTTGTAAGATGATGAACAAAAATACCTCGTCATCTTGGTCCTTCTCGGCAAGTTGAATCATGTAATCTAAGGCCATCATGAACCCTGATTCCATCTGATCGACTCTCTTGCCTATGACTCCTTGGGCAGCCAACTCCACGGCCACTTTCTCAGATGCCTCATCCATTTTCATATCTTCCAACTAAACCACATAAGAAACCAGACAAAAAAGATTGTCATTAGGGAAGCCTTAAACAAACATTCAAATTACTAATACCATATCATTCAACAACATAACATCCACAAAAAATTCCATTACAAAGTATATCCGCAATGAATCACATACATAAGTGTTCTTTCAGATAGTCAGAAAAGTCTCTCCTCAAACTTGGGCAACCAATAAATATAAGCTTCAGACTGGTGTATTAACCGTGTCAACAAGTTGTCCCAGAGCTGAAGATTCCTATACAACTCTTCCTTTCTAAAACTATTTTACAAATTACTCCCTGCAATTAAATCCATTAGCTCTTTATATGCTCTTAGTCGACTATTGACTCAAACAGCGACATTAGAAAGCTGAGGAAGCAAGTCATTCAGAAGCTATCTATTCACAAAACACAAAGCAGCATTTTTTTCCCCAATAAAAAATGTCATAAGATTACTATGACCTAACAGTTTAGCAATAAGAAAAATTCGATAAATTTGGTGGGATCATCTACTAAAATCGACTTCTTTAAGCTCCCAAATCGATGTATTGAAGTAGAGAAGATACATACAAGTAGACAACCATGGAGTACTTACTAGAGTGATCATCTCTTGAAGAACAGAGGTGACCTGTTCACCTCCTTTGAGTATAGCTTCATAGTCAGCTGAATCCATCTTCTGGTCCCCTGCCGCTTGCCGGGTTCCAACTCTATCTTGGTAATCCAATTCTTTATCTGGGTATGATCCGCCGACTTCGTAAGACGGTGTACCGGAGGAGGACAGCTGCGTCTTTCTCTTGAGATGAATGAGGCGACATCGGAAATGAGGAGACGAAGGAGGTGGTGGAGAAAGTGAGATTTGTGGTGGAAGCAGATGGATTGGGGTCAGAGATGGAGTTAGGGATGAAGCACTGAAGGCGCGTAGCTGCATTTGTGCTATTAACATCTTCAAACTTGAAGGTCTCTGCTTCTTCCTTTGGGGAGTAAAAACGGAGCAAAGCGCATCGAGAAAAAGAGATAATGCAAAAAAACGGAAGAAAAAATATATGAAATATAACCATGCAATTTCCAAATTTTTACCCAAATATAACTTCAATAAAATTTAAATGCGAAAATATTCTCAATTTTTTTAAAAATATTAATCTATAACTGCCCACGAATTTCATTCGCGGGTATGAGTCAAAATAAAAGGTACTCACGAATTAGATTCACGGTAAGAATTATTAAAATGAGAGAACCCTTTCGCACATCAACCATATGTCGCAGCCCCGCCCCACCCCCGCGAACGACAAAAAAATGAACTTGCTCTCCAGCTGTGCCATCATGCTGTCCTTTCGCCACCGTTTGCTGTCTCCTTTACCGTTGGCGTCGTCTTCTCTATATGTTGTCTCCGTCCTTGTTGCAGTCGTCCCGCCACCTCCGACCGAGGTAAGTCCACGAGAGAAGTTCTCCCGTCCGTTGCTGCCTTATTTTTTTTAATTGTTGATCTTAATTAGTTGTCATTATTATGTAGAATGACTAATTATGTGTAATTGTTGCATTATTTTAATGTGTTTTTGTAAATTAGAATTTTAAAATATCTAATTTTAATTGAACTATTACAAACAAATAATGTATCGTGGTCAGGACAACTCTTCGCAGAAGGTGTCGGTGGTTACGTCCCTTTTGTATAGTCAACCGCAACATATGTCACAGCACAACGCTCAAGATTAGGTGTGTCAATCATGTCGTATCTAACTGTATCGTGTCTTAACATGTGATGTGTCTAAACGGATAAGTCTTAAACATGTCTCAAAACTTCAGACACGAACACGACACGATTAAGTAGCAGATCACACGGGGCACGATACGGGACACGATTAACTTTATTCAAAATTAAAAATTGGAAAACATGTCGTGTTAAACAACACGACACAATTAGACACGACATGTAACGGATAAACACAATACGATACAACACGATTAACACATGCAATGATAAAACACGGCACGATTAAGAACGATCTAAAACTGATACAGAACTACACGATTAAACACGACACGACACTTTACAAGACACGAATAACACACACGAAACTCGGTTCAATATCATTTCAATATCACATTATAGAGACCAAACAAAATCCATACAAGGTTAATAGATAAATTAACAGAGCTACAACTTGCAATTCAATATCAGTTCAACTAATGAAAATGTTGCAATTCAAAAGTTCAGCTACAACTACAAGCAACTCAGTAACATCCAATGACGCTCATTGTCTACAACTACAACTACAAGCAACTTGAATTGCAGCAGTTAAATCTCAAATTGAGCATACAAAAGTGAGTTTACACCAAAATCCAGTTACCGTTAAGCAGCTCAGTGGCATCCAGCGGCACTGGAGTCGGATTCGCTAATTCACTAATTCCAGAACCTCCGCCCTCACCTCCGTCCCATCCTAGAACCCCAGATCAGTGTCGTACACCTCTTCAAATCTCAGAGTCCGTCCTCAACTACCGTAGCAGGACTGCCGTTACTCACGACTACATCCACGCCGCTACCCAACTCGTCTTTCTCCTCCGACGGGTCTGAATCGGAGAAAGTAGAGTTCAACTCACAGAGAAAGACAGACTTCATTGGAGATAACGTCGAGCTTCTTCTGGTCAACGCCTTGAACATTAACGTCGAGCTTCTTCTGGTCTTCTGAACTAGAGAATTGACTGTGTCTTCAACGTCTTCTGAAGCAGAGCTTCTTCTAGTCCTCTTACAGTGTTTGCGTGAGAAGTGTTTCAAATGAAAACTGAAATGTGTGTGTGAATAATCCAGTCAGTGAGGTAGAACTAGAAGGCTTGAAATTCAAAAAAGTACAAAATGAAAATTGAAGACGTTGCTTATTGAAGACGTTGAAGAGTCCGCAACTTCTGTAAAGAATGATTAGACAAGTGGAATTCCATGTCGTTGGATCCAACCGTCAATAAGTCTAGAAATTTATATTTGTATAAACGTGTCACATTTTTACACGACACGATTAGACACGATTAGTTAAACGTGTCTCTATTCATGTCACAGATATACACGACACGATTAGACACGATTGAACACGAATAGTTAATCGTGTTTATACAGATATCTGCAGATCTGAGGTGTTTAGTCTAAACGTATAAGAGTTATTTAGACATGGGATCCGTTAAGGTCAAAACCATATACGCTTTAAAGCAGATCGTATCATGTCGTGTCAGAAATTATCAGCCCTACTCAAGATATAGCAATCCTAATTTTAGGTCTGATTAAATTTTATGTTGACATCGTTAGGTAGTTTTAAATATTTACCTTTAATTATTAATTAAATTATAGGTTAGGGCTAGTACTCGCGTAGAGATGACAGATATTGACGAGCGGGTAAATGTTGAGTTTTAGATCCTATGACTCGCCATTGGTAGATCTAGTTGGTTTCAGATGGGCTGTAGATATATCTTGTATCACGACCGATGCGGGATTACTACATGCTCTTACTGAGAGGTGACGACCCGAGATGCATACATTTCACCTTCGCTGGGGTGAAATGATTGTAACCCTTAGTGACATACAAATTTTGTTGATTTTACGGGTCAACGGTCCACCAGTATCCCATCAATATCAGTTGAAAGAAGGCAAGAAGTGATGATCGATAAGCCATCTCTATGCCCATGACTGCTGGGAGTAGTCGCGCGAGAAGAATGAGATAACCAACATGTAAATTGCAGATTGTTTGCATATCATTTAATTGTGTCGTGTCAGAAGATGTCACCCCTAGTTAGATCTCATCTATCCATGGTTGTTGGATGTCAACTCTTTACGAAGATGAAGATTTGAACTTTAAATAATGAAAAATTTGATGGGTTATGAACATTATGCTTGGTTATTTTTACATTTGGCCCAATAACATTCAAAATTGGACTTATAGGCCCAATGATATTATGGTGTCGCTAATATGACTAATAAAAGTGTCGCCTATATACAACCCCGATAAGGGCATCGCCTAGATGATCCTCGGAAGGATGCGTCATAACGTAAAAGTGTCAAGATTAAGTGCATGTCAGAACACCTGCTGACTGACCTACTCTAAACGTCTGCACTCCAATGGTTTAGCACGACTGTTTTTAGTCGTCCTATGATTAAATTGACTAAAAGGGTAGTCTACACCAAATCAGCCGTCCTACATTATTCTTCCTAAACTCCTAGTAACCATGGTTCGTTCGCTTAAGTCACAACTGAGATTACCATGGTAGAATTTGACCCTACCATGGTTCAAGTACACATTTGCTATAAATATCCCTCAAACAACCTTAGTAAGGGGGACTGAAAAGATAAGCATTCTATTACAACTAGTCATTATACATTTTGTTCTGATCACCCAAACGAACCTCCGACTGATTTAATCATCGGAGGGGAAACAATGGGAACTCATGGGTTTTCCTTCTGTGCAGGTTATCGGAGCAGCAAGGAGACCGACCCGAAACACTCCGAATAGAGTTCATACAAAAAAACGTGATCCAACAGAATCAACAATCTATCTCACCTTTGAAATTTTAGTTTTTGGTTTCATTTGAATCCATGACCCCCCCCCCCCCCCCCCCCCCAAATAATTCATTAAGAATGTGATTGTGGTTCAATTTCAAGGTTTCGATTAGGATTCTAGATTATAGACTTCAATTTGAAGGTTTATTGGATAATTTGAAAATAAAGAACATGAAGAAGAAAAAAATGTGAAGGTAAAATTGTCATATTATTTAATTACTTTGATCAAATATAAGTGACGAATTAAGCATTTTTGTCAAAATTAATATGGCATTTGTCAAAAAATAAGTGACAAATAATTATTTTACATGCATTTGTAACATACCTTATTCTTAAAAAAAAGTTCATCTACCAAATTATTCAAACCTCAAAATTTACTTAGCTAAGTAATAATTAACCCTTAACATCTCATCTCTCTACATATTAATTTGACTGAAATTTCTATAATTACGACACATACGTTTATGAGGTTCTTAGTTGTCAAAAATAAATGTTTCCATTGTTGTTAAATTTATTTTATAACGTTTGATGACATGGACTCGACATATATACCTTCAAAAGTTCTAAAATTTATTCGAAGTGTCTCATTATTTTTTACGGTACGTTTCAGATTTCATCACGCATTTTCATTAATTGCCATTATTTTATTTATTAAATATTATTAGTTATTGCCATAAGAAAAAACTTCAATATTTTATTGATTCTTCTTTAAAAACTATTAATATAATTTGATAAAATGTTGATTATAGTTATATATTTATTGTACATAGTATAACAAATATTATAATACTAAAATGAACATATTTATGAAAAAATGTATACATCTTAGATTTCTCATATTAACGTGTATGATTAAATATTAATTGTAAAAATATAATGATGATACATTTTTAAATATTATATACATTTTTCATGAAAAATAATTGATGATAACTATTTAAATACTATATACAATTTTTTTTTATGAAGATAGTGCTATGAAGTTTTCATCATCCAAGTCATTATCAGTAGGTTTGAAATAATTATAATAATAAAAGAATAATATTATCATAAATATTAAATAGATACTAATATAATTATCATCATGTACTTAATTATAATTATATTTAAAATGTAAAATTTATTATACAAACCAAAATTAATAATATCATTCTTATTTATTGTCAATATTTTATTTATTAATATATTACTAATTATCGAGAAAAAGTAATATTTTATTATTTCTAATTAAAAAAAACAGAGAAATACTTCATTTTAGTTACATATTTTTTGTATAAATTACAATAAATATTATAATTTATTCATCTATCTATTGTAAAAAAAACATTCATCATCATTTTATCATTTCATAAATTTATATACTACGATTTAAAGACTTAAAAAAAATACTTATGTATAAAATGCTACAAATATAGTTAAAATTCTAATCGATAAATATTAGATTTTATACAATATAAATATGCACACATATTGTTATATACAAACTAACATAATTCTTTTTAATTCATTTCATCATTTTGTATATCTCTAAATTCTATAACACATATTAGGAGTTAAGAAAAACATATGTATACATATCATATTAATAATAGTTTATATCCATTTATATTATTACATCTTGCTAAAATATATTTAATTTTATATATCTTTATGTACAATGTTTTTTACATAATTTTATAATTATTATTTTTTATAATAACTTAATGATATTTTTACACTATACCAAAAACGAAGTTAACTAGTATGTTCATAAATTTTCCATATCTGATATTTAAATGAAAAAACATATCAGCACCTGTGATGAAAGTTTGTTAATGGAAAAATATGGTAATTATAGCAAATGAAAATGGCATTTTATGCTCTGTTGTCCGTCTAATTCGGTAATTTTTTTATTAATAAATTAAAAGCCAACTGTTTGACCCAAAACATAGGCCCATTCTTCTAATTTAAAATAAGCCACTATTAGGCCGATCTCAAACGTAAACTTACCGTTCGGCCGAAAATATAGGCCGAAATAACAGGTTTAAACGAAGCCCACTATTCGGCCCAAGTAAACTTCGGCCTAATGTTCAGCCCAAAACATAGACCCACGTTTCTTATTAAAGAATCCAACTACTCTGCCAACACAACTTTATGCCTACATCTGGACCGAAAATATAAGCCCATACATCTGGTATAAACAAAACGACTATTCGGCCCACCATAAACTTAGGCCTACTGTTCGGCCCACTTTTCGGCCGAGGTAAAACTTAGGCCTACTGTTTAGCCCAAAACATAGGCCCATGTTTTTGTTTAAAAGAAGCCCACAACTCAGCCCAACTCAATCTCAAGCGTATTGTCGGGCTGAAATCATTATTTATTGCTTCTGTATTAAACGAAACCTACTACTTAGCCCAACTCAATCTTAAGCCTACTGCGGGGGCGAAAACATTGACTAGTGCTTCTGGTGTTGGATGAAGACCACGGTTTGACCCATATTATAGATCGATGTTTATGTTTTACAGAAGCCCATACGTTGGCCCAATTCAAACTTACGTCTACATATGGACCGAAGTGATAGGCCCATGCTGATATAAGTGAAGCACATTATTCGGCCTAACTCAAACTTAGGCCTGCTGTTTGATCCAAAACATAGGCCCATGCTTCTAATTTAAAATAAGACTATTAGGCCGATCTTAAACGTAAGCTTACTGTTCAGCCTAAAACATAGGCCCAAGTTTCTGGTATAAATGAAGCCCGGCCTACTGTTCGCCCAAAACATAGATCCACATTTGTTGTTAAGGGAAGTCCACTGCTCGGCCCAACCCAAATTTATGTGTACAGATGGGCCAAACACATAAGCCCATACATCTTGTATAAACAAAGCCACTAGGCTTACTGTTTTCTAAAAAATGGGCCTATGATTTCTGATATAAACGCAGTCCACTATTCGGCTCAAGTCAAACTTAGGTCAACTGTTTAGCCCAAAACATAGGCCCACTATTCGAGTTTGCCTATTGCGTTAATTTTTCCATTCAAAATTAATAATTTAATTATTAAAAATAACAGAAATTTTTTAACAATAACAGAATTTAACCTCACTAAACAGTTTCAAATGTTATAATTGAACCACAATTAAATTAGGGTCGAACTAATGCCCAATTCTATTGGGGTTCGAGTCTGGGTCTTGACCCTTACTCAAGCCCGCTTGATTGATGCTCAATTGAGTCCTGATCGAATCGAGACTCAATTGTAATTGAAAATTTTGTTTGAAATGATTAAATTGTGACATTTTGTATTAATTTTTTTGTTCCAATTTTCAAAACCTAATCTTTTAAATTTGGATGAAAAAGTTAATAAAAGGGGCAAACTCGAACTTTGGTCAAATATAAAAAAAAAATTATGATTTAAACTTTAAGAAAAAAAATTCAAAATTTGACAAAATCTTAAAAGGGCAATGTGATAATTAACTTTTTATTAGTCTACCATGATTCATGAGTACCAAAATAAAAAAATATTATAATCACGAGAGAATTACCCTATAATAATTTCTATTACCCTACTCACCCCTATCAACTAGTAAGAGATTTTACCGTTGATTATGAAAAAAACATTCATTCCAAAACTTAAATAAAAATAAAAGTCTTCTAATTAATGAATGAAATACTAAACCGCTGCGGCATAAAAAATTTCATGTCATGCCGTCGATTATTATTTTTAAATGTTAATGTTCTGTGTCAAAATTGTTGTTTTTCTATATTTATTTATATATAAACTTCATATTTATTCCTCGTTTTCGGTCCAATAGACTAGCCCATCCGATTTCTTGGCCCATCTTTGAATAAAGAGAATTAAATTTTATAAATTATGAAATACGGAAGCACAGAAAAAGCATGCAGTGCAGTGCAGTGCAGCGTTAATGAATAATGACACACTGTGCAGAAAAAATGAAGGAAAGCGAAATGTGGTTAAAAACTTAAAACGACAGCACATCAGGTTGAGTGTTCGAGAAGAGAACTCTACAGAGTAGATGAAACGACCCCCCGTCCCGTCTCAGTTGATGGTATTTCGCGTAATTTCAACTGAAAATCAGGGGTAATTCCGTGCTTTTAGAATTCCAGTTCTACCCTCGCGAAAAGCACAGACGGAGACGGTTCCGCTTCCCCGCTTCTATCTATAAATTGGCCCCTCTTCCTGGACTAGTCATTTATCCGTTTCTAATTTCCCTGCTTTTATCTCTCTTCATTAGACTTTCTCTCTCTTAGGGTTTAAGCACTGTTCGTTGTTTCGCTCCGATTTTAACTTCAATGGCGCAACAGGAAGTTCAGAATGGAGCTGGGGTCGAGGTGAAGGCTGTTTCCTTCACAGCCGTGAAGCCGCAGTTGGTTGTTGAGGCTCCCAAGGCGAGCGATGCGATCAGCTTCTACAAGGCTGCTTTCGGAGCAGAGGAGGTAGGCCGTACTCTCCATCCTAAGCGCAAGGCCGATCAAGAGCAGCCTCTCATACTCTCAGCTCAGCTCCTTCTCGCTGGAACCACCATTCTGATATCGGACAGTTCAGATGACTCTGATGCTGCGTAAGTCTTGTTTACACGGTTTCTCTCTGAATATTTTGTTTTCCAGCCGATCTACGTTGCTTTAGTCTCGGAAGCATAGTCTAGGTCTAGATTATAGAGTTGATTACTAGGATTCGGTGTCAACAATAGCTGGTTTGCTGTATTTGTGAAGCTATAGTATAATCTTCATGGATTATTTTATTAGTCACCGATCCTTAAAAATATGAACGTGTTTATTGTAGGTCTTAACCTATGATTTTGTATGTTTCATGCTATCACTATTTAATTTTCAATGACATGTGAGCACAGTGAGATATTTTTGTGTAGCTTATGTTCATACGACCGTGGTTGGTCATGAATTTTCTAGATCTACTTGTTCTATAGTCTCATCGGTATAGCTTGGCAATTCTTTCATCTGAGCTTGCATGTTTGAACGTACGTACGTAGGCCCAAGGCCGACGGCGCTGGATGCGTGTTCTGCTTGGAGACAGAAGATGTCGAGGCTGCAGTCGCTAAGGCCGTGAGCGTCGGAGCAGTAGCAGAGATAGGCGCTGATAAGTCGGAGCCTCCATGCTGTGGTGGGCGCGTGAGCAAGGTGAAGGATCCGTACGGCTTTACCTGGAATATCTGCATCCCTGCTGCTGCAAACAACGCTACTACCGACGTGGCAGCATAGAGGCCGTCTATTTGTCTCCGATCTGACTTTTTATTATATCTATGTTTTGTTGTCACTATATTAGTAGACTGATGCGTGACTCTCGTTTCTTGAAAAAGAAGCAGCTGAGAAGCTAGTAGTGGTTAGATGATGACTGTCTTCACAGTTTGCGATTTCAACGGAACTGCTTCGTGACTGTTAGTCTATTTTGATGAACATCGGTTGTGGCAGTATATTATATTTCTCCTATTTCTGATACGTGTGTTGCCTTTATGGATTGCATGTCACTATTTGAAATTTTGAATTTTAAATGCCATCTGTTTTAGTGATGAGGATAGTGGCTCTATATTAATGAGATTGGTAAATGGATAATGGAATCATCTTGAAGATATGATAGTTAATAGTCTTGATTTTGTTTGTTGTTGTCCAAGTTACCTCGTTCTGTGGTCATTCGTAATTTTTTCTCTTGGTAGTTGTGGTATACTGTTTTTTAGGTATGTGTATCAAATATAATATGTGCTTAGGAATTCCAAATCTAGAATTTAATTTTACTGTTCGTTGTTTTGAAGTAACAAAATGTTTTATCGAAAAGGGTAAAATAGAGCAATTATAAGTATGGGAAGGCCCATCTTGGCCTATTTCATCTACTAACGTATGTATCGTTTCTCGTTAAGTGGGTAAAGCCGAGGCAAACATTTCTAGTAGCATGTTGGGTTGTCGTAACTGGTATTCTAATGGGCCTACGTCCTCTGAAACACTGTTAATTGTCAGTGTAAATCTTCTTGGACTTTTCGCCGGAGTTCATTCACTTTAAGTTTTTTTCACTTATAGTTGGGATCAAGAATCTTAATATAGTTAAAAGTTTTTCCTTAATATCCAATAGATTTAATAGTATTTGTATTTACAGATTTGAAATCGTTTGTAGCTTATTAGTCCAATCATTCTTAAGCTAAGTGAGTTGTATGCAAAATAAATATATATTTCAAAAGAATGAAACAAAAAATATCACTTTCAAAAGCAAACCGAAATATTCTGAAAATGGTAAGTCGCATGCATACATGAAAGTAAGTGGAACATGGTAAATGAGCTTAGTACTTATTTGACACGACTTGAAATAAAAACACTGCCCACGACAAACAAATAACGACCGAAACTGAAGAACAAACATAGTACATTAAACACCAGCCAATCCACCCCAGCCACGTCTTGCAGGGAGACTGATCAAGCGCAGTAGTCGGGAGCAACGCCCTCCAACTTGCACTGAGTAGGGAGGCCGAGAGCAAGAGTAGGGTCGATCCCCATAGTTGGAAGCAACATCGAATTCTTATACGAACAAAGACACTTGAGGTCTGCTGTCTTTAGGGCAGCACAGCAGGATGCTGTCGGTTTTGTCGGGTTGGGCTGCGTCACCGCCGGTTTGCATGCCATGAGACCGTCCTGTGTCATGTTGCAGAGGACCGCTCCTGCCTCTGAAGTGGACACTGCTTTGCCTCTTGCAGCCTCCACCATTGGCCGCGATACTGCCTGCAGCAATACCAGAACCACCATCACTGCCATCACTTTGAGCGCCATGATCGATCGTGGGAATCTGATCTAGCTACTATAGTTCTTGTTTAGTGTGTTGAGAGTAGCTAATGGTGAGAAGCAACGTGTCGTGACCCCTCATATATAGGGAGATGAAGGGTTGGGTGGATTGGATAGTTGCAGAAGTAGTCCCGTGAGTCGGAATTTTTTGGCCTGATCGAATCTGCGAGTCACGGGGGTTAAAAGGGGACCCACTTGGGTAGAATATTTATGGTTCTTGTTTTTTTGAGATTTTTTAAAAAGAAAATAGTACGATCTCATCTCATCAGCTTTGCAAACTCTGATGAAGTTGCAGTTGTGGTTGGACTACTTGCTGAAAAAATAAATATACCTGTAAGAGTAGTGCTGAAGCAATGCAGTGCATATCTTGTTCAATATTGTTAAATTTAAAAACATTTATAACTTTCATTATTTAGTTTCTTTTTATTACAAGGGAGATAATTTCAAAAAAAATAGCACCATAAAATCATTTAATCATTAATGTAATATAACAAAAGATTAACCACATAATTAAATGTACATTTAACACTGTTAGTGTAGTGGTAAAATTTTACAATGCCTGTGCGTAAATCCGGGTGCGAAGCCTAGGTAATGGGAAAAAAAATTGTGACCTGTATCCACAGTTTGGTGTGCCATCAAAATAAGAATTTGTAATATAAATCTTATATTACAATACTGAAAAGTAGAAATTTGTGGGTGAACCTGTTATATAAAATAGAGAGTTGGACTGAATTGTAATATTCTGAAAATATAAGAATTAATATACAAAATACTTACAATTCAGGATAATTACGCAAATTATCGAATTTGAACTCAAAATTGATGAAATTTTTAACAATGTCGTGAGACATAAATTAATACGAATTTTCTCCTCACTGTGGTTCTTGGTGTTCTTCTGGTCACTTACTTTGCCCCTGTGGTTGCAAAGTCGTCGATTTCCTTTTGCTCCTTAGTGAACCTGCAATAAGGAAAACTTGAGTGTTACTCTTTGTTTTCTCTCCGATAACTAAGTAAGTAATCTTGTTTGAGAGTGGGTGTGTATATGTCAGAGAGTTGATTACCTGATACAAATGTAGATGAGACTGTATTGATAGTAAAAAATTAGTGATTGTTCATCTAGTTAAGGTTGTACCCTAGTGAGTCTTATCTGCTCATTAAGAATTAACCAGACTTGATATCAGGTCAAGGGATATCAGGTCAAGGGGTCCAAAATATCAACGAAGTGTGTCATGTATGCCAACGAAGCATGCTAAGTACGTATGATATCTTCATTAAATGCCCCAACTCCGTTAGGTGAGGGTGTTAGTGGGTCCCCTAGTAATTGAGAGGTGATGCCTGAGGTGGCGTCTAGGGTTCATGCACGAAGCCATAGAGGATTGAGGGGGGCAATTGCCCACCTCAACTTTTGGATTTGTGTCAATTTAGTCCTAAACAATATATTTATTTTTAATTTAACCCTTTAAATTCTTACGTTTGTCCCCCTCTGAAATTTTTTTGCTTTAATTATTTACCATTAGACTAATTATTGTCCTCACTTACCTAAATTTCTGGCTTCGTCCCTACTATCACTGAATTTTTTCCAGACCGAACCGAACATGCAAGAGTCTACAAGCCATAGAATGCATCAATATATTTACATACATGCATGTTGGGAGAATCTTTGGAAGTGTTCTGGACCATGCATATATTTTATACATAAACTAACCAATTGCATGGTGTATGTTTACTAACACAATATATATATATAAGCACTTGTTTGTTTATTTTGACTATCACCGACTACAAGCAAGTTGAAAGTTTCAACAATCGCCCGTGAAGGGAACTGCTGTCTTTTTCTTACGTTGTTTATGTTTATATGTTTGGATCCGTCTGTTGTTACATGGATTATTATCCGTTTGGTTATGTGGGTTTAGTTTGAAGAAGAAACGGACACATATCCGATCTGCACTACTGCTTTAAGTAACTTAAATATCGGGTTAACACGTGGTAAATGTTGGATCTTGTGTTGTCTGGAGTCTCTTGCTGGGCGCTCCACAGACCTGCATGGAAGAAAATCCTGAGATGTTACCGTCTTTTGCCCTCCGATTATTAAGTTAGTCGGAGGTTCGTTTATAGGAGCAAAAGAGGTATATAATGTCAGTATGCAGCAATGTCACATTAGTCTTAGATTGAAGATAAGTGAGGGTATTTCTAACCTTCATCCCTTACCTGAGCTGGTTGAATCCTGACCACGGTCATCCCAGGTGTCTTGAGTCCTGTATTGTCTGGTGTCCCGTGCATTGTGCCCTGTACCTCTGTCCCACACCCATTGCTTTGGTGCCTCATTCCCTTCTGTTTGGCCACGAGCATTGTGTTGTGTTTGTGCCGCAGGAAGGGATCTAAGTGAAGGATGTTCTCAAGTGGCGTGCCTCTATGATGATCCTGGCTCGCCTTTTCATTGTGGCGTCCGGGAGTTTGACATTAAGTGTCGTAGCGACTATATGTCCTTGAGTGGACAATGAGTCATTGGGTAGTGGGGCACGCCAATAACGGTGAGAAAGGCCCAGTAGACGTGACTTCATAAGTGTCCTGGGGCGTCACTTTATTTACGTTGTGGACCGGGTGGGTCTAGCCCTTGGGTCTGATTAATAAGGGTCGAGGCCCCAAAGACCAGAATCCATCATCTGCCCCCGAAGCCCAATATGAGTGTCGCTCATGTTGGGTTTGAAGGTGTTATTTGCCAGGTTATGGCGTTGCCTTCGGTTTACCATGAGTTTGGCCTACTGTTTCTTGCGGGTACTGAGAGTCGCTTGTGGCACACTACTCGTGGCTCATCTATTTGAAATTCAAATTTTGATTTTGAATTTCAAACAAAGGCGGGGGGAAATTGAAGAGCCTTGAGTGAATTGTCAGAAACTCTTGGGTTGAGAGTTTCGGGCAATCATTGCCCCTAGGGGTAGTCTGACTGTTCGTCTCCCCTAGGGAGCTCCTCTATAAATTGGCCCTTCCCCCTTCATTTTTTTTTCACTTATATCTCTCTGTCACTTTCTCTCTCTAGAATTTGCTTTGCATTCTCTCTAGAATTTCAGCCATTATTTCATGTCATTTCTGATTGCCCTAGGTTCTTCAGCCGTTCTAGATTCTCCAGTATTCCAAAATAGCGAGCTGCGCCCCTTTTGAGCCAAGCCACCATCCGCGACGTGAACACCTTCTTTCTTCAAATGCCAAGCGATTCGACAAGAGGTGAGACCAATGTTTTCTTTCCCCTCGTTTTAGCGACCCAAGATCCAATATAATCTCTAAGTCTATTTTTAATAAAGCGGTAGAGGAAGCGTGTCTAGGCGACACTTTCTCTCCGCGTTTTCCTATTCTGGAAGAGAGCGACCCTGAAAACGCTCATCCTACTTCTAAGTTGGGTCAGGGCGAGGAAGCCTTCTATCACCTGCAGATTGATGCGGGATTGAGGTTTCCTATATGCCCAGACCTGACAGAAGCTTGTCGGTATTATGGCGTCTCCCCCACCCAATTTCTTCCCAATTCCATTCGCACCTGAGTAAGATTTAGGGTGTTGTGTGAGAATAGAGGATATACATATTCATTAGTTTTGTTCCGTCATTTTTATAGGATAGATTCGAATGACTTCGACGTGTTTAGTTTTGTCAGTCGGTTCCCTGATAATAAGTATTAGAATTGGCGATCTGTTTGACCCTTAGTCACGGGTTTTGGAAAAAGGAACTCCAATTGGAAGAGTTTCTACTTCTTCTTCCAAGGGGGTGTTCGTTGGTGCATTACCTCCAAGGCGCTCCAGACCCGGTGCCTTCCGACGATGAATTATCCCATTGGGATAAAGAATCTCTCCACCTAGTGTATGCTAACCATATAGTTGGGCGCTTTTCGTGGATATCTAAGGAGACTGACCATGGAGGAAGATTTATTCAACGCTGGCATCTCCCCAGTACATCATCACTCTTCTACTTCACGGGTAATAACTTGTTTTATTTTCCTTTGTAGATAACACTGTTTCGCTTGCTGACATTGCGTTCCCTCTCCCGGTTGAACAGGAAAAGGAAAAAAGCAAGGCCACCAGCACCGCCGCTGAGAGTTCCAAGAAAAGGAAGAAGCACAGCTCTTCTAAGAAGAAGGCGCGCCCCAAAGATGAAGTGGATCCGTTGTCCGCGAATCATTCAACGTTGAGTCCTGCTTCCCAATAGGCAGTTGCTCTTTCCAAAGGTGCGGTCCCTTACTCTCGTTGTTGCAACAATTCCTTTTTAGCTTGAAGATTAAATGTTCTCCATACTAAGAAGCGCGACTCGCCTATTGTGACAGACACTTGGATAGCCTAGACTTACCATGTGTTTGTTGATGACAGTTTCACAGAAAAGAGCATCAAGGACGACATATTCGTATTCAAGAAGAAGACTCCGGCGATGGAGTCCTCCTCTGGGGTGGATAAGTCATCGCCTCCGCCTACTTCTTCCAACCATGAGACACATCTGCTTCTGCCGGGTAACTAAGAGGAGCGCTACGCTCCATATGCGGATCCGACGTTTGACCTGCACCGAGACCTTAAGGTGGATGGCGTTCCAGAATGGATCGCTCACGAGAACCCCGACCAAATGCCTTGGACTCCTTGGAGCGATTCCAAGACGTTCCCCTGGTGAGGGTGAACACTCTAATGGAACCGAACCTGGGTCTCCATCTCCTAACTAGCAGCGATTCGAGCATCATCTCTTTGTTCTCTTCTGTCGAGAAGTTCTTCCAGGGTCGCAATGAGTGTGGGCATCATAACGGTTTTGGCTTCACTTTCGCCCTTGGAGGCGCTCTCACAAAGGAGGTGATCCGAGAGTTTGCCGACTTGGTAGCTTCGGGTTCTACGACAATAGGTTGTCTGGACGGGGCGCCTTGAGGGTGAAGTACGGAAGTCTGCCCATCTTTAAGTATCTCGGTTTGGGGTAGAAAAGCAGAGAGTCCCAAGTGTTGTTGCAGGCTATGGAGCGAGTCATTTTCTATGATTTCTCAGTGGTTCTTTGCTCTGGTGGTGGGGGGTGCCATGAATGATTTTGTTTAAGCTTCCCACAAACGATGTCAATGTTGGATCTTGTGTTGTCCGAAGTCTCTTGATGGGCGCTCCACAGTCCGGAGTGTTCCCGTCGTTTACTCTCCGATGATTAAGTTAGTCGGAGGTTCGTTTATAGGAGCAGAGGAGGTATATAATGTCACTATGCAGCAATGTCACATTAGTCTTAGAATGGAGATGAGTTAGAGTATTTATAACTTCCACCCTTTACCTGAGCTGGTTGAATCCTGACCACAGTCATATTAGGTGTCGTCTGGTTAAGTGACCATGGTTATGTCTTAGCCCTGTGCTGCGTAGTGTCCCGTGCATAGTGACATTGTGCCTTTTGTGCCCCATTCCCTCATGTTTAACCTCGTGTCTTGTGTTGTGTTTGTGCCACAAGAAGGGATCTAAGGGAAGGATATTCCCAAGTGACGCGCCTCTATGATGATCTTGACGTGCATATTCATTGTGGCGTCCAGAAGTTTGGCCTTAAATGTCGTAGCGGTTGTATGTCCTTGAGTAGACAATGAGTCATTGGGTAGTGGGGCGCGCCAATAACGGTGGGAAATGCCCAGTAGTGACTTCATAAGTGTCCTTGGGCGTCGCTTTTATTTGCGTTGTGGACCGGGTGGGTCTAGCCCTTGGGCTTGATCCATAAGGGTCGAGGCCCAAAGGCCAGGATCCATCAGTAATAGTCTGTATTAATTAGCTTAACAATATACTAGACTATATATACATTAGCATTTCCATATGTATGTAGTTAATTATATCCTACCAAATGATAACTAACCACTACTTAGACGACCGAGAGGAGCTTATGAACAATATTAAAACTATCTTGAAAAAACTTTACTTACAAATTTAGATTTATTAAAAAGTTGGATAAGGCGTTATAATTAGAACTGGTGGAATATTTTGTTTAAAACCTAGTTCGTCCATTAATCCTCTAAGTCATATAATTTCTGATAAGGATGCACCCATGCTTCTATATTCAGATTCTGCAGATGATCTGAAAACAGCGGTTTGTTTCTTAACTTTCCAATTAACTAAAGATTTTCCTATCATGATGCAAAAACATGTAACTGACTTTCTAGATTCAATGCAACTAGCTCAATCAGAGTCACAGTAAGCTACAATATTTGGAAAAGATTCTGAGGATAAAAGGATACCCTTACCTGGTTCCCTCTTTATATACCTGATTATTCGTAGTGCAACTTCAAGATGTGAATTTTTCGGATTTTGCATGAATTGAATGAGGTTCTGCACAACAAATGAAATATCTAGGCGAGTAATGGTTAGGTACAAAAGCTTCCCTACTAGTCTCCTATAAATGGTGACATCATTTAGGGGTTTATCATCAGCATTAACATTCATATCCTTATCATAATCCATACTAGAAAACTTCACATTTTGCTCCATAGGAGTTATAGCAGTTTTAGCACCCGAAAGACCAACATCAGAAATAAGCTCTAAGGCGTATTTCCTTTGGCAGAGTACCAGTCCTTTATAATTAGACCGAGCTATCTCAATACCAAGGAAATATCTTAACTCACCCAAATCTTTCATTTTAAAACATGATTCCAAAACATGCTTTAAATCAGATATTAGACTATCACTATTACCACATATGAGCAAATCATCCACATATATCAAACGAATAACCAACTTATCTGCAATCCATTTTGTAATAAAAGAATAGTCAAACTTTGACTGATTATATCGAGTTTGAATAAGAGAGTTGGTCAATTTAATATTCCATTATCTACTTGCCTGCTTTAATCCATATAACGATTTCCGCAATTTGCAAACAAGATGAGTACTATTTTTACCAACAAATCCTTCAGGAACATGCATATAAACTTCCTCATCTAAGTCTCCTTGTAAAAAGACATTATACACATCCATTTGATAAAGCGGCCAGTTATAAACAGATGCTAGGGCTAACACCGTTCTAATAGTACTCATTTTAACAACAGGAGAAAAAGTGTCAAGAATCTCTGTGTTGCATTGATCTTTAGATGATTGAATCTGAACTTGCTTTTCCGAATCTTGATGATGACATGGTTTGTGCAGCTGCATATCTCCAGGATGTCTTTCTTGTTATCTCAATCATGGTTGGGGTCTGAAGTTAACCACTGCCGAAGATCTTAAGTTAGACGCTGGAATTGGAGATTTAATCATAGTTGATATGAGGTTAGTATTGATGTTGTGATATATGAATGAATAAACTAGTAGTCTAGTACCACTTGCATTGTGGAAGTTTGACTGTTGATTGATCTCTAGGTGTAAACTAGTTAGGGTTGATCATGGGCGGGCCAGGCCGATCCTGAAGGCAAGACTGAGACCGAAATTTCGGTCTTGCCTTCTGGATGACCGAGACCGAAATTTCGGTCTTGCCTTCTGGAGGACCGAGACCGACCTCGACCAAAAAAGTCCGCCTGAGTCGGTCTTTCTTGACTTGGGCCATTCTCGGTCCTGGACCGAATCTGGCCCAAAAAACTAATTAAATTTGTCCAAATAAAAAACATCATTGGAATCAAAGTAATAAAATCACAAAGTACAAATCAAAGTAACAAATCAACCAAGTAACAAACATATAAAGATCTAAACAAAGTTCATTTTCTCCCATAGTTCTAAACATACATCATTGATTTTTAGGGTTTGTATAGTAAATTCGGTCTGGGCCGGTCCTAATCGGGCTTTCGGGAAAAAAATCGTGAGACATAGACCGACCTTGAAGAAAAAAAACGCCCGCTCGATCTCAGTCCTAGTCGGTCCGGTCTCGGTCCGGTCTTGTCGGGAATTCGATCCAACAGTCTTTTTTTATCACCCCTAAAACTAGTAGCACTTGCGGTGTTATATATATCAATGTTTGTGCATATGTTGTATATACCAATTTTGACAACGACATTTGTTGTGGCTAAAGAAACACAATAACATCTATGACAAACAAACAGTGCATTTTGGGTCGCAAGTGTGTCATGCATCGACATTACCTTTGGTTGGTAATACAGTGTTCTAGCATTTAAAGAGGCGACAGTAATTACGCATGAACATCATTGAAAATATGTTGATGCTAAAGGTTAAGGAAACTGTTCATTCTAGCAATGACAAACCTTTAGTGTCAGCATATTTTCGATACTTAATCCTTTAGCATCAGAGCCTACGGGCACGAGTCTTAGCACCGATTTTGGGAATTAGCAGCGGCAAAAAGCCATTTAGCAACAATTTTACGCCGCTACTATATAACAACTTTCTTGTAGTGTGTATTAATTGAGTTTTTTCAAAAACTGTTCACTTTAGAAAAAGTATTTGAAAAAGTGTATATCGAATTTTTTTTTTTAGAAAAGTATGTATACGCGCGACGCGCCTATTCAGTAGGCGCGTCCCAGGGATGCGCCTATTCAGTAGGCGCGTCCCAGGGATGCGCCTATTCAATAGGCGCATCCCAGGGGTGCGCCTACTGCAATAGGCGCACGCCAGGGGTGCGCCTACTGCCTAAATTTTTTATTTTTTTTTCACAAAAACACCGGTCTATCAGAAACCACGTTGATTTTAAGTCTGCTTATGGTTTTCCTCCTAAATAGAAATTGAGAGATAGTCTCACGCGTATTCATAGGTCCAAACTCCAAATTTTCCAACTTGTTCTGAACAACAATGAAACAAAGTTGTTTATTCACAAGTTTCTGAATGAGACTTTTCTTCAGATACACTAGGTAGTTTGACATTTTCAGGAATTACTCCTGCAAAAGAGCTCTTTGGGGTTACTTTAGGTTCCTGTCCTAAATTTTCCAACTTGTTCTGAACAACAATGAAACAAAGTTGTTTATTCACAAGTTTTTGAATGAGACTTTTCTTCAGATACACTAGGTAGTTTGACATTTTCAGGAATTACTCCTGCAAAAGAGCTCTTTGGGGTTACTTTAGGTTCCTGTCCTAAATTTTCCAACTTGTTCTGAACAACAATGAAACAAAGTTGTTTATTCACGAGATTCTGAATCTTCCGAATATCTTCTGTCGTACGGTGAGGACAGAAGAAAACTGATCCCCTTCCAATGGTTAGGAAGGGTCTTGGATCAAGAGGACAGAAGATCAATTTGTTAACAAAAGGGTCTTGGATCAAGAGGACAGAAAATCAATTTGTTAACAAACCACCGAGATGATTGTCTCACGCGTTGCTTTATCTCAGTATTCACAAGTCCAAATTCCTCTACGCGCACCAAATTCCTCCATGTACGCTTTTTTTCCTACTATATGCTTACTTTTTGAAAAACATCTGATTTTGAGCCTGTTTATACGGTTTTCCTCCTACATAGAAATTGAGAGATAGTCTCTCCAATAAAGAAGAAATGAAGTTCTCAGAAGTTAAATACTTTAGGTTTCTGCCCTAGATTTTCCAACTTGTTCTGAACAACATCCGCGAGGTCAAACATTGAAACAAAGTTGTTCATTCACAAGTTTCTGAATGAGACTTTTCTTCAACTACACTAGCTAGTTTGACATTTTCAGGAATTACTGCTGCAAAATAACTCTTTTGGGGTTACTTTAGATAAATTTCAAAAAGTAACTATGTCCGTTAGGCGCGACCCCGGGGTGCGCGTATACATAGTTTGCTAAAAAACCATTTCTTCTTAGAACTTCCTTTCTTCTTTACTGGAGAGAGTATCTCTCAATTTCTATTTAGGAGGAAAACAATAAGCAGGCTTGAACTCAGATAAAAAGCTATAGTCATTGGAGAAGCTTTACAAGATATTCGGAAGATTCAGAATCTCGTGAATAAACAACTTTGTTTCATTGTTGTTCAGAACAAGTTGGAAAATTTAGGATAGGAACCTAAAGTAACCCCAAAGAGCTCTTTTGCAGGAGTAATTCCTGAAAATGTCAAACTACCTAGTGTATCTGAAGAAAAGTCTCATTCAGAAACTTGTGAATAAACAACTTTGTTTCATTGTTGTTCAGAACAAGTTGGAAAATTTGGAGTTTGGACCTATGAATACGCGTGAGACTATCTCTCAATTTCTATTTAGGAGGAAAACCATAAGCAGACTTAAAATCAACGTGGTTTCTGATAGACCGGTGTTTTTGCGGAAAAAAATAAAATTTAGGCAGTAGGCGCACCCCTGGCGTGCGCCTATTGTAGTAGGCGCATCCCTAGGACGCGCCTACTGAATAGGCGCGTCGCGCGTATACATACTTTTCTAAAAAAAAAAATTCGATATACACTTTTTCAAATATTTTTCAAAAGTGAATAGTTTTTGAAAAAATTCGTATTAATTAGCTTAACGATATATTAGACTATATATACATTAGCATTTCCATATGTATGTAGTGAATTATAGCCTACCAAATGACAACACTAACCACTAGTTAGACGACCTAGAGGAGCTATATTAAAACTATATTGAAAAATCTTTACTTACAAATTTAGATTTATTAAAAAATTGGATAAGACGTTATTTTTAATTTAATAGTAATATTAGAGCGCGTAAATTTGAATATTGAAAACGTTGAAAACGAAAAAAGACTTCCTTAAAAGATTGAGGTAGTTGATTTATAGACCGTAAAATGGAATAAGTGAAGGAATTTACATAGAGTTAAATTGTTCATTCCATAGAATACCGAAACAACACGAAGATAAGTTGAATTTTTTTAAAAAGTAAATGTGTCAGCCAAAAATTGGGAAAAGTAAATATCATTAAAAAATATTTAGAAAAGTGTGTATTTATAGTACTTCATGTAACGAAAAATAAAAAATCGCTATCTACGGTAGTGAAAAAAGGAAAACGCTACTAATAGTAGAGTTTTTAATAAATTCGCTACCGTATGTAGCGTTTGAGACAATTATTTGTCTCCACCCCCAGTTATTTGCGCGTTTATGTGCAAATATTGAATTATTACTGTAATCTTCCTTCTATTTAACCTCATACGCTTACTTTTTTACTACCACTCTTCAATCTCCTCATTCTTCATCCTGCTTCTTCACTCTCGTCCGGCGTGTTCTCGACGTAAATTTTAAGGTATGTATTCTTTATTTACAATATTTGTAAAATTGTTAGCAGTTATATTTACATAAATATTAGGTTAACTAAAAAATAAGCACATTTGATCTAACCAGTTATAATATTAATTATTTAGGATCAAACATGACAGAGATCGATATCATTTGCTTGTATGACGGTGAAATATTGTCTTAGAATGGTAGTGAGGTCTATGTGGGTGGTACTTTCAGAATTACTACAACTACCTTGGATATTTCTCTTTATAGACTAAAGGAAATTATATGTATGTAGTGCGGTTGACATGATGTTGAAGCTATGTTCGTTAGCATATCCTATAAATTTACAGATGTTAATGGACTTTGCAAGTTTGTACGAATTCAATCGCAAAGTGCATTGTATTTCGCTCTACAGTTAAGCGTGGCTAATCGCTCTACAGATACACAGCGAGGGAGGAAACACAGGGGCGAGCTTCCGACCTTGTGCAAGGAGAAGCTTCCGGCCTTATGCAAGGAAGGAAAACGACGGTTTGGGACGTCGAAGATGGGGCAGAGGAAGGAGAAACGACGGAGAGGAGGGACGGTGAAGTGGGTGGCTGAGGAAGGAGAAGAGAAGGGTGGAGAGATCGAGATTTAAGGGGGATGGGGGACGACGTCAAGGATGGCCTTGGAGCAGGGGTGGGTGGCTGAGGAAGGATATATGGAAGGGGGTGGGGAGAAGATTTAAGGTGAAGGGGGGCTAGGGGGTTAGAATCAGTCCTCAAAAACACTACTGACAGTAACATTTTGAAAAAAAAATGCTAAAAGTGGATCTGCTCATGTGCATATTTTGTTACATATTTTTTTTGAATATATAATTTTTAAATATATTTTTTTCGAAACAGTTACTTTTTAAAAAAAATTCAGATAAGTTCATACTACACATCATGATCTCGTTTTAAAATGTTTCCTTTTTCCATATGATTTTTTTATAAATAATTTAGGCTTAGATCTTATAAGTTGGTGAAATTCTCACACTTCTATATTTCAAACATCAATTCTCTTTTCCTAATGAGTGATGTTTTCATATAAATTTTGAAAAATCGTGAAATCAACCCTTACAATTAAAAAAAAATTGAGTCTCGCCTCTGCTTATTAAGGCGACGCCTCTAGAACAAGTAGGGAGCGTCACTTCGATATCTTTACTCCACCCCGACTAAATGGCCAAAAGTAAGGATACATTAAATGTACGAAATGAGTATCTTAATATTAGTGTGACTATGATATACGATTCTAACATATGGGAACTTTTTCAAAAAGTAGATATATTAGGAAAAGTATACCTTGAAAAAGTATACCTTGAAAAAAAAATTTTAGCAAACTATGTATACGCGGAATTTTTTTTTAACTAGTTATTATTATTGTTTGATGGAAACAGCGTTCCAAAAATATTACATGGACTTGAGCACGAATGAATTGTGAGACCAGTGCATTGACTTATGCAGTAGCAGCAGACAAGGAGGAAGTTCTTAAAGAGTTTAAGTCAAGTTACGGAGAGATGAGAGGAGAGAGAATCCCAAAAAATCGTCATTCTTCCCTTGCGGATAAGGTGTTCGACGAAATGCCCTTCTAGATAAAAGGCTTTAACGCGACACATATGAGGTGTTGGTGTATTTCTTTATGAGTTTAAGTCAAGTTACGGAGAGATGAGAGGAGAGAGAATCCCAAAAAATCGTCATTCTTCCCTTGAGGATAAGGTGTTCGACGAAATGCCCTTCTAAACCCTCAGCACTGTTTCCTTGAACCGGCGTTCCAATCGAGTCAAATCGAGAGGAACCAGCACTCACGTGCCCCCTCTCTCACCACTGTGTGAGATCTACTGTGCGGTCCTGTTGTATGCGGGATTTGGCTGAATTGAAGTTTGGACTTTCCCTAATTTCAAATCCGGCCTCTGGTGACCTAAGGACGACTGGAGCGAGTGAAGCGGCGATCGTGTCGAATAGCCGATTTTTACAGAGCTGCTCAGGTGGAGTGCTTAGGAGAGCTGGGAATCGCCCTTTCCTGGTGTCTGCTTGGCAAACGTTGCTGCGTCATTGAACGGGTAACCTGTATTCTTATACAGATTGCTTAGAATTGATAGAGTGCCTAGCTTAGAACTGCCTTTTAGTTCATTGCTGTGGTGTTGTGCCCTCTTGCTGTTTCTTCCTGAGCGTGTGTGTGAGTGAGTGTGCCTTAGTCTGTCGTTAGCCATATTGTATTGCCTTTTCTTGTCCTGCCTTTTCTTGCCGTTGTAGGGAGGATGAGACCTCTGTGAAGGTGTCTGGGCTATGAACTGCACACAAGAGACCGGGAACAGGGAGGCTCCTAGAAGAGCTGTCCTGTCCTTGAGACCGAAACCCCCCAATCTGCAGTCAGGGAGAGTGCTGGGGAAGATGATTTCACAAAAACCAGTAAAGAACAGTGCTGTGTTTCAAGTCCTCAAGGCTGCGTGGGCTGGGTATGGGAAAGTGAATATGTTCGAGCTCGAGGAGGGAATCATGGCGTTTGATTTCGATAACGATAAAGACAGGGACAGAGTATTGGATATGTCACCTTGGGCCATTCACGGCCACTGCATAAACCTTTAAATGATCAAACCGTGCCAAAGCAAGGGGGAGGTAGATTTTGGCAAGATTCAGATGTGGGTGCAAATCCACGACCTAAGTCTAGACATGCTCAATACTGTGAATGCTCACCAAATAGCAAACAGTATTGGACCGTGTCTAGTACTGGAGGATGAAAAGGAGATGCACAAGCGCGGCTACATTAGGCTGAAAACCGAAGTGGGGATTCACGAGAAGCTGTTGGCTGGATTTTGGTGGGTTAATGGTAGCGGTCAGGAAAGATGGGCCCATATCAAGTACGAGAGGCTATCAGACTTCTGCTATGTCTGTGGCCTCCTAGGGCATACCTCCCAGGTTTGTCAAAGTGATATAGTTTGCTCTGAGGTAAACCCCAATCTGCCCATGTATGGGCCTTGGATCTCTTGCGTTCGACAGAGGAGGCAGTCGGGGTGGTCGACCACAGGAGGGGGGTCTCACAACCCTCTTCCAAAGAGAGACCCAACCAGGAAGTCGTGGAAGGAAATGATGAGGGGTGGAAGGGGGGAGAGCAGCCAAACACAAGCCCAGCCTCCAAATCTTAAGGTGGAAGAGGTTACTCCCTGGATTGCGGCATTACCCCCAAATGCTGCTTCTCCTAGGGGGGAAGTGATCATTGGAAATCAGCATAAACAGGAGCAGGCCTCTCGACAAGAGGTTTGCCTAGACCTCTCCCTGCTCCCTATGGTCGGGGGATGGGTTTTAGACCTCAATAGCGCCCCTCCTCTAGATGGTATCCTCGAGGTTACTGAGCTGAACGATAAGGGGTCTGACCCTGTGGAAAGCGTAGAACCACCACTCATGTTGGACTTCTCTGCCCCAACTCAGCCGTGCCTACAGGAAGCAAAGGACGAAGAACATACAAGTGAGATGATGACTCCGTTTCAGTTCTCGACAACCAAATGCCCAATCATTGAAAAGGATGAGCTGCCCAGGGCGCCAAAGAAAAGAAAGGCCCCGGGTGGTAAACCGTGGGACAGGGGCGTGAGGATTCAGTCCGGGAATGACAGGAAAGGGTCGATGGCTGGGAGTAAGGAAGGAGCCTGGAAAGGGAAAAATGAAACAGGAGTAAAAAGGAGAGAAACGATTGCGAGAAAGGATTCTGGTGGCTGTTCCAAAACAGCCACACGGAATCAATGAGCGTCCTTAGCTGGAACTGTCAGGGGTTAGGGTCTCCCCTGACGGTTCGCCACCTAAAAGACCAAGCAAAAAGACTCCGACCGGTCATTATTTTCCTTATGGAAACTAAACAACCGGAGTCTTTCTGCGAAAGGGTGCGAAGGGAAATTGGAATGGAATGCGCTTATTATGTTGGTCCAGTTGGGATTAGTGGTGGGTTGGCGATTTGGTGGACCAACGAGGTGGTCATAAAGTTTAATCACATTAGTAAGAACATAATGGATGGAGAGGTGAAGTTCGGAGCTGCAGGGGAGCCGATTCATATGACGTGGGTCTATGGAGACTCAGATTTTAGAAGAAGGTCTAACAATTGGGCTAGGCTTAAGCAGATTGGCCATAACCGAACGGTACCTTGGGTAGTGATGGGAGACTTTAACGACATCTCCCATCACTCAGAGAAGGAGGGGGGCCGAAGAAAGGACCAAAGGAAGATTGACGGGTTCAATAATTTGCTTGATGAACTTAGTTTGGGGGACCTCGGTTTCAAAGGCCAAAGCTTCACGTGGTCAAATAACAGAAGTGGAGTCGATATTATTAGGGAGAGGCTCGACCGGGTGGTGGCAAATGAAGCGTGGTTCAGGATTTTCCCTAGAGCTCAATGTGATCACGGTTTGTTTATTGGGTCTGATCACGTCCCCTTAACTTTGAGACTGGACTTACCGGACCTGCGAGGTAGGAAACGATTCAGATTTGAGGATATGTGGCTCGAGAAGCCGCAGTGTCTTGAAGTGATAAAGCAAGCTTGGGTGGACGAGGGATCAAACGCCATGGTGAATGGGTACCAAAGGAAGATGGGTCGGTGCCGTGTGGGGCTACTTAGGTGGAGTAAAGCTCAGTTCGGGAATAACAGAACGGAGATAGTCAAAACACAGAATCGTCTTGATGTGCTAGCCCGAAAACGTCAGTCTGCTGATACTATCCTCGAGGAAAAAGTGCTCAAGTCAAAGCTCCACGCGCTATGGAAGTATGAGGAGATATATTGGAAGCAACGTTCTAGGGTTAGGTGGCTAAAGGAGGGTGATCGGAATTCAAAATTTTTCCACCAAACGAACATTGATAGGAGGAGAAGAAATAAGATTGTAAAGATCAGGAACTCGGTTGGTCAATGGGTGGAGGACGAGGAGCAGATTGTGGATGAGATTCATGGGTTTTTCTCGGACCTGTTTGGAGCTGATCGGGGTGTAAGGGCGAGGGAATCTGGGGGGACTAGTTCGGATCTGTCCCGAATTCTTGCGTGCCTTCCAGCTGATGTTGGAACGGAGATAAATGACAGCCTGATTAGAGAGGTATCTGAAAGTGAAGTGAGGGCTGCGGTTTATCAGTTGGGGGGGTCGAGGGCTCCGGGACCGGATGGCTTTTCAGGGTCGTTCTTTCAACGGACTTGGAGCGTCATCGGCCCAGACATCGTCACAATGGTCAAGACCTTTCTCTCAACAGGTATTTTTCCACCCTTTCTCAACAATACAGATATTACCCTTATACCTAAGATTCCTCACCCCTCTCATGCATCGGAGTTCCGCCCGATTAGCTTATGTAACTTCGGTTACAAGATCGTGTCAAAGGTTCTGGCAAACAGGCTTAAAACCTGGATGCCAGAACTGATTTCTCCTTTTCAGAGTGCGTTCGTGGCGGGGCGGCAAATCCAAGACAACATCCTAGTTGCCCACGAGATGTTCCACCATCTCAAGGTAAACAAGGGAAGTGGGGCAGCTAGCGTAGGCCCGGACTGCGCCTTGAAGGTCGATATGGAGAAAGCATACGATCGTGTGGAGTAGGACTTCCTTTTGGAAGTCCTCAAAAGAAGGGGCTTTGATGAACGGTGGGTGAACTGGATTAGATGCTGCATCTCTTCGGTTTCTTATCAGATTCTGGTGAACGGGAAAAGATCAAGGACAATTCTTCCTTCGAGGGGGCTAAGGCAAGGAGACCCGTTGTCTCCTTACCTCTTCATCATCGTCGCGGATGTCCTATCTCGCATGGTGGAACAAGGGGTCAGTTGCGGTCATATTCATGGGGTAAGACCGAAAGTAAGTTGTCCTGTTATTCATCATTTATTGTTCGCGGACGACTCCCTGTTTTTCTTTAAGGGATCGGTCCGGAATGCTCAAGCACTAAAGGATACCCTTGATGCCTACTGCTTTGCCTCGGGCCAAAGAGTGAACTTCTCCAAATCTTCCATCTACTGTGGGAACCAGCATCAAGGGGCGCTGCCAAATCAGGTGGCACACGTGTTCGGAATGTCTTTGGTGACCGACCCCGGGAAGTACTTGGGCTTACCCTCGGTGTGGGGTCGGTCAAAGTGTGCAGCTCTAGGGTTCTTGGAAGGGAGGATAACCAGTAAAATTGCGGGTTGGCGGTCTAAACTCCTTAATCAAGCCGGCAAAGAGGTCCTCATCAAAGCGGTAATCTCCGCTATTCCCTCATTTGCTATGAGTGTGTTCAAATTGCCTAAATCTTGGTGCAGCAAAATCAATGGCTTAATTGCCCGGTTTTGGTGGGGAGCTAATAATGGGGACCGCAAGATTCACTGGAAGAGTTGGGAGTGGATGACTCGAGCAAAATCCGTGGGGGGCATGGGGTTTAGGGAGCTTGAGAGCTTCAATGTGGCTCTTTTGGGGAAGATGGCTGCGAGAGTAATCTCGGAACCGGGCTCTCTTTGGGTACAAGTTTTGAAGGGAATCTATTTCCCGTCCTCGGACTTCCTTTCTGCAAAAAAGGGCAGCCGGTCATCGTGGGCTTGGAACAGCTTGCTTGTGGGGAGGCAGGCAATCGAAGGGGCTGTGGGATGGTCGGTGGGAGAGGGCAGTTCTGTTAGAGCCTTCTCCGATGCATGGATCCCCGGGGAGTTTGGTAGGAGGCTGGGGGTCCGGCCAATCACCCGCGACCAGACAAAGGTGACTGTCAACCAGTGGATAGACCCAGAATCCAGATCGTGGAGTGTGGACTTGGTCAAAAACTCGGTGTCTGCAGAAGAGGCCCTGCTAGTTCTTGAGGTCCCGATCCTTTTTTTGCTAGACCCGATAAACTGGTCTGGCCCCTCGATAGACAAGGGATCGTGACAGCAAAATCAGCATATCACCATATTAGAGCTTCTAAGGAAGGGGAGGGTCGCAGCACTCTGACCACGCTCGGGGGTCCGGGGCAACAGAACCAAAACTCGGACCTGTGGGCAGGTGTGTGGAAGTCGAAGGCAATCCCAAAGATTAAAGCCTTCGCCTGGAAGATGCTTGCTCGTGCTGTTCCGGTTCGTTCAATTCTGGTGCGTAGGGGTATCCCGATTGACTCGGGATGCCCCATATGCACTCAACCTGAAACTCTTGAGCATTTAATGTGGGAGTGTGCTTGGGTAAGTCAGGTCTGGTCCGTGTTGACTGGTTTGTCTAATGTGCGTGATAGCTGTACAGATATCTCTAGCTGGCTCAAGAAGAGGTATGACGATCAAGGGCCCGACAGGGCCAAGAACCAGGATCGATGGGTGGCGGTGCTGAACACTTGCTGGTGCATATGGAAAGCTAGGTGTGCGCAGGTGTTCGAAGGGAAAAGCCCGGTCCCGAGCATGGTGGTTGCTGCTGTCCTGAAGCTCAACCGCGAGGCAAAACAGCTGCAGCTGAGCTCATTTCAGCTGCAGAATCGCCTTCCTCAGAATCAGCAGGCGAGGGTAAGCTGGTCTCCTCCCGAGTTGGGCAGCATAAAAGTTAACTGTGATGCCTCTTGGGATCGTGCCACGGGTCGAGGCGGGATCGGAGTTTTAGCCCGGGATCATCTTGGCCGGGTGGTCGGAGGTTTTGTAGGTCCGGGTGCTGCTGCCTCGAGCGACATGTTGGAAGCGAAGGCGGTTCTCGAAGGTGTTAAACTGGCATTAGAGAACCGGTGGGTGTCTGTTGTATTTGAAACGGATTCTGAAGTCGTGTTTAATTATATTAGAGGAACCGCCAATTTTTGGCAATTAGAGACTATTATTCAAAATAGTCTCTACTTGGCGGCTTCCATTGGTTGTACGGCTTGGATCCGGGTCTCTAGAAACGCTAACCGGGCGGCGGACTGGTTAGCGAAACAAGGCAATATGGGGATGTGTCCTTGGGTTTGGGATAACCAACCCCCATCCCCGTTATTGGAAATTTTGCAGATAGATAGCGTTTTGTACCGGGATCAATCCCGAAACAGTTCATCTTTTCATTAATATACGGAATTCCTTTGGCCAAAAAAAAAAACTATGTATACGCGCACCCCGGGGTCGCGCCTATTGGACATAGACCAAATAGTTTTTTGTTTTTTTCAAATTTTTCAATAATGACGACTCGATGTTTAATTAAATATAAAATTATATATATATTCAAAAAAATTTAAAAAAATTATAGTAAGTAGATATTTTAATTACGATTCAAATGATGCAAAAAATATTAAATTTGGATTTACGGATTGCCTGTACGGCATGCCGTAAGTTGAGGTATGAAAATTGTACTTAAAAAATTATAACTCGGACCATGTAACTCCAAACTCAACACGGTTAACGCCATTTAGGTCGTAAATCAATTATCTACGTAGGATAATTTTTTGGATTAAAAATACAGTGATTTTGTAACCCCCCATCGTTTACACCCAAATTTGACCGAAATAAGTAAATGCATTAGGTGAGAAATTTAATTATATACTTACTCAAAAAAAATCAAAAAATTTATCCTACGTAGATAATTGATTTACGACCTAAATGGCGTTAACCGTGTTGAGTTTGGAGTTACATGGTCCGAGTTATAATTTTTTAAGTACAATTTTCATACCTCAACTTACGGCATGCCGTACAGGCAATCCGTAAATCCAAATTTAATATTTTTTGCATCATTTGAATCGCAATTAAAATATCTACTTACTATAATTTTTTTAAATTTTTTTGAATAGATATATAATTTTATATTTAATTAAATATCGAGTCGTCATTATTGAAAAATTTGAATTAACTTATGTCCAATAGGCGCGACCCCGGGATGCGCGTATACATAGTTTGCTAAATTTTTTTTTTCGAGGTATACTTTTTCAAATACTTTTCCTAATATGTTTACTTTTTGAAAAAGATCAACATATGGCTCTCACATGTGACCATTAAATGGTAAGTAACCCGGGTTACGACTACAAGACAAGACAGGTAATGACCGTGGTACCTACTGATCGACTCAAATTAGGGTATTTGTTTATGAATATTTCTTCTTACCTACCATTCGAAGATAATTGATTATAGAGAGAGTATTCAATAACTATTTACTATTCCAACTACTTTGGGCTACTTTATCATTGGAGGGTAAACAATAAACAAAATTTAATTTTTTCTTCCCTACACGGAGTGAAACAGTACCCGGATTCAAAAACCCGCATCACCATTGGATCCAACACAAGTGAAAACAACCATTCATAATATTAAGTAACACTAAATTTTTCATTGCTTATCTCTTCTAATTTCTAACAATCAAACATATAGGTAATCTCCAGACAACAATTACAATTCTTTTTCTCAAAACATAGAGGCGATGCATTGATCGATGAATGTTACCAATTCACCTGTATTTGATCTATTGAATTCAGAAGACTCGATTACCTTTGCAGCTCCACAGCTACAATATATATAAATAATAAAATTCCTCACATTATATATATATATATACATGTGTGTGTGATGGAGGACTGCAGAGTGTTGAGTCTGTTGACCTCATTTCGTTTCTAGGGTTTCTCAGGAAAGTGGAAACCAAACGGCAAAGAAGCACAAAACACAATACTTACAATAACGATGGTGTCTGCGTGTGATGAGACACGCGAGTTAAGAAAAGGAAAAAGACATTATCACATTATATATATTATATTATATATGTATACGATAAAGCAATTATATTAATAATTAATAATAAAAGCACTAATAATTAACCCCAAGTAAACAATCAGTTTGTCGATCAAATTGTTTTTTTTTTATCAAAAAATTCGTCGATCAAATGATATGTCCGTTTCCACTATTTGAATTATTATTGGATCTATTACAAGTTTAGATAACAGATTCAACAATTTAATATTCTCTTAATTAACTATAATATACTGCTTAGTAATTAGTCTTGGGTTTAGGGTTGAATTTTGAAGGTCTGCATGGCTCTTATACATTTCATGCATTAACTTTGACTTTATTACGGTTGAATTGTGAAGGGACGCACTCCTCCATAACATGCTTAGATATGGAATTAATAATATAATGAAGGGAAGGTTACTTTAGAATATATGGTTATAAAAATTATGGAAGGGTAAATACTAAATAGTTTAGGTGTACCCACGTATTTACCTTATATAATTATGGGTAATTATTTGTACTAATATGTTTTTCATGATATGAATAGTGCATATATATATGTTTGCTAAATATTTTTATCTGCATTATTGTTAATGTTTCATCCGCATTATTGTTAATGTTTCATCCATTTTTTAACTTATATATTGTTTTTTTTGTTAAAATAATAATTTTATTAAAATAATAATTTTACCTTATCATTCATATTTCTCCAGTTTTCAATATAAAATTACGAATCAAACTCAAAAAGGCAAATGTGTGTACGAATTGAACTCATAAATGAAAAAATTTCAAAAAAAATCTGAGTTCTAATTTCGCTATGCAATGCTATTTTAGGTTGAATTCGATCTCAGAATAACATTTATGAATTGAATCAAACCCATAAATGCTATTTTGGATTGAATTTTTACTCATAAGTTCATAACTTCACCTATGTGTTCAAATTCAACTCACGACAACATTTGGAGTTTCATTTTGTGTTGTAGAATTAATATTTATTTTGCATATTTAATGGAAAAAATAGAATCTTAATAATAATATGTTCTAATATGAAGGTATGAATATTAATACGAGTGGTACAAATAATATATATTAAAACTATTTTTCCAAAAATAAATTATACTCATTACAAAAGTGCATACACCTGCATGCATGCCCACCCTGCTGATGAAAAAGCTAAAGAAAAAATAGAACATATAATCACTAATTTGACAGAAAGAAAGAAAAGGAAAAGCATAATTTTTCTATCTTTTAGATAAAGTCTTTCTTTGCTCTCTTACTTCTGTCTGCTGCTGGGATGATGCGATTTAGAGTCCAAAACTTAGCTATACAATTTTACTCACGACACGATAATATAATACAAACACGTATAAAAAAAGTTGTGTTCGTGTTTGTGTTTGCCTTTGATGGTATGATAACACAATTGTTTTTTTGTGTTGTGTTAGTGTTTAGGTCTCAAAACACGAAAACAATCTAATAATTTATATATTATATTCGTATCATTTTAAGAAATAAAGATCAAACGTGAAATATAAAAAACTGATGGAACATATTTATATTATTTAGGCAGTGTTGTAGTGCAAACGTGTTATCGTGTTTGTGTCGTGTTGATACAATAAATTTTGTGTCGTGTATCTGTGACACGATTACATTTTCGTGTGTGTCGTGTTATACTATTACATGCTATTACATCTTTGAACACAAACGCACGCACGAATAGTCAACCCTACCAAAACTCTCTCTCTACCTAGAAACAAAAACGTGAATGTGGTTCAGGAATCTTAAGTTCATTATATTTTAAAATAGATTTGAAATTATTATTTTATTTTCGTATCTTAATATATACTCTATTATTATTACTCTATATGATGTTGTTTAAAATGATATGATGATAAAGAGAAAAATCTGGTGGGACGACAAAGTCATTAGTTAACGATATAATAATACTGTAGTCGATTTACCGTATTAACAGTCTATTATAATTTACCTTAATTATTGTCTTCTTTACAAAGTGTTTTTCCATTATATGTATCATCATCCAATATTTCTTTGATTTATGGGAGAATTTATATTAGTAATACACAATATTTGTCTCTAATTAAATAGTATATATGTTTTGGATAATATTACGTGTTATATGACACGTTCAATTTCTACCAAAGTTTGTCAAGAATTGCTTGTTAAAATATTCACATCTCAAACTCCTTATTACTTGTTGGCCCAAAAAAAAAAACTCATTATTACTTGTTTAGATCAAGTTTTAAATAATCTCAAAACACTAATGGTTGAAAAAAAAATACTTTTTATTAAAAAAATCTGGGGTACAATTTGGGGTACTATATAAATTTTTAAATCATACTTTTTATTTAAAAAAAAATATGCATAACCTTAAAATTTAAATCTTAATGGTAGTAAGATTGAAATCTACTTAAAATTTAGTTGAAATTACCTGTAAATGTCAATAAGTTTTAGCTGTTTTTTTAGATAATTCTACTATTTTTTTAAAAAAAATAATACTAATCGCTCATATATATATATTTTAAACTTTAGAACTGAAATATACAAATATAAAATAAGAAATAAAACTTAACGCTTAAATGTATGAAGTGATAAAATATTATATCTGATAAAATACAAACATAGTAATATACTCTATTTTAGTTTTAATATGGGTATCATAATATTAGAATATAAAAAACTAAACACTATTTTAATATATACCAAAATGACAAAATATGTGATAATCTAAATGTTTTATAAATCAGTTTTAAATGAGTATTTTGTTGAAACCTAACAATACTATATATGCAAGGGGAAAAATATAGTATACTACATAATGTAAAACTTAAAATCATACTTACCAAAACCGGATTGGATCGCCGGTCTGACTGCTTGCCTGAACGGTCTGGTTTACTTAAAAGACTGAAATGCATAGTAATTCAGGTTCAATCAGTGCGAACTGATCAGTTTTTGAAGAACCGACCGATTCCAATTCTTGATTTTTTTTTTCCTTTTGTGACTTTTGATTTTTTTAAGGGTTAATTACTTAATTGGTTACACATGTTTGATCATTGTGCATAATGATTACACATGTTTCAAAATGTGATTAATTGGTTTTTCTATGTGACTTAATGGTTACACATGTTTTTTACAATGTGATTAAATGGTTAATCCGTTATTGAACCGTCAATCTCGCATGCGCGTAATACGTGACCCCTGTTTAACTAATTTATACATTTGAAAATATCATTCTGCCCTTAAACATGAGTCTCTCACCTATTTCCCCTTGTTTCACCTATTTTCCCCCATTTGCAAATGGACTCCCCGAACTTAGAATTTTCACAGTCGCAGCAGGAGTTTCTCTTGGTCCAAAGCTCCACAATCTGGTTAAGCTATCACAAATGTTAAAGCGCAACTAGTAGTTGTAGAGTCTGAGCTGATAAAAGAGGTATTAAACAATAAAGACAGAATATATAGTAAGTATTAAGATTATAGCAAGTTGGCATTATTAATTCGTGGCATTATTCATTCTTTTAATAGTTTAGGTCTTCTTTTGTCATTTATCATTATTTTGGGTGTCTTTTGTTATTTCTTTTTACGGACAAATAGTTTGTGGGTCGTTTTGTTATTTATGAACAATTTCAATTCCTTATGTATATTTTAGTTGTAGGGTTTTATTTAAAGGATGAGGAATCGCCAAATGAAGGAACTGATTCCAATGATTCCCAAGTCTGCTGTTACTCTCGTCTGCTAGGGTTTCTTCAGTTCTTCGATGATTTCCTTGTGATATCACTCAGTTTTCATCACGGTATCAAAGCCCTGAGGTATCTTGCCTCTTGTATTTCGATTCTGTTGTTGTTTTCGATTGATATTGTTTATTTGCTTGGAGTTTTTTTTCAATCTTGGAACAAGGTCTTGTGTAGCGGTTTCTGAATCGAAAAAGGAAAACCGATTCGGTTTCGATTCTTCGTTGCAACTACTGGTTGTTGGTGTTTCGTTGAATCGGTTGTTCTTCCTATTCTTTGGTTGTGACCTTTGGCGTTCCTTTGCGACCTTCTGCTTCCGATATATTGTATTCTTGAGACAAGCCTTGGCTTGCGGATTCTGAAACGCGAACCGACTTGCCTTTGTCTTGTGAGGTATACTTTCTTCCTCCTTGTTTTTTTCTTCGATTATTTCTGTTCTGGTGGTTGTATCATGGCAAAAACAAAGCCTATTGAGAAAGCGGATAAATGCGACATTGATGAGGTAAATCATGAGGCTATGGCCAAGATAGACTTCCACCATCCTTTATATCTTCATCCGAGTGATAACCCTAGTGTGAATATGATTTCGATTACCTTGACTGGACCTGAAAATTATGTGATGTGGAGTAGATCTATTAGATTCATGTTATTAGGAAGAAATAAGTTGGGATTTGTGACTGGATCTTGTATGCGTGAAAATTTGACCTGCAATATCATCACCTTTGGGATAGATGTAATGACGTGTTCCTTGGTTGGATTACTATTTCTATTGCAAAAGACCTTGCAAATGGGATGATGTACACTGATAGTGCATTTCTCGTTTGGAAGGAATTGAAAGAACGTTTTGATAAAGTCAGTGGACCAAGGACTTACCAATTGCATATGGAAATTGTCATGACTAGGCAGGGACTAGATTCTATTTCAACCTTTTTTTCAAAATTAAAAGTTCTTTGGGCTGAGTATGATGCTGCATGTGCTCTCCCTCGAATTAAAATTGTTCATACTGTTGCGACATTTTATCCATTTAATCACATTTATATGAAACACGTTTAACTATTTAATAACATACTACGCTTACAAGTTAACCTATTAACCCTATTTTAAGAAAACATATGTGACCATTTAATCATGTTACAAGGTAACATATGTAATCATTTAATCACATTCTAGGATAACATATGTAACCATTTAATCACTCTAGGATTTGAAGAACTGAAACCCAGGTTCTGAAGAACATCAGTATAAAACTGAAACCCATGGCAGAATGAGTTCCTCCCAATCTTATGATTCTTCGTACTATTATTCATCTTCACTTTCACTATTCTTTCATGGCAAAATCAGCTCCTCCCATTGAGCTTTAATGAGATCCATACATAATCACTCAAAGAAAAAACGGAAGCTTCGGTTAGCAAGAACCTTCGACCAACCGACAACCCATAAATCAATGAAACCCAAATTTCATCCCAACCCAAGTCTAGAGAATGATGGGGCGTTTCTTTCATAGAATTCGGAATAGGGAATACGGAATAGAGAATAGGAATAGGGAATAAGGAATAGAAGTTAAGAATATCAAGTTGTTTATTTGGTGGAATGGAATGCAATGAAATAAGAAATTTTGTTGTTTCTTTTGTGGAATTGTATATGGAAATGGAATGGAATGTGGTAAAATGACATATTTGCCCCTCATTGTATATGTATAGTATATAATACATATAATTTGTATTAATTAATTTTAAAAATTAATAATAATAAAAACTTAAATATAATTAACTAATAATTTAAAAAAATATTTTTAAAATAATTTATTTAATTATTTTTAAAGGACAATCCCTAGACATTTTTTAGTAAATATTACTTCGAATCAAATACAGAACAACATCGTATTTAATCAATCTGACTTTGAATTGATTATCAAAGAAACAATCACATTTATTATGCAGTTTCAAACCATCCACTACACTTTCAAACCATCCACTGCACTTTCTTAACCCAATATTCATAGGGATACTTCGTAACAACTACATGATAAAACACTCCATGTACTTCGTAACCCAATTCCAGCATACGAACATCAACTTATTATATGATAAAACAAAGATGACAAAACAATACGGAGATGCATCAGCAAAACATGACATAGGGATGGAGATGCATCAGCAAAACATGAAGTCAAGCTCAACCTTGGCCTTCCAGCAAGACAGAAACAAGACGAACACAGCATCCAGCAATCCAACATCCACCATCAACACGGACGCAGAAACAAGACATACACAGAACACAGCATAATCAACAAACTTCCATGTACACCGCTCGACTCCAAACAACATAATCAACTAAACAGTATAATCAACTGAACACAAAATCAAGCTAAACAACATAATGCCAATCTCAACTAATGTCAATCTCAATAAATCACGATTCTGAATTTCGCCGAACCCAGAAATCACGGGGGGCTTTAGGACGAGGAATCTGCCACTGAGCCAAACGAACTCCCTCTTCTTCCTTCCGACACCTCCCTCCTCCTGAAACATCAGCAATGGTGGAATCATCGACCTCAATAGCGAAACCTACTGCATATTTCCTTATTGTTTATAAACTCTGGAAGCTCCAGTTCACCGATTCGAGCTCCTTCCTCTGCAATCCCTCATTTTCTGCGCCCAATGCGCCGCTAAAATGACAGAGAAACCCGACCTTCGTTCCCATTGTCAGAGCGCATAGCTCCCCTGGTACGTATGGACGATCACTCAAGTAAAAATGAGATTTTCCTTCTGGATCGTTGATAGTTTTTGTTTTCTACCATTTCTTGGCGAATAATGCTATAGATTATTTTTCGGATGTGAAATTCTACAAAGTTGAAGCCATTCTGAGGTACAGGTTCTACTTTCTTGATGCATTGTTGGCGTTATTCGATTGAAATCCCTACACAGTGACGAAGGAAATCCCTACTCAGGCCCCCTAAATGAACCCAGAAAGAAAAGGCGTGGGGAGCTGGGATGAACATACCTGAGGAGAGGCGCGGGGAGCTTGGAATGAGAAGGGGAGCTTCTTCGTTAACAACTGAAGTGAATGAGGGTATTTTGGCCATTATGAAAAGTTACTAAGGGCAAAACAGTCATTTGTACATCTATTCTGAATTCCTTGCCCGCCATCCTTAGAAATTCTTTGGTTTTTGCTCGGAATGTCTAAGCCTACCCCGCCCGGAATCCATAAGACAAGTTTTTCCAATTCCGCGAAAAGAACAACTTCTTACGGAATCCGTAAGCCGAATTTCTTTTCCATTTCGTGAAAAGAATATGTCATGAGAGTCCACATACCAGTCGCTACCCAAATTTGGCAACCTACCTTCTCTAGCATACGATTTCAGCGTAGTATCGAAGAGAGCATTGACGAACTCCTCTTCGATTTTAGACTTCGGTGCTCTTCATGTTTTTTCAATGAATCATAGGGTTTAGGGTTAATAAGCTCATTAAATAGAGATAATATTGTCATTTCATATGACAGAAAGTGACTTTTTTTTTTGGCCAAAACAGAAAGTGACTGGACAGTAATTTTTTATGATGAACAGTAGAAAAACCAATTAGTCATATAGCAAAATCAATTCATCACATTTTGAAACATATGTAACCATTTTGAACAATAGTCAAATATGTGTAATTGGTCTCGTTCGTCGTAATTGACATTCGAGCCTTGTCGACCATACCACATTTTGAGCCCGCCTCGCCCAGAGCTTCAGCCTTGCCCTCACCTCGTCTTTGCTCCTAGCGAAAGGCACCATTCCACTGTTAGACGTCTTGTTCTAGACTTTTAGTATAACAAATAGTGAACCGGACGTTCGGATTCGGTCGAACCGCTTGATCCGGGAACCACCTCCCTTATCTCTGATAAATATAAATATATATATTACTGTAGTGGAGAAAACTTTATCGTCATGTGAGCTTGTTTGGTCAAGATAATCATGAATAAGAAGACTCCCGTCTCCACAGTTCCACCAGACCTATAAAAATCGACAAAGACACAAAAGAAAATCCTCAAATATTCTAAACATATTCTCTGAATCTGAGGCAATCAATCATCCTCATCCTCCACGCTCCACCTCTCAAAGCTTCCTGTACTGTGTTACCATGGAAGTAAGAAGCTCTATCTCCCTCCTCCATATCATACATTTAAGCTGTAGCAGCAATATAAAGTAAGTCATGTTTAATGGGTGCAGGAATACTACAACAGATCATGTCAAATCCCAGCGTTTGGGAGATGGGACTGCTACGACGGTCTCCCCTTTACTCAGTGCTTTGAGACGGTGCACCAGACTGGCGGGTTCATCCACTACACCTACCCTGAGGACGAGGACGAGGACCTCTATGTCGCCGGCGATCTCTATGCAAACGACGTTGTCACACCTGCCATGATCGTCGTTCCTCGCCGGAGAAAGGTAATTAATTAAGTTTCTGTTTACTAGATCTATCCCTAATTCAAAGCTTAAATGAACTGATGCATAATCTATAGTTACGCAATTACAGATCATTAGAAAATCTCCAATATATGACGATCTTCTTTTTCAATTTAATTTATATCTTTGCCTTACGTTTTTATTACTTTTTCCCTGTATTTATATTAAAACTAAATAAACTTTCTTTAACGAGAGCAAGGGACATTTTTTAAATATAAACAAAAGTATATAAAATATTGGACTCAGACTAATTAATATGATTTAAGTCAGTTCACACAGCAATTTAAAAAAAAAAACTTCAGTTAATTGATTTTGTTTATATTACATATTTCAAATGAATTTTTATTACATATGAGATCAAAACTTAAAACACCTCATTATTTTAATTATGATATTTAACTGTAAAGTAAAGTATCCTATATTTTTCACTAAGTTTTACCTAATTCAATCATTATTATACATCAAAAGTAGTAAATTTTCGCACGCTAAACTTCTATATACGTTGAATGGGTGATCGTTATATTTACTTTTTACACTTTCCATGCGCAGGCCAAAGTGAAACATGAGAAAGAAACTGATGGAAAAGGAAGTAAGTGGGAGGTGGGAGACTTTAAGGAGCCACCATCTCCAACTTTTGCACCAAGGCAGAACCCTAAACCAGTGGATGAGGACCTCTACAAGATCTCACCTGACCTCCTCTATGCTAAAACAAAGAAGGTAATACTGCCTTAAAAACATATAATTTTCCTCTCTTATATTATTATTACTGTCTTTAATAAGGTATGTATTCTCCATATTCTTGCAGAAGAGAGGTCTGAGTTTCTTCTCTTGCTGTGTGCTGCCAAGTTGTGATCTATAAATGATTTATGAAGCTTTACAGATACATGGGACCATCTCCTCGTACATACGGTTAATATGTATTATGTTTGGCAAAAAAGAGAGATGGATATACGTTTCTAAGTCATCTGCATTGTATATCTATATATTTCGAAGGTTACGAGTTTGAGGATGAATGGAGGATGAGGCTGTGATGGTCCTAGACTAGCTAGCTACTTGAAAAAATAGTGTGATTACACTCCTTAATGTATGTATGTTTCTGGGTAGCACCAGCAGGGATTTTGAGTTATTAATCATCATGTTTTGTTTGGACTCTGCAGTATGCTACATATGTATGCTTTTATAAAGCATGCGTGCAATAAAATCAATTAACTTCATATGCCGGATGAATCGGAGAAATCTCATTAAATCATCTCAGAAAGACTAGTGAAGAAGAGGAAAAAAGTTGAAATGTTGACATTTGGTTTGGGAATCTATCAAAACAAAGCAAAAGGCTAGTAGTGGAGGGGAAAAGGGTTTTGGTGGGTTTCCTTTATTACCATTATTGTGTCTTTTTGATTGATAGCAACTAAGAATTACAGAAGAGAAAGGCAAAGGTGTATCTTTTCTTCGATAAGTCAAACCAACGACTGATGATCCTTCTAACACAGCTACAGACACTGTATATGCGCGGAGAGTAGTTGATAACTGGTAGTTCAATCTTCAACTTCACCTCTAGGGTTTGTTTGAGCACTTCACCGACCTTTTTCAGTTCCTCGATGATTAAAGAACCGAAATTGATATTGATCGAAAAAACCCGACAGACAATGATGAGAGGTTTCCTGACATTTCACTCTATCAGCAACTGGATAAATTGCCGAGGATGCCGATCCTCTGTAAAGTGTTACCGAATCTTATGAAAGACTCTCTGAAGGGTCGACAAAGTCGCACAATCCCCAGTTTGTTTGGAGAGTTCAACTGTGTCCAGGTTTCGAGTCACCCAACTGTATGTTTTTTTCGGATTATAACCATTTTTAATCTTAATTTTATTCGTATACCCGTATTTAAGATACCTATATTTTCTTAATTCATGTAAATCAAGTTTTTAACTTTATTGAGCGGTAAAAGAAAGTGATTGAATTAACATTTTTCCTGGCCAAAAAAAAATAATAATAATATTTTTTGATTAATTAGCTAAAGTTATAACCATGAATATGAATACAATTTAAAATTCATAAATAGAATTATTATGAATAGAATTATGGGTTGTCTAACTTCTACTCTGGTTGGCCAAAAAAAATATATTATGGGTTGCATCACATTTAGACTAGACAAGAGCCATGCATGATCCATTTAGGGTTTGTGTTAGGGTTGGATATTTTGAATACGCGGGTCATTTTGACACAACCCGTTCAACTCACACGAAAAATGGATCATGTTTGGTTATATCTCTCGACCCCATGGAGTCATACACTTAAGTATATATATTATAAATATTTATAGGTCACACGAGTCGTATGAATCACATGGGTCCAAGAATTAATGTATCACATCAATTCTCAATGAACACGGGTTCAATGATTATGCAGGTTGACTCGCAAATCTATTGTTTGTAATTTAGTTTTAAAAATTAACATATCAATAATCACATATTATGTTTGAGTTAAATGTTTTTTGACATAATTTGTCTCTAAGACGACCCGTCTACCGCATTTTATTCGTCCACACCAATTCACACCCTACTATAAATGCATTGAATGATAATAGTACGGTTAATTAACATGTATATATAGTGATGAGACTAACTATGGTAAGCCCAGGAGATTATAATAAGAAAAGTCTTCGGCCTTCAACGGTTAGTCAAGCCCCCAAAGGACAAGGGCCCGCTTTGAATATAGTTTAGAAGTTAAAACAGTTTCCCGCGTATTCAGTATTTCCCTTCTTCAAAGTATACCAAACCCTACTCTCTCTCATATTCATTCAGAAACAATCCCTTTCCTTCTCCATCAAACTCTTCCATCTCCATTCCTTCTCCAAAGCCAAAAGCATCCTCTTCCGTCTCTATATTACCCTTCTCCACCCACCATGTCTCCTTCATCTTCGATTCCCCTGGTTTCCGCGTACATATTCTGGTACCCATCTCCTCTTTTCTCGCCACTCCTTCAGAAAACACTAAATGGCAGAAACAGAAGCAACCGCTGAAACCCTAAACCCAGCACCTCATCAGGTAGCAGCTCCATGGAAGTACTCGAAGCGCGTGCTTCTTAAAACTATCGTGGATCGGGAAGATGGAGGTCTAGGGCTTGTTGGGGAGACAGTTGTGATTGGTGGGTGGGTCAAGTCTTCAAACGAGGAGAAAACAGAAGCTCCTCACTGGACTCCTACTGCTGATAAGGAAGCTCCGATGGGACCCAAGGACCAGAACGCCGTAAACTGCCTCGAGCTTTTCCAAATCCAGACTCATTTTCCCTTTTTCAGGTCAATTCGTAAGGCTCTGGGAGGAGCCCCTCACCCCGTAAGGCCGAGGATCGAGGCTCCACCTCCTAAGCCCCTATCCTCCATCGCTTTCTTGAAAGTCAGTGATGGTTCTTGCGTCACAACTCTTAAGGTATGCAATATTTCAAACAACAATTAATTCATAGTAAAAATATATTTTTTTCAATTACTATCCAATCAATTCTTTCTTCAAATTTTATTTTTTTTAACTTTCATTATGTGTTTCACCTTTGCAGGTTGTGGTGGATTCCTCGTTAGCTCCGACGAGTCAGCTTCTTGCAACGGGAACATGTCTCTTGGTCGAAGGCACGTTGAAGAAACCATTGGAACAAGGAAAATATGCTGTCGAACTCAAAGCAGAAAGAGTCCTACATGTTGGAACAGTGGATCCAAACAGTTACTTGTTTGCCAAGAAAAGGTTGTCATTGGACATGTTACGCAGCTGCCTGCACTTTCGAGCTCGAACCACGACGGTGATTATTCATCCGCCACTTCCTTGAATACTCGTCATCAAGTCTATAGAATGAATCTAGATGTTGATATTTGTTATATATATATATATATATGTATGCATGTATTGAAGGTGGCATCCGTTATGAGGATTCGTAGCTCTCTTACTTATGCAACTCACACTTTTTTCAAGAACAACGGGTTTCTTGACGTGCAAGTTCCGATACTCACAAGCATCGATCCCGAAGGATTCAGTGAAAAATTCCAGGTACGAGACTTTTCAAGTAATGTGGATCAGAAGATTATCAAGGAGGGCATTAATAAGGAGAAGAATGAGAACGGTGAATCTGTCAAGGCAGAGGAAACTATGAACCCTAATTCTTCTGAAACATACTTGACTAGCTCAGGACGGCTCCATCTGGGCAGTTACGCCGCCGCTCTTGGAAATGTTTACTCGTTCGGGCCAAGATTCCAGGCAACTAGATTGGAATCGCCCAAACAAGTGGCAGAAATGTGGATGGCCGAGACCCAAATGGCCTTTTCGGAGTTAGAGGTAAAAAAGACAAATTTTTATAGTTCAAAACTTAAAATACAAATTAAGTATTTTTTATGAAGAATATAATTAAACGTTCTTGTTGCAAATTAATCCTCAGGACGCCATGAACTGCGCTTCCGACTTGTTTCAGTTCTTCTGCAAGTGGGTGTTGGATAACTGCACAGACGATATGAGATTTATATGCAAGAGGATCGATAAGACCAGCATCGATCGTCTTCATTCTATGATCTCGAAACCCATTCCAAGGATCACTTACACCCAAGCAGTGGAGGCTCTAACACAGGTAAGTTCTGACTATCTTCAAATTACCCCCATGGCATTGGCATTGGCATTGATCTTACTTTCTGGGTAATTTAATTCCTAGGTTAAGGATACAATGGAGGTAAGAATCGACTGGGGATTCGCATTAACGACAGAACATCTAAGGTACTGTGCTGATCGTTAGAGAAGTTGTTGTGGTAGGTAACTAATGATGTTGTCGTATGTAATTACAGTTATTTGGCTGATGAGATTTATAAGAGCCCTGTAATGATATACGACTACCCGAGAGAAGTAAAACCCTTCTACACGAGACTCAACAATGACGGAAAGACAGTAGCAGCATTCGATATGATTGTTCCAAAGGTAATAGCTAGTACCATAAGCTCTCTACTTTATACTATACCTTGTATGTGAGGATATATATCAATACGTATAAAAAAAATTATATTCATATATATATATGATAATACAGTGTCATTTCATGTTATGGTCAAAAATCACAAGATAATATGTATGCATGATAATATAGGGAGGGATGAAGCTATAAATTTTATTCAATATGACAAGTATTAGACTAATGACAAATAGTTGAACTAAAAAAATAATAGGATCAAATATATGATTTAAAATGTTTAAATTAAAAGTCATTGCATTTCTTAGGATCAAATTTACACAACGTCAAAAGTTGAGAGAATAACTGTTCCCTTCATTCATTGGTTCTCTGTCCTTAAATATATGCTGCTATCACTTAAGTGGTTGTTTCATTTTGAAAGTTTGTAATTATGTGTTCAAAATTTTGTGAAGTATGACATATATTTCTTTATAATAAGATGTTATTTATTAGACATTTACTTAAAAGATCTCATATGGATATATACAACCAGATTAAGTTAATACAACACGATAACATGATATAAATAAGTACATAAATATTTGTGTTTATAAGTATGAAGCCCTAAACTTATGATGTGAGAATATGATAATTACACCCCCAAACTTATTAAAACACGCACTATAACATGTAAATACGCAATATATATAATGTGTATGTTATCACCCCTCATAAATATATCGATCCTTCTCCCACAGACGTAACAGTAACAGGTCTGTATTTTTTGTACACAGGTTGGTAAACTAATTGCAGGAAGCCAAAATGAGGAAAGAGTAGAAGTCCTCAACCACAGGTTTCGTTTCTTCCATATATATATAATCTTTTTTACTGATCTATCAAACCGCGCCTTGACTCTTATATATTCATTCCTGATTTTAGGATCCTAGAAATTGGTTTACCAAAGGATTTGTATGACTGGTATTTGGATCTTGCGAGGCACGGGACAGTGCAGCAATCGGGATTCAGTTTGGCGTTCGATCAAATGCTTCTGATCGTCACCGGCCTTGCAGATGTGAGGGATGTTATTCCCTTCCCTACGAGCTTCACAAAACCGGACTTATACTGATGTTATAAGAATAATGTATTTCATGTAATGAAATAAGTCAACAGCAAACGTGGAATAGTTGTTAAAGGATATATAATGTATGCGGACTCCAGTCTCACTCAGTGCATCACAATATACAAAAACAAAGGTTCATAGATCTCAATTCCACGAGTCACGACCATGGTGTAGAGGTGTCAACTTTCGACCCAACCCGTAAATGATCCGTGAGTGACTCGTTCTCAGGTTGTGTTTGTGTCAGAAATTTTTGACACACAAGTCATTTTGACACGACCTGTATGACCCATCTAATAAACGGGTCGTGTTTGAGTCAACATCTAACTCATGGGTCGACCCGCCGACCCATTGAATAATTTATATTATATAAAAAATACATCTAAAAATTGTAATTTTTTTTATGATATGAGGAGTTAGGGGTTACGCGGGTCGAGTGAGTCAAGCGTGTCAGTTTAACCCATGTCTTTTGTGGGTAATGTTTTGTCACGGGTCAACGAATTACGCAAGTTGACCCATCGACATGTGGGTCGTGTATGAGCTATAAAAATTGACTCATAAAAATAGATGGGTTGTATTTGGGTCAAACGATTTTTGACACGATCCACGATCGACTTACTAACCCGAATTGACGCCCCTAACATGATGGGTGGGTGTCTATAACTCTCTTGAACTAGGTTCGAGACCAAGTCTGGGATAAAAACACAAATCAGGAACGAAGTCAAGAATTTGACTCAAAATAAAATGAGAGTCGGACAAATAGATGTAAAAAAATTTAAAACTATACATATAAAATTTTAAAACTAAAACTGTACTACTATTGAAAATTTGAGGAGAACAATTACCCTTTCCTTACCCTAATATAAATTTGTCCATGTCGGGAGGCCACCTTAATAATCGGTCCAAACCCCTCCTCAATTGGAAGGTTCAACCTCTATAGAGGAGACTCTCGAACCCATGTCTAGAGACTCAGTTGTTGACTTAGGTTTGAGTCAGATTTTTAAAAAATAGAGCGTTTGAATTACATAATGTAAAATGTCTCGATATCGATTCTTAGTTCAAAACGGACACTTAGTTCAACGGTATCGGTCTTACTTGTATGAAAGATGTCTCGAGATCGATTATTGGCATGTCCCAAAATTAATTATTGTATGACAAAAAAAAATTACATTAAACATTTTGCATGAATTCCAATATTATTCTATTCTTACAAAATTAAATTTTTAGTATTTGAAGAATATTTGATATTATCCTGCTAATTTTAATTAAAAAAATTTGTGTAATAAAATCATATTTTAAAACTTTTAGGAAGATAAACTTAAAAAAGCTTTAAAAAAAAAATTGTGTCCAAATATAGAAACGGCAAACCAATTTTTTTCCTTCAAAATTATTTGGGTAGATCTAGATCTGCAGAGTTTAATAATGTTGGTTCTTAATTTTTTGACTGCGGAGCTCGACGTCTGATTATTTTCAATTTTTCAGTCGCACACTTTATAAAAGAAATAGGTCTGGCGCAAATTATGGCAGAAACTGTGTTTTGTGGGTTGACTTTTGGTTGCTTTTTTCTTATGTTTGTTGACTTTTGTGTCATTAAGAATACAACACAGAGATAAGCCGACAACTAATTAATCATGTTAATCTATAAAGATTACGCGAATAACCTCATCATTATGTGGATTAACTAGGGATAGAAAAATAGCAGTTCAATTCTTTGGTTCTGAACGAGATCTCGAGTTTGAATATTAAAAACAAAAGCATATTCATGATATTTTACTTTTATAATTTAATCACAGTAGAGTGAAAAATTATTTTAGATGACGTATATCAAGAATAATAAAAAAATATTTAGCGTAAACTACCTCAACATTCACTTAGGTTAGCTCTATATAACTAAATGATCACTTATGTTTTTTTTTGTAATTAAACAGTTACACATGTTACAAAAATATGATTTTTTAGTTAAATTTGACATATTCAGTCACATATGTTTGACAAATGTGATCAAATTGTTACAAAAAAAAACAATTTTACCCTTCCCGATAAAATTATTGTTCTTCATGTTCATCCTCAATTCAAATCCAAAATTTTATTTCGAACTCAAATTTGCGCAAATCTGATTTTGATATGAACCCACATCTGCATTTCTAGATTTGATTCGAACAAAAAAATGTAGAACTTGGTTCAAATTGAACCCAGAAACGCATAATTGGGTTCGAATCGAACCTAGAATTGCGGTTCTATGTTCGATTTGAACTCAGATCTGTATAAATTTGAGTTCGAAATCAGATTTCAGGTTTAAATCGAGGAATAATATCAAGAACATGAAGAACATAAGTTAAAAGGGCATTTTATTCATTTTTTTCGTTTGTTTTAGTTGTTCAGTCACATTGTGAAACATAAGTAACTATTTAGTCACATGTGTCAATCTAAGTGATTGTTCAGATACCCAAACATCTAAGTGCATCATCACCCGTGGACGTGGCAGAACACTCACGACTCATTAAGGTTGGATTTTATGTAGTTAACTCAAATTATTACAAAATGCTTTGATTTTAATATTTTTATTCTTATTTTGTAAAAAGGGTTCCTGAATTTGACAATTAAACCTTGAATTTATAAATACCCTTCAAGCACTATGAACCGGTTCGATATAAATTTTACCTCTGAATATATAATTGTTTATACATTTAAATAATAACTTTAAATTTACCTCTGAAAAATTACTCAAATTCTATTTTTTAAATTTTACTACCCAATTTTTCATAGTTAGAATAATAAGTTATTGTTTTTATTTTTTATTTTATAAATTTGGATACAAACTTTTTTTTTTTGGCCAAAGGAAACATGCTAATTCATTTCCACCGAAGTGTTAAAGTGCGAGTACAAGATATTATCCGCATAAATACATCGAAGAAGAGGGGTTGGGGGTATAGCTACCCAATCCGAAGGACACAACCCTAACAAAGTGTTTCTCGCAATCCAATCCGCGCATGAGTTAGCGGATCTGGGGGTATGGACCCACGAGATATCACTAATCGAGGCCGATAGTGAGATCGCGTTAGACAAAATGGTATCCACCCGCCAAGCGAAGTGCCGAAGTAGAAGATGGTCAATAATGATGGATGAGTCCGACTCGATAATGACCCTCGACCAACCCATATCAATCGCAAGCTTGACCCCCATAAGAACCGCTTCCGCTTCGCTTTCCTCCACGGAGGCCATGTAACCGACCGCAGCGGTGCCTCCGACAATGATCCCCGAGTCGTCGCGAGCGATGATGCCGAAGCCACCACGGAAGGTGACCCGATCCCAAGAAGCGTCACAGTTAATCTTGATAAAGTCTGACGGTGGTCGTGACCATGGCGTGAACGAGGAGCTAGCGATCGGTCTGTGAACCTTGTTGCCCATCTCGGTCGTCGTCAAGTTGATTTCCCGAATCATCGAATCCGCATGAGGTTGCACATTGTCGAAGGTAAAGCGGCAACGAGCCTTCCAAATGACCCAACATATGACCATTACTAGCCGCCAATTGTCCAAGGCCTGTCGGGGTTGAGCGAGCTGATGGGTTGCTTCGGTCAGCCACCCATCGACCGATGTTCCCCCTAGAGCAATCGCGTCCTGCGAGATGAAACGGTTCCATACCTGAACCGACCAAGGGCAGCCGAAGAGCAAGTGTTCCCGGGACTCCACGAAACCGCACGCAGGACATCGGATATCCAGCTGGACTCCTCTACGGGCAAGCGAGTCCCTCGTAGGAAGGACGTCGTTCGCCAATTTCCACATGAAGGCTTTGATCTTTGGCCATGCATCGGAGTTCCAAATGGCCTTCCAAACCTGAGGTAGGTCGAGCGGAGGACGGTTGTTGACGTTGACCCGGGGGGGTGGTCGAGATGAGTGAATGCGGTGGTATGCCGATCGGACCGAGATAGCCCCGTTGCTAGTGTGGGGTCATCTCAGTCGGTCAGGTCTCGGCTGAATGGGTAGAGGGATATTGAGGATGGCCTCAACATCGTCCGGATGAGCATGGAGCCGAACCTGGTCTTCGTCCCACTCGGAAGGGTCCGAGGTCATCCATCGAGCTAAGGTAAGCCCGTCCGCGACAGCAAACGAGGGAGAAGGTCGGACCCTTCCCCCATGTAGGTGGGGAACCCATCGGTCCTGTAGTGGGTGAATGGTGAGGCCATCGCCGATGGTCCAAAGGCCTTCCTGTTGAATGGCCGACCGTCCCTCGAGCATACTTGACCAAGCCCAAGATGCTCGGCTTCCTGGGGCCGCCTGCAAGAATGAACAATTGGGAAAATACAAGCCCTTGATGAACCTAACCCAAAGGGCATTAGGCTCATCTATGATCCGTGCGGCCATATTTGCTAGAATAGCACGGTTGAAGTCATGCATGTCGCGAAATCCATATCCCCCATCGGTCTTGGCGTTTGACATAGACCGCCAACATTTCCAGTGAATCTTCCTCGACTCGTCCCGAGATCCCCACCAGAAACGAGCAATGAGGGCATTGACATCATTGCACCACTTCGTAGGAAGTTTAAAGATGTGCATAACATAGGTGGGTATGGCATTAAGAACGGCCTTGATCATTACCTCTTTGCCCGCATGATTCAGTAGTTTGCTTCTCCAGTTCTGTATCTTATCTGTCACTCGTTCCTTCAGATAATTCAGAGTTTCCCGCTTGGATCTTCCCCACACCGTGGGTAAGCCCAAATAGAAGCCCGGGTCCTGCGTATGAGTAACCCCAAACAGTGATGATATGTCTCTCTTGTAGGCATCCCTGGCTGCTGAGTTAAAGTAGAGGCACGACTTCGCGAAATTGATCTTTTGTCCAGATGCTAGGCAGAAGAGCTCGAGTGTGTTCTTTAGGTTGGCTGCCTTGTGTAGTGGACCCTTCAAAAAAAGGAGTGAGTCGTCCGCAAATAATAGGTGTTGAATCTCGGGGCACCCCCTGCGGGGACGGATTCCACAAATCGATCCCTGTGTGACCTGATCCTCAAGCATTCTAGATAAAACGCCAGCCACTAGGATAAACAGATATGGAGAGAGAGGGTCACCCTGACGAATACCCCTAGATGGGGTGATGGTATCAGAGTGATCCCCGTTGATGAGGATCCTGTATGAGACTGTAGAGATGCATGCCCGAATCCATTGTATCCATTTTTCATTGAAGCCCCTTCTCCTCAAGACTCCAATGAGGAAGTCCCATTCGATCCTGTCGTATGCCTTCTGCATATCGATCTTGAGTGCGCACTCAGATCGACCTTGTTGGGTTCTAGGTCGCCCTCGCGTCTTTAGAAAGTGGAACAGCTCATGGGCGATGATGATGCTATCCTGTATCCGTCTGCCTGATATGAAAGCACTCTGAAAGGGGGTTATCAGTTCTGGCAAATAGGTTTTGAGTCTATTTGCCAAAACCTTGGAAATAATCTTGTATCCAAAGTTGCACAAGCTAATAGGACGAAACTCAGAGGCAGATAAAGGATTAGCCACTTTTGGAATTAAAGTAATATCGGTTTGGTTTAGGAAAGGGGGCATGATACCTGTCGTGAGGAATGCGTTGACAGAGGTGAGCATGTCTGGCCCGATGGTGATCCAACTCTTTTGATAGAAGGTGCCTGAGAATCCGTCCGGTCCTGGTGCCCTAGAACCCCCCATCTGAAAGCAGGCCCTTTTGACCTCTTCCGCAGTAGCCAGCTTAGTCAGCAAGCAGTTCATATCATGAGAAATCTGGTTGGGCACATTGTTCAAGCACTGATCCATGGGTGGGGTAGTCGGGTTTGTTGTTCGATCCGAGGTGAAGAGGTCAGAGTAAAAGGCATGTATATGGCTCTTGATGTTCATATCTCCGTCAATCCATGTACCATCAGTGTTTCTCAGCCGGACAATTTTGTTTCGTCTTCTTCTAGCAATAGTCGTTTGATGGAAGAATTTTGTGTTTCGATCTCCATGAGTCAACCATCTCACCCTTGATCGTTGTTTCCAGTAGATCTCCTCTTGTTTCCATAGGGCGTGGAGGCGAGACATAAGAGCCTTCTCTTCGTCTAATCTGTCATCGGGGATGACCGCGGGACGCAATGTTGCCAAGCGGCTGATTTGGCGCTTAACCTTCGTGATCTCCATCATGTTGTTCTTGAACTCCCTATTGCTCCATTGTGTGAGGGAGGTTCGGCAATTGTAAAGTTTCGGTTCTAGGTCCTCCACATGCACAACGGACCCCCCACGCCCCCACGCGGTCGTGATAACGTCAATGCACTCGTCTTTTTCTAGCCACATATTCTCAAATCTGAAAGGTCTAATGCCCCTCCTTTCCTTGATAGAAAGAAGTAGAGTGATAGGTGCGTGGTTGTAAACACCTGATTTTGGCTCGGGATCATAATACCGTATGAGAGGAATCGAGATTTGAAAAATAAATTTTTTTTTTTTTTTTTTTTTAAATAATAAAAAATTTTAAAAAAATAATAAAAAATTCCAACGGTGGAAAATTGCCTCTTTTCCACCGATTTTATTTTTTTATTATTAAAAAAAAAAACGTTTTTTTTATATTATTAAAAAAAAAAAAAGTTTTTATTAATTAATTAAATATGTGTACATTTTCTCTATAAAATGAGGGTGCAAGATCAAGAGTGAGAGGAGGATTGGAAGAGAAATAGGAAGAGAGGAGTGATTAGAGAGAGTAAAAAAAAAAGAGAGTGAAAAAAAATATATCGGTAATTATCGATCTCGGTTTCTCGTACGGTGTTTAAGTTCCGAACGATTTAGGTATATTTTTCTTGCATTTAATATTGTATTTGTATTTCCTAATGTTATTATTTATGTTAAAAAAAAAGAGAAGAGTTTATATACATATGTTATATATTTACGTATAATATATATTTATATTATGTTTATGTATTACTATATATATCTATATGTATAATATATATTTATATTATGTTTATGTAATATTATATATATCTATATGTATAATATATATTTATATTATGTTTATGTTATCTATTTATCTATATGTATAATATCTATTTATATTATGTTTATGTATTACTATATATATCTATATGTATAATATATATTTATATTATGTTTATGTAATATTATATATATCTATATGTATAATATATATTTATATTATGTTTATGTTATCTATTTATCTATATGTATAATATCTATTTATATTATGTCTATGTAATACTATATATATATATATTATGTATAATATATGTATATTATGTATATGTAAAAAAAAAAAAATTCAAAATTAACTTAGGTCATTCCCAAACTTTGATGAAGGTTACAACTCGGTCCTTGGACTCTCGGGTCATTTCTGGGACGTTATCGAGTGTTATAAACCAAACCGGAAAAGTTTTGGGCCATTTGTGCAAATTGTTTTTCTTAATTCAGCTCTTTTTAAAAAAAAAATACAATTTGATTTCTAAACTTTTCTAGACATTCCATGATTTCTAAAATGTTACAAATAAGTCTAGAATAATTTTCGGGTTATTTTTAGAGTTTTACCAAATATTACAAATAAATCTAGAATAGTTTAGGGTCAATTCTGTAATTTTAAAAAAATATTTTCAGTTAAGTTATATTTTTTTTTTCGAAAATTACAATTTTTATTCTTAAATTTTTCTGGACATTCCATGACTTTTCAAAAATGTTACAAATAAGTCTAGAATAATTTTCGGGTTATTTTAGAACTTTACCAAGTGTTACAAATAAGTCCAGAATAATTTAGGGTCATTTCTGCAATTTTCGAAAATATTTGTCCAATTCAGCTCAAGTTTTTTATAAATTGCATTTTGGTCCTTATTTTTTTTGGACATCCTATAACTTCTTAAAATGGGACAAATTAGTCCAACGAGCTTAATATTTTCAAAAATTATTCGTGCATGTTTTGACACTTTTAAAATGGCTTGAGAGTTGAACCATTTTCTTTCGAGCACGATTAACTTTAGTTTTCTCTTGTATATTTGAAGAAAAAAAAAATTTGTTTGTATATGGTTTGTTTAATTTAAAGAAAATGCATGTAGTTTTTTTTTTTTGGGCCAAGCATGATTAAAACGGGCAATTCGGGCAAAAATTGAAAAAAAAAACATTTCAAAAGCAAATTAAAGTACCGAAAGGGCGGATTATAAGCTCGCGAGTTTTTAAGACGTAATCAAACCCCCGAACTCGATTCTCTGGACGTAGACCTTTTTAAGCCCTAGGATGTAAACTCCATGTACCCTAGGCAATTTTAGGATTCCGATTAGCCTTCAATTAATCGGTGGCGACTCTTTCAAATTTTTTTCGGTCCGGTTGATGACCCCGCTCGACCGGACCCGTCGCTCGCCAAGACCCGGCATTTTCAAAAACGAAAATTTAAAAAAAAATTTCCAAACGGGTCGGGAAAGTCGGATTCGACGTCCGACAATTTGGCGACTCTGCTGGGGATTTTTTTTAGAGGGTTTAGGCTTTGTCATGTTTGCTTTGCCATGTTATATTTTTACCTATTTGTTTTGACCGTTTGCTTATGTTTGCAGTTTTAAATTTTTGTCTGGAAAGCAATGTAAATGTAATAATTCAAAATGATGTAAATCCTCGTTATGCACACATCACGTTGGTTACCATTACCCGCTCGGACCTGGAGCACATTAAGAGCTTAGGGAGTTTAGTAGGGGAATGCGCCCGGAGCGGTTTGGACCGCCGGCACGCACCTAAAAAACTCAACTCGATGATCGGAATGGGCCTATGATCCTCTACAGGGGGTGAGGTTCCGCCGGTTCAGAGGACCTAGAAATTCCATCCCGTTAGAACAAAAGCTCCACACCACACTTAACCTTCTACCAGTTTCGTGTTTGTTCATTTTCTCGTGTTTTGTTTTGGCCATAGATTATGACATGTATAGGATTGGGCCTTTTGTATTCCATAAACCTCTGTAAATGTAATAACTTAGTAATTTACTTTCTCGCACTTGCATTGCATTTTTCTAAAAAAAAAAAAAAAATGTAAGTTCCGTTCATTTTGTCTTGTATCCTTAGGACGTTTTACATATCCTATTTGGTAAGGATGAAGCAGACAAACCACTGTCCTCGCACCAAGGCCATTTAGCCCCCCACGGTCGAAATTGCCCGAATATGGAAAGCCATGACAAAAGAGGATCAGAAGTACGTGAATGAGAACATTGGCGAGGTTCATGAACTCGCAAACTACAAAGTCAATTGGGCTCTTCTCGATGCTTTGTCTGATTTTTGGGATGTAAAAAAACGTCGTCTTTGTGATAAACAACAATGAACTCACACCTACGCTCGAAGAATACCGTCAACTCGTTCAAGGGGTAGATTGGGATCGTGGAATTATTCAACCCGACCTCCAACAAAGAGGCGAAGATAGTACCTTGGCCAAACTGCTCAAAGTCACAACAAACAAAATGTCCACCGAGCTCAGGTTGAATGGGGGTCATGGCTTATCTATTGAACTTTTGGTATATTGGATAGAGCACCGAATTGTCGATAAAACAAATGCCCCGGGGAGATGCCATGCTTTTATTTTACTTGTTTTGGGAACGGTCGTATTTCCTTTTTCTAATGGTCTCATCGACTCAGCTATGGCTAAAGTCGTTACCCAAGTAATAGAAGGCAAGGGTTTCGTGACGGCATTGCTCGCTGAAACCATTGCATCTCTAAACATTTTAAAAACCAAAGGGAAAGGAGAACTGAAAGCAAGTCTGGCCTTACTTCAGATTTGGTTCTTAAGCCATATAAAAGAATTTGGCATGAATTTTCCCCGGGCAAACTTTTTAGGTGACAAAAGGGTTATCTCGAGAATGTTAGGTCGATCATTGTTCGAAGCTGAGAAATGGAAAGCCCTCGATTGGAAAATCTATATTTCAAAATTAACGCATAAGGACATTTTATGGACGGCTAGATGGTTACCCATCCACCGTTCTACGATCCTTAGATGCAAAAATTTCGAGGGAGTTTCGCTTCTCAGCCATCGAGGATCCATGACTACCTACCCTTCCCGAGTTATTCGACAATTCGGTGGTTTCCAAGATATTCCGGTGTACATTCATGGACCCCCAAGATCATACAAGTGGCACAGCCGAACAGACATTGCAAACTCACTACGAGACTCAGTTCGACAAGTGAATGATGATTGGGGAAACCGAGTCCCACTATTCATAAATCTGATGGAAGGCTCCACGACAAAGGAAAACGAATACCATGCGACAACAGAGTACATTCATAAGTTCTACTCGGCACCCGCAAGTCCTCCTTTTGACCCGAAGGAGATAATCGGGGATAGACCCAAGCAATCACCGTCATCTCACGAGGACATCTACGCGATCATGAAATCTAGGGTGGAAATTCAAAGTATTGCTTGGGCTGATGAACACTCTAGATCCAAGAAAGAAATCCAACGCCTCCGCAATGAGGTACGGTGTGTGCGAAATGAAGTGAGAAGTCGGGATCGCACCTTGGAGAAATGTGAGGGCAAAATAGCTGAGTTAAATGGTACCCTTGAACAGTCCAGACGGAGGGCGAGGCAATTAAAAATATTTTCGAAATGCATGTCCCCGACCTTCCTTCGAACCAAGGAGCAAGCGACAAATGCACTCAACGAGCTGCGTCGTCGTGTGAAACGTCTTAAGAATTAGACTTTGATTGACCAACTCCTTTTAGAGTATTGTTTGAAAAAAACTTTTGTCGTATATGTCATCAAAGCCTACGAATGGAATGAACCACTACAAGAAATTTGCCTTTTTGTGAGGGTCAAATTTCTAAGTGAATTTCAAAAATCCCTTAGAAATTTCACTTTGTAAGGAATTTTCTAAGGGATCTACCCTTAACAAATAAGCTTGCTAGAAAAATAGCAATTTAAAAGGAAAATCCCTTGCAAAATGTTTCAACAAATTTTCCTTATAAAATCCCTAGCAAACCTTTAAAAATCAATTCCCTCACAAACTTATTTAGGGAATTTTGTGAATATTTTCCCTAGGAAATTATAAAGGATTTTTTCAAGAGTTTCTTTTCAAAAAATTTGAGAAAAATAGTGAGGGTATTTATTTAGTAAATTTACAAAGGGATTATTAAGGAGTAAATTTATGAGGAATTTTATGTACTATCAAGGAAAATCACTATAAATAATTTTATAAATATATGTATGTATATATATATATAATATTTATAACATGTAACAAAATACATATATATATATATATATATATATATTATTATATGAAACAAGTTTATAGTTTAAACATTCAAACTCAAAGTCTTCAATAAAGAGATAACAATTAACAACGTATCTAAATAATACATACTTAGTCAAAAATATCTAAATAGAAATTATGCAATATACTTAGTCGAATTTGATATGAGTTTGGGACTTGTGTACATGTTCGAATCCCTGAAAAAAGTGAGTGATGGTCTTTCCTCTAAGAGGTCTGTGTTCTCCAAGATATGTTGCTTTGTTGATTTAGCTATCGCTTGAATCGATCCAATCGTTTGATTCAGCTGATCATATACAAATAGAATATCAAAAGCAGGCACATATATATGTTTCTCATTCTAGTAAGTAGGTGGGTAGGATGTACCGTGTTAGCATCATGAGCATCAATCCCTGGTATAGCAGTCAATATGGACACCAAGATAACCATCCTTTGAATCAATTGCCTCTTCTTTAAACAGTCCGTGCACACAAGAAGTAAATTACCATCAACAAAGTTACAAAAAAATGTCAATTTTTCTGTTGAACTAACCTCAATCATGCTTTTTGCACACTGCAGCAGTTCACATCAATATCCAGTTAACTCAAGAAGAAGCAAAATTTCACTCCAATAAAAATGAGCATCAATTTCACCTCCAAGAGAAACCGCTATCTGTGCAATCTTCTCAAAGCCCATGTCTATGTCATGAACAGGCACAAATGTGGGTCTACCAACCTTCATCCCAAACCTTAATAGAAGCACAAACAAATAAAGATCACCACTGTATAATAATAATAATAATCATAATCATAATCATAATAATAATAATAATACAACAACAAAAAAAAAATACTGTAAAAGTATGCAACTTTGTGTCATCTCCTTACCAGATCAGAACCTGAAATTCAAGAGGTATATGAGTTGAATCATTAAAGATCTGATTTTGTTAAAAAGGACAGAAATTCCCTTACCATGAAGGACATCCCAGAGACTTCCGTTTTCCATGTAGTCGTAAAACAGGAGGTTTCCGGAAGGTGACACGAATACCCTTGGAGACTGACGAGGCTCCGTACCCAATGATGTACTTCTCGCTTTCGCATGATGTCCTCGTACACATGAAGAGCCATGTTCATGTTGAGGATCACGAGCTTCGGCGACAAATACGTAACTATGTTTCAAGAACAGCATAGCATAAATCAGTATCTTGTGTTTTTCTAAAAAAAACTCATAAAAAACAACTGATTTTGATGTATGTACTGGGTTTGTCAGGGGATCCGTTAGGGAATGGAGGAAGAACTCATGCATTGTCCCATTGAGCTCTACCAAACTACTCCCTGGAGTTTTATCAATCCTGCGATGTTTCATCAACCCCCTCACCTTGTTGAGATACAATGCTGCCCTTGCCCATGAATTGCAAACCCACCAATCATTGCGTTGTAGAGAGATATGTCTCTATGAGGAAATTGATCAAACAGATGGTGTGCAAAATCTAGGCACCCACAGTTCGAGTACATTTCCAGCAAGGCCGTTGCAACAAATATGTTCATCCTAAGGTTGTTTCTCAGGACATAGGAATGTGCCCATGTCCCTTGAACAAGCGCACCCAAATTAGCACAAGCACTAATCACAGCTACCAGCGTCATTTCGTTCGGACTAACACTGGAGACTTTCATCTCTCTGAACAAATTCAACGCCTTTAAAGATGATCCAATAACATCCTGATCACCGGTAACAACAGAATAAACATCAGTACGAGCATAAGCAGCCAAAATGGAGTTCCAACACGCCAAATCTGGCTTCTCAATCTCATCAAATAAGCATCTTGCAAGACAAATAAGGACCAGCCGTAATCTGTTTTTCAAATCCGGACAAGAGGCACAAAATCACCAGCCGTAAGCAATAGTATTGCCATAGAATTATACATAACGGATTCAACAGCTAATTTCACAAATCAAGAGAAAAAAAATCCCTTGCATTAGTATGATCGGGTGTTTGATGGGTAGCTCGAGCAGAACTTGATCACGCTGATACTCACCTCAAACTTGTCTGGGAGCCATATCGAACCTTCGATATTACATATAACAATATTGAGTTAATCCGACCTCGAGCCAAAATTCAGTCTAAAACACAAAATATATCACTTGCTGAACTGAGCTGCAACTTGACTTGGAGGCACAGAAATGTAAAATCGACAAGCCTAGCTTAAACACAGTGAATATTATATCGAGATTGGCTAGAACCTGACAAAATCAGCTCGATTAAGCTTCAACATCCTCGAATTAGTAAGCTTTACCTGAAAGAAGCTGTAGTTCTCAGCTCTCATGAAGCAGCCATCGAGGAAGATCCGTCCGCCATTAAAAGGATAGCACTGAGGAAGAAGCGACCGAGCTTCAGCATAGCAGAGTACACAATCCAGGAGCGAAAGATCTCCATAGCACTGCGCGAGACCGTAATTCGTGTCTGGCCCCGATCCAATCACTGCCGATCCAAACGCATTAGTTCTCATTTGCTCACTGATGTTCTTCATCACGGCGACGAAATTAGGGAAGAAGATGGTCGTGTTGTGCTCCTTCTTGCTGCTGCAGGTCATTTTCACCGTCTGAGATCTCGGATCGCCGTCGATTGATCATGCAGTACGGCAATGGTGGCAAGGAGAATTGCGGACTGCATCATCGTCTTCGTCGATTAGAATTAACGCTGCTGCAGTGAAAATAACGGAGCAGGGTTTAAACTAATCGAACTCGGATGTGGAAAATCATACGGAAGTCTCGATTATAAGTGTAGGGAGAAAATCATAATTATTTAAGAGTTCACGCAAAAAGGTAATACAATTACAAAAAAATAATACAATTAGGTGTTAATATTTTTTAGGGTTTTCTCTTACAAACAAATATTTTTTTTTAAGGAGATATAAATCCCTTGCAAATGAATACATTTTCTGAGGAACAATAAATCCCTTACAAAATTTATGATTCAAAAAGGTAATTAGTGAGGGATTATCCTTAAAATTATTTCTAAGTAAAAACCGTCACAAAATCTCTTCATTATTCCTTTAAAACTTTTTCCTTACAAATCAGTAAAAAATGTAGTAAGGAAAATATATTTTGTGAGGAATTTCCCTAATTATTATTCTCCTCACTTAACCCTAACAAATCCCTTACAAATAGTTGTAAATTTAAAGGGATTATTTCCCTTGGAAAATTTCCTTCACAAAATACTGATTTTTATGTAGTGAACGGAACATGCATATTAAAACAAAAACATGCATGATCAATTGTGTATTTACCATTCTCATTATGATATTTGAACGATTTAGGCACATCTGGCAAGAACAAGCCCGATACGCACTCGCGGTTTCGTTCAACGGGAACGAATGGAACAACCAAATCAAAGCCCTCCACCAGGTTTTCCGGAACCCATGCGACAGTTGACAAATCCGGCACCTCAAGAATATGAAGAGAGGATCATCCAACTCGAACAGACTATACACAGCATGAGTGCTGGCATGGCTGGTATGACATCCCAGTTCGAGCAAATGTTGGTTTTTCTAAACGCGCAGGCAGCCACCTCGTCTTCTCAAGCAACACCTCCGCCCGTAGTACCTCATCAATCCAGGCCAAGTACTTTGGTCTTACCCGACCAAGCTCCACCTACCACATTTGGTCACCCCGAGCAAGCTCCACCTCCCACATATGGTCATCCCGACCAAGCTCCACCTACCACATATGGTCACCCCGAGCAAGCTCCACCTCCCACATATGGCCATCCCAACCAAGCTCCACCTCCTACATACGACTGTCCTAATCAAGTTCCACTACCCGTACATGGCCCTCAAGAGCAAGCTTTTCCTCTTCAGCATGATCGGGTTGCACCTCCGATACCTGTTTACCCCAACCAGGTCGCACGACCCGCATTTGGCCTCCCCAATTACTCGGTCACAGTCGTCCCGATCGAGACTGAACAGGACAAGCGGTTGAAGCAGATTGAAGAAAAAATGAGGTCTATTCAAGGAGTAGATCGATTGGGAGACCTGAACTTCTCTGATCTGGCTTTATTTCAGGAAATCCCGATGCCTGATAAATTCAAGGTGCCAGACTTTGAAAGGTTCGATGGAACAGGACATCCGATTGTTCACCTTAAGATCTATATGGCGAAAATGACTCCATATCAACAGTATACCAAGTTGATGGTCCAGACTTTCCAGGAAAGTTTGAAAGGGGAGGCGTTGGTCTGGTTCGCAGGATTAAGAACAGAGCAAGTGCCAAATATGGAGGAGTTGGCCAAGCTTTTCCACCGCCGATATAAGCATAATCTGGATAACGCTCCTACTCGCCTTGATCTTCAGGCTATGGAGATGAAAGAGGGACAATCTTTCAAAGATTATGTGTCTGAGTGGAGGGGAAATGCCAACTGCATGAACCCGCCTCTCGGGCAGAATGAGGCAGTCCCGATTTTTATCAGCACTCTTAAGGGTATATATTATACCCAAATGATGAGTCAATCCACAGCCGAATTTTCAAATCTCATCATGACGGGCGAATTGATTGAGCGAGGGCTTCGGTCCGGAAAGATTGAAGACCCATACAAAGGTGCAGCGGATCCTAAGAAAACTGGAACAAAAAAGCCTACCCCGACCATAGGCGCGGTCTATCCAAACCCTTACCAGGCTCCTTACTCGGCTCCGTATCAACAATACCAACCATCACCGGTGGTCCCGATGCCTCAGGCTCCTCGAGCCCCACAAGGATCAACCTCTCTACCTAATCCACAAGATTCTATCAACCGAGGTGGGAACCAAAGGAGGTTTCGAGAGCCCCGACAATTTACCCCTCTTCCAATACCATTGGTTGAATTGTACAAGAAGGCTTTGGCTCAAGGGCTCATAGGTCCTGAGGTTCTGAGCCCCGAAACGAGAATTCTGGCTAATGAACCAAATTCAAAATGTGAGTTCCACATGGGAGCACCTGGGCACACCACTAACAATTGCCCCCGCCTGAAGCACCGAATCCAAGACCTTATTGATCATAAATATCTTGTCTTAAATCCCATTTCGCCACCGAATGTCAATACCAATCCGCTACCCAACCACGCTTCAGGCTCAGTCAACATGATCTTCTTAGAAGAATGACCAACCCCTTTGATCAGTCCCATGGGTCAGGAGATGCTAAAGAATTACGTTTCGATGATCACCCCACTAATCATTGACTACGTACCACAAGGACCAGCACCATTCAAGTACGAGAGCAACAAAAGGGTACCTTGGAACTATGGGGGGTACGCGGAAGGATCTGCGAAAAATGAAGGCATTTTCAGTATGACTCGATCTGGACGTTGCTATATCCAGCCAGAAAACCCACCCAAAGAGAAGGAGGTGGAGGGAGCCCAAAAGAAGAAGGTAACTGAAGAAGAAGCGAGCAATTTCATGAAGATTGTAAAGGATGCTGAATACAAGGTCGTAGACCAGTTGCGCAGAACCCCAGCACAAATATCTTTGTTGGCTCTGTTGTTGAGTTCTGAACCACACCGAGAGGCATTAATGAATGTCTTGAAGGAAGCCCTGGTACCAAAGGAAATTTCAACCCGCCAAGTAGAGAATCTCATCGGTTCGGTTTTTGCTAGCCAAATCGCCTTCGGGGATGAAGAGTTGGGTTCTGAAGGACAACAACATGTCAAGGCCCTCCACATCGTGTGCAAAAGCAAGGGATACGTGCTCTCAAGAGTAATGATTGACAACGGCTCAGCTTTAAATGTATGCCCGATGTCCACCCTCCAACATATGAATATAGATTCGTCACTCATCCGTCCAACCAAGAGTGTTGTTCGAGCTTTTGATGGAAATATAAGGGAGGTAGAAGGAGAAATTGAATTACCATTGGAGATTGGTCCATGCGTGTTCAGCGTAGCTTTCAAAGTCTTAGACATTCCAGGGGTCTACAGTCTACTTTTGGGAAGACCTTGGATACACGCTGCTGGTGCAGTGCCTTCTACCCTGCATCAGAAAGTAAAATTTATATCTGAGGATCGCCTGGTTGTGATCGATGGGGAAGAAGATTACAACATCTATAAGGAGACTTCCGTACCTTTCATCGGAAACGAGACCGAAGATGCATTGTCTTTCCATGCCTTCGATCTCATTTCTGTGATTAGGGATTGGGGAGAGCCAGCACCAGACAGAGCTGAGCTCATGGTGGGGAAGATCATGTTAGGCAACAACTTCATCTTAGGACGCGGACTGGGAATCCATGGTCAGGGCATCATACACCCAATAGCTCCAAGGAAGAACAAAGGCACTTTTGGACTTGGTTTCTATCCTAATTTCAAAGATTACGAAGTCGCCCGAAGGAAACGTTTAACCGGAAATTCACGGGCAATGCTATTTCCTCCCCTCACTGTTTCATTTCCTGGCCCACCACAAATGATTCAACCCGACGACGTTGCTTCTCACAAAGGCTTATCAGGCTTGTTTTCGACCGGTGTCACCATTGGAGCCCTGCTTGATGAAGCTCCCTCAGGCCTTTTCGTCCGTCCACTTGCTAGTGGGGAGAATATCACAAACTGGATGACATTACCTGCTTATGCGTTTTCTCTTAGTAATAATGAGAACAATACCTCTAAAGACCACAAGGGGAACCATGATTCAATCTCGTACAAGGACACCCTCGCCGAATCTGACTCTGTACATTATGGAGAAGGATCCGGTGAGGAGGATGTCACGAAAGAAATTGAAGAAAGTTGGGACAGGTATGAGAGAGACAAACTCTTAACAACAGAAGTCACTGAGGTCATAAACATCGGCACTCCTGAGGAACCACGCGAATTGAAGATTGGGACAAGTCTTAGTCCTAACCAAAGAACTCAGATGATAGATTTGCTAAAAGAGTATCATGAGATTTTTGCCTGGTCATATGCTGACATGCCAGGCCTTGATTCGTCAATCGTGGAGCACGTTCTGCCAATAGACACTGAGAACTTTCGACCCAAGAGACAACACCTGAGGAGACAAAGTCCCGACCTAATCCTTAAAATTAAGGAAGAGATCATCAAGCAAATCGACGCTGGATTTTTAGAAGTTTGCAACTATTCTGAATGGGTAGCAAATATTGTTCCAGTACCCAAGAAAGACGGTCGCGTCCGCGTCTGTGTCGACTATCGAGATCTTAACAAAGCCAGTCCGAAGGATAATTTCCCTCTGCCTCATATCGATATGTTGGTCGACAACACGGCACGTCATACGATGTTCTCGTTCATGGACGGGTTCTCAGGATACAACCAGATCAAGATGTCTGAGGCAGATAAGTCAAAAACCGCATTTGTCACGATGTGGGGCACATTTTGTTACAGAGTTATGCCTTTCGGTTTAAAAAATGCAGGGGCAACCTACCAAAGGGCCATGGTGACACTGTTCCACGACATGATGCACAAACAGATCGAGGTGTACGTAGATGATATGATTGCAAAGTCTCAAGAAGGTGAAGATCACTTGATCAATTTACGCATGCTATTTGAAAGGCTCAAGAAGTACAAGTTGCGTTTAAACCCGACTAAATGCACTTTTGGAGCCACATCAGGCAAGTTATTGGGCTTCATAGTCAGTGAGAATGGAATTGAGGTAGACCCTGACAAAGTCAAGGCGATACAAGAGTTACCCCCACCATCGACCGTCAAGCAGGTCCGAAGCCTTTTAGGACGTTTGAATTATATTGCGCGTTTCATCGCAAATATGACAACCAAGTGTCAACCTTTATTTCGTCTTTTACGAAAGAACGCTCGGATAATTTGGGATGAAGAATGCCAGAACGCCTTAGAGTCCATAAAAAAATACCTGATGAGCCCACCAGTCCTGGTGCCGCCAACTCCAGGACGACCACTCATTATGTATTTAACAGTGCGCCAAGACTCGTTGGGGTGCATGTTGGGACAGCTCGATGTGACTGGAAAGAATGAACATGCCATATACTACGTGAGTAAGAAGTTCACGGTGGGTGAAACAAAGTATCAAGAGGTGGAAAGGATATGTTGCGCACTCGTGTGGGTAATGCAGCGACTTCGCCAGTATACGTTGTACTACACCATACGTCTGTATTCGAAGATGGATCCCGTGAGATACCTCTTAGATAAGCCAGCATGGACAAAAAATATCGCCAAATGGCAAGTTCAATTATCTGAGTATGACATAGAATTCGTGCCTCGAATTTCGGTGAAGGGGCAAGCAATCGCCGATCATTTAGCGGAGTTTCCCATAGACGACGATCACTTGATCAACTCCGAATTCCCAGATGGTGAGATCATGCAAGTAGAAGAAGAAGGGATGCCGAAGGCAAATTGGAGGATGTACTTCGACGGTGCTGTGAATTCAGTCGGAGGGGGGATCGGGGCAGTGCTCATCTCACCAAAGGGGCAACACTTCCCAGTGGCAGCCAAGGTCACTTTCCATTGCACCAACAATATTGCAGAATACGAGGCATGTGTTCTCGGCATGCGAGCTGCACTAGACTTCGAAGTGAAGAAACTAGAAGTGTTCGGAGATTCAATGTTAATCATCCTCCAAACGACAGGGGAATGGAAGACGAGGGATGCCAAACTACAACCATACCACGAGCACCTTGAGGATTTAGCTGCAGAATTTGAAGACATCACTTTCACTCATATGCCGAGAAATAAGAACCAATTTGCAGACGCATTGGCAACGCTCGCATCAATGAGTAAAGTTTCACCGGGATATCGGGTACTACCAGTGGAGATCAAGATCAAGGAGGTTCCTGCCTATTGTTATGCAGTTGAAGAGTCAGACGGTCAGCCGTGGTTCACGGACATAAAAAAATACCTGGAGTCTGGAGAGTTCCCAGAAGGTGCCACAAGAAATGACCGGAAGGTCGTACGAAGGATGTCTTGCAATTATTTTCTCAGTGGCCCGACCTTATACAAAAGATCATTTGATGATACCCTTTTGAGATGCGTGAATGCCGAAGAAGCTGAGCGATTAATGGAAGAAATTCACGAAGGTTTTTGTGGCCCACACATGAGCGGGCGAATGCTATCAAAAAAGATAATGAGACTTGGGTATTTTTGGTCCACCATGACGTCTGATTGTATGAGACATGTCCAACATTGTCACCTCTGTCAAGTGTACGCAGACCAAATCCACGCGCCACCACACGAGCTCTATCCCATGACTTCCCCATGGCCTTTCTCAATGTGGGGTATCGATGTAATCGGCATGATCTCTCCAAAGGCGTCCAATGGTCATCAATTCATATTGGTGGCGATCGATTATTTCACCAAGTGGATAGAGGCTATTAGCCTAGCGTCAGTAACAGCAAAAGCGGTCGAGCGTTTCATTAGGCAGGATATCATCGCACGTTATGGGGTGCCAGAGTCAATCATCACAGATAATGCCAAAAATCTGAATAATAAATTGGTTGATGGGTTGTGTGACCAATTTAAGATCAAGCATAGAAATTCGTCTCCATATCGCCCACAAATGAATGGCGCAGTAGAAGCAGCAAATAAGAATATCAAGATGATCATAGAGAAAATGACTGTCAATTATAAGGACTGGCACGACAAGCTGCCTTGGGCACTCATGGCATACAGGACCTCAATACGGACATCAACAGGGGCAACCCCATTTTCCCTTGTTTACGGGACTGAAGTCGTGCTGCCAATTGAAGTAGAAATCCCATCAGCAAGGATACTCGCTGAAGCAGAGATGGACGAATCAGAATGGGCGAGATGCAGATACGAGCAATTAAATCTCATAGATGAAAGGCGGCTCATCGCGCTGTGTCATGGGCAATTGTACCAGCAACGCATGGCTCGTGCATTTAACAAGAAGGTACGTCCAAGAGAATTACAAGCAGGCGATCTAGTTCTCAGAAAAATCCTGCGAGTCAATCCAGATTCTCGGGGCAAGTTCGTGCCTAAATATGAAGGGCCTTATGTCGTGAAAGAGGTTTTCAGTGGAGGAGCCATGATCATCACCAATATGGATGGCCAAGACCTCCCCAGTCCAATCAATATGGACACGGTCAGAAAATACTATCCTTAAGGACTTTGTAACCAGAATACGAACCTCCCAAAAGTGAGAAAATTCCCGCTAAATCGAAAACCCGAAAGGGCGATTTAGGCAAAACTTAGGGAAGAGGGGCATGATTGAAAATCCCCAAAAGGACAATCATGGCAAAAGGAGAGGAATCAAATCTCTGCTAGGTTGAAAACCCGAAAGGGCGACCTAGGCAAAAATTAAGGGAACCGAGAGGTGCGGAAAAAATCGTAGCAAAAGGAAAGAAAATTGAGAGAAAAAAATAAAAATAAAAAATCATCGATGACCAAGGCTTGTATTTATTCATCTTCTTGGAGTAAAAAAAAAAACAACGAGCGGAGCTTTTTAGGTGTTCAGCCTCCGCAAGTCATCATCGACGACCAGAACCTGTACTTAGCCAGCTTCTTGGAGCCACACAAAAAAAAAAAAAAAAACGAGCGGAGCCTTTAGGTGTTCAGCCTTCGCAAGTTATTATCGACAATCAGGACCTGTAGTTATCCAGCTTCTGAAGAAAAAAAAAAAACGAGTGGAGCATTTAGGTGTTCAACCTCCGCAAGTCATCATCGACGACCAGAACTTGTAGTTAGCCAGCTTCTTGGAGACACACACACAAAACGAGCGGAGCCTTTAGGTGTTCAGCCTCCGCAAGTCATCATCGACGACCAGAACCTGTAGTTAGCCAGCTTCTTGGAGTCACAAAAAAAAAAAAAAAAACGAGCGGAGCCTTTAGGTGTTCAGCCTTCGCAAGTCATTATCGACAATCAGGACCTGTAGTGATCCAGAAAAAAAAAAAAAAAAACGAGCGGAACCTTAAGGTGTTCAGCCTTCACAAATCATCCTCGACAACCAGGACTTGTAGTTATCCAGCTTCTGGGAATCACAAAGCCGACGAGTGGAGCCTTTAGTTTCAGCCTCCGCAAGTCATCCTCGATGACCAGAACCTGTAGTTATCCAACTTCTGGGTGTCACAAGCCGACAAGCGGAGCCTTTAGGTGTTCAGCATCCGCAAGTCATCCCCAACGAGTCACAAGCCAACCAACGAGCGGAGTCTTTAGGTGTTCAACCTCCGCAAGTCATCCTCGACGACCAAGACATGTAGGTGTCCAATGTCTGGGAATCACAAGTTGATGAGCGTTTAGACACTCAGTCTCCACAAATCATCGTCAACGATCGGGACCTATAGGTGTCTAGCTTCCGAAAGTTGCATAAAGATGTTTGTCTACTATGTAAATAATGAATAAAGAGAAGCCAAAATCAGTTGTTTGTCTTTGAACACACACTCATGAGATCACTTCCATGAGCGCGTGCTCAAAGAGGGGCAACTGTAAACACCTGATTTTGGCTCGGGATCATAATACCGTATGAGAGGAATCGAGATTTGAAAAATAAATTTTTTTTTTTTTTTTTTTTTTTAAATAATAAAAAATTTTAAAAAAATAATAAAAAATTCCAACGGTGGAAAATTGCCTCTTTTCCACCGATTTTATTTTTTTATTATTAAAAAAAAAAACGTTTTTTTTATATTATTAAAAAAAAAAAAAGTTTTTATTAATTAATTAAATATGTGTACATTTTCTCTATAACTGTAGAGATGCATGCCCGAATCCATTGTATCCATTTTTCATTGAAGCCCCTTCTCCTCAAGACTCCAATGAGGAAGTCCCATTCGATCCTGTCGTATGCCTTCTGCATATCGATCTTGAGTGCGCACTCAGATCGACCTTGTTGGGTTCTAGGTCGCCCTCGCGTCTTTAGAAAGTGGAACAGCTCATGGGCGATGATGATGCTATCCTGTATCCGTCTGCCTGATATGAAAGCACTCTGAAAGGGGGTTATCAGTTCTGGCAAATAGGTTTTGAGTCTATTTGCCAAAACCTTGGAAATAATCTTGTATCCAAAGTTGCACAAGCTAATAGGACGAAACTCAGAGGCAGATAAAGGATTAGCCACTTTTGGAATTAAAGTAATATCGGTTTGGTTTAGGAAAGGGGGCATGATACCTGTCGTGAGGAATGCGTTGACAGAGGTGAGCATGTCTGGCCCGATGGTGATCCAACTCTTTTGATAGAAGGTGCCTGAGAATCCGTCCGGTCCTGGTGCCCTAGAACCCCCCATCTGAAAGCAGGCCCTTTTGACCTCTTCCGCAGTAGCCAGCTTAGTCAGCAAGCAGTTCATATCATGAGAAATCTGGTTGGGCACATTGTTCAAGCACTGATCCATGGGTGGGGTAGTCGGGTTTGTTGTTCGATCCGAGGTGAAGAGGTCAGAGTAAAAGGCATGTATATGGCTCTTGATGTTCATATCTCCGTCAATCCATGTACCATCAGTGTTTCTCAGCCGGACAATTTTGTTTCGTCTTCTTCTAGCAATAGTCGTTTGATGGAAGAATTTTGTGTTTCGATCTCCATGAGTCAACCATCTCACCCTTGATCGTTGTTTCCAGTAGATCTCCTCTTGTTTCCATAGGGCGTGGAGGCGAGACATAAGAGCCTTCTCTTCGTCTAATCTGTCATCGGGGATGACCGCGGGACGCAATGTTGCCAAGCGGCTGATTTGGCGCTTAACCTTCGTGATCTCCATCATGTTGTTCTTGAACTCCCTATTGCTCCATTGTGTGAGGGAGGTTCGGCAATTGTAAAGTTTCGGTTCTAGGTCCTCCACATGCACAACGGACCCCCCACGCCCCCACGCGGTCGTGATAACGTCAATGCACTCGTCTTTTTCTAGCCACATATTCTCAAATCTGAAAGGTCTAATGCCCCTCCTTTCCTTGATAGAAAGAAGTAGAGTGATAGGTGCGTGGTTGTAAACACCTGATTTTGGCTCGGGATCATAATACCGTATGAGAGGAATCGAGATTTGAAAAATAAATTTTTTTTTTTTTTTTTTTTAAATAATAAAAAATTTTAAAAAAATAATAAAAAATTCCAACGGTGGAAAATTGCCTCTTTTCCACCGATTTTATTTTTTTATTATTAAAAAAAAAAACGTTTTTTTTATATTATTAAAAAAAAAAAAAGTTTTTATTAATTAATTAAATATGTGTACATTTTCTCTATAAAATGAGGGTGCAAGATCAAGAGTGAGAGGAGGATTGGAAGAGAAATAGGAAGAGAGGAGTGATTAGAGAGAGTAAAAAAAAAAAAGAGTGAAAAAAAATATATCGGTAATTATCGATCTCGGTTTCTCGTACGGTGTTTAAGTTCCGAACGATTTAGGTATATTTTTCTTGCATTTAATATTGTATTTGTATTTCCTAATGTTATTATTTATGTTAAAAAAAAAGAGAAGAGTTTATATACATATGTTATATATTTACGTATAATATATATTTATATTATGTTTATGTATTACTATATATATCTATATGTATAATATATATTTATATTATGTTTATGTAATATTATATATATCTATATGTATAATATATATTTATATTATGTTTATGTTATCTATTTATCTATATGTATAATATCTATTTATATTATGTTTATGTATTACTATATATATCTATATGTATAATATATATTTATATTATGTTTATGTAATATTATATATATCTATATGTATAATATATATTTATATTATGTTTATGTTATCTATTTATCTATATGTATAATATCTATTTATATTATGTCTATGTAATACTATATATATATATATTATGTATAATATATGTATATTATGTATATGTAAAAAAAAAAAAAATTCAAAATTAACTTAGGTCATTCCCAAACTTTGATGAAGGTTACAACTCGGTCCTTGGACTCTCGGGTCATTTCTGGGACGTTATCGAGTGTTATAAACCAAACCGGAAAAGTTTTGGGCCATTTGTGCAAATTGTTTTTCTTAATTCAGCTCTTTTTAAAAAAAAAATACAATTTGATTTCTAAACTTTTCTAGACATTCCATGATTTCTAAAATGTTACAAATAAGTCTAGAATAATTTTCGGGTTATTTTTAGAGTTTTACCAAATATTACAAATAAATCTAGAATAGTTTAGGGTCAATTCTGTAATTTTAAAAAAATATTTTCAGTTAAGTTATATTTTTTTTTCGAAAATTACAATTTTTATTCTTAAATTTTTCTGGACATTCCATGACTTTTCAAAAATGTTACAAATAAGTCTAGAATAATTTTCGGGTTATTTTAGAACTTTACCAAGTGTTACAAATAAGTCCATAATAATTTAGGGTCATTTCTGCAATTTTCGAAAATATTTGTCCAATTCAGCTCAAGTTTTTTATAAATTGCATTTTGGTCCTTATTTTTTTTGGACATCCTATAACTTCTTAAAATGGGACAAATTAGTCCAACGAGCTCAATATTTTCAAAAATTATTCGTGCATGTTTTGACACTTTTAAAATGGCTTGAGAGTTGAACCATTTTCTTTCGAGCACGATTAACTTTAGTTTTCTCTTGTATATTTGAAGAAAAAAAAAATTTGTTTGTATATGGTTTGTTTAATTTAAAGAAAATGCATGTAGTTTTTTTTTTTTGGGCCAAGCATGATTAAAACGGGCAATTCGGGCAAAAATTGAAAAAAAAAATATTTCAAAAGCAAATTAAAGTACCGAAAGGGCGGATTATAAGCTCGCGAGTTTTTAAGACGTAATCAAACCCCCGAACTCGATTCTCTGGACGTAGACCTTTTTAAGCCCTAGGATGTAAACTCCATGTACCCTAGGCAATTTTAGGATTCCGATTAGCCTTCAATTAATCGGTGGCGACTCTTTCAAATTTTTTTCGGTCCGGTTGATGACCCCGCTCGACCGGACCCGTCGCTCGCCAAGACCCGGCATTTTCAAAAACGAAAATTTAAAAATATTTTTCCAAACGGGTCGGGAAAGTCGGATTCGACGTCCGACAGTGGTCCGACCCGATCATGAGCTCATGCAAGCACTTGGATGATGGGAATTTGTTTAGCCAAGCTTGGTTCGCTAGGACCCGATCCAACCTCTCCCGGATCCTGTCATTCCCCCTTCGATTGTTTGTCCATGTGAATGCATTGCCCGAGTATCCCATATCCTCAAGGAGGAGCTCCTCCATTAGGTTGTTGAAAGCATCAATGCGGTTCTGGTCTTTGTGTCCGCCTCCCGATTTCTCCCTATGATGGGATATCTCGTTGAAGTCGCCAAGGCAAGCCCACGGCTCCGATCTATGCAGGCCGATTGCTTTCAAGGAAGCCCAATTCATGACCCTTCTAGTGTGGACTGAGTCTCCGTACACCCAAGTTATACGGACCGACCCATTAAAGCTTGAAGCTGTGATTGTCGTATCGATGATGTTCTTGTCTTGATAGTGGATGATAGTGGAGATTTGGTTAGTCCACCAAAGTGCGAGACCCCCACTAGCACCGATAGGGGGGACGTATGAAGCATGGTCCATCCCTATCTCTCTTCGTATCTGGTCGCAGTAGGCCTCACTCCTTTTCGTTTCCATCAAGAAAACAACTGAGGGGCGAGAACCTTTCATCAGGTCTTTTAGGTGGCGAACTGTCAGGGGAGACCCTAACCCCTGACAGTTCCAACTCAAGAAATTCATTGGGGGCCCGGGGCTGTTCGGGGACAGCCGCCGGAAATCTTTGACGAGCACTTGGATGAGATCGGTCGTTGCCTTGCTGGGTGGGTGTTATCCCGAATGATCAACGTCGAGCCATTCCCTGAGCGAAGTCCCTCGGACCTGTCACTGTCCCCCTGCAATTCTGGAGGAGCTGCAGCATTCAGTTTGCGTTTCTTGGCTTCCAAGGATCGCGCAGCTGTAGATGGTCTCTTGGGACCCCTAGGGCGGGGCACTGGGTTAGGGATCGAGCATGCAGAAATGGTATTAGCCTCAGTGACCTGCAACAGCACTGAGGTGCCCAAGTTAACCCGAGACTGGAGACTTTGGTCGGTGGAGGGACCCAGCCGTGGTCTAGCAGCCAGTGATAGCAGAGACGTGGTGGCCAGCAGCAGCTTATCAGAGTGTGTTGGCGAAGATGATGGGGAAGGGCTGGTTGGTGGGTTGGTCGAGGCAATGAGGAGGTCGGGTCCCGACGACTGGCGAGGGCGAGAGACAGGTAAGGTGTTGGTGATGATATGTAAGGGGGCCGTTCCAGGATGGGTTTGGGCAGTGGGGGAAGGGGTATATGGGAGAGGCACGGGATTAGGTGATGGGAGGGAGAGTAAGGGTGGCATATACGGGGGAGGTATGGCGGATGAGTGGTAGGTCGGGGAATCGTGGGTGGTCGAAGGTAGGGAAGGGTTAAGGCTGTGATAGGAAGGGAGGGGAAGACAAATGTTGTTAGGTATGAGGTTGGTTAAAGGTGGGGAAGGGGGTACAGGGGTAACTGCTGCTGGTTGCTTGGTCGCCAAGCTAGGTACGTAAACAGGTTCATTGATTGCGGAATTGGCAAGGTTTAGGGAGAGGTCCCCCGAGTACTCCGCAATTTCGCCTTCCTCAATCGCCTCAAGGGAAGGGGCATTGAGATCAAACCAGATTATTGTCTTGGGTGATTGGTCGACAGGCTGCTCCACGGTGGGGATGGGATGATGGTTCCCCAGTCTTGAGGACGATGAACCCGACTGCGAGAGAGCTGCAGGCGCAGCTATTGCAGAGGGTGGGTGGGTAGGAGGGTCTGGAGGCTCGGCCTGTGTTCCAGCTTGGTGTCTCTGTGGGGCAGAGCTGTCCCTCGAGGTATTGGTACTGGGTGTAGGATCAAGCGGTTGTGTTCGGCTGGTGGATGAGCGAGACCTAGAGTGGGATGAGCTCGCGGATTGATGGCTATTAGGATGGTAGATCTTACGGTCCTGCATAATGTCTCTCCATATTCGGTTGGCTGGGTCCCGTGGCTGGGGCAGCGAAGTCCTAGAAGTGGCAGGCCTAGCACCACCCCCAATGTTAACCCATTGGCTAACCGACCTAGGCCGAGTAGCAGTCGACCACGGACCATACAGAGGTTGTTCCGGATCATTTTCCTCCATTCGGACTGGTTCCGTGCAAACGTTAGAACCATGTCTGATGCAACCGCAGCTATAACAGATGTCTGACAATCTTTCGTAACGGATGGAAGCCCACTTCTGCTGCCCAGTCGAACTGATCCATTTGAACCCCGGAAGAAGGGGGTCAGCCATACTAACATCCACCTGAACCCTAAGGAATGTCCGCATATGCATCACTCTCGGGTCCTCAATCCCAAGGCAGTTCCCAATTCTCCCCCGATACATTCCGCATTCTGAGCATTGATCATCTCCATACTGAGCCCGTGTACTTGTGCCCAAACTTGAACCCGATTAAAGTCGATATCACTTACAGACATATTAGGAGGGCAATTCCGAAGGTTCAGGCAGTACCCATGGACCGACCACGGTGATAATTCCAGAATACGGTCCTTATCCTGGGCACTATCAAATTCGAAAACCAGGGTCGAATGGTTTACCTCGGCCATTCTGACTTTCCCGAAGCTTGACCAAACTTCTTTGAGCACGTTTTTTATCACGGAGTTCTTGATCGGCTTGTCGGATATCAACATCCCAAGAGCACGGTAAGGCGACACAGAAATCGTGTCAGGCGGGGCCGAAGGAACCAAGTTCAGAATGGGGATTTCAAAGGCATCTTCTTCATCAGAGTTGGATCGAGCAGCCATGGCCTCAGCAGTCCAGACACGATCACAACCGGCGCAGCACCTGCACAAACAGAGAAAGGAAAGCAAGAAAGGCAGGGAAGGGAAGGGATGGACCGAGAGATTACAGTGCTAGGGTTCGAGGCCCTTGCTGAATCCACAATCGGGCGAATAATAGCAGGAGACCGCAATTAGATTCGTCCGTGGGTCGGAGTGGGCGGTAGGGAGCTGTTGCAGGAAGAATGACCGAGATTGTTGCTTCTAGCGGTTGGAATCCAAGATTCCGAGCAGGTACAGTAACAAACTCCCTTGGGAAGGAGCTTACCCGAAATCGCCAAGTTTCTTTGAGGAGAGAAGCGCGTCCATGTTACGCGCGCGCTTTTGTTTAATTGAGGATACAAACTGATGAAGCAACACATTGGTTTTAAAAAAAAATAGTATTTTAAAAGAAAATAAAAGAAGTGAAGAAAACCCCGTGAAGAAAAAGTCCCATAAAAACAAAACGTAAAGGGATTATTTTGTAATATCGTGAAGTTCGGAATCTTTTGATAAAACCCCGTGAATTATCAACTGTGTACTAACTTACCTCCCCCACCGTCGTCGTCAGTAACTCATTTCACACTCTCTGCTCTCTCTTACAGATAAGACTCTTCTTTATTGGCTTCTCCCAGAGCTCAAGAAACCCAAATCACAAGCAATGGGTCGGGAAGAAGAAGAGCAAGGAGGAGAGGAGTACCTCTTCAAGATCGTACTGATCGGAGACTCTGCCGTCGGAAAATCTAACCTGCTCTCCCGCTTCGCCAGAGACGAGTTTGACCTAAACGCCAAGGCCACCATCGGCGTTGAATTCCAGACTCAGGTGCTCGAAATCGACGGAAAGGAAGTCAAGGCCCAGATCTGGGACACTGCCGGCCAGGAGCGATTCCGGGCCGTCACCTCCGCTTACTACAGAGGTGCCGTCGGTGCCCTCATTGTCTACGACATCACCCGCCGTACTACCTTCGACAGCGTCAAGCGGTGGCTTGAGGAGCTCGACAGTGAGTAACTTCTTGAACAACTCTTCATTATTCACACCCTATACAGTAACTTACTGTCACCTTCCGCTACAGAAACAAAGAAAAAATAATAATGAGTTTTTTTAATGGCGGAGACGTTAACTTCATAGGTCAAATCAATTGGGATTATTGCTTAGTAGAAAAATAATGCCGCGTGTACGATATCCACGTGAAACAACAAGAGTTTTCATTTGGATACTATTATTTAGAAAGAAAAAAAAAACATTTTTTTGCAAGTAAAGCAATAAATAGCTGTAAATCGATCGAGAGAAGTATCTCTAAAGTCCATGAGATCATTATTCTTGGCCCCCTTAATTGAAAATGCACTATACTGCAGAATTTATTCCTGCCTTTTTTGGATTTTATTTTTATTATATATTAAAAAAAAAACTTAATTAGCTATCGTTATTCAACAAATCATCTATAAATTTGAGATTTTTTTTCTTCGTTATCAAGTAATAATTTTGTATCATTTATTAAAAAAAACGTTTCTAATGATTTTTTGGACTAAACTATGATGCAGCTCACTGCGACACGACAGTGGCTCGTATGCTGGTCGGAAACAAGTGCGACCTGGACAACATCAGGGAAATCCCTAAGGAGGAAGGAAAGGCCCTCGCCGAAGAGGAAGGCCTCTTCTTCATGGAGACCTCCGCTCTCGACTCCACCAACGTCGAGATGTCCTTCGAGATCGTGATTAGGGAGATATTCGGCAACGTTAGCCGAAAAGTACTCAACTCCGACTCATACAAGGCGCAGCTGTCTATGAATAGGGTAACACTAGCAAAGAGCACGGACTCATCCAACGCCAACACCAGCAGACTCTACTCTTGCTGCTCTAGATAGATATATTCTTCATGATTTCTGCATTTCTATTGGATACTGAATATCTGCAAAAATGGTGGATTGATCTTTTTTTATAAGAGTTGAGCTACATTTGTTACAAACGGTAGTCCATGAATAAAATGAATCACCAGAACGACCAATACATACCTCAAACCTAACCATGATTATTAAAATAATCATTGCTATGTACTCAACAACAATTAGAGAGAGAGAGATAGAAGGGAGACTAGGGTTTCCTCAAGGCAGATGCGGCACCCATGACCACGGCCAAAACAAGGCCAAGACCAGCACCGACAGAAGCACCGACCGTGGCTGCGGATAATGCCTTGGCCTGGGGATCTTTGGCTGCATCCAGTAACATTGCCCGGTCCTGAGCCAACTCGATCAGAAGTCTTTCCTTGGCAAGTTCCTTTATGCAAACAAACAAAAATTAGCAAATATGTGCAGTTCATAATTTTGACCTTGTTCAACAAGGTTAAAAACGTATGAAAATTGCTACAAATAAAAGAGGGCTGGGATGAATGATTTAGCACGAAAATAGATTATTTTAACATCTCCCCCTATCCCTACGAAAAAAGTCTAAATTTCAATCAAATTTGGTCATGTTATAGAGTTTTGTTACGTATATGAAAAATGTTACTTAGAGTGCAATTTAGAATGGGAGTAAGATAATCACCATTTCCAACAATATAAATGTATTTTTTTTTTCTAAATACCTTTTCCCTCAGTTGTCTGAATTTGCTTATGTTAAGAAAAAAACAAAACTACATATAGTCCTAAGCCGTAAGGTTGATAAGTAAAAGTGCAGCATGAATATTTAAGTTATTTCCAAAAAAAACATTTAAAAAGTAAAAAAATATTTTTTGCGTACCTCCAAAGAGGTCTCCTCATGGGTCCGAAGAACTCTATGCACAAGCTTACAGAGGGAATCCACCCCTTCAACGGGAAAAATAGTGTCTTTCCTCTGAAAAGGCATCCGAACAATGTTTAGAGGAGCAAACATTAGCATTTGTGCACCCGCCTTTTGTTCAGAGCTTCCAGAACCTGAAGAACCCCATCGGAGAGAAGCAGTTGCAGCACCAGGCATGACATACGGGCATGAATTGACTACTTCCGTGAGTCCAGGCAATGCTTGATACCCCTTTAAAATGGCATCAATGGCTGCTTTTTGTTGGTGTGCACTTACAGAGAACTTGTTTGTTATGGCAAGAACCCACGGGATTCCCAGAGATTTAGCCTCATCTAGAAGGAGCGAAAGTGCTGGTTTTTTCTCAGATCCGTTTGGGTTGTTGTATTGTGGGATTTTGTGGGACAGATTGTGTACAAGTACAATCAGGTCTGTTTTTCGGCTAAGGTCTCGGATTCCAGTCCATAATTCATCTCTAAAGCGTGATGCTTCATTGCTCAGCTCCTGAAAACGGAAAACCGAGCCAAATGTAAGGAACTAACTTGAACTGCTTATTCTGTTGAATGAGTCAAGAAATAAAACAGTTGAACAAATAAAAATTGCAAAATTCACAGCTTTAGTGAGATTGATAAAATAGTAAATACTAAGTTTGAGCAAAGTTTCTCATTAAGAGTCATATGTTGTCACATTGCTCATCAGGAAAGGTGAAAATATGGCAAGCACAGTCAATAGAACCATTGTTGGAAACAAAGAAGGCAACAACATTTATTGGCACCAGTTGGCCTATCAGATTGACAATTAATAATGCAGTCAAATTGACAAACATAAGACTGTATATACAAATATATTATATATGTGTGTTTGTGGAATGAGGAATGAGGATCAGAACATGAACATTAGTTGAGAGAAGAAAAGCACCTGCAAATTGAGTCCGACAGAATCACAGTAATATATACCCCCAGAGATAATTTCTTGGACAACAAGGTCGGGAAGCAAATTCTCAAGATTAGCAATGGCGGATACTCTTCCTTGACCCATTATTGCCTTCACTAAAGAAGTTTTACCCGCTCCCTTCACAAAATTTTAATTACACTTAATTAGACAACCAATTAGCAAGAGAAAAAGAAACCTCGTTTGGTGGAAGACATAGAATGAAAAAGAGGAATGAATACCTCGAGGCCAACTAATCGAACTCTGCGAGTCCTTAGATAGACCTCCTTTGAGACGGTCGTGAAATCACTGGTACAAAAAACACTCAACTCAACTGGGTCATCTGCTCGCATGAATTTTACTTCATCTGCACCTGACTTTTGTTTTGCAGATTCAGAATTAATAGATGAAAAGGCAGGCATTAGTGGGTCTGCCACGATTTGATGGTGTGGTGGTTGTTTTAATGGTGGCCCCACTGATACTCGCATATTTTGTAACTCAAGTTGGTCTCCATTATATGACGGTGCAGATGGAAATGTTTCAACAGTAGTTGAGCACCTATCAAGGACAAGAACTGAATCAATAACAAGAAAAATTGGATTATTTATCAAATGATATAGCCATCCAAGAATACCAGGTCCCATTAACTTGGGCATTGACCAATGTGCATAGATGCAAACCAAAACCAACAATGTCAACTTTAAAAGATTCTCCATTCTTCTCTTGAATGGTGCCACTGAAACCAAGAGGAACAATTGAAGTAGCTGATCGAATAACCGGAGCGTCCACAATATGCCCAAGCTCTACAGTCCCAGCAACAGCAAGACCAAGCCACTGCTGCAGATTGCTAAATTGTTGCAACTGTTCGATTCCCGGGAAAGTTGGGGCACCGTCCCCCATGCATAGGTCAAAAATCCTGTTGAAAACATTCTAAAGAATGAGAACTTTGAGGAATTAAACTGACAATTCTCTTTTAGATTAAGCTAAACAACACTAACAAATCATTCTTAGACGGATGTGTAGCTGAGAATTTAAGACTTAAGTTGATACGATTTCAAGAAGACGAAACAAATGTACATATAGCTTTTTGTTTCCCACTGAAGTGCATCTGTGAACCTAATTAAACATACGTAGCCATATTGGACACCCAATTCCCTTTATGTAGGAGCACCATAAATCAACTATACAGTTGATCAAGTTAATGTTGTTTTAGTTCTTTGGTCATTTAAGTTCCTATTAACTACCATTTCACAAAATTCTTGACAAATTAGATAGCCTTTTCCTCAACGTAGGAAAGTTCCATAATTTTCCCCTACTGATCCAGCTCCATTGAAGAAATTGCTAGTAGTTCATTTTTCTCAATTTCAGGGTGCAATAAACTATAGTAATAACTTATGATATTTTACTATACTTTTTGAGGGTCCACCAAAACTTCTGAACAAAGTTTTCTTTTAATATGTGTAATTACAACTCTTCAGTATAGAGATGCATGTCTCAGCATATCAAGGAGTCCGTACATTGAGAATCATATACATAAGTCAAATCCATCATGCGAGACTTGCCATAATGACTAACTAGCTTTAAAGACTGGATGGAAAAGAAAAAAAAAACACGGGGAACCAAAAAAAAACACTCAATCATTTACGACAAGAAAGGACAGATGCTAAATAGGAATGTTACCTTTGGAACCGAGATCTGTAGGATTTCATTGAGTGGGATTGAAACCATGCTCTTAACTCAGTAATCACAGATCTAACCTGAAAATGCCTTTGCCAGAAGAAGCAAAAGAAATGAGATGTCTTTAAAGCACAAGCTGCTAAAATATTCACGAAATTCTTAGCACGAGATAAGATCCAGGACTTGGAAAAACTGAGACAAAGGAAACTCGTACCGATGTCAACTTTGAGTATTCTGCTCCTGACAACAATTCCACTGATGAATTCCCCAAAAGATAAAGCTGTTATATTGAAGATTTTTATAAGTCATCCATTTGAAAGTTGGAACTGAGATATGCTATGCAGATATAATGTCATTGCTTATAGAGATTATGAACAGCAAAAATAAAGTTGCCTTTTGATGACGTGCATATATCTAAACCGTTCAAATAATGCCGACATGCATTATAACTACACTGTTAAGATAATGACTACATGATCACAGCATGCAGAATCGCAAATAAGTTACATAATAAGTCCCTCAAATCTTAAGAAGGTCAGGAGGAAATACTGCTCAATCACAGAATTATGGCTTAATTACTGAACCTCCTAAAAGTTCAGAAAATGAGTCTCATTAGCTCTGCTGTCAAAGTGTGTATCGATTAGATTGATTTTTAAATCAGCTCAGGCATTTATGTTATGCTTCAGCATGATATGTAAACACTAAAATGAAGAATTACAAGCTCCTAAAGCTTATATGTGTCGACCTGAGGATAAATCTCAGTCCATAAACATGAGCTCTGGGTCAGAATATACCTGCCCAAATGGCACATAGGAAGGCAAGGAAGGCACCCTACGCCATGGCCGACTGTCTCCCTCTTTTTTGTTTTTCTCAGAGGGCTTTCCTTCCATTGCCAAACCTGTTGGTCTGTTATCTAATTCAGATATTGGCTTCAGCGAAATGCCATCAGAACCTTCTTGAATTTCAAGAGATTGAGGTTCAATTGCTTCATCTTCAAGTAGCGAGGAACTGCGTCCAGATATTTCAGCAGAACTAAGTCGCTTTGCCCTGTATTTGTTTATATGTTGTCTAACACCCTCCAAAGGAACAAGCCTTGAGAGTCTCCAGAAGGAGTTCTGTACAGGGCCCAATCCAAGAACTAATTGTTCCCCATTCTCTTTCTTTGATTTCTCTATAACACCCTCTTCTTTTACAGTGGACTTATTGGACTGATCAGCTTCTGTTCCACTAGCCATAGAAGGCATTTGTGCATTATAATGATGAAAATAAGCAGGAGACAGTATGCGGGGTACTAAATCTTCTGGGATACAGTAACTCTTGAAATACTGCTGCCATCCCTTGGTGTGAACATAGCTGAAGCAGTAAAAGCAATGAAATTTTCTTCAAAGTAAATAAAATGAGAGCAAGAAGATAGATAAAAGGTTTCCCAATAGACTTATGTACATACTCTCTTAAAGCAGCATTTCCTACAGGGGGCTGAGAGAATGTTATACATTTGACAGTGACTCTATCGCTTTCCTTTGAAGCAGAAGCAGAAATAACCCTTAAAATTGCTAGGGTAGCCAAAGCTGCAACCTACAAACACAGAATATATATATATATAATACATTATGTCATTACTTATGAGAACAAACTTAAAAGAACAGCAAACTTTAGCAAAAGAGGCCTGGATACGTACTGCTCCACCAAGTGAATGACCACATAAAACAAGTTTCCTTTTCTTCTTCTGAGCTAGGCGGTATAACTCCAAAGCAGGTATTCCTTTGGCACGAGCCATGAATCCCTACAAAATTTTATGACAACAAAAATCATCCTCAAGTGCAAGTGTGCAAAATGAATCTCCGTAAAAAAAGATATCTTCCATCCAAGCTAACAGTACAGGAATATCTAGTAGGTGGATTGATATACATATAGATGTATGTATAATAATCTAGAAATTGTACCCGATGAACCGCTGGTTTAGCCACATCTTTTGGTTGCTTTGGCTTCACTTGAAGTGGTTTGGATGAATTGCGGACATTCCTCGGTAGAACATCACTATTGTCATTCTCAGTGACCTCCAATCTATCAGGTTCCTCCAAGTCATCGTGAAATATAGCCCCTTGTAATATATTGGCATCAGCCATTATATCCCTTCAAAGTAATATAAGTTATTAACTATAAAGAATAAACTTAGCATAGCCATATTCCATCTTATAGGCGAATTTACCTGTACTGATTTGTCCCAACAAAAGAAGCAAACAAAGTATCACCAGCTTCGGCCAATAAATACCTGAAATGTAGAGTAGCAACTAATACTTCTTAGCATAGAATGCAAATGTTATAAGTTTAGGAAGAAAACTAGCACTCCAACCAAAACCGTGCTTAGATGAAATGTCGAACTGCATAACATCAAACAGCAACTTTTAGTATAAAATGCACGTATCAAACTATCCGTGAATTGGAAAAATTACTATAATAGTACAAACTAACTACACCTTAGACTGAGACACTAACAGAAATGGCTAAGTATTTTACCGGTCCCTATAATATAATTATATCTACATAAGCTTCCTACTGCTAGTTACTAAAATGAGCGCAAAACAGTTTTGTTAGTGATGAAAGTCAAAGGGGAAAACAAATTGATTGACATTAAGCTATGTACTATATACTACAACCAGGGATGAAGCCCTTTGGGGACGAGGGGGCAGTTGTCCCTCAACTTTTCGTGTGGTGCAATTTTAACCCTAAATGTATATATTTTCGATTTAGCTCTTTTTAAAGTTTCTTTGTTTGTCCTTGTTTTAGTTAATGCCTCGCTGAACTTAAATCCTGGCTTCGTCCCTAACTACAATTATTCTATCTTGATTCTGTATCTAGTCAGAGCAAGATAAGAGAACAAGACAATGCAAGGAAACCTGTGAGGGACATGATCTGCAGAAGGTTGAACTCGCTCCAGGGAAACAACTTGGCCTCCAAAATCTGCCTTAAATTTGTTTACCGATCGAACAACCTCATTGGCTGGTCTCTGCCAAATGGAAAACAAACAACATGTGAAGAAGGAAAATCGACAAATAAACACTGCAGTACCAAAAGGATACACATGTGCTATAGTAAAAAAGCTTATCCAAATAGTAGATATTGACATCCTAGAAGTCCAGAGCAAATGCATATGCTCATATTCTTAAAGACAGTATGCGTTTTGATGACTAGTCACTGAACTAGTTATGAACCAAGAAAATGGCGATGTAGATAGTTAGAACTTCTCTCCACATGACTCCTCAAAATAGACTAAGCAAACAAACTTGTGAGACTTAAGATTGTACGACCGGTATACTCTTAAATCATCTTAACATCCTCCCTTAAACTAATATTTATGAACATCGTTTTACCCATGGGCTTTGTGCCCGACCTCGGCTACTTACAACCTCGGCTTTAACGGGAGTGTATCAATATTTTCAACTGTCGTCGACAGGATTTGAACTTGCGCGCTCTAATACCAAACTTGTGAGTGAAGGCGACCGGTATAATCTTAAGTCATCTTAACAACAGCAAGATAAGTGGTACAATACAATTTCGAGGACACGCATCCTGTACTGTACACTACTGGAAGAAATTGCCAAATTTTGGAACAGTAAACAAGCCGTACCTTGTAAACGCACTCGGAGAGGACCATGCAGCAGAGTATGTCCTGCAAATCCGAGACCGACTCTGCCTGTAGAGCGCGGGAGAGTTCATTGAGCTGCTTCTTGCGGCGCTCGTACTCGAGTTGTATCCGTTTCCGTTGCTCTCGCTGCTCCGATGGGTTCCACGGTGTCCATCGCATCCTCCTCCACTGGAGCGTCCCCCACGAGACCTTCCTGATCTTTGAGCTCTGGTCCCTGATCCATGACTCCACCCTGCTCTGCCACGCCTCCATGAGATCTAAGGCGATGGAGAGAGTGGCAGCAGAGAGAGTGAGATACTAGAAATAGGAATTGATGAAGAATATGCTGTGGAATCAGTGAAGCGTGAATGAATCAGAGGAAGACGGCTCTGATTGTGAAATACAAATCGTTTTGCTCTGTTTGGAATACCTGTTTTCTCTTCTAATCTAATTACCCGGTTGCTTAACAGACCAATACACAATCAGATCAAGACGCCAAGTAAGGAGGGAATTTGGGTAATTTGGTACGGGTATACTAAATATTATTATTATATTTTATATTTTACTTACGGACTATAATTATAATATAATATATGTGAATATTACTGTCTAAATTTAAACCCTAAATTTACTGTTCAAAATATTATTTGTAAGTTTTTGTATCGTATTATACAGTCAGTCTAAAACTAAAAAATTAATATATAGTTAGCGTCATTTAATTCGTAATTAAATTATCTACGCACCGTAAATTTTTTTATTTTTTTTGAGTAAGTACATAATTAAATTTATCACCTAATGCATTTAATTATTTCGGTCAAATTATAAAACGAACGATGTTAGGTTACAAAATCACTGTATTTCCAATCAAAAAAATTAACCTAGATAGATAATTGAATTACGACATAAATGACGTTAGCCGTGTTGAGTTTGGACTTACATGGTATGAGTTATAATTTTTTAAGTAAAATTTTCATATCTCAACTTACGGCATACCGTACAGTCAAACCGTAAATCCATATTTTAATATTTTTTGCATCATTTGAATCGCAATTAAAATATCTACTTACTATAATTCTTTTAATAAATATATAATTTTATTTTTAATTAAACATTGAGTCGTCATTATAGAATAATTTTTTTTTTAAAGATCAAGGTACTTAGGCGTCACCCTGCGATGCGCGTATACCTATATTTTTCGGAAAAAAATATATACTTACTTTAAAAAAAAATGCATAGTTTTTGAAAAAATTCAGGAAATTTGGATAATTTGGTACGAGTATACTAAATATTATTATTATATTTTATATTTTACTTACGGACTATAATTATAATATAATTGTTGCTTTCTTGTATTATAAATCTACTCATAATTGAATTATATGCACGATTAATTAATTTTATAATAAAAATTATATATATACATAATATAAGTCGTGTTACAAGAAACGTTATGAAATAATATGACACGGAATTCATAAAATTTATAATTTAATTTTATGATCAAGTTTTAAAATGTAAATGATTCAAAATAAATACAAAACAAATATTATGTAAATAGATTTAATTTTATTTATGTGTATATTTATGTATTAAAAATGTTTAAATATAGTTATTAATCTTAAAAACGTATAAGAGTTGTTTATGTACAAAATATATTAAGATCAAATATATATATATAACTTATCTATCCTAATGAAAACTATTAATTTTGCTAAAATTTCAGTTAATCTTAATAAAAAAAGGATAAAACATTTAGTCTCGTACAGATGATCCATTTTTTTTCTGGTGGCCAAAAAGACCCTAACATTTTGCTATTTGTCGGCAAAAAACGTCAATGTGAGGATAAAGTAGGGGTGATCAAAAAATACTATTGGATCGGATTTCTGATAAGATCGGTCCGATTAGAACTGAGACCGAGCGGACGAATTTTTTTCTTCAAGGTTGGGCTCAGTCTCGGTCTCAGTCTTTTTTTCTCCAAAAGTCCGATTAGGACCGATCCGGATCGAATTTACTATGCAAACCCTAAAACTCAATGATGTATGTTTGGAACTATGAGAGAAAATGAACTTTGTATGTTTGTTACTTGGTTGATTTGTTACTTTGATTTGTACTTTGTATGTTTGTTATTTTGATTCCAATTATATTTGTATTTGGACAAATTCATTTTTTTTTTTGCCAGATTCGGTCCAGGACCGAGACCGGCCCGAGTCAAGAAAGACCAACTCGGACATACTTTTTTGGCTTATGTCGGTCTCGGTCCTCCAGAAAGCAAAAAACGAAAATTCGATCTCGGTCTTGTCTTCAGGATCGGACCGGTTTGCCCATGATCAGCCCTAGGATAAAGTAGGTGACCATGAAAATCTTCATTCCAAAAAGATTATAAACGGAGTCATATTTTTTGGTACATGGGCTAGAAAATATTTATTATTATTTGTAATGTTAGTTGAATATATATATATGTATAAATGATTAAATGTTTAAATTTAATTGCATCCTAAGCTTAAATATGCCAAAAATAGTTCTTAAAAACGAGTTTAGGTGCACTTTGCCCTCCATACATTCTCTAAGGTCTAAAAAGGCCAATTTTAAACATTTTCCTCCTCTCATTTCATATGGGTGGTCGCCCCAATAAGAACTTAATTGGTCTGGCATGAGTAATGGGCTTGGTGAATGCAATTAAACCCATTAAGGAAAGCCAATTCCATAAAGTCAGAAGAACAATGGTATGGTAATTTTATTTTTTTTAAAGAAAAGGATTATATTAAAACAAGATAAGTAGATACTAGATAGTGCTAATGGTATCAAGATCGGCGTCATTATAAGTATTTAAATATAAACAATAATTTTAATACGATGGAGTTCACACACCTTATAAATCTTTTCGGATATTCAACCTTCTTGTCACTCACGAATACGTAATTGAGTCTGTTTCTTGTTAGTATTAAGCTTAGTTTCGCTGAAAAATAAAAACACATGGTTATAACCACAATTTTTTATATGGTTAACTGTACCATAATGATGTGGTACAATTATGGTGATGAATTTTCTACTCGTAATGATTATGGTTATGGTATTTTAGTCATACACATGAGTATTATATAAATATAATAATAATTTAATATTAATATATTAATAAATACTAATAATAGAAGTAGAATTTTCACTTTTAAATTTTACCAATTCATAATTTTAGGGTGAAATGTAACTGAATTATGTTAATGTTAAATATAGTAATGTTAATTTTGAATGATGTTAATGTTGAATATTTTTGTTGTTTGTGACATAACTTTATATGTTTATTTATATAATATTCACGATATTCTATTACACTTCACATGTGCTAATAAATATGGTTATACGGTTAAAACCATAGTTAATAACCACAGTTATGAATATGGTTATGGTATTGAAAATTGTATCTATAATGGTTATGGTTATGATATGCAAATTAAAAATATGGTATGGTTATGATATTTGTCATATTTATACCATACCCTAACCGTCGTCAACCCTGTATTTAAGTTGCACTGACTAACACGGTTGAATTTATTCAAAATCGGCTTATAAGGTATAATTTAAGTAGGATATTTTGGTATTATTGTAAGGTATGTAGAAAAAAATGTAGGAACACGTAAAATATATTTCAGTTCCGTTTTTAGTAATAGAATACATGTATGGAACCGGATACTTGCATATATAAATATAATATAGAATATGAAAGTCTCTAAATTTATAAAGTACTCAAAAATTATTTATTCTTATTATAATATACATTTTTTTATTATTTAGGATTATAAACTTTTTTTTTTTTAATCAATAGGATTATAAACTTAGATAAGTCATTATTTAATGATTATTCCTCGTCATAACAAAGAAGTTACTACATAATCACTTACCAATTTATTTATTTTTGTAATTTCACAAAATTAATGAGGTTGAATCTAATTATGGAATCACCTACCAAAGGTAAATTTGTATGTTGAGGGCTTTTACTGCTTCTAATAAAATAGGAGCTTCATTGAATCTATTGTCCTGGATTTTGTTATGGTTGGACCAAATTTTGAATACTTCCTATATAAATAGTTTAGGTTGACTCTGTATTTTTTTTTTAATAATGAGTTAATGATTTTTTTGAGAGTAACTAGTATAAATTGTGTTTATAAATGTGGTAAATAGATTATATATATAGGATAATTTAACTTACTATATGTGTTAGATTTTTACCATTGTTAATGTGATTACTCTTAATCATAGTTAAACTTAATTTAATGGTTAGTTAGCCAAATAATTAAACTTAATTTAATGTGATCTGGATGTCATGTGAAAACACTTTCGTCACATTAAATAAATTGAGTATAGATTTAAAATTAAATTAGAAATAGAGTATGTTTTCTTTCAAAAACCTTAAAAAGGAAAAAATAAATATTCCCATTTTTTTAGAAAAATAATTAAAGTAAAAGTATTTAGTATAACTTTTTAGTAAAAATAAAAGGTTGGTTTATTGATAAAAAGGAATAAGAAAATCGATAATTTAATTTCCATGTATTTATTACGACCGTCATCGCCTCATCATGACGTACCCTACAACAAACTTTCCTTTTTCAGTTGACAATGGTGGGAACCATAGCTCACTATCATAAAAATCATTTTGTATTTGAATTAAATATTTTTTTTCAAAAATTAAATGTCATTGTCATGGAAACATAAATACCGTTTTTTTTTACTGTGTTAAACTTAGACATAAATATTAAAATAATACCATTTTTTTTCTTTTACCTTGCTGTCATAACCCAGAGCAGTGAGATTAGAGATACCTACATGAACAAGTCAACTCAGCCTCGTAACCGGAGCCTATTCTTTAACCATAGATAGGGCACAAAAGAGGTAACGTGTAATTAAGGATATCACCTACCGTAAATCTTAAATAAGACTTTTTTTTTAAAGTATTTATTTTCGAATTTTTTTAAAAAAGAGTATATATGTAAAATAAATATTTAGCAAAATGTTCAACTGCGCAGGTCTACCACCTGCGTTTTTCACAATTTTTTTTTTTTTTAAAACATGAATTTTGAGAAGACACAACACACAACCAGTCACAACAGTATCAAACAAAGAAAATGAATTTTTGAAAAAATATTTTTTGGAAAAATTCAATGAAAATGGAGTGGTTCTCTATCAAGAGAAATCTAAAGACCCTTGCTGGTGTTGTTGGATATGCAAGTGGAAACAACGGTCTATCAGAAATCAACGTTGATTTTAAGTCTGCTTATGATTTTCCTCCTAAATAGAAATTGAGAGATAGTCTCACGCGTTGCTTCATCTCAGTATTCATATGTCCAAATTCCTCTACGCTAGTCTCACCAAATTCCTCGGCTGGTTCTCTATCAAGAGAAATCTAAACCCCCTTGCTGGTGTTGTTGAATATGCAAGTTCCATTGTAGCTCTCTTCCAAGCAGTGAGTGGAAACAACGGTCTATCAGATACCACGTTGATTTTAAGTCTACTTATGGTTTTCCTCCTAAATAGAAATTGAGAGATAGTCTCACGCGTTGCTTCATCTCAGTATTCATAGGTCCAAATTCCTCTACGCTAGTCTCACCAAATTCATCGGCTGGTTCTCTATCAAGAGAAATCTAAACCCCCTTGCTGGTGTTGTTAGATATGCAAGTTCCATCGTAGCTCTCTTCCAAGCAGTGAGTGAAAACAACGGTCTATCAGATACCACGTTGATTTTAAGTCTGCTTATGGTTTTCCTCCTAAATAGAAATTGAGAGATAGTCTCACGCGTTGCTTCATCTCAGTATTCATAGGTCCAAATTCCTCTACGCTAGTCTCACCAAATTCCGCGAGGTAAAACATTGAAACGAAGTTGTTTATTCACAAGTTTCTGAATGAGACTTTTCTTCAAATACACTAGCTAGTTTGACACTAGCTTGTTTATCCTCACCCGAACTCCAAAACTCCTCATCTGAAGACTCTTGATTTTCTGCATAAATTCCTCCAATAAACAAGAAAGGAAGTTATAAGAGAGGAATTTTGAAAAGTATGTATGTAAGAATTTTTTTTTAAAAAAAGTATGTATGTAAATTTTTTTTTTAGCAAAATGTGCATCTGCGCAGGTAGACCAGTAGCGTTTTTCTGAAAAACGCTACTGGTACCTGCGTTTTTCAGACATAAATACTTTTCAAAATTCATCGTTATAAGAAGTTAAATACTTTTTTCCTGTCCTAAATTTTCCAACTTGTTCTGAACAACATCCGCGAGGTTAAACATTGAAGAGTTGAAGCAATTATTATTATTTAAAATCCAACATTGACATGGTTACTTTTAAAAAAAACTCAATTAAAAAGCTATAGTCATTGGAGAAGCTTTACAAGATATTCAGAAGATGTTGAGTCAGAGATGTACGTCTTTCTAGCCTGGTTAGTGTTAATGTGTTATGCTTATGCTTTAGCAATTGTAGCCTGGTGAGACTAGCCTAGAGAATGAACAAGCATCAGGTCGCTTGAAAGACCTTGGTTACCGTACCATGTTAGTATCTAAACTTCACATTTTTAGAGAACCAGCCGAGAGTCAAGAGTGGAAACCCCAAAGAGCTATTTTGCAACAGTAATTCCTGAAAATGTCAAACTAGCTAGGGTGTTTTTACCTCAGGTGAGACTAGACTAGAGAATGAACACTCCGCTGCTTTAAAAAAAAACGAAAAAAAATAAATTGAAAAGCGTAGGTGGTACATAGGGGTGATCAAAAAAGACTGTAGGATCGAATTCCCGACAAGACCGGCCCGAGACCGGCCCGACTAGGACCGAAACCGACTAGGACCGAGACCGAATGGGCGAGTTTTTTTCTTCAAGGTCGGTCTCGGTCTCGGGCTTTTTTCCCGAAAGCCCGTTTAGGACCGGCCCGGACCGAATGTATGTGTATTTGAGATTTTCATAATACCACACCGAAAATAATGTGGCTTTTGTAGGTTTTCTATCTCTATAAATGGTGCATCTTGATAAATTTACTAAATAATATAGAGAGTTCATAGTGTTTCTTTGAGAGGTGAACTATTCCTTCGCCTTTTACTAAAAAATACCGTGAACTCATACTTTTTTTGTGTTTTTTTTTGTGTAGATTCAGTCTAGGACCGAGACCGGCCCGAGTCAAGAAAGACCGACTCGGATGGGCTTTTTTAGCCGAGGTCGGTCTCGGTCTCGGTCCTCCAGAAGGCAAGACCGAAATTTCGGTCTCGGTCTTGCCTTCAGGACCGGACCAGACCGGCCCGCCCATGATCAGCCCTAGTGGTACATGCGCAAATGAACATTTTCGTAAAAAAAAAAATTTCATATATACTTTTTCAAAAAAATATTCTGACAAGGTTACTTTTTAAAATTTATCTAAATAAGATAGTGATTTGAAATTTTTATCTCTTTATATTTATACCTTATTCAGAGTGTTTTTTTCTCGAATTTTAAGGTGGAGGGGAGGGAAATAGAGTAAAATACGATATGGTCCTTTATAGCTGAAGTTGAAGTCGAATTTAAGTTTTCTATTAAAATTTTAAATTTTAGTTCTAATGTTTAGCTCAGTGAAATTTATACATTCTCGATGCTTGGTCTCCATATCGAAAGAGAAGATATGAGAATAAGCAGGGAAGGTATTGACGAAAGAACATGAAGGATAACAATTTTGTCCATTTCGAACATTAATCAACTATGTGTCACTCACATGACAATAATTCCGTCAGAAATAAACGGATAAGTGACGACAATCTACCATATTGTTCCCTTATTTTGACTCTTGTTTAGTAAGTGTGTCTGAGTTTAGATGTTGTTCAGTTAGATTAAGAGAACTTCATATTTAGATGTATCCTGAAAGTTGATCGCTCTCTTGAAAGTTGATCGCTCTCTAAATAGCCAAGTTCCAATTGAGTGACGGGAAGACGAAATTGCCTAAAAAATCTACATGTCTCGGTATAAAATTTTGAGCTGAATTTCATTTTTTCAATGATATCATGTTGAATTTTCTTCTAATTTAGATATATGCTCTTTTCGCTATTCAAATAAAAAAAAATTATCTTAATATTTTCTAAATTCACTGTATATATATTGTAGAGATAATCACACACACACACCTCATATTATTTTATTTTTACAGCTCGAATCAAAGGGCCGCACCCGCAGGATCATGGGTTCTGTGACTTCTGTCACTATTAAAAAGTTGATTTCGTGGATCATAAGTGATCAATGAGTGAAATACTAGACTGTTTTATTTAATGAATCGTAATTGATTCATAACTGAAATACTAGTCTCTTTTATTTAATGTTTTGGACACATTTTAAAGAGTTTTATTCTTTAATAATTATTCATTTTTCGAGATTTTTCTTTCACATCAAATTTTGCATTTAAAATTAATAGAATAATTTAAAAATAATAAAATATTTATAAAAATATTACAATTACAATTTTAGAAATTTGTTATAACCATTCAATTAAGTTGAAGGAATTAGATAGAGTTTGAGTCTTGATATAGTAGGTTGATTTTTTTACCCAAATATACTAACAAAAATAAAATACAAAAATATCTTCAGTTTGTTTTTTTAATACGAAAGTATACTACCCGCAAATTTTCATTCGCGGATAGAGATTTATTTTTTTGCCACCCTCGAATCGAATTCGTGGTTAAGGATATAAATCGTACCTAAGACTGAGATTCGCGAGTGAGTGCGCATTTAAACTCTACCTGCAAATGAGATTTGCGAGTGGAGGAGGATTGTTTCATCTTATACTTACATCGAAAAAACAAAAGTTGATTGAATTGAAAGGAAAAAAAAACTTTAGCTTTTCAGCCGACTGCAATAAAAGTTATATCCGCGAATGATATTCGTTGATAGAATTTACACTCGTGAATGTCATTCGCGGGTGGTGTTTTTTATACTCACACGCGAATCTCATTTGCGGGTAGATATATTTGATATTTTTTTAAAATTGAGAATATTTCGATATTTATTTTTATTTTAAGGTATATTTTGGAAGGGAAAAAAAATCTAGTAGGTTCCCAAAATTTGTAATTTTACCATCGCCGTGGGTGCCGATCGACGACTTCTCCGGTCACTTCCCATTAAAGGAACTGTAGATTATTTTTCCCTCCTCTTTCACGTAACTCCTCCTCCTATATATATATATATATATATATTTTTTTTTTTATAGGAAAAACATCCAACAATAATGTCTGTTCCAATCAACACAACCAAACAAAGACGCCAACCAGATTATATGTTTTGACCTTAAAATGATGACCTGTCGATGAAAGACACCTTCGTTTTGCACACTTAATCATGACTTACTCTCTCCTTGCTTTGTTGAGGTTTCGATGCGTTTTCCTTTTGGAAGGACATGAGATGGGAAGGAGGAGGAAGAGGCATCTATCTTACCCTTTCCACCACAAAAGAAGAGTGGGAAACTCATAATGAGATTACTTTTTTGAAATAGTAACAAGTCTTCGTCCGTAATGCTATTTGCATGAAAAGTTGGTCTCTCATGATATAATTAGTGCTTATAATTTAAGTGATCTTGACTTTAAATGACCCAAGTTTACTTGGGTCAATTTTTGGTAGACTTGGATTAATTCAGCGAAGACTTCGTAGGATAATTGTTAATATGGATTGAAAATTTTGCTTTCATAATGTCTCGGTAACCCATCTTATGAGAACTCACTTTGACCATTGCCCGTTTTTTTATTATTATTCTGGTGGGGATAGCGGTAATTGGGGAGTTAGACCGTTTATGATAGAGCATATGTGGTTTGATCACCGAGGGTTTGAACTTCTTGTTAAGAATACTTGAAACAAGTTTAGTAATAGGATCACACATGTCATCAACCACTTCCCTGACAAAGCTAGATCCTGTAATAAAAAATAATTTGAAAATGTTAAAAAAAAAAAAAAAAACAACTGCGGAGGATCTCTGGAGCTCAAAAGAAAAGTGTATTGCTAATTCTCCAAACGATTTCATCGTCTCTCTGAGAAAGAATATTCAGTTAAAGCTTTCTCAGATTCTTGATTAAGAAGAAAACTTTGGGCTACAAAGCCACACACTAAGTGGATTAGAGATGGGGATAAAAATACTAAATTCTATCATATTTTTACTCTTGTTAAAAGAAAAGAAATAATGTTTTGGCTATTAAAGACTTAGTTGAAAATTGAATTTTCGATGAGGGACTTATCTAGGTGGAATTTCAAATTTTCTTTTCAAATATTTTCACCACTTCTAAGGTTACCTCTTCTTTGTTGGTTGTTTGCCCCGACTCTTGGACACTTTTTATCTGAAAACCAAATCTGTGGCTTAAACAATTATGTCACATTGGAAGAAAATAGGAAAGCCACTTAGGATCTTGAACCTTTTAAAGCTCCGTGTCCTGATGGTCTTCATTTAGTTTTCTTCCATAAGTTGTGGAACTGTACTGGTAGCTCTCTGACAAATGTTGTTAGTGAGGTTTTTAAAAGGGGATTTGTTCCTACAAATTGGAACGAGACATTTATATGGTTAATTCCAAAATGTAGTCAGACTTCTTCGGTTTCCCAATTTAGACCTATCCGTCTTTGCAATTCTATTTATAAGATGATTTCAAAAAAATTGGTGAGCAGAATCAGACCAATACTCAATAATATCATATCTTCTTTTCAAACTAGCTTTGTTTCAGGTAAAAAGGGTTCTAACAATGTCATTCTACTTAGAGAAGTGCTCCATTTTTTTAAGCATAAACAATGTTAGAAATGGTGCATGATTATTAAAATTGACATTGAAAAAACGTATGATATAATTGAGTGGTGCTTCATGAGAAGTGCTCTCCATTTCTTTAAATTTCACGAGTTGATCCTCTATCTCCGTACATTTTTATTCTTTGTATAGAATATGTGACATTTCTTATTGATGAAAACGTTATGCAGGAACACTGAAAATTAATAAAAGTGGAACGACGTAACATGACTTTATCCCACTTTTTCTTTGTTGATGACATCATTCTCATGGGAGATGCGACACCTGAAAATTGTAAATGTATCAACTCGGTTTTAGAAGATTTTTGCGTCATTTCAGGCCAAAAAATTAATCAGGTCAAGTCGATCATGGTTTTCTCGAAAAATGTACCTACTACCAAAAGAACAGAGCTCTCAAGTGTATTAAAGTTTAAAACGGTTGAGAATTTTGGATCTTACCTTGGTTTTCCTCTTGATTTGTCATCAATAAAGAAAATAAGAGTTTTTAATATAATTTTTTTTTATTGAAAATATGAAACAAAATAAAAAAGTAATTATTTTTTGTTTCATATTTTTAATAAAAGTATTATATTAAAAACTATCTCTATTGATTTTCCAATTTTTTTGATATTTTTACAAAATTATTTAATTTTGTAAATCAGGCACTAATCATGTGCTGCCACGTTATTCCGTCCATATTTAACGGAAAAGTTGACCAAAGTAGCTATTTACCCCAAGTGTCAAAGTTTAGGTATCCGTTTTTGAAAATTCAAAGTTGAGGTAGCTATTTGTAAAACAGTTAAAGTTCGGGTAACTATTTGATATTTAACATACTTAATGTAAACATCAAAGGTAAAGTTGGATCTTAATCGTATTTATGATCAAATATGTATGTCTATATTTAAAAAAATTCATATTTTATTTTAAGACTTATTAATCAAATTTTAGTTTTTTTAGTTCTATGTAGGTTATGTCGTAATTATCTTCAACACTTAACTTCGGTACGAACGCGTGTTGATAACTATTTTTAAAATTAATGCAAATAGTAAATTATAACCTCTACTTTTTGTATCTTAAAGTTAAGTCTATGTATCATTATTCATTTTATATAATAAAATTAGTTTAGAGAGAGAATATCCAAGTGGAAAAGCAGTTTAAACTTTAAACTTTAAAGAAATAAAAAGATTGTATTAAACAAACCCAGAAAGATCTGTACATATTATGTATATGAAGTGTATCCAATGTCGAAACAAAGTTGACAAACATTACGCAAACATAGGAGGAGGAGGCTCAGAAACATGGAGATTACCATAAACACAGAAACATAATATAAAACTCGTTTAATGCTAACGGGGACAAGATCAGATGACAGCAAACTCAATATTGGTCTTCTTCTTCTTCTTCTTTCTCGTTTTTATAAGGCAAGTGGCTCTTGTCTGCTTTCTCCATTGTTGTATCCATCGTAGGGTTTCGTGGATTTGTTCTGTGATTTCCTTTTCATGACAATAACCCAAGTGAATATCTCCAACACTAACACCACCACCCCTATCGAGACAAGCAAGAACACATAAGCTGATCTGTACTTATCCCCTGGTCGAAGGATGTCGAGGCCCTTGAACACGTTGATGATTCCAAGGACGACAATGGCGTATCCGACTCCATGGTGGTAGATGTTCCAGTAGAATCTGTATTTGTGGTCCTTTTGGGGTCTCACTAGCATTGCAAAGATCTGGAACAGAGAAAGACAAAGTCGTTTTGTCAAAACTACGACCATGGTGTTCAATAAAACAGAACAAAATTTGTGGGGATTAAGGACCATACAAAAATGATCTCTCAACATTTGGGTCTTTTTTTATCCAAGTTTTTGTTTTTTGGATGAGAAGTTGAGGCAAAGAAATAGAGTTGATGCATATAATTTTCTGGGGGGAAGATGATGCATACAGATAAAAAAAAATATATGTTTTTTTGTTCATTTTTAGAAATTCATAACTATCTCACTTGATCAATTTTTTTAAGTTTTTCAATGAAATTCAGTCTAAATTTCACGGAATTGTCACCATTTTGATTTTGTTCTCCAAGTTCTTGTGTTTTTTGGATAAAAATTAAATATTTTTAGCTTTATGCAACAGTTATCTATCTAACTTGATTATTTTCTCCTTAAAAATGTCTTTTTTTTTCTTCACTTTCAAGCTTATAGTTTATACACAGTAAAAAAAGAGATCTTTACCTGCAGAGTTGCGAAGCAGAAAAGCGCGATTCCGATATTACGGTGAGCTCTGTAAATAATTCCGGGTGATTCCACACCGAGCTTGAGACCCGTTCCCCAACCAGCAACTCCAATAACGTACGCAGAAAATTGACAGAAAACATGAACATAGAACCAAACTGGATCTGCAGAAGGTAATGTCCTCAAATACCTCGCGATAATCACTCCGATCGGAAACAAGATTCCCCAACTCACTGTGTTCAGGATTCCATGCCTCTGGGAAACAACAAGCAATTTTCTTAAATTGACAGATTTAAAGTATGTCCAATTGCAAGCTTTGACTGGCTGAAATGGAAGAAGCCTTGAACTTGAACAGAGACAGCTAAAAGTTTCATACAGAAGATAAGATCCAGTAGATAACAAAAAACCAAGAAATCAGGTCATTTTGCTTACATTGCTATGCTTTTATGAAATTCACATGAATTGGTGGTATGTTGTGTCATGATATCCTCATTTCCACTACCTTTAACCAGAAGAAGAACAAAAGAACAACATGGAAAGATTGAAAAGAGCAAGATTTCTTTCGAACATGGAAATCTAACCAGAATTCAATCAACCCCGAACCTAAAATCACCTCAAAGATTCAAATTTTAACACTACCCCATCATAATTGTTCTCAGTCAATTAGTTCCATGGAACTTCCAGTACAAATTCAAGAATTGTGAGCAAAAAATGCATTTTTTTTTTTTGTAATTAGCAGTAAAGCTTACGCAACGAAAGAGGATACAGTAAAGTAAAGAAACTCACATTCTTCTTCTTTGATCTGGCTCCGCCACCAGCTCCGGCCACATTTCCGGTCTCACCAGCCACCAAGTTAAGAGTTCCCTTCGAGTTCAAGTTGGAGGTCTGGAACTCATGCTTATCAGGCACGCCTTTCGTCACGGATGACCCCACCTGCCAGACCTGGTTCAGCTTTGTGGCGTCTCCGGGCACCTTCAACTTCGCGTACAGTCTCATGACACCGCCAACATCCTCAGCAGACATATCCCAGACTTCGAACGAGATCTTGGACTCCTGAACAGGACCGTAGGACGAGATATTGTAGGTCTTCAACGTCATGGCGCCGGTCGAGTCCTTGAAGGCGATCAGGGCCTGTGAGCCGACCATGCCGGTAGCTGTAGGGTTGAGTGCCCACGAGATCCATCCGTCTGATTTTGCTGGCGTGGCAATGAAGACGACGGCGGCGGAGGAGTTGGCGGTGTCGTAAGAGAAGTGGAGGAAGGCGTTGAGTGAGGGAAGGTCGAGACAGCTGGAGTAGAGATTGTTGTTCGTGAATTGCTGGGTAGAGCAGGTGAGGGATGTTCCTTGTGGAATCAGCAGCAGAGACAAAAGACACAGCAGGGACAGAGCAAGATGAGACTCCATTGTTGCGTGGTATAGAGAGAGAAGAGATTTTATGTATGTGGTTCAGTAATGTAGCAGCTAGGTACAGAGATGATAGTGAGCTTTAATATATAGGGTGGAGGATATTTCAGAAGGAAGACGACGACGGAGGGCCGGGCCACGGCCAAGTGCCAGCGGTGAGGATACCGTTACGGTATTTGTTATGAAGACAACGGTTCATCTGGTCCCTAGACGGAAAATAAACTTGGTCGGACCGAATAAAACGACAAGAACCGGATCAGTTTGAAAATAAAAAAAAAACAAGAAAAAAAGAAAAAAACACATTTTACGTGGTGTTGCAGCTGTTGCCCATCGGACAGGTAGACTTACAATTTTGTAACATGTTGCCGTCAGGACGATACCGTTGAACCAAGTGTTCGTTGGTTGTTGACTAATATTCTATTTCGATTCGATCTTTTGGATACATTAAGAATCGTGTGGCTGAACGGATTTATGGTTATTATAGAATTTAAATATTTTCAAATATCACTATTAAAATATTAATAATTTTTTAATATATTATCAAGCAATTCTAACTCGATCAAGGTTCAATTTGCACTAGTCAGGTTTAAATATGTGATCTGAGCCGAACCAGATGATTCAAGGGTGGTAATTTATTTAGAGTGAAGCTTAAGTCTTGGATCAATAATTGGTTGATGACACCTCAATTTGAGTTTAATCTAGCCTTAATTGAAGGATTTTAAATATGAGTGATGATCTAGAATACATTGGTTAGAGTAGCAAGCTGATTTAAGTCCTAATTCATGTTGAAATATCGATGGCGTTTTTTGGATTGATATGAAGTCGTGACGACACTTTCAGATTGAAACAATTTGGTGACACCCAAATTTTCAATCGGATAAAATCAGAATCTGTCTGAACTAGAACTTGAGAAGAAATGTGAATGTTTGAGATAGAAAAAAATTCGAACCTCCCCTATGACCAATTTATAGTGTTGCTCACACTATTTGGAAGAGACACCACACCCTTTAGAACCCATAGGAACCATTCGACCTAAACTTTTGTCTATTCATTTGAAATTTTGGCTCAAAATCAAAGGGACCCCTTGGGAAGATGACTTGGTGCCGAAGTCATTGCACCATTTCAGCATAAACTTGGCTTCAAAGCAAGTGTCCAAAAACTGAGAATTTTGAGTTAAAATGTTACGTCATTAATTACAAAAATTTAAATTTATAATTAATTTTTAGAATAGTAACTTTGCCAGGGGTTCTGCCCCTTGGACCCAGCCCAGGGGCGCTGCCCCCGGACTCCTGCAAGGCATTGCCCCCTTTGTGACCCCCCATTACTCGTCCCTAAGTAACTAATGAATTTCCGATATAGTGAATCATAATATCCTTAAACAAGCGTGGACTCCGCACCCTCCTGACTTGTTTAATGAAATATTATGATCATATTGGTCAACTATTCAATCCAATTACACTAAAATATCTAACAATTCAAACCCAAACCAGGAATTATTGATCAGATTCTATTTAAGTTTCGATCGAATTGATACTGATCAAATTTGTCTCTTTTCAACCATTTCCCATCAAATTTAAATTAACATAGCTTTTATTTAGATGCCAAAATTTAATTTTATATACACTAAACTCCGACACGCATTGTGCGTGCGCATGTTAATTATCGCCGTTGGTCATGCCTGATTTGTTATAAAGACATGATATGTTTGGATAATATAAAAATAGTATAAAAATACCCTTATTGAAAATACCGTTAATATAAAAAATAAACTTAAATTATATGAAATTCTAATAAAATTTTAAATATTTTTAAGAAAATTCTCGAGTGGTCGGGAGTAAGAAATATTACTAAAAAGAATTAAGAATTAAGGTCGCTCGAGCATTTTGTTGTAAAAATATTTATAAATTTTAAATTTTATTATATTCTCTTACATAATTTATGTTTAGTTATACATTAATGATATTTTTAATAAATATTTAATTATCCTACTATTCATGTTAAAAGTCACACATTAACAATCGTAATACGTCTATACACTACCAATGCGCATACGTGTTAAATATATAAAATGGGCTTAATTTTTTATATCCCAATAAAAAAACATGTTAATTCAATTTTGATGGGAATCTGTTAAAAATAGTCAATGTTTAAAAATAATCGAAACATAAGAAAACTTACACTAGCTAAAAGTTAAAACCTAAATTTTACGGAAGAAACCTAAAAAACTCGAAATTTGAAGGGCATGATTTATCCATATACATACATAACAAAAAATAATCATTCAAAAATATAATTTATTATTTTTGTACTGATTTAACATGAAAAAACTAATATTTATCCCACTTAGGAGTGTTAATTCGTATTGAATTGGTCAGCAGCAAATTGAGTGAAAAACAAGTCATACCCATTTCGTTTTTTTGGTATGAATTTATTGGGTTCCCTTGTCAACTATCTAGGCTCGTTAGTGCATAGACTCATGTACTGTATGTAATTCATATAATTCATAAATTTTTATATAATATATTATACTACGTATTTAAATACGAATGAACGAATTGGCTCATTACTTGAAAGTTACATACGAAATTTTGATTTAAAATGATAATATTTATCAAACTATTGACATAGCCATGATTATTTTGTGGAATTCTATTCTATTATTGAGGAACTTTTGTAGATGACAATCCACCTGAACCCTCCCTCCGGTTACGGCAGAAGTCATATATTATTTTGTGTGTTCGGGGAAGAAGCAAACAATATCTACGGGAGAGACTTGACGGGTTATGTATAAAATACTCCATGTTTTTTATTTATGATTTTTATTATATTTTATTTTTTGAAGGTCAGGAAATATATTTTGTTTAATTTAAATTCCTTTAGGAACGAAAATGACTTTTGTTTTTTAACCAAAATACTCGTTTCATTTTATGAAATAAAACGGCGTACATAAAAAGAACATTGAATGAAGTTTCGGGTTTTCTCTTTAAAATATAGTAATAGTACTTGATAAGTGATTTCTCTTTATGTCTCATTTTTAGAATTTTTTTTTCTTCAAAAAATAGCCATTGTGAAAAAAATAATAATAAGTATACCGAAAAAATATATTTAAAAACATGTATATAATCGCTACCGTAGGTAGCGTTTTATTACAAAATGCGCTACTCAATGTAGCGTTTTAGTGGGTAGCGTTTGCTACAATTATTTTTTATAAACATTTTTGATGATTCAATATTTAATTAAAAATTAAATTATGTATCTATCCAAAAAATTAAAAAAGTGTAGTAAGAAGATATTTTAATTGTGATTCAAATGATACAAAAAATATTAAATTTGGGCTTACAGATTGACTGTACGCTCTGCCGTAAGTTGAAATATGAAAATTTGACTTAAAAAAATATAACTCAGACCATGTAAGTCCAAACTCACCACGGTTAACGTCATTTATGACGAAATTCAATTATCTACCTAGTGTAATGTTTTTGGATTAGATATATACTTGTTTTTTTAAACTAACATCGTTTGTCCTACAATTTGATCGAAATGATTAAATGCACTAGGTGAGAAATTTAATCATATACTTACTAAAATTTTAGTGCGTAGATAATTTAATTACGACATAAATTACACTAACTAGACATTGATTTTTGACTTTCAGACCGACCGTATAATACGATACATAAAATAATATGTATACATATATATACAATGATTTTACTGTATATATATACGTATATATAGTTTTTTATGTATTGTATTATACGGCTGATCCGAAAGTCCAAAATTAATGTCTAGTTAGTGTTATTTATGCCATAATTAAATTATCTACGCACTGTATTTTTTTTTATATTGTTTTTGAGTAAGTATGTAATAAAAAAATTAGAGTAGGTAACTAATTGAATTTCGTCATAAACGTCATTAGACGTGTTGAGTTTGGACTTACATGGTCCGAGTTATATATTTTTAAGTCAAATTTTTATATTTCAACTTACGGCATAGCGTACAGTGAATCCGTAAGTCCAAATTAAATCATTTTTATATTAATTAAATCGAAATTAAAATATTTACTTACTATAATTTTTTTTAATAAATACATAATTTAATTTTTAATTAAATATCGAGTAGTAAAAAACGTTAAAAAAAATGATTGTAGCAAATGCTACCCATGTGTAGCTTTTTACTAAAATTGCTAGTTGAATATTATTTTTGTAATAAATTACTATCTACCTTTACAAAAAGTTATAATTTGTTAACTATATTTGGTGCAATAATTGCTTATTGCTTGCATTTTTTTTCACAAAATTCAATTAAAAATTTAGTGTTTTTTTTTCAAAATTAACGAATAATTTGCAAAAAAAATATAATAAAATATCAAATAAAAACATTGTTTTTTAATAAATTAGATTGAACTATTTAAGTAGAAACGCTTTCGCATTTCACGTGGGTAATTTAACATGTTATTAGCTGACTTGACTTTACAAAGACATGAAGTTTATTAAAAAATGTTTATGGGCTCTAGAGGGGAGACAGAAGGGAATAACGCCGATAATCATATTTGTTTAGGCCTTAGGGGTTGGCATTTAGTTGCGTGATTAATGGAAGATTTGGTCAATTTTACACTAATCTTTAGTTATTAAACATGGCACGTACGGATAGGGTTTAGTTCCTTTGCAACATAAAATTAAGGATTTTCTAGAGACAAAATTTATTTACTAACAGTATTTGGAATGGTAATTCGTGTCAATAAAGGTTTGTGACATAATTAATTTATACATAAAATGTAACGTATCTCATTATTATTTTTTATGTTAGATTAATTTGGTTAATTTTTTATGAAATTAAAGATAATAATAATAATATGGCATGATATATTAAATTTTTGTTAAGCACTCCAAGCTCCAATATTCTCCCACCGGTAAATATTTAATTTCCTACTACAATTCCTCACTCACAGCAAACTCACGTATACCAACACCAAAGCAGCACCGATAATGCCGTCCTTCACCATCGCTGTCGGAGCACCATTGGCCGGGGGTGGTGCGGAAGGAGCCACCGGAGTTGTTACTGCTGTAGTGGGACCAGCAACGGCGGTGATGCTCGGTCCCGGAGCAGGCGCACCAGCAGCAACCAGCTCAAGAGTACCCTTCGAGTTCAGGTTGTCCGGCTTCATGCCATGAATCTTGGGATGGGTTCCATCGACGGCGCTACCCACCTGCCATACCTGGTTCAGTTTTGTCACGCCGGAGGGCACCTTCACGGACCCGAACAGCCTCATGTTCCCACTGGATTCGTCGGCGCTGAGGTCCCACACCTCGAACGAGAGCTTGGATTCAACGATGGAGTGGTAGGACGAGATGTTCAACGTCTTCGCTACTATGGATCCGCTCTCTGAAAAACCATTCACTTCGTAACTTTTGCAGCCAAATGGAACTTGGGACTGGGTTTAACCTCGAAAGTATATATATACACACCTGGTTTGAGAGCCAAGAGAGCTTGAGCTCCGACCATGCCATCCCCGGTAGGGTTTATAGCCCATGCGATCCAACTGTTGGTGGCCGGAGCGAGGAAGGCGACTGAGAGGGATGAGTTTTTGGCGTGATAGGTGTAGTGGAGCTGCGCGCCGAGAGTCGGGAGATCCGTGCAAGTATCGTATGTTTTGTTGAGCTTCTGGGAAGTACAGGTCAGGGAGTGGGAGTGAGAGGCCATGAATAGGACGGAAAGGAGGAGAAAAACTGAACGTCCGGACGCCATTGTTGTCTGTGTTAATTAATTGGAGCTTGGAGATTCTAACTCTACCGAAAAGAAGGGAAAAAAGAATGGAGAGGTGTGGTTTTGTTGTGTTTGGAGTTGAAGTGAAATGTGTAAGAGAATGACAAGTCGAATGTATAAATAAGAGCGGACTATGGCGGGGAAAGGACGGCGGGGAGGAAAAAGTGGACGCCGCGTGCGTAGCAAATGGGGCAGGAATTGGCCAAAAATAAATAAATGGGGCAGGAATAGCCAATGCAATTGAGACACAATGCAGTTGGGTTGGGACTTGGGACAGCTAAGAAAAGACGACGACACGGGATTAAACGTTACATATGACTTTTCTCAGTTCTCTCCGAGTTAAAATTGAATTTCTCCTTTTAAAAATAAAAGGTTAAATTCTTAAAATTTATTGAGTTTTCTTTCTTTCATTAAATTTTCTATCTAAATTTATTATAATATATTTTAAAAATAACATAATACTTAAAAAAATATCACAATTTAACTATTTTAAACAAAATTTTATATTACAATTGAAACTTGATTCTATTGAGTCCCACTAGAAGAGATTAGGGGTTGGGTCTATACTTGGACCTCTTCTCATAAATTTGGGGTTAGTCTGAGTCAAGACTCATACCATATCTCTTTTTATTGATGTTTAATTGACTTCCGATTGAATTGAAACTAACTTGAAACGCATAGAAAATTGTCAAAGAGCTTTGTTGTGACATTTAAAAAAACAGATGTTATTTTTTCAAAACATGTTCGGTTAAGTTTTGATGAAATATTTAATAGAATACGAAAACTAAACATTTGGTAAAACATTAAAACCAAACCTATCATTAAGGGAAAAACTCAGTTTTAACTTAAATTTGTAGTATGCTGGTTTTTTTATTACATAATTTTATATTTCCTATATAACTTTCTACCATTTCAAGAACTGTCCAACGTTAGAAGACAAAAGAAAAACACAATCCTCCATTGTCTCAACTAACTCTTTTGTCCGATTTGGTTCCGGTTCAGAGCTGATGTTTTTTTAAGTTTCATTAAACCGAAAAAAACGGTTCTCTGTCCCGTACGAACATTATAGACGTATTGTTTATTGAGGACATAACAAACTTAATTAGTGGAGATTAATGATGTTGTGTCATGCAGTGTATGCTCATCTCATCCACGCTATTTTAGTCCATCAAATTGTTGGATTAAAGCGTAACATTTACGTGAATGCTTTTGTCGAAACATAATAACAGTTTTTAAAATAAATTGCTAATTAATCATTAAGCTGGTTACAATGGGCCGAATAAAAAACTGTTTTTTGTTCGGCCCATTATGCCTTCTTTTCCAATTACGTAGGCCGAAAAGGTTAGTCCGACACATGACGTGCCAGGCTTGGATATAATGGGCATGTAACTGGACCAATAAGAATCAGTCTATTAATTTAATTGGACAGAAAGCCCAACTGTAGGACCGAACCACATGATTATAAGCATGGGAGAGATCAAACCCTAGCCGTCATCACACAGCCAAGGGTTTAGCAAGCAGCATCTCTCAGCAGGTTTCCGTCTATCTCCATCTTTACTGTGGTGTTTTTATTCGATCGTTGATGGTGGATTCTAGTATTATTTTTGCTGGAATGACATTGTGAAGGGAGGAGTGTCTGCTTGCTGATTAGAATGCCACTTAGATTTCCTGACCTAACTTCCTGATTAAAGAAGTTGGAATCAGTTAATAATGAGCTTAGATTGATGATTTCTTTGTTGCAGAAGCAATGGCTGTTCCTCTGCTGACGAAGAAGATCGTTAAGAAGCGTGTGAAGCAGTTCAAGAGGCCACAGTGGGACCGCAAGATATGCGTCAAGGTGTTTGCTTGCTATTTGAAAAATTTAACTGCGCTTTACATTGCTTATTGTCTGTAGGTCGCATCACTATCTTCATAAGCCAATGAACTCCATTTTAGCTTGTTGATAAGAAAGTCCGGAAACTGTAGATTTTTCATAATATTTGTGCACCGTGATGAAAAAATGTTTGACGGGATTGAATTAGTATTGGAAACAGTAGGCTGGACAAGTTATTTTGCAGCAAAAGGGATTCATAATACCCACGCCCATTGTTGAAAATTTCTACTTCTCATGTTGCAATCAGTTCTGGCATTCGTTGCTATTCTAAAACTAAACTTGGTGATTGCTTTGTCCAATAGAGCAAATTAGTAATTTTCCTTGAGGGCCAGAGCATATTTGTTTCTAAAACAACTGAGCTCACTGCTAAACAAGTATCATAATGCTATAAGTTTGTTAAACCGGATGCCTTCTGGTGGTATATAAGTTTATGGCAAAAAGTTTACATAAGTAGATGCTCTGTATTCCAAACAACTTGCCCCTCTTTCTTACGTGTGCTCCACTACAACTTGTCTAGCTAGTATTAACATTGCCTGAATCTATTAAGACAATTCTTAAATTTGTTCATTATCTGTGTATTAACAAAACAATATCGTTAAATTTTAAAAATTTATTGTCATTCTTAATCAGAAATGGAGAGCCACTTCTATCTTAGTGATTAAATATACTAATTTTCCCATCCACCTAAACTAGCACTAACTTGTAGCCTCAACCTACTTGACTCGTAACTCATTTATAATGTGCTTATGTAATTATAATATATATCCGTCTTTTTGGACTCTTTGCAGACTAGCTGGAGAAGGCCAAAGGGTATTGACTCACGTGTGAGGAGAAAGTTCAAGGGTGTTACCTTGATGCCCAACATAGGTTACGGTTCAGACAAGAAGACTCGACACTATCTCCCAAATGGATTCAAGAAGTTCGTTGTCCACAATGTCAAGGAGTTGGAAGTCCTGATGATGCACAACAGGTGTCTAATCTAGAAGCTAGCACATTCATTGCACACTTCATTTTTTTCTTGTTTCTTTATGTACTTATTGGTCTGTTCTTGTGGAAAAATAAGCCACGTCTGTACTAATCAAGAAACAACATATTAAGATCTTTATTTATCCGAAATTCAGGACTTACTGTGCTGAGATTGCCCATGACGTGTCAACCAAGAAGAGGAAAGACATTGTTGAACGAGCAGCTCAGCTGGACATTGTCGTCACCAACAAATTGGCCAGGCTCCGCAGCCAAGAGGACGAGTGAACTTCGGCATATTTCTACTCTATCCTTGGTATGTTAGTTTATGTAGTATGCATTTTGTATTCAGAATTCGACAATCAGTGTGCTTTTACTGTTTTTTGTCGGTCTTGCAATGAAAGAATATTTGCCTTTTGTGATCATACCTTTTTCAGTTCAAATATTGCTAATTTCTGCTCTGGTCCCCAAGATTAGATCAAGAATTGTGTGTTATGCCTTGTGGGTGGAAAAATAGGTGCATTCGGGTCATTTATGTCCACGTTGTCATTTTCAATCCATTTCCATATTAAAAACAACCGATTAATCGGTGTTTAATGGAGTTAGGTTTTGTGCTGTCTTTTCTTGGTCTTTAAGGTTCTTTAAGCTATCTCAACCAGCTGGTTTGACCTTATAAAGGAGTGATTTGAAATAGATGCGCATCCTAACGTGATTTATGGGTGGCTTTAGTATTTATTTCTTCCTTTTTCGTCGAAAATGATATCTAGCTACTACTATTAATGAGGTTAACTCACCAATCTTTATAGTTACAGTTTGCTAGGTGAATAGCGTTATAGAAAGGATTAAGGCAGCGTTTGGTACGATTTCATTGATTAATGAAAGGAAAGTGATGAATGAATTTCGTTCAAAATGGCTTAAGCTAAGGTAAGAACAGGTTTGGCCATACCATGGATGGATGCACTAGATGAAAATGACGTAAGAAAATGGATCCTTGAAAAATGACGGATTTTCTGGCGAAAACAATTGGACCGACTAGAATAAGTTTTATCAGAACCAGATTGGACTGGTGGTCTGACCGAGAACTCAACCCCTGTCTGGTTTGTTTTAATTAAAAGATTGAAATGTATATGAACAGTATTTGAAACGGTTTGGATCGATCGATTTCTAGTTCTAGTTTCTTTTTTGGGTGGTTTTTTTCGGTTCGGCCGAGCAACTTCAATCAGTCGGTCGTCAAGTGTAGGTTTTAATTCCAATTCCTTTTGTCGACTTCACGTTTTCAACCTACTTCACTTCCAGCTGCAGCCATCCATCGTTCAAGCCTTTGTTCTAGCATTCGGCAGTCGCAACCATCCTTCGACCCAGCCACCTCATCTTTCGTTCCAGTCGCAGCAACCTTCGTTCTAGCCACAACCTTCGTTCCAGCTGCCTTCTTCAATTCGAGACTTTGCTGCTTCGGTTCCAGCATCCTTCAGCAGCCGCATACCTTCTTCTTTAAGCTTCAGTTAGTTCGGTTCTGTTGATGAAAAATGTTGTGTTCTGTTTTGTTAGATTAGGTTGCTGAAAATTGATAAGTGTTGTGTTATTCTGTTAGTGCTGAAAATTCGGTTAGTGCTGTGCTGTTAGATTAGGTTGTGTTCTGTTTTGTTAAATTTCTAGTTTTGTGAACAGTGAATCGTACGTTGAACCGGATTTGATCAGGTTAGACCGATCAAACTGGGAATCGGTCCTTCATCGGTTTGAGGGCCGGTCCGGTTCTAATAAGAAGAACGATAAAAGTTATTTAGGTGACTGATTTTTATTTTTTAAAATTAATATTTTAGATTATTTTTCTCAGTATAACATTTGTTTGTTTTTAACATTGGTTACTAGATTTTAATATCAAACAAAAGTGATATTTATATAGTAAAAACGATCCATACTGAACCACAAATGAATCAAACTGGACAGTTTGTAAATTGCAATGGACCATTTGCACATGTTGTCTAGCTGGTAACCCGTCAGTATGTGTTTTGCCTTGTGCGCATTTATGCCTTTTGCTGCCTCGTCCACCTCCTGTGGCTGTGGCTATGCTTCATTCACACCATTAACATGACACAACAGATTTCTCTGCTTTCTTGGGGCCCACACAACCCAACGTGCATCCTTTTTGCTATATTAGCTATAACAGATACAAAAACATTAATCTGGATTTTATTGAATCGTAATGTCTAGTATTAATTATTTCTCGATACTTTCTATACACTGAATATATGTATGTAATTTAGATAAGTTGATTGATAATAATAATAAATGAAGTTAGAAGACCACGAAATCGTCAATTTTGGAGGCTTGATTTGGGTCGTTTAATGCATCAACCCAGACCCTCGTATGATTCACATTCTCTTCTTTATTCGGATGCTTTGCCTTTTCGTCAACACTATGATCATGCTGATGCGCCTGTTTCTCTGCGAATATTCCCTCCACAAATGCCTCCACGTCGATTCCCTCATTTCCTCTCCACTCTGGCACCTCCGGAATGTACGGCGGCCGTCCAATCCGCACGACGGACTCCCACCTCAACCCTTTGAAAAATTCGTGCCCCTTCACTCGATCCACTCTCATTCTCCTCTTCGGGTCTTTCTCCAGAAGCTTACGGATCAGGTCCCGCAGCGGCGTCGCTTCTCCGACTAGCTCCGGCGACTTGGATAAGATTCTGTAGAAGGTTTCCTTCCTGTTAGAGCCGCGAAACGGCGTAGAGCCGTACAGCATCTCGTACAGGACTACCCCTAGGGACCACCAGTCGACGGAGAAATCGTGGCCCTTGCCAACGATAACCTCCGGTGCGACGTACTCCTCAGTTCCGACGAACGAATTTAATTTCCCCTCTGAATCGGTCTCGTCAGGGTAGACCAGGTTGGTACTCGGTCGGCGCAGATTGTCCGAATTCGATGAGATTCCCGAGCCGCACCATCCCCAGAGCGGAGAAATCTGTTTCGTGCTCCCTGAGAAGTGCTGCGGCGTCGTACTAGCCATTGGAGAAGATTGAGGGGATCTGGGTTTTAGTTTCTTCGAGAGGTCAAAATCTACGAGCATTATGTGGCCGTCCTCTTGAATCATGATGTTCTCTGGTTTAAGGTCTCTATAGACGATCCCTAAATCGTGCAAATACTCCAATGCGAGCACCAATTCTGCAGCGTAAAACCTGCATGAAATCAATTCACAGAAAGATGAACAACCTTTTTAGTTCCAGATGATTGAACTAGCAAATTTAATTGCATGAGAAAACAGACGCCGTTTGGCGGACAATTTGCAGAATCAACACAAGCTAACTATCGATTTTTCTCACATTGCCCTATAAACTGTGCTCTGACGCACCATATAGCCGGAGAAATAAATTACCTGATAGCATCATCGGAGAACATCTTCTCCGTCTGCTTCTTTCTAAGAGAGTTCAAATCGCGCCCTGGGCAGTAATCAATAGCGTATCCGATGATCTTTTCGGTGGTCAGAACTCCATGCAGCTTAGGCAGCAATGGATGATCTAACTGATTTAGAACCTCCAGCTCAAACGAAATCCTCTTGTACTCGTCGCCGTAATTCTCCACATCCTTGTTCTTCTTCATGATCCGGTCTCTCAGTATCACCTTCAGCGCCCGGAACTCGAGGAACGGCCCGTCCTGGACCAGGAATACCACTCCTTTGGCTCCACGTCCAACCGGAGCGATGACCTTAAGGTCACCGAGGCTGAGGTCGGGCACTTCGTGATACAGCGCCGCCGTGTCACCCATGCTCCGGCGTATCCCGATCAATCTCTTAGAGAGAAATGAGACGATGGCTAGGGTTTTTATGCGAAGCCTCGGAAATGGAACACAAAGTAAAGCAGGTTCCTTCTTCCTCCGCCTTTTCCTTTCCTTGGGGAAGACGTTTTCTTTTCAATCCTAACGGAAGAAGGAGAAGAAGTAGAGGAATCAGTCTCAGGGGTATATTGGGAAAAGGCCTTGATACGTGAGATCGTGACCCGTGACAGTAATAAAGGAAGATTTAATCACGTGGCGATATGTGAAGCGTCTACTTGTCCACACATTAGTAATGGGGCGCGTGATGACGCTCGCAGTTACGACATAAATGTGCATGCATTTTTATTTATTAATTTTTATCAAATCCAGTATGAAAACTAAAAAGATATAAAGAAAACTCCAGTCCACGGACTGTTCGATATTATTGAATGATTAAAAAAATGGTTAAATACCAAGTAGCTACCTGAACTTTGAATGTGACGAGTCACCCGAATTTTGAAAATTCAAAATGGTCTACCTCAACTTTGAAGAATGTGCAAATAGCTACCTCCGTCCAATTTTCCGTCAACTGTCGTCGGAAATTGGACGGAGCTAGCTATTTGCACCTTCTTCAAAATTGAGGTAGCCCGTTTTTAATTTTTAAAGTTCGGGTAACTCGTTGCAAAACGTCCAAAATTCAGGTATCTACTTGGTATTTAACCCTTAAAAAAATATAGATAAAATAATGATTATCGATCTTCATTTTTTCTTTAAAATGTTTTTAAGTATTCATGTGTCATGAACTTTTGACCCAAATATACCAAAAAACAAATACAAAAAATATTCTCAATTTTTTAAAAATTACGAAAGTATACCTACTCATGATTCACGGGTAGAGCTTCACCCAAAAAAGTGAATCTGCACCCAAGAATTGAGGAAAAAAACTATGCAGGGGGAGGAAGGGAAAAGAAAGAGAAAAAAAATAATATTTTTTTTTCAACGTTGAGAAATTTTTTGTATTTATTTTTATTTTGAGATATATTTTGATAAAAAAAATTCATGTGTCATAATTATTACTATGTTAATTTTGCTCTCGAGATACGTAGGAGTCTATTCATTTTAAAATTACCTCCAAACTTAGTGTATTTATACCAAATCAATCTACAAGATCTATGATGATTAAAAAATTTGGTACTGAATTTGATTAGTAAAGGAGTTCTAGATTTGTGCATGTGATTTAACGAAAAGAAAATCAAGAGTAACACTAAAATATTTAAACTCAAGTTACATAAAAAATTATCATTTAATGAAGTAAAAGGTGGTAACTATTTATTGATAAGAACCTTAGACACTAATAGCGTAATTAGTCAATATGGTTAAGACAGATCCATAAACGTGTTTGTTTGTATATCTATTTTTACTTGGTGAGGAAGGAATTAAGAAAACTTCAAATTATAATAATCATTAAATAACGTGGGTAAGAATAAAGGATTCTAGAAGCGGCACTGTTCCATATAGGTAGACTTTTTTTAATGAATCAAAATTGGGGGAAAATGACTCAAATAAATAATCCGTATCACATTTCACATTTTTTTATCAGGTTAGCTTGATATCAACATCCCGAAAATCAGTTGTTGATTTATTCACCCGTAATTTTTCCAATACTCGGGGCACCTAGTTGACAAGTAAAAAGGGTGTCCCCACCTAAAGATCTGTCCAACATAGGTTTCACCTTGTTGAGCAATGAGCACATACTTCACCCTATTAAGCTAGACATCCTGTTCAACATAAGTTTCGCCCTGTCTATCAACACATGTTTCACTTGTTCATAAGTATAAGTTTTGCCTTGTCAATAACAAAGAGGTCGTTGACGCCCAAAGAGACCGCCAACGTTAAAAAGGCAATCGATGTCTAAAAAAGTTGTGGACAATAAGCATGTGATGCCCCTATCAACTAATGAGTGACGCATCAACTCGACTCGATGACAGAAAGGACATATTTTATTAATTGTATTGATCTGGAAGATTCGGATGACAGTAACTGTGTTAGAATAGAAAGTTACCACAGTTTATTGTGTTAACCTCACAGAAAACAGACTATGGTAAACAGTTGACTATGTGCTCAGATTAATTACCCCTATTAATACTCCACTTTTACTTCATTTGAGCATATCTGATTTTATATATGTCTTATGTGCTCTCTCAAATATCTGACTTTATAATTGAAGAAAACTCAGGAGTGAAACTCGAATTTTTTTCTTATAGGTTATAAAGCAACAGGCGGATCTAAGGCGTTAACATTAGAATCCAAGAGATCTCAAAATTTTCAGATCAATTGAGAATTGAACCGTCCGGCATAGGTTTATCAATATTTAAAATACATATACGTTATATTTGTTATATTTGATTGATATTTATAATATTTACAGATTCAAATTAACATGACTATATTATAAAGAACATTTTCGTAATAATTTAGTAATTTATTAATTAGTTTTATTGATAAATATGACATTTTTTTTGCATTTAATTTATTTTCACTAAAAAATTTCTTTAATTTGCGTGTATTTAGGATTACTGATTTAATATTTAAATAAACACGATTTAGACCGATATCACCTTGAATTATGATGCCATGATGGATAATGATATGATAGGGTTGTTCAAAAAACCGGTTCAAGCGATTGAATCGATTATAATTTGGCTCTGATCTAGTTTGAGCTGGTTCGATTGAACTAGTTCCAAAATAAAATCAGTTTTTAAAGTTAAAGCAGTTCAAAACAGTAGATTTAATTCAGTTCGAATTGACTCGTTGTTGGTACTACTTTATACTAAAAATTCAAATCAAACTGAATTAAATCTATACAATATTTGAATTGGTTAAACTAAACCAAACCAATCTAACTTAATTGATTAAATAGTAAAAATGAGTATTTTTTTTTGTGTAGTTCAATATTTAAGGGCATCTATTTATTGCTATGGTTATGATTTTAGATCGAATAAGATCTATTTTTGGCTGAATCGAAACTGAATCTTGATTTTTTTTTAAAAACAGGCCAAACCAGTTCGAATCGATTTATGAACCAGTTCTAATCAGAATAATTTTTTATGTGTTAAATAGAGCAGTTCTGTTAGTGATACAAAAAAATATTAATTTACTTTAAATATTTCTAGTTCAGTTCGGGAGCAATTCCGTGTCGAATCGGTTTATGAACAAACTTAGCGGTTTTGTGGAGGCAGAGTGCGGACCCACTTAAAATATGTCAGAAAGGAGGATGACACGTGTCAGTAGTATACAAGATTACAAGTAGGAAAGGCGGGAGACATTGGAGGTCCTATTAAATAAATAGCCCAATCTCTGTAAGTTTGTAAGCCCAAACATCCATCTCTCCCTCACGTTTTCTGGATGGAACTTTAAATATATAAGTTGGTCCATTTACATGCTAGGACGATCTATCTAATTTGTGAATATTATATAAAAATTATGTTACATAAATACTGAAATTATTAAAACTCGTTATTCTGAATGAAACCAAGTTAGGAACTTAACACTTTCAATTATTTAATTAAAAGCATGATAAAATACTAATAAGAATGCATTAATCTTTAACACGTACCTAGTGAATCGACAAGTATTATAGTATCAAATGAGGTTGATCATCTCAAAGTCGATGATACGTGAATGGTATCCCAAAATAGGGGACATGTGAGTAGGAGTTTTAATTTGTTCCGACGAGTTAATCGTGAGTCATATCAAGTACGAATCGTGTCAAAATATACTTAATATAAATACGACCCGTGATTAATAATGGATCAATTTTCAATATGCTAATACGACCCTCAGTCCACGGGTCAACCCGTATGGCATGTGGATGTGTATCATTTTAATTTGTCTAATATGAATTTTGCAGGTTAATCAGTCGATCCGCGTTACTTGTGTCATTTTAATTTGTATAATAATTTTGTGGGTCAACCCGTTGAATCACATAACTCGTTGATCCATACAACCCACGTGGTCATATAACCCCTACAAGCTACGTGATTCATATAGTCCCTACGACTCGTGCGACACATAAACTTTTATATAATATATATATTCAGGTTTATGTGTTAAGTAACATATCGATAAGTATTGTTGGATCTCTAATTGCTCATTTTGTTCTGAATTCGTCCTCTTCAAATTTTCGTAGGGCGCTTCAAAGACCTGCACGAAAGAAAATCTCGAGGATGTTCCATTGTTTTCCCTTCGATAGTAAAGTTAGCCGGAGTCCGATGATGTATGGAGATGAAATGTAATTGTGTGTTGAATCTAAGTTTGAGAGAAATGAATTTAAGTTGAAACGTAGGTGGTATGTATAGAGTTAGCTTGGGAACTTGAGCCTTACCATAGTTGGTCCTGAAATTCTGGCAAGTCAACCGTGGTTATCTGTCAATCGAGTGACAGGAGTCATACCTGTCATTTCGTCCAAGATATTTGAGATAGGGAGCTCTGAAAATCCATCCACCTAACTCGGTCTTGTCTTTCCGTACGATAAGTAGTTGAGTATTTTAAGAAAGTCACCCATGCATCCTTAATGGTGTTTCATGAATGATGCGTTAATACGTATGCTTCGCCCTAAGGTGAGCTATGGACAATGGGAGGTCTCTTTGAGGGCAACCTCATTGGCCTTCTATGGCGTCGCTATGTGGTTCTACTCCATGGCGTCGTCCTGGGCTTGAAACTTGGGTTGGTCGGTCGGTTTATTGGGCTTGATCTAAGAGTGTTGAAGCCCAAGTACCATGACTCATCAAGTATGATCCAAATTTCACCTCATTTTTTTGTCGGTTGGACGGGTTGTTTGTTCAGAGTCTTCAGACTATCAATCATTTGTCCGTTTAAGTCCCGAGCAATTACCCCGACGCCCCAATAATATTTGATTGTAGATTCCAACAAACATAGCAGTTTACTTAACCGTCCCGACTGTCGACGGTTATTTCGCTATTAAGTTTTAATATGATTCTTATTTTAAAAAAGATTCTACTGAGTACATCGAGGAGGGGGAAGGGAATAAACCCTACTTCAGTCCTACTTCTTCTATACTACTACGTACATTACATACATACTCGGTTCTTAATTTGGTTCGAAAGCTATCTTGTACGAACAACGGCGGTGCCGCCATTACTATCCTCGAAACCAAACGACCGACACTTGACAGTGGCATTCACCGAACACACCGCCACGTCCGGATTCATGTTCCGACGATACGGACCGAACCACTTGTTGTTCATAAAACAGTTCTTTCTCCACGGCGGCACAGTCAGGCCCGTGCTCTTCAGAGATATCTTAGCCGCTTCCGTCATCGCCTTCACTATCATCTTCAAATCTTCGATCTTCCCGACAAAAACTCCGGGAAGCGACTGCATCAGCCTAGAGTACTGCCTCGTTGGCCTGGCTATGTCAAACTCACCCGCCAAGTCTAATTCAATAATGTACCTATGGTCGCAGGGGCTGACGACGTCGATGAACTCGTGACTTCCGGCAGTTACACCGCGTCCGAAGTTCCACTTCGTCTTGCAGAGGGACGCATTGTGGCCGATGTCTTGCAGAAGCACCACCACCTTCCGCCGCCGGCAAGCATATTTGTTCGTCTCCGTTCTCGAGAATACCTCCATCGCTCTCTCAACATGAGAAGCCAGAATCTCCTTGTACGAATCTACTTCACCCCTGCTGGTGACAGAACGCCGCCGTAGAATTTTCTCGATGGCATCCATCCGATCGGAGTCGGCTCTGTCGAAGTCAGACTCGGAACGCTTCGTCTCTGTCGTAGACGATCCGTCATCGTCGTCCTCGAGGAAGAAGCCATGGATGAGGTCGGAGAGAACCGAAGAGTCGTCTTGGCCACCTCCGCTTCCACCGCTGGAATCTCTGGATGGTCCGAGAAGCCGTGAAATTGCATGTCCGTCGAGAGGGTATGTCCCTCGCCTTGGCTTGCCGGAGCTCATAATGCTAGAAGATGACAAGTTGGACACACTTGTGTGCTATGTTCCGACAAAGAGACGACTATTTTTATCGAATTCAATCCAATAATAATCCGAAAATGGAAAGGGAGGTTATAAAGAGTATTTGCAGGTCGTTTGACTGTAAGGAAATTTTGACGCGGAATATTCCATAACAAAAAACGGGTTGCCAAAAAAAATAAAGCCAATATAACAAGAAACTGAAGTATTCCTTTACAAAGATAATGCTCTGGAATTTGGATAAGATAAAAATAATAATAATGGAAATGGAATAGATGAGTAAAAGGATATGCGGGAGTATCGAATGGGTGCGGGGGACAGAATATCAAACCGCACATTTGTTTGTTCGGGACCTACTGTGTCTGACCTAGTTTCTTACACTAAGATTGATGAACGAATTATATTTTTAAAAGACAAATGGAGTTGGAGTTTTAATAACATAATATTTTAAATTAAAATGATTTTAAGTCTTATACTTTTTATACAAAATTATAAAAAAATGTTTCTACATACCAACAAAATGAGTGGATGAGATCAATATCCCATCTGATCGCATGGTGAAATATAAGTAGTTATTCAACGGAAATTTTAACTGTTCAGTAACATGTGTTATCATAAGTAAATTTTGAGGTAATTAATCATTTATACTAAGTAAACTTACGAGAGAAACACTCGTATTCATATATTATTTATAAAATAAGTGATATCTAGTAGGCTTGTTCATTTAAATTGGTTCTGATCTTGTTCGAACCGCATCGATCAAACTAGTATCAAAATCAAACCAGTATTTTTAGGTTTCAAGTAGACCAGTTCAAAATAGTACAAAAAATTAAGTTTGAATCGACTCATTTTTTTTATACTGGTTTATATTTAAATTTAAATCAAACCACTTTAAACATATATAATTTTAGAACCGATTTGAAGCAAAATCAACTAAACCAATCTGAAATTAAACCAAACTAGAGATGTCTTCAATAAACCAAACTTAGAAATGCATTGGACTCTTGTATATTGATGTTGGACAGGATTTCAGTTGGATGTGGAACAGATTTTCAGTCGGTTTAGTGTATTTTTCAGTTGGTCAAGTGTCTTTTTAGTCGGTTCAGTGTGTTTTTCAGTTGGTTTATTATTTTTTAATAGGGTTCAGTGTGTTGGACAGGATTTTCAGTCGGTTCAGTTTTGGTTTGAACCGGAATATTTCCTAACCAAAATTATTATAAATAAAAAAAACAGATCAGACTAGTTCGAATCGGTTCGAACCAGGCTCGTTTTTTTACTTAAATCATATCAGTTTTTTTATAAACATAAAAAATTACTGTTTTTTTACAAACCAAACCAATTCAGTTCTAAACCGGTTCAGGGTCGAACCGGTTCATGAACAAGCCTAATATCTAGTGTATATTATATATATATATATAAATTGGGGCTTTGAATCTTTTTGGGCAATATTTTTTCCCGAGAGAAGAAACCAACCCATGGGCCTCTATAGAAATGCTTCGTGTTTACTGAGAAAAACATAAATTCAAAAGAAATAATTAGGCAAACTCATTCATACATACATAACATACGTACATAACATATATTGTATATTTATGTGTTCTCTATATTCTATCAGAAATGCATGATTTCCCTCAATATATCGACTTATCTATATTGCTTTTAGCAGTAACCTATTATGAAAATAAATAACTTATTTATTTGTTATTAAAAAGAAATTATTTATTTACTTGTATAACCATTTCATTAAGCTTGGAACGCATCAACCCTGTCCCATTGCATATAGCTAACATTTAGACATGATGATGTATGTATGCTACAAGGAAGCTGCGCTCACATAAGAATCTGAGATGGTCTCTTGATAGTGACGATCTATCTATACATAATGTGAAAACTGGTGAAGAGTGGTGGATTATTCAATCGAAGATAGCAAACCCTAGAAAATGGATTTACAGAGAAAACCTAAGGATACACAGCAATTGGGGTTCATTGAGACTTATTCCTTCATTTGGAAGTCCCTCCCCCTTAAATAAAATGTCGGAATAATTACAACAGATGGAAATAGGAAACGACGGTTCAATTAACTAGGCAATAAACGAAACGACATTGCAGAAAAGGAAACGACTCGGCAAATGAAGAAGGCTGCAGTCCAGAAGACGTGGGCTTGCCAGATGAAGATGGGCTGCAGTAAATGAAGAAGACCAAGCCCAGAATGAAGAATCATGAAGCCTTCCAGATTGAATGATAAGCCCAGAATACAGATTTTAACACCCCCCCTCAATCTGGAAGAGGTGAAGTGTTCTCCCCCTGACCAGAGAATATATTCTTCATTCCAAGTCTCCCAGATACAATCTGATGTTGTTGTGTTCCAAGAGGCTTGGTAAATAAATCTGCTAATTGATCACCTGTCTTAACATGCTCAAGCTGCACAACTCTGTCAACCAATTTTTCTCTAACATAATGACAATCTATTTCAATATGCTTGGTTCTATCATGAAAGACAGGATTATTCGCAATCTGAATAGCAGTCTTACTATCACAATATAAAAAGATGGAACATTTTGCTTAAAACCCAACTCTTCCATTAATCCTCTAAGCCAAATAATTTCAGACAGTGAAGCACCCATACTCCTATATTCAGCTTCAGCTGAAGATTTAGAAACAGTAGTCTGTTTCTTAACCTTCCAACTAACTAAGGATTTGCCTATCATGATACAAAAACCAGTAACTGATTTTCTAGAAACAATGCAACTGGCCCAATCAGAGTCACAATAGGCAACAATTTCAGGCAATGATTCAGATGACATAAGGATACCTTTACCTGGTTCCTTTTTGATATACCTGACAATTCGCATTGCAGCTTCTAGGTGAGAATCCTTCGGATTTTGCATGAATTGGCTAAGATTCTGCACTGCAAATGAAATATCTGGGCGAGTAATGGTTAGATACAAAAGCTTCCCTATCAGTCTCCTATAAATGGTGACATCACTTAGGGGTTCATCCTCAACATTGACCTTCAGATGCCTATCATATTCCACACTAGTAAATTTCACATTTTGCTCCATAGGAGTCCTAATCGTCTTAGCACCCGAAAGACCAACATCAGAAATGAGCTCTAATGCATATTTCCTTTGACAGAGGATCATCCCTTTACTAGATCGAATTATTTCAATACCAAGGAAATATCTCAATTCACCCAGATCTTTCATTTTAAAACACGATTCAAGAACAAGCTTTAAATCAGATATCAGAACATCACTATTGCCACAGATAAGCAAATCATCCACATATATCAAAAGAATAACCAGATCAGATCCAACCCTTTTGGTAAACAAAGAATAGTCAAGCTTCGACTGATTATATCCAGCATCAATAAGAGAATTGGTCAGCTTAATATTCCATTGCATACTTGCCTGTTTTAAACCATACAGCGATTTTCGCAATTTACATACAAGCTGAGTGCCCATTTTATCAACGAATCCTTCAGGGACATGCATATATACTTCCTCATTTAAATCGCCTTGTAAAAAAGCATTGTATACGTCCATTTGATAGAGGGGCCAGTTATGAACAGAAGCAAGGGCAAGCACAGTTCTAACAGTACCCATTTTAACAACAGGCGAGAAGGTATCAAAATAGTCTATACCATGCTTTTGACTATATCCCTTAGCGACAAGCCTGGCCTTATATCTATTCAACGAGCCATCATAATTGAATTTCAATTTGTATACCCACTTACATCTGATTGCTTTTTTATCTTGGGGAAGAGTCACCAAGTCCCAGGTCTGGTTTTGTTCAAGAGCTTCTATTTCATCCTCCATTGCACGTATCCAGGATTCATCCTTAACCGCCTCAGAAAAATTTCTGGGTTCAACAATCCTTGAAGTTGAACTCAGATATACCTGATAATTATCAGACAAACCATCATAGCACAAATATTTGCTTATAGAATGCGGACAAGATACATTTGAAACCTGGTAGTCTTTCATCCATATAGGAGGCTTTATGGCTCTACCTGACCTGCTAAGAATAGGCATAGAAGGATCCTGTGTAATAGGGACAATACTGCTATCAGAGTCATTATCAGACTCATCACTTAGCCTGTTTCCATCAGTATCATGAATGATATCATCATTTGGACCATCCGTATTAATCTCCTCAGTTTCTACATCACGAGGGATGTTCACATCATAGGAGTCCGACTCAGCATCATAATCAAAGAATATGGGCAACTGATCAGTTTTGCTATTCTCAAAGGGAAATAATTTCTCATTGAACTGGACATCCCTACTAATGAAATATTTCTTTTCCGACAAGTCATACAATCTATATCCCTTTTGAGACTCTGAGTATCCCACCAAAATGGATGGGATAGCCCTAGATGCAAACTTGTCAGCTACCTGCATATTCTTTGCATAGCAAAGACATCCAAATACCCGAAGGTGACTAATCACCGTCTTTTTATTACTCAACATCTCCATAGGAGATTTTCCATTCAGCACCTTAGATGGCATCAAATTAATCAGATAGCAAGCAGTCAAGACACAATCACCCCAAAACTCATTAGGAAGTAAAGCCTGCAACTTAAGTGCCCTGGCTACTTCCAGGAGATGTCGATGCTTACGCTCAACTCTCCCATTCTGTTGGGGAGTATATGGGCAACTGCTCTGATGAGCAATTCCCTTTTCATGAAAGAGAACTTTAATGTTCTCATTGAAAAATTCCTTACCATTGTCCGATCTGAAGGCCTTAATTTTCTTACCGAATTGAGTCTCAACCATGATAACAAACTGTTTCAACACAACAACAACATCGGATTTAAACTGCATTAAGTGAATCCAAGTAACTCTTGAGAAATCATCCACTAATGTAAGAAAAAATCTTTTGTTATCATGAGTTGTAGAGTGAAAAGGGCCCCAAACATCAGCATGAATAAGATCAAATGTACTATCAGCTCTTGATACAGATATAGGAAAAGGTTTTCTAACTATTTTCACCTTTGGACATATGGAACATTCAGATATATCATAAACTTTATTCTTTGGTAAATCAATAGAATCCAAATGTTCCAATGCCTTTAACGAAATATGTCCAAGACGCTTATGCCACAACATGATATTGAAAACAACAGAAGAAGAATTACATGATGTATCAACACAACCTGTTCTAATGAAGTACAAACCGGATCTAAGCTCACCAGTCCCCAAGACCCTCCCATTTAAGAGGTCCTGCAGGACAGCAAACTTAGGGTAAAAAATCACAGAACATTTCAATTCTTTAGTAAGTTTAGAAACTGATAAAAGACTGTATTTAAACTCAGGTAAATACAGAACATTCATCAGTTTCTTATCCTTATTAAAGAAATAATTTCCAACACTTTTAACAACAGAGAAATCCCCATTAGGCAATTGAACCCTAGTTCCTGAAAACAACCTATTCTCACATAACCAATCATTTCTGTTGGTCATGTGGTCTGTTGCTCCAGTGTCCAGGATCCAATAGTCATTATAGGAAGATATAATAGTGTTTAAAGATATACATGTTGTATTTACACGATGATCTTCCATAGGGGTAGCACCTGCTGGTTTTGCAGTGCTGCCAGCCTGTCCTACTGTTTGTAATAGTTTTTCAAATTGACCACGTGATAGGGTAATGTTACCTTGAACAACAGAACTCAAAGAAAGATCATCAGAAAACAACTTTGATAAATCAGAATTAACATCATTATTTTCAGAAGAGGCAGTGTTAACTTTTGAACCATTCTTTCCTTTCAAAGATTCCTTGTATTTAAAACAATTGTCCTTAGCATGTCCCTTCTTTTTACAGAAGTCACAGCCTCGGGCAAAACACCTTCCAAAAGTATGCCCCTTCTTCTTACAATGAGTACATTCCAAATTCTGATTTCCCTTAGGTCGATCAACACTAAGAGAGGCATTCACAGATACAGAGGAAACATTCATAGCAGAAGTAATCCCCCTTTGGGTTTCCTCTTGAATAACAAGATTATATGCTTGATTAACAGAGGGGAGAGGATTCCAAAGAAGCAGATTACTTCTAACACCAGAATAAGTATCATTCAAACCAGCTAGGAACTGAAACAAACGTTGATTATCTTTGTGCTCAATATGTTTTTTAAAATCCTCACCCTCAATATGAGTTAAGGCACAAGCAGCATCATATTCAGCCCAAAGAAGTCTCAACTTAGTGAAAAAAACAGAAACATAATCTAGACCCTGTCTAGTCATAACGATTTCTAAATGCAACTGATAGGTCCTTGGACCACTGACCTTATCAAATCTCTCTTTAAGGTATTTCCACACAGAAAAAGCATTTTCAGAATACATGTAACCACTAGAAAGATCTTTACATATTGAATTCAACATCCATCCCAAAACAACAGCATTGCATCTATCCCACAAATGATGATAAACATGATCATATTTTTCACGAATACAAGTTCCAGTAATAAAACCTAACTTGTTTCTACCCAACAAAGTAAAGCGAATAGCACGGCTCCAAATAGCATAGTTTTCAGGCCCAGTTAAAGAAACACAGATCATGCTAACACCAGGATTATCACTAGCATGCAAGAATAGAGGATGATGAGACCCTACTTTAGCCATGGCCTCATCATCAACATCATCATTTTCATATTTACGGACTTTTTCAGCAGGCTTCTCATCAGCCATCAGGAAACAACAGAAGCAAGAATATCAAAGAACCAGCAGATAATCGACCACATGATAATACACAGATAATATCCAGAACAACAGAGAAAGCCAAAGATAATCCCAACATATCCAAACAGAGGCAGTAATAATATGACGACAGAGGTTACCTTTGGACCAAGAAAAGAAATGGTCAAAGAAACAACAAACCGTCAGTCGAAGGCAGAAAACTGCAACACAATCTTTCACCAAGGAGGATCTCCGGCAAAGGAAGGTTACAGTCGCAACGAGGATCTCAGTCCTCAAGAAGAAGGGCCGAGAAACAGAGAACGAACCGTCGAACGAAAGAACACGATTCTCACAGACAGAGAATAACCACCACAAGAACCAGGATCAGATGAAGGGGAAGAAGATGAGCAAGGCTAGAACGCCTTTAGCTCTGATACCATGTGAAAACTGGTGAAGAGTGGTGGATTCAATCGAAGATAGCAAACCCTAGAAAATGGATTTACAGAGAAAACCTAAGGATACGCAGCAATTGGGGTTCATTGGGACTTATTCCTTCATTTGGAAGTCCCTCCCCCTTAAATAAAATGTTTGATTAATTACAACATATGGAAATAGGAAACGACAGTTCAATTAACTAGGCAATAAACAAAACGACATTGCAGAAAAGGAAACGACTCGACAAATGAAGAAGGCTGCAGTCCAGAAGACGTGGGCTTGCCAGATGAAGATGGGCTGCAGTAAATGAAGAAGACCAAGCCCAGAATGAAGAATCATGAAGCCTTCCAGATTGAATGATAAGCCCAGAATACAGATTTTAACACATAAAAATAGCACTTGTCTATATACATGTTGTACCACATGTTGAATAATCCAACTAGTTATTATTAGGGGTGAAAATAAAGGCCCGTGGACCGAAAAATCGTTTTGAAACATCTGTTTCGAATTTAAGATCGAGTCACGAGTTTTTTTTTTTTTAAATTTCAAACTTGGTATTAGGGTTGGGATCATATTTTTTTTTTATCTCAAATTCGGACTTGAGGGCGGGTTTTTTCAATACCCAAAAGATCGAATAAACTCGTCTGACCCGAGTATAGATTGAAATCAACATTTTTTTTTTAATTAGTTTATTGTGTGGTTTAGGGTTGTATTTGAAATATAAACTTTTTTATATTGGATATTTGGTATGATATTTGTATTTTGTTTTGTATTGAATACTTGATATAATTTTTGCATTGTGTTTTGTATTTAAAAGTTTTGGATATTTTTTAAAGTAAAAGTCGATTCAGGACCGAGACCGGTCCAAATCAAGCAAGACCGACTCGGACGGATTTTTTAGGATGAACTCGGACTTGGTCCTCCCAGCATAAGTTTCGAAATTTCGGACTCAAACCTTTTTTTGAAAAAAATATATGTCCCGACAGTCCCGAACTCACACCTAGTTATTATTCATAGTATAATTAAATTGAATAAATATTTATTTGCTAGTGAAATTTGAAGGTCTGTAATGTTTATTGACTATTTTTTACTTACAAATTTGTTGATAATGTTGACAAAGAATACGTACTCTTCAATTGCCACCACAGAATACAGAATTAGTAGCTGAGACATAAAGTTAAACTCGTAAATTATAATTTGTTTTTTTTTCTTCAAAAAATTGAGCTAATAATTTGCAATTTTTTTAATTACCATTTAATAATAAAATTAGCAATATACATATATAATATATAAAAGTAAATATTCAAATCTTGAATTTCAAACATCAAATTGCTAATTGATCCCAACAAAAGAATATTCACTATATGAATGAAAGCATATTAAGAATGCCTCTTGTAAGATTACATATATGGCCTTCAATCTTTAAGTTAGTTCTAGTAGTAAAAAGAAAAATCAGTAAACTATGATAGTTTTTTTATTGAGTAAAATACGAGTTTCACCCTAAAGTTTAAGTTGAGTTTAAGATTCTTCATTAATATTTGAACTTTAAAATTTTAGTGATAATGTTTAGATACGATTAAAATTTCCCCATTGCCATCAATTATCCTTTAATTTCGGACGAAACTATTATCAAAGTACAAAATTGTCCTTACTCTTCTTGGAACCTATGAACATCTCTTCCATGGTGTGGAGGATGACAGACACGGTGAAGACGGTGAAGCACCAACAACATTCTCCTAGTCTCCGCCACCGTCGCCCTCCGTCACCGATTTCTTCAGGAAATGCAACAGAACTTGCTACTCTCTTCAGGAACAACGATCCTGAATCTGAACCACACAGATCAACAAAAATCACAGATGTCCTTCCAAGCCCGGCCAGAAGGCGGTTCATTGCCTCAGCTCGCAGGAACCAATTCCATCAATACAAGGTCTTCTAATGGTAGAAATAAAGAGAAAGACAGTAAATTGAGACATTATATGATATATCTGCCTTCCTAGTCTCAGGTCTTGTCGACCTTCAGTTGAGAGGAAGAAGAAGTTGAGTTATGTTGTGGCAGTTGGTACATAATTAGATTGATGAAAAATTGGGATTATTTTTATGAACAGAAAGAAAGAGCTTGGCGTAGACTTTGAATTGGAGCTTGAGGGGAATGACGACAACATCACTGCAAAAGAATAAGCTTTTTTACTCGTTCTATTTGCATGCCCATTACGAAATCATTCAACTTAAGTTGCGTTTTTTCCTTCGTTTTCCCTTTACTGAGGAACAGTTTCACAAGTACTAGGTGGTCGGAAGAAGCACCAGAATATCGCACCAGAAGAAGCACCATAAATTCTCGATGTCAGATTCTCCCCACCATGGAAGAGCTATTCATAAGGTTCAAGGAAGAGTAATGGCAATTTTGTACTTCGATAATGGTTTCCGTTCGAAATTAACTAGTGTCCAAACATTAGTACTAAAATTTTAAATTTCAAACATTAAGAGGAAATCTTACATTCGACTTAATTTTTTTGGGGGAAACCCGTATTTTACCTTTTTTTATTATTTATATTTTTTGCGTTATTATGTGATTATTTATATTTGACGATATTATTTTTTGATTCAAACTTTATTTAGTTAATATGTTTTGATAATGTCTGAATTATTAAATGGCGATTCTACCATTTTTCTTCTTCTTCTTCTTCTTCTTCTTCATGTTCTTCTAATCTTCATCCTCTTCTTCTTCGATTAGTTGCTGGTAATTCGCTAAACTAGCAAAAAAAAATTGAACTAAGCCCATAAGACTTATGAGTTCTTTTTGAACCTATGAAACAAAATTTGAGTTTAAACATAACCAAAAAAATTGAATTAAGGGGTCGAAAATAACTCAAAAATTGAATAATGTGTTTGAACAACACCTTATCATCGAATTTTGTATTCGAAATCTGGGTTCAAGTTTGTTGTGATGAAAAAATATATTTTTTATATATATCATCTCATAAAATTTTGTAGAAATAACATTGTGAAACATAATTAACTAAATAATATAAAATTAACCTAAATATTCACGTAAGTGATTAAATAAGTTAAAAAATTAAAGAAAATCCAGAGAAGAGTACTAAAGGGATCTAATTTATCTAACTTAGTTAGGAGTTAGGACTTAGGTTAGGAGTATTGACCGCAGGAAAAAATAAATCGAATCTTAATAAAATTAATTTTTAATTATAAGGATGTGACAACTTTGGCCATTACTCTCTGCTTCACCTTCCACACGAGGCGGCACTGCCAGCAGCTCGCCCATTCTCCACCAACGTGCTGCGCCCTGCGGCGTACATTCAAGAATTTATTACTTTGACAATTATTTCAAAGCGATTTCGATTTTTGAAGTGTAAATTTTGTGGATCAATTCGCATGATTTGTAAATCTATATATCATATAAAATTATATAACATATCTAATTTATGTATATAACATATTATGATTTTTACCATCCATACAACTCTTATGATTCATGATTTTGTTATAAATTATCATTATTATATGAGTCATGAGTTGATTGGTAAATCAAAAGTTATGACCAAAATACAACTTATTTACATTACTGATTGAATGTGCCGTGTCAAAAAAAATAATGAATAACCCATAGTTTGTATAAAGAATTAGCACCCCTTAATATCAAAAAAGTAGTTCAAATACCAAATTGTTTACCATAAATTCAAGTGAAATTTGAATCACACAAAATGATATTAACAGTTTTATTCTTTAAAAATTCTGGAATATTATAGAAAGTTAAATATTAGAATTATGTATTGATCCTTTTTAAATAGTTAAGGGGAATGATATAACTAATAAATAGTTGAGGGGGTAACTTAAGCATACATGACCGTACTAGTCTTTTTTTTGGGTTAATTACTTAATTGGTTACACATGTTTCACCAATGTTCAGAATGATTACACATGTTTCAAAATGTGATTAATTGAATTTGAAATGTGACTATTTGTTTTTTTTATTGTTCACCGTTAGAAATCACAGTTAAGTCACTATTTAGATACGTAAAATGACGTAATTACCCCTAGAATCATCTTCAAGACAAGAATCGAAGAACCCAGAAATCATATTTCTGGGTTCTTTGATTCTTGTTCTTGAAGATTATGTTGTATTCTTAAAGATGATTCTAGGGGCATAATAGTCATTTCACAATTCAATAATATGTTTAAAAAAATAATTAACGGATTAGTAACGGAATGATCAATTAATCACATTTGGAAAAACATGTGTAACCAATTAGTCACATAGCAAAACCAATTAATCACATTTTGAAACATGTGTAACCATTCTCAACCTTGGTCAAACATGTGTAACCAATTAAGTAATTAAATTTATTTATTTTTGCCATCAATGACGTTACTAGTCAGTTCACTACTTCTATATAAAGCTCCATCCAACTCTCCTTCTCCCTGCTCGGTTCTTTCTAAAAAAACAAGCTTTCTGCAATGGAGAACGACCTCTTCATGTCAATGCTGCCATGGAAATCTACAGACACACTGGATAGGAACTCCTACGACGACGACGACAAACAGTTTCCGTCGACCTGCTTCTTCAGCACTTCCTGGGACAATTCGCCGGAGAACCCCCTCAAGTTCGAATCTATTACCTCCTCCGTTTCTCCACCCCCTTCCGTTAAAACTCCGACCAATGACGGTTCTCTGATTAGAGAAATGATCGAGAAATTTGACAATTCACCCAACTTGGGAATCTTTAACATGGGTTTGAATTCAAGAATCCCAAAACTCTCCGGCGACCCCAATTCTGGATTTGGCAGCAGAAGCTTCAATGTCAGAACGAGCCGGTACGGCCTGAACCATGGAGCAGATTTTCTGAATGGGATAACTGACATAACTTCCGTTGGCAAAAGGGTAAGTCGGGTGTCAAGTAGTCCTTCTATCAATACATCTGAACCTCCAATGGTGGCTCAAGGGAACAAGAATCTTCAATCCGAGAAGTTGCCGAATTATCTAGAAGGTTTCTCTGTTTCGAATCCTGAGAAGATGAATTTGAAGAAGAGGAAATCATCTCTTCGGGGAAAGGTATTGGTCCAGAATTCATTGAATTAAGTACAATCATGAGTAAACTGACGTATTAATTTAAATCAACGTCTGTGTTGTTACTAGGTGAAGGAGGTTGAAGATGAATCGAGTTCGAAGAGGGTGAAACAGAATAAGAATGTCTCTGTTAAAGCAGACGAAAACAGAGGAGGGTGTAGCGGTGACAACACAGAGGAGGAGAAACAGACCGACTCAAAGACACCCGAGCCTCCGAAAGACTACATTCATGTCAGGGCGAGACGCGGCCAAGCCACCGACAGTCACAGCCTCGCTGAGAGAGTAAGCATCTCCATTGCAATGCCAAAACACGAGGACATTGGTAGAGTTGTAACTTGACGTAGAATTCTTCTACTCTTTATGATGTGATCATAGGTTAGAAGAGAGAAAATCAGTGAGAGAATGAAGATGCTTCAAGACATCGTCCCAGGCTGCAACAAGGTACATTGGAGAACCAAACCCAAAACCCAAAATTGAAACTTGTCACAAAATTGAAACTTTTTATGATGTTCTTAGCTTTTGTCTCTGTATTTAACTAACAGGTCACCGGAAAAGCGCTAATGCTGGACGAAATCATCAACTATGTTCAGTCACTGCAACGTCAAGTTGAGGTAATTTTTCCAATCAACAAATTCTCCATAGTGAAGTTCGTTTGTGATTTCAAGAAACTGAGTTACAGAGTGGTTTTGATTTCAGTTCCTTTCAATGAAGTTAGCTTCTGTAGATAGCAGCAGCAGCGTGGGATTCAATGCAGAAGCTCCAATAATGAAAAATGTAAGTAGTGAAGGAAGTTGCAGATTACAGAGAAGCAATGAAACATCTCCACCCTACTAGACTCTGTCTCTGACATTGTTTGTATAAAAATATGATGTCGTTTCAGGTATTATTAGACACAGTTCACCCAATGTTTCCATTAGATTCCTCAGCATCTGCCTTTTACACCCAGAAGAATCCACCATTGAACTCCTCTAATGAGACAGTTCTTCCTTTGGCCATGGATGGATTAAACCAACATCTTCTCTCGGTAATTATCAACAAAAATTACGGCTCTTCAAGGTTAAATTTTGAAATTTTACATTAACTATCCTAATGTTTCTGCAGTACGAGAACTTCTGTGAAAATGATCTGCACCTGCAGACTATTGTTAATCTGGGTTTCGGTCAAGACACATTCGATCCACAAAGCTTCCATGGTTGAGTGATGAAGGAAGCACGCCTTTTCAGGATAATTTAAGCGAAACTGCATTTTCGGGGAGAAATTGAAGGCTGTAGAGATGCCTTGGAGATGAAGATTCAACTCTAGTTACCCTTGTAATGAATCGAAAATTCGATATGGTTAGAGATATCATATGTATATAAAGCAGAAGTCATTCATATTCAAGAGACCCTTGTAATGAATCAAAAATATAACTATGCACTGTTTCTACATAAATTAGTATTACTATTACCTGATTAAGAGAGGTTAGAGTGGTAATTTCCCCAAATCAAATCAATTAGTTGAGACATCAAGAGAAAAGCAATAATATAGTATTCAAGGTTGCCATAATATTTTTTTTTTTTTTTTTTTTTTTTTTTTTTTTGGCCAAAAAAAAGATGGTTTCTTTGATTCCTAGTAAGTTGTTTGGTGCTGATCCTACGTTGTTGCAAACAGCTGTTAGTGTCGGGATTGGATCATGATTTTTTTAAAAAAATAAAAATAAAAAAGTCTTCATTTTGAATGATTATGACACTGTATTATGATGATGGTGATTAGATTCTTCTGGGGTCAACCGTAATTTCTGCAATTTGTCATTAGTTAACCTGATAAGAACCTTCTGTGTCATTTTTTTTTACAGAGAGAAGAAGTTAGAACCACTCCATCCATAATCCAAATTTCTTAAATAATTATTAGTTTATAAAATATGAATAAGCAGAACAGTTGCATTAGAAGGGATCCCAGGTTTTGGCAATGGAATGCTGAAATTATGAGGAGACACCTACCAATGGAGAAAAAAACTTTAATACCATTTTATATATATATATATATATACATATAAATCTTTATTCCCTCCCCTTCTTTTTAACTAATAATAATAATTATAGAAAAGAAAAGATAGGTAAGTGTGTTAGTGGAGTTCAAGTTTGGAAAGATGCCCTTCAAAACATGTTTTTTTTTCTCTGTAAAATGTTTTTTTTCTCTGTAAAATGTTTTTTTTTTCTCTCTATAAAATGGGTGTATAGATTTTTCCATTTTATTTACTATTAAGTATATAGTACTTTTTAGATTTCTACATTTCTTCTCTTGATTAATTTTGCTAAAACGGTTTTAAAAAGATGAATTTAATTTCTTGAATCATTCAAATTAAATCTCATAATAATGAGTTTTAACTGAGACCCTGTTATTTACCAATGGAGTTCTGAGAGATAAAATAAATTCTTATTTAGATTATTATTTTCATAATGTATCTTAAGACTCAACTTATGGAACCAAAAAAAATATGAAAAATAAAGAAGAAGGGATTTGTTGAAAGATGATACTTTTGCAAGAGTGGCTTTCCCCATTTGTTTAATGAGATATGTATTATTGTTCTGCAGGTTTCTGGTTTTTACTGTTAATTAAATTACAAAAAAGATGCTTTGAATGTGGCTTCAAATATTAAATATTTTGGGTGCAGAACATTTTCTGACAGCAATAATATAATATAGGTAAAAAAATATAATTATTTGTTTAAATGACTTGTTATAAAACCCAATTATGGTATTGCTTTCCTTAAGGGTTGGATTTTCTCTTTTCTTCCCTTTCTGTTATGTTCTCCTTGTTGAATGTTGATGAATGTTGTTCTGTAATGTTGTTTGAAGTATTCTACACCGGCATAGTTGTTTTATTCAAGGAACAAAATGGATGGAAATTGTAAAATAGGGTTAATTTATGTAATTAGTAATGACAAAGAATATTTCACCAAAATATACATAATTTAATAAATATACACTAAAATATCATGAAATGAAAAATAAATACAAAAGTATACACTCAGTCCCACCCGCGAATGTCATTCACGGGTGGAACTGAGTTGTTAGTTCCACCCGTGAATGTCATTCGTGAGTGTAACTTTTTTTTTTGGCCCATCAAAATAATGTGAGAGAAATGAAAATAATTATTTATTTTCATCCACGAATGAGAGTCGCGGGTAGATATATTTTCGTATTTATTTTTCACTCGATGACATTTTGATATATATTTATTAAATGAGGTATATTTTGGTGAAATATTCTAATGACAAACCGTTCGTACTAGGGCTATCAATTTCTGACACGATATGAGTTTAGACATGATTATTAATCATGTCTAAACACTTCTGATCTGCAGATATATGTATAAATGCGATTATACACGATTAACTAATCGTGTCTAATCATGTCGTGTATATATGTGTCACGTTTAGACACACGATTAACTAATCGTGTCATGTATACATGTGATACGTTTAGACACCTTTAAGTATAATAATAAACAAATAATATTAAAATTTCCACTTACTTTTTAATATTGAACGTTGAAGACTTTACTTTGTATATATGAATTTGTGTTATGAAAAATATGTGAAACAACTTGTGAAATTAGTGGATTATGTGTCTAATCGTGTCATGTTGTGTCTAATCATGTCGTATGACCCGACATGATTAGACACAATATGACACGATTAGACACATGACATGTTTTTCAGTTTTTTTGTTCATGAAAATTAATCGTGTCACGTGTGATCTGCTAGTTAATATAGTCGTATTCGTGTTTGAAGTTTTGATACACGTTTAAAACTTATCCGTTTAGACACGACACATGTTTAGACACGATATGATTTATGATACAACACAATTAGACACGATACGAAACGATTATCATTTTGTCACCCCTAGTTCGTACGAATATTTTATGGTGTTTATTAATCAATTTATTGTGTTAAACTTATGATATGTAAATGTAAATACTAACACACCATAAAAATTATCTTGTGTTATCCGTATGTTATATACTTTTACAATCATAATTTTTCGTGTATATTTGTATCGTATTATTGTGTTTCATAATTTTTTTTTATCAAACTTATGTATAATAATTTTTTTTAAAGAAAACGACCTGATATTATGTAACTCTTTATATATAAAACCGATAGAATATTTGTTCATTAGCATGAAGAGTCAAATACGGTTTTGATCTCTAATATTTGTACGTAGTTTGAGAATCTCACTGGTTTTTCAAGTTTCTTCCTTAATATTTGCTAAAAATTTAGTTTTTTTAACCTAATATGTTTTAAAAATTGTAAAAATACGAAGAGCCTAACCTTTTTTTATTGGAGCTCAATCGATATTTGATCGAATCGGAGCTCTATTGTAAAACAATTAAAACGTTTAATTGTAACATTCTTAAAAGTATTATATTATTTTTACAGTTATTTTTCTTTTAAAATTTGGATAGAAATTTTGACGAAATTGAGAAACTAAACTTCTGATCATATATAAATGAATGAAATTTTAAAAAGCGAACATTTAAAGTATTCTCAAATTATGCCCAAACGTTAGTAGGTAAATTCGTATTTTAAGATTAAATTCTATATGGGTTAATTATAAAAAAACGAGCTTTGAGGAAAAAATAAACTGCAAACCAAACTTTTTTTTTTTTACAAACAACAAACCAAAGTTTTGAAATTGATCAATCAACTAACTTACCCAAATTTTCGCTATGTTTAAACAAATTTTTCAATGTTTGAAAGAATTATTAAGCCGTAATACAATTTGCTTACTAATGTTGACTTAATAACTCACTCAGACATTGAAAAATTCGTTCAAACATAATGAAAATTTGAAATAGGTTTGTTGATTGCTTAATTCCAAAAGTTTGAGTTGTTTGTTAAAAAAAATGTTCGGTTTGCTATTTTTTTGGTTCAAAGTTCAGTTTTTTATTTTCTTTTTAATTAATCCATTCAATAAATTACTAATAATAACCCTAAGACAGGACTATCAACTATGACATGGCATTTCAACAACCCATACGATATTCTGTTCCCTCATACACTGAATTCCCATATATAGTAAACCATGAACAAGTATACACAACTAAAGTTCAATGTGGGTATTCACATTTTTCATAACATAAGGATCATTTAAATGCTTTAGTAATGGGTTCTCAATGCAATGAATTACAAAGAAAAACAAAATACCCTGCAAGTAAAATCATGGAACATTTTTAAGTATTCAATCTTCTGTATTTTTCTTTTATTTTTGAAATTTACGTATACGCTTTGAGTTTATTGTTCTGTTAAATTGAATGGCTATTTCTGATAAATAAAATATAGTATATGTTTGCCACAAAATAAAAAAACATTATTGATAAATATAAGATTTTAAATGATTATACAAAATTATATAATTTGAAAAGTTGAGGTAAATAATTATCTCTATGATTATCTTTCTTTTCCTACTACTAGACATAGGAGAGGGAGGGTTGTTGAAAATGAAACCACTAATGAAGTTGTTTAAGAGTCATCCATGGTGCCTTTTTGGTCACCTTTCCTATAACTGTAGTTGGTGGGGAGCAAAACACAAGCTTTAGTTATTGTAGTGAAGGACCCGAACTTTCATTGTTTGTTCATTCGGGTCACCGAACTAATAAGGAATGAAACTTGAAAAACCTCAATAGTGGGGTAAGAAATTAGAATAGATACAAATAATTAAACTAAAAAAAATAGACAAACAAATATTACATTTTAAAAGTTTAAATTAAAAAAAGGGTTAAATACCAAGGAGCTACCTGAACTTTGGACGTTTTGCAACGAGTTGCTCGAACTTTAAAAAATCAAAACGGGCTACCTCAACTTTGAATGAAGGTGCAATGAGCTACCTCCGTCCAATTTCTGATGAATTTCCGACGAATTTCTGTCAATAGTTGACGGTAATTTGGACGGAGGTAGCTCGTTGCACCTTCGCCAAAGTTGAGGTAGCTTGTTTTGATTTTTTAAATTTCGTGTAGCTCATTGCAAAACGTCCAAAGTTTAGGTAGTTTTTTGATATTTAACCCTTAAATAAAATACGCAACATTGAAAATTGAGTTGACCCACTTATTTTTGGTTGGCTTCGTTCCTAAATGTAAAAATAAATGTTTGATAGGATCCAGCTTGAAGCTTTTAAGTTTTGAGTAAGTGTTTATGAACCCTAAGGTGTTTATGAATCATTCATAACCACATGTTGTGCTAGTTAATCCATAAGATAATTCATTAACTCCAACATGTCATCTAACATGGCTGACATATCAGGGGGGAACTTAACTAAGTAGAGTGGGTAGTTGGACAAAATACAAATTCTGAAGCAAAATTATATAAAGAATAAAAGTAAATCATGAACTTTGGACTTGATTATTTTTATATTTGACTCAATAACATTAAGAAATGAGTTTATAAGCTCAATTGTATTTAGGCGTCGCCCTTTGTATAGTTGATGGTGCAAGGGCGTCGCCCCATGAGGATGCGCCAGAAATATAAGATACTAGGAATAAGTGTGTGTCAGAACACCCACTAACTACCCTAGTCTGAACGTTTGCTCGCCTACAGATTAGCCTGACTGCTTTTAACACAGTTATGATTAAATAAACTAAAAGAATAGTCTACCATGGAATAACCATTTGATAAACAATTATTTCTAAAGTAACCATGGTTCGCTCACCCGAGAAATAACACGGATTACCATGGTAGGATCTGACATTGCTATGGTCCATGTATGAAATGTTATAAATACTATTTCATCATCCCCATTCAAGGGGATAGATATTTTTTGATCTCATTCACCCACCATACATTTTAAGTGCTCAGATAAAACGAATCTTTGGCAAAAAAAAGAAGATAAAACGAATCTTCGACTAACTTTATTATCGGAGGGGAAATAACGGGAACACCTCATGCTTTCCTTTTGTGCAAGTCCAAGAAGCAGATACAAGGAAGAAGATAAGAAGTTCCGGTTTATATGATCCAAAGTTAATATTGTTATTTGTATTGTTCATATTATTATTTATATGCATATAATATTATCTTATGTTTACGTGATATTTAACAAGAAAAATTGACGAAATTATAATAGACTGTGAATTATTCACATTCACAAATATATAGGTGTATATTAAGCTATATAGAAAAATTCATTAATATAAATATGTGAATATACTCGTATAAATGATATGATAAATATATGCAATCCAAGTGAATTTTCCCACAAGAATAATGCATGTCTTCATACACCGTATGGACTAAGTCAAAGTCTAAATGAATCTTGTCTTTTCTTCTAAGGAAATGAGTGATTATTCCAAAATTATTCATATAAAAAGATAACACCATCAAATTATAATAAATTGATGTCTATTAACACCAAATAATTGTAATCTAGTAAAGATCAAAATTTGCTCATGCTGTTAAAAATAAGTATTAAAAAGATTAACTTAAAATATAAATAAAATTTTGAAAAACATTTAGTTTACAAATAAATCATTTAAAAAATTACAAAAAGATATGAGATGAGCAAACGTTCCGTTTAAACGAAAAGTGCTGTGACTGGTTTGAACCTTTTTGCAACTTGTGGGCCTCGTTGTAATAGTTGGTAAAGCTATAGATTTTGATTTTCTAGTACAACTGTACAAGTAGTGATGTGTACTGCTGGAATCGTTAACTTTGGAATATATTTCCAAATTTACTTTTCCATTATTCATCAATCTTGAATTTTTTTCAAAAAGTAATTGTGTTGAAAAAAATTGGTAAAAATATGTACCCGTCACAAAAAATTGTATATAAACGTTATCATGGTAACGCATAATTTTTTCAGTACGCCTAGAAGCAAAAACAATAAAAATTCTACTGATGGTAGCGAAAAAAACGCTACCACTAGTAGCGTTTGTAAGAAATTCTCTATCAGGGGGTAGCGTTTGAGACAATTATTTGCACTCCTGCCCAATTATTTGCGCATTTCTGTGTGATAATTGAATTATTAGCGTATCTTCTTTCTATTTAAGCTCAATACCGACGAACAATGCATTTTTATTGTCTTACATCTCCCGCTACTCTCTTATAGTCTCCTCTTCCTTCTTCCGCGTAAATCTTCCTCAACATAATTTAAGGTATGTAATATATTTGTATGTATTCTTTAATTACAATGTTTTTAAAATTGTTAGGAGTTATATTTGCATAAATATTAGATTAACTAAAAGTTAAACACATCTTATTCGAATTTTTATAATATTAATTATTTAAGATAAAGCATGACAAAGATTAGTCTCATGTGCTTGTATGACGAAGAAATATTCTCTCAGAATGGTAGTGAAGTCTATGTAGGTGGTACCTCCAGTATTACTACACATACCTTGAACATCTCTCTTTGTAGACTAAAGAAAATTATATGTATGGAGTGCGGTTGACATGATGTTGAAGCTACGTGTATTTGCATATCCTATTAATTTACAAATATTGAAGGACTTTGCAATTTTGTACGGATTCAATTGCAAAGTGCATTGTCTTTCGCTCTACAGTTAAGTGTTGCTACTCGCTTTATTGTGTTTAGCGTAACTAGAGGAGTTAACTTGAGGTCAAACACATATGATAGTCATGATATAGTGAATGTTTTGCATGGTCACACCACTGATCTCTTTGATGACGAGGTCGACATTGATGCACTCTTAGATGCATCGATAAATGAGAAAGATCCATATATGGAGCATTTTACGGGTCACATTGATGAAGACAACGAAGAGGTGTTTGTGTTTGGCGAAAATTCTGACAATGTACATGGAGGTGACGAAGGTGGAAGCAGCTCTCACAACCTGCAAATGATGCAACCCACTGCTGAAAATTGGATTGATAGTAATTGGATAGACAACTTTCAACCAACAAACGAGTGGGACATGGATGTTGATAAACCGTCGACTGAAGGTTTCCTAAACACAAACATGAAGTTTAGTAGTATGGACGAGTTATTTGTCACCGTGAGAAGATGACACAGCTAATTTCAAGATTTGCATCGTTTAGTCATCCAATCCCAAATTAATTGTCTTCAAGTGTAAAGCCGATCTCACACATTCTCACTGTCATTGAGAGGAAGTTTTTTAAGTATACTGGAGTGAATAATATCAAAATTGCATGCTCCACATACATGCACGAATGAAGTTCTCATTGAACGACACCATAACATCAATTGCAAGATGATTGTGTCTTTGATAAGAAATTCATTAGCTTACACTGAATTGAAAATTTCAGTAATCCAGTCGATAGTGGATGATGAGTTTGGTCTTTGGTTCGGATGTTTCATATCTGAAGGCGTGATACTCCAAACATGTAGTGTTGGAGTCTTTATACAGAACAGACGAAGAAGCCTTTGTAAACCTCTCGTGATTACTGTCAGGCATGTCCGTATACATCTCTGGTACGGTTTATCATTTTATGCCTAAAATAGTAAATGTTGATACTCAAGTAGTTGAGAAGAGAGTGTTGCGACAGAGGGTGAGGTGGGGATGGGGGATGGGGGGGGGGGGGGGGGGGGGCTAGGGTTTGATACGGACGGAACAGAGAAGAACCGCTGGAACGAAATGCAACTGGAGCGCTACTAGTGGTAGCGTTTAAAACCCAAACTCTATAGGCAGTAGCGCTTAAGGCCCAAACGCAGTCGTATGTAGCATTTTTTCAAAAACATGACATACGATAGCATTTTTGGTATAAAAAAAAACGTCACCACTCAAACTGCGCAGATGTACATTTTTCTAATTATTTTTTTGAATATATATTTTTTAAATAGTTACTTTTTGAAAAAATTACTCAATCTTCTCACATTTATCCAATCAATCTACAAACACTAATTTGCTGCGTTAAAATTCAGATCAACTCATTATGTCACATTTATCCAATCAATCTACAAACACTAATTTGTTGCGTTAAAATTCAGACCAACTCATTATGGATAAAATCAATTATCAATAATTAATTCCTTCAAGTTTCAACTAAGTCACAATTGAATTGTAATTAGATTTTGTGCAATTTAATTGAGACTCAATTGAAAGTGTTAGGCTCATTCTTGATCCAAGCTAAACATTTGCTCATGAACGAGCAGATCTAAATCAAGACTCAAACTCTAGTCTCTAAAACGTGATCTTTTTCAAAAACTATTCACTTTTCAAAAAATATTTGAAAAAGTGTATATCGAAATTTTTTTTTTAGAAAAGTATGCATACGCGCGACGCGCCTACTCAGTAGGCGCGTCCTAGGGATGCGCCTATTGCAATAGGCGCATCCCAGGGGTGCGCCTACTGCCTAAATTTTTTTTTTTTCCGCAAAAACACCGGTCTATCAGAAACCACGTTGATTTTAAGTCTGCTTATGGTTTTCCTCCTAAATAGAAATTGAGAGATAGTCTCACGCGTATTCATAGGTCCAAACTACAAATTTTCCAACTTGTTCTGAACAACAATGAAACAAAGTTGTTTATTCACAAGTTTCTGAATGAGACTTTTCTTCAGATACACTAGCTAGTTTGACATTTTCAGGAATTACTCCTGCAAAAGAGCTATTTGGGGTTACTTTAGGTTCATGTCCTAAATGTTCCAACTTGTTCTGAACAACAATGAAACAAAGTTGTTTATTCACAAGTTTCTGAATGAGACTTTTCTTCAGATACACTAGGTAGTTTGACATTTTCAGGCATTACTCCTGCAAAAGAGCTCTTTGGGGTTACTTTAGGTTCCTGTCCTAAATTTTCCAACTTGTTCTGAACAACAATGAAACAAAGTTGTTTATTCACGAGATTCTGAATCTTCCGAATATCTTCTGTCGTACGGTGAGGACAGAAGAAAACTGATCCCCTTCCAATGGTTAGGAAGGGTCTTGGATCAAGAGGACAGAAGATCAATTTGTTAACAAAAGGGTCTTGGATCAAGAGGACAGAAAATCAATTTGTTAACAAACCACCGAGATGATTGTCTCACGCGTTGCTTTATCCCAGTATTCACAAGTCCAAATTCCTCTACGCGCACCAAATTCCTCCATGTATGCTTTTTTTCCTACTATATGCTTACTTTTTGAAAAACATCTGATTTTGAGCCTGTTTATACGGTTTTCCTCCTACATAGAAATTGAGAGATAGTCTCTCCAATTAAGAAGAAAGGAAGTTCTCAGAAGTTAAATACTTTAGGTTCCTGCCCTAGATTTTCCAACTTGTTCTGAACAACATCCGCGAGGTAAAACATTGAAACAAAGTTGTTCATTCACAAGTTTCTGAATGAGACTTTTCTTCAAATACACTAGCTAGTTTGACATTTTCAGGAATTACTGCTGCAAAATAACTCTTTTGGGGTTACTTTAGATAAATTTCAAAAAGTAACTATGTCCGTTAGGCGCGACCCCGGGGTGCGCGTATACATAGTTTGCTAAAAAACAATTTATTCTTAGAACTTCCTTTCTTCTTTACTGGAGAGAGTATCTCTCAATTTCTATTTAGGAGGAAAACAATAAGCAGGCTTGAACTCAGATAAAAAGCTATAGTCATTGGAGAAGCTTTACAAGATATTCGGAAGATTCAGAAACTTGTGAATAAACAACTTTGTTTCATTGTTGTTCAGAACAAGTTGGAACATTTAGGACAGGAACCTAAAGTAACCCCAAAGAGCTCTTTTGCAGGAGTAATTCCTGAAAATGTCAAACTAGCTAGTGTATCTGAAGAAAAGTCTCATTCAGAAACTTGTGAATAAACAACTTTGTTTCATTGTTGTTCAGAACAAGTTGGAAAATTTGTAGTTTGGACCTATGAATACGCGTGAGACTATCTCTCAATTTCTATTTAGGAGGAAAACCATAAGCAGACTTAAAATCAACGTGGTTTCTGATAGACCGGTGTTTTTGCGAAAAAAAAAAAAATTTAGGCAGTAGGCGCACCCCTGGCGTGCGCCTATTGCAGTAGGCGCACCCCTGGGATGCGCCTATTCAGTAGGCGCGTCGCGCGTATGCATACTTTTCTAAAAAAAAAATTTCGATATACACTTTTTCAAATATTTTTTGAAAAGTGAATAGTTTTTGAAAAAGTTCCTAAAACGTGGCCAAAAAAATAATTGGTACAATTGTAACATATATAAGAATTTAATTTTGACGTTTAAAAAACATTTTTTATTTATTTATAATTTTTAAAATAAATTATGTTAACTTTAAACAAACTCAAAATCTATTTAAATTTTTAGAAATAAAATCTTGGAAAAAATACTTTAATGAAGATTTTCATAAACATTAGGTCCACTCTATCAAGCAAACTAGATTGATTTCATGGGTAAACTACGAAACAAAACAAAGTGTGGTAGCTCTCTTCTAAAGTCTAAAGTTACCAGAATAGGGTAAATTTGCATAGGTTGATCTTTTCTACAGATCTTCATTTTCTTCTTCTGGTTCTGAACTAGATGGCTTCCCGTTCACAGAAACAAGCTCAGTGTCGAAGATCAGTGTAGCTCCACCTGGTGAAGAAATTCATGTTAGCACTTGATTTATATGCACTAAACAGCATTCACGGATCAAGATTTCTACGATAATTATGGATACCCGATGGAACGTAGATATATCATAGTCATAAACAAGTGAAACATTGGATTTAATATTTTACCTGGAATAGTAGGAGGAGATCCTTGTGCTCCATAGCCAAGTTTTGCAGGTATCTTCAACTTTCTCTTCTCACCAACACAGGCACCCAGCAGTCCCTGGTCCCATCCTGTTGTAAAATTATAGGGAGAGAAACATGGCAGTAAGAAACACTACATTAGTATTGTCATAATATCTAAAAAAGACCATGGACCATAAAGGAAGTACGATTAACTGCAATGTGTTTTCAGGGATAACGTTCCAAAAGAACTTGGGACATGAACACGAATCCTTGATACTTATTTTAGACAAGTGAAAAATCTTGTAGAAACATTCTTATTTCTTCATGTCCAACTTAACTTAGGTTAATGGAAAGTCTATCAGCACAATATATATAAAGTTGAACTGGTAGGGTTTACACACCTTTGATTACACGGCCTGCACCCAGCTCAAACTCAATAGGATCACCTCTTTCAAAACTCGAGTCAAAAACAGTTCCGTCTGTGAGTTTTCCCTGCCAAAATTACCATAAGGTCAATAACAAATCAATGAATCAAGATAATAAATGAAGAGGCTGAGGAACCTATACTACTTTTGTCTTGAGATATCAGCTATATTTGTGGTCTTATTCATAGTAAATAGAGAATATAACCTCATATGAGAAAACACAAAGGAACTGCTAAGCTGGACAGTTAGCATGCGAAGATTCAGCAGACATTACTTTTAATACGCTCTGTTGGTCAAAATTTTCAGTGGAAGAAATCTCTGTACATGGAAATCTCCAAACAGCTAATGCTAGGGAATGAGTGGTTGAAGCAAACTAGGTTAACGAACCCAAATTTTAGTGAGCAAATGATTACAAGTTTTGATTCAACTTAGACCTGCTAAAAGATATAGATCATTGAGGACGACAAACAAAATTGGATTTGGATTCTTAGAATTAGTAGATAAAACACGAACATAGATTTTCTCTAATTAATATTGCTTAAAACATCTTGCCATGTAAACAAGCAGTAGGGTTCCCAACATGAATAAGCAGTAGTACTTCAGACACACAAACGCAGGAGATGAGATGAAGTTAAATTTACTTACTCTGTAATGTACTTTGATTTTGTCACCCTTGTGAGCCTGAATATCACATTTCTCTGGTCTGTACTGTTCCAATACAAAATTATAACATGTCAGATTCTTAACCATAAGGAAATTAACCCTATGCTGATGAAAAGGGCGCAAGTGGACCACTCAACGTGATGGGTCAGGGAGTTATATGTGAAAGACGTTAATTCTAAATCCAAGACTGCTAAATGGTCAAACCACTATAGAAAGGTAGAACCCAAGCAACGCATTCATGATGCCATTACCAACTAGCTTGGCTCGCTGGATTTAGAAGCAAGAAATGTGCACAAAAACAGTAGAGATCAAATCAGTGCTTCATTTCAAGATGTAGACAGATTCAATCGCGATGATCGATCTTAAAAACAAACGGAACAAGCATAGATAATATGGATTCACCTTCACGCCGATCTGCAGCTCAGTTACATCACCAAATTTTGTCGCATTTGCTGAAAAATATTGTTTTCCGTAAGATATCAGGCGAAAATGAGTAAAAGACTTTGAATCGGAAGACAAATTGTACATCAAACAATACAGATCATCGGATCTGTACTAGATGGATCTAGCCGAACAACTCAATTACGAAGATAAATCTACTATACATGAAGAACTTATTTACCTAATGCCGAAAAGAAGAATAGTAGCACAGCAGCTGCTTTCATGGTAGAGCTGAATTCCATCTTTGCTCGGTGCTCAATTGGAACGCTGTGTCGGTGGCGGAGAAGATGCAGCTGAAGACGAAGATGAAGATGAAGATGAAGACGAAGACGAAGACGAAGAGCCGTGGCCCAATTCCGAATCAACGACGGTAAACGAGTTGGATCCGCGGCCTAGGTAGCAGTTGGACCCTATACTCTCGGCCCAAATACATCTTTGAGAGCTCATCAATTATGTCCTAAAGAATGCTTGAAGTTGCATTACTACCCTTCGATGCAATTCCTTTTCATAGAAACTATAATCCATACGCAAGTGGCCATTTTATTGCTCTATAATTATATGTGCAACTCACTAAGATGCATTAGACATCACAACAACCATCATGCAAGTTATGGTTGACAAATTCATACCTAACCTATTAATACAACAAGGATATGTTCAAAAATATTGTGTTCGTGAAACTATATAATTGAAGTTTAATATGAGAGTACACAATAGGGCTGACAATTTCACTCACGACACGATAACACGATACGAACACGCACGAAAAAGTCGTGTTCGTGTTTGCCTTTGATGGTACAATAACACGAACACGATAACACAATTGTTTTTTCGTGTCGTGTTAGTGTTTAGGTCTCAAAACACGATAACACGATAACATTAACACAATTGTTTGCCTTTGATGGGACGTATTTATGTTATTTAGGTTGTGTTATCGTGCGAACGTGAATCGTGTTACCGTGTTATTTTCGTGAAAACGTGAAATCGTGTTATTGTGTTACCGTGTTATTTTCATGAAAACGTGAAATCGTGTTATTGTGTTAGCATGTTATTTTCGTGTTACCGTGCTATTTTCGTGAAAACGTGAAATCGTGTTATCGTGTTATCGTGTTATTTTCGTGTTACCGTGTTATTTTCGTGAAAACGTGAAATCGTGTTATCATGTTACGACTTTCCACAAATATTTTCGTGTTATCGTGTTCGTGTCGTGTTGAGACAATAAATTTCGTGTCGTGTGTCCGTGACACGATAACATTTTCGTGTGTTTCGTGTTGAACTTTCGTGCGTGTCGTGTCGTGTCCTGGTGCACGATAGCACGCACGCACGAATTGACAGCCCTAAGGTAATCTCTGATGAAAATATGTCAAATCATAAACTAATGCTCATCATTGCGGATTGCAGGAAATTAATGATGCAGTTCGAAAGAATGAAGTTCAGACATATTTTTCGAGAAGCAAATGCGGTAGCGGACATCATGGCGGGATTGGCGCTAAACCAGCGACATGTGTTTGAGATTCATAACTCTCCACCGAAGGAAACGATCAGCACGCTTCGTAAAGATGCCGTTGGCTCTTCTGTTTCGAGAATTGTTAAAGTTAGTTAGTTATCTCTTTTGGGTTGTGTAATATAAACTTGGGTGATTAGTTTGTCACCTATAGCGGTTTTTAATCCATAATTATAAAAAAAAAAAAGTCTATATCTCTTCAAAATCAGTCATCACAGTTTCTCTCTCTTCTATATGATCAATATTTTTTTTGTTAAACAGTTGCAGACTTCTCTACCTGCGAATCCCATTTGTGGATGGGTATTTGCAGGTACGACTTATATGTTCACTCACGAAATTCCATTTGCGGATGAGTATTTGCAGGTACGACTTATATGTTCACTCACGAATCTTATTTGCAGGTGATAAAAAAAAATAATTATTCGCGGGTAGGTATACTTTCGTATTTTTTAAAAAGTTGAGTATATTTTCGTATTTTTTTAAAGTATATGTTGGTAAAAAATTCCAAATTAAGTACCACATATATATATATATATATATATATTTTAATGGCTAAAATATATATATTTTTCTAAATAAATTAATCCTAACAATCCATAGTTATCAGAACCGGTCCGGTCATCAAACCAGACCGATCATCAAACCGGTGATGGGGTCGGTTCACGGTTCAGTCAGTTCAATCCGGTTTAGTATGCGGTTCACTGTTCACAATAGAAAAAAACTGAAAACTTAAAATACATACATAGTCTCAAACACAAACATAATTACCTCAAACTACATAGTCTCACACACACAAACTACATAGTTTCAATATCAAACACACATAACACAATAGTAGTGAATCAGAAACCAACCGTTTTTTTTAAACCGCTCGGTTTTCCAAAAACCACTCAGTTCAACCTGGTTTAAACACTGTTTATTTGTAAAAGGTCTTTTAACTGAACCAAATCGAATAGGGTCTGATTTCCGGTCGGACCGCCGGTCCGGTTATGATAACTATGCCTAACACCACTAGTTGATGGTTTTGAGATGTCGGTATTTGAATTGAAAGTCTAACGACTCTGACCTCGTTTCTAACAAATATATATATAAGGATCACATATCAATTCTTGTAAAGAGTTTTTGTCCTTTTCGTAAAAGTTATGGTTCATAGCTAATACCATCTTTGCAAATAGAAAAGAAAACTAGTTAGGGTTATACAACTTAGATAAGCTAAAGTAATCAGATAAGATAGACTTCCCCATCTGATTATGGATATGAATTAATATTTTATATTATAAATAAATAATAATACGATAAAATCAAGGTAACTCATCATACAAAAAATAATCCCACGCGCATATATAAATAATATTAAGTTGATACAAAAATGACGAAGAGGATAACTCAAGCATCACGCTTTAAAAAAATATTATTAAATTTCTGAAAATTGCACATTACAACTTGGCAGTTGGCATGTTCAAGGAAAAGATACAACTCCCTTTATACTCACAAGTTTAAGGATGGATTTTAATAAAACCAGAAGTTTTAGGGAAAGATTTATAAATAAGATCTAATGCGGGGTCCAGGGTGTATTTCCTAAATATTGTAATCTGGAGGCCGCAGTTGTTTCATTTAAATCCGTCCATTGAGTTTGAGTTGGCCAAGAAGTCCAATTCCAAACTCTCCACCTCCATCGCTAAAGTATAAACCTCTATCCATTCGCCATTACAGTTATTTCGTCGTCGTCTTCTTCCTCCGATTCACCACCTTGAAATCAAGCTTCTTTCTAGGGCTTCTGCACGCTGTTAATGGACCACTGTCTATCCAATCACACTATCTGCGCCTTACCTTCTGTGGTAAAAGCAGTTCCTTTCCATAGATTCTCTATCAGTTTAGTCCCCAATTCCGTCGAATACTCTCAGGTCAGTCTGACTCTGAGGTCCCGTATTTTTTGGCGGGGACCGTTAATCGTTTCCGCCAGCCCCAGAAACTGCGAATCCAGCAGCCTCAACACGCCGCTGGAGCTGCGATCGGAGTCTGGGAAGTATCTCAGTAGAGTGTTACAGAATCAGCGACAGGAGTTCCATCTCTCTGTGGTTGAGGAGTTAAAGCAGTTGGCGAATGATCGAGATGCTGCCGTCTCTCGTATGGTCCTCAGTGTCGGCTCCGATGAAGCTTCTCTTCACAGGTATTAAAATATCTGCAGAAATTTCTTACTTTATTTAGATGAGGTTGGTTTTGTATATAATTCATAAAGGGTAAATTGGCTCAATGCATTCAATACACCAGGATGATGGATGATTAGAGATATTGTTAAATGTACACTTGTTTTTTTATAAAGATAGGTTTGAAATTGTTATTAAATGCATTCACTTGTTTTAAACTGTTATTTTGTGACCATAATTTTTAAAAATATTGTTAAATGCGCTTACTATCTTTCCGTTAAAAGACACGTGATTGTCTTGTGTGATAATCTCATCGTTTTACAGATTTTATCACCATGATTCAAATTAATTAAATTTAAGAATAATGTGACTATAACATACGAAAATAACGATAAATGTGGTACAAATAACAACAATTTTAAACATAAGTGTCCACAAAACAACATGTGATAAAATCTTTAAACATCACGGTACACAAAATAACACTTTAAAATAAGCGTACATTTAACATCTCCCAAACTTACCCTTTCATAAATACCATTCTTTGTCGGGTCAATTACCAAAAAATATTTTATATAATATATATTTTTTAATATAATAATTTGTTTATAAGTTTGAGCGAAAAATAATTTGAGCGAAAAAATACAATATGTTAAAATAATTAAACTAAATAAATTTTAAGAGCAAATATAAAACTAAAAATTTAAATAAAAAATAATTATTTTTTTAAAATGTAAAGTTATACAAAAGAATAAAAACAATTGCCAAACCTCCAAAATAAAAAAAAATACCCAATTTGTTTAATTTTAAATCTCGTGCGGGTCAAGTTATGCAAGTCGACCCATACAATCATTTATTGTGTTTTATACTTGAGTCAAATGAATTGACCGTGAACATTATATATTATGTTTCGAATCAATATATTTTTGTTTATATTGTTCTCTAACATGTCCCGTATCATGTAATTATCGACACGTATTTATACTCAACTCCAGACCTTTGACATAGGGACCCGCAGCATATCGTTGTTAAGGCTTAACAGTTCAAACTTGAAAACCTGTTTTTTCAGTTAGTAACGGTAGTTTTTTTAGACAATTTCCTACTAAGTATGATAGCACCACGAAAAAATTGTGTTCTTATAAACATATAAGAGAATTATAACACAATAATAATATTTTTGTATCGTTTTCGTGTTTAGATATCAGAATACGGCACGACCGATAACATTAATCTTTTTTTTATCAACTATAAATTTGAATTTGATTTTTTTTTAATACTTTTTTAAATAAGTCTCATTTAATAGTTTTTAATAATTTACTTAGATATTTAATTCATTAAGTTTGTCAATTATACATTAAAAACTCGTGAAATCTGATGTTTGAATTGATAATTCTTACTACAAACAATTCATTATTTTGATATTTTAGTATAAATTTCGTATTTGAATATATAACTAACTTAACACAACATGAACATGGACAAAAAATTATGTATCGTGTTCATGTTGAGAAACATGACACGATAATTTATCGTGTGTGCTCGTTTTTGATAAGTGTAACACGATAAATATATTGATAAACACGATAACACGCGCGTACGTACAATTTGTTACTCTGTTTCATGGTCAGTCTGAATATGCACTAACTTCCTGCTTTATTCATGCCCTACTTCATAGGAGGATTGCCGAACTTCATCACTCCGATTCCAGAACCACCCTCCAAGATGTGATGTACATGCTCATCATCTTCAACTTCTCCGAAATCAAAGTTCAGTTATTTCCCAAACTATCCGGATGCACACACAATGGAAGACTCCAGATTTGGCCTGCAAAAGACTGGGAACTGGAATCTATACACAACTGCGATGTTCTTGACATGGTACGACAACACATCTACGCTGTAACTGGATTGACAGCAGCAGATTCAAACCACCGTGAGACAACTCAGATACATAACTGCCAGCTTGCCGACATCTATGCATCCTCCATTCAATACGGATACTTCCTAAAATCTGTTTCCACAAGGCACCGTCTCGAACACACATTGTCATTGTCTCACCTGGACCAAACCAAGATCCTAAGTAGAAACTCTCTTCATCTGTCCAACTCTTGGCCTTACGGATGGAACAAACTGGTATTTGGTCAGAGCAGTAAAACGAAAACTACAGTGCAGCGGGAGAAGTTGAGTGGTTACGTGATGGGGTTTGACTCGGAGAGTTTGCAGAGGTGTGCTAGGGTTAGGTCTAGGGAAGCTGTGGGGTTGATTGAGAAGCAAACTTATGGTCTGTTTGGAGATGGAAAGGGGTATGATGAGGTGGTATGGACATCGTTCTCCAGCCTTAAGAGACTGATTTTGGAGGCTGTCGGGTTCGGTTCGTTTCTGTGGGATGTCGAAGAGTATGTCGATTCGGTGTATAAACTCAGCAGCAGAGACTGAAGGAATGGAGTCTTGGGGGTATGTGTAGACTGTAGATAAATGATGATGGACGGGGGTAATTATTTTGGTAGTTTATATTATGGTAAGGATAGTCAACAAAATCGGAATCTGACGATTTCATCAAAATAAAAAGAATTATTTTTAAAAAACAAAAGTAAACTTAACTTTTAATAGCGATGTATGTTGTGGTAATGCTTATTACTTAGTAGATCCACTTGTTGTCATCACTTGGGCCAAAAAAATGAAGATTTTTTTGTTGGACTTAGTATATATGTATGCTTATATACATTTCAAATCACCTTTTTAGTAAAATGTGAAGAAAATTGTATGTATTTATTCAATAAAGGATTTGTTTTTCATCGATTTTCATTAGGGGTACCCGCTCACGGGTCGAGTTTGGGTCAGACTTTTTGACTGACATGTTATTTTGACACGATCCATGAATGACCCGTGTTTTCACGGGCTATGTTTGAGTAAGTAGTCTTGACTCATGGGTCAACCCATGATCCGTTCGGAATTGTATATTATATTAAATATATATAATTCTGACCAATGAGTCAGTAGTCTTGACTAATTGGTCAGTTTATTTCTGAGTTTTTATGTACTGGTGAGTCGAACGGGTCAGACTGGCCCACGAGTCATGGAAGACTAACTTGTTAGTCTGACCCAATCCTTACTATTTCTGACGGGTCATTCTGACATGTGGGTCAGGTTTGAGTTTCAAAAAATGACTCATACTATTACACGTGTCAAGATTAGGTTAGAGGATATCTTACACGATCTAAGTTCGACACGACCCATGATCAGTTTTAACACGCCTAATCTTCATCTCTCTTTTACTTTTTGTATTTTCTTAGTGGTTTGATTTTACCTTTCATATATATTATAAGAGTATATAGAATATATTTACTTATAAATATATTTTAAATGTTAATATTGGTGACGAAATGTCATTGTATTATCAACTAATCTCTTTTGTTAAGTAAACGTTGACTAGTTAGGTCAAATGAACCACTCCTTCATTAAGATTAAGACATTATAATCAACAACAGTTTTCGGAGCAATTACATAACAGCAACTACATAGTTGTCGGAGTCTGACCTGGATTAAGCTGAATGGGATCACTGTATACCTCAAATTAAAACTATTTACATAAATAACCTCATTTTTAAATTAAATACAAAAATATACCTACCCGCGCATAAAAGTTGCGGGTGAATATTTTTTTTCCTTTCTGTCAATTTCATTCGCGACTTTCATTCGTGGATAAAACTGATCGTTAGTTCCATCCGAAAATGCTGTTTAATTTTTGAAAGAGCCTAGAAAAAAATAAAATAGAAGACATGCATAGATTTTATTTTTGGCCGTCCGCATGCATAGGTATATAGGTATCACAAGTGGAAGGAAATGTGGCCCCGCATTGACTTTTTTGAAAGGTCTATTTTTCTTTTCCTATGAAATGCTACTATTTGTTATTATTATTATTATTATTTAATAATTCCTAAAATTAATTTCCTTTCATCACTTCAATAAAAAAACTTTATTATTTTTTAAAAATACTAGTAAAATCTAAAAAAAATCTAAAAATAATAATTAATAAGAAAAATATGACTTTTTAATATAATATTTTTATTAAACATATAAAATATAAAAAATTAATTTTGTTTCATATTTTTAATAAAAAGTATTATATTAAAATTTCTTTTTTATTTTTAAAATATAATAGTTTTTAATAGAGAAAATAAAAGTTTTTAATATAATATTTTTTATTAAAAATATGAAAATAAAAGTTTTTAATATAATATTTTTTATTAAAAATATGAAATAAAATTATTATTTTTTTAATTTTATATGTTTAATAAAAAAATTATATTAAAAATTAATATTTTTTCTATTAAGTTACCGCTTTTTTTAGTTTTTAATAGTATTTTAAAAATAATAAAAAAAGTTTATTGAAGTGATGAAGGGAAATTAATTTTAGGGATTATTAAATAATAATAATAATAATAATAATAACAAATAGTAGGATTTCAAAGGAAAAGAAAAATAGACCTTCCCAATAATTCAATGCGGGGGCCTAATTTCCTTCTTTGATTCAACTTGTGACCAGTCACCTTCCTCCATACATACATTTTTTTTTTTGGCCAAGTCCTCCATACATACATACCTATGCATGTGGACCGCCAAAAAAAAATACATATGCATGTCTTCTCTTCTTTCTAGTCTCTTTAAAAAAAAAATTCAGCACTACTACCCGCGAATGCTAGTCGCGGGTGTAACTAAAGGTCAGTTTCACCTACAAATGGGAGTCACGGGTGGAACTGACGGAAATAAAAAAAATATTCACCCGTGACTCTTATTAGCGGATTTAGCTTTTACACGTGAATAAGAGTCGCGGGTAGATATATTTTGTATTTAATTCAAAAGTGAAGTTATTTATGTAAATAGTTTTAATTTGAGATATAGAATGATAAATTTTCGCTGAATGGCATTGTCCAAATCATGGGATTACGTCATATCTATCAATTTAAAATCGTACAGGAATGTATCACGAAATTACTTTGTAGGGTTGTTTAATAAAAATGGTGAAGAAGACTCGGGGAAAATGGACTTTGAATATTAGAAAATAACTTCATATATACTAAATTTAATATATATATTCCAAATTTCGTGAGAAATTATTATATACACTTTGAAATATTACCCTTTATTAATTTGATCTCCTACTAATAAATCTATTCAAAGGGTGAAGTAGCAAATTGCTAGCTTAACTTACTTTGATTGTCGGAATAATTTGTTAATTGCACTTTTTTTCAGAACAAATTGTTAGTTGACTTCAGATAAGGTTGAAATTTTCTAGCTCAAATTAATTTACTGTTAAATTCGGACAGAATTTTGCATATATATATATATATATATATATATATTAATTTGACTAAATTGTATGCAATTCTGACAAGTAAGTTTTTTGATATATTTTTTTACTCCTAATGTTAAATTAATCAATTCTTATTGGTTCATGTCAGACATACAATTCTTATTCATATATGACATGTCATGTAACTCACTTTAAAATCCTCCTAGCATTCTCATTCATTCTCCACGTAAATTACAAAAATTCAATAATATATTCATCTTTACTATTTTTATTAATGATTTATTCAAATACTAAATTTTATAATATTATACTTTATAAAAATAAAGTAAGTTGACATATTAAATTTTTCTCTTAAGTTTTATTTCTAAGACTAAATTATAAGTAATTTTATGTATTACGTATATTTTTTAAAAAAATTAATAGTTGCATGTCTAATATTATGTACCCAATTATACTTATGCATGTAATATAAATTTTAACACATATATAAAAAATATTAATATAATAAGTATAGTTTCTTAAAAAATATATAGTCATGTAGAGCTTTTTTTAGGCATAATAATATAATATCACCTTACTACACACGTGAATTTGTTATTTTTTATTATAATACTAAACTTTATAATATTATACTTTGTAAAAATAAATTAAGTGCACATATTAAAATTTCTTGCTAAAAATAAACGATAAATAGTTTTTTTTTTTTATATATCTTTTTCTTTTATAAATTAATAGTTCCATATCTAATATTATGTACTTTATTATAATTATGCAAGACAATATAAAATTTAACACATGAACAAAAAAATACTAATATTATCATTATAGTATATTAATATTCTTTTTAGTTTTGTAGAGCTTCATATTTTTTATAATTATAGACACGTCTTATTTTATGAAATAAATAAATATTGAACGCAGGTGACAATTACTATTAGTAAAAGAAACATATTTAAGTAATACTTTCAACATTATAACTATGTGGAAAAAAAATTCAAACTATTAATTAGCAACATGTCACTAATTATAATATTTATCTTTATTATCGACTTATACAAATTTACTTACTTTTATGAAAAATATACTTATTCTTTATATTTAATAATAATATAATTTGTATAATTGAAATACAAGTCCAGTTATTGCAATTTAAATTTTAGATTAATTAAGGGTTATATCTTATAGTACAATATTTCTAAAATCATGTTTAAAATCAATACCTAATTAGAATTATGTATGCAATCTAAAATTTAACACATTAACAACAAAAATGCTAATATATTTTTTTAATACTTAAGTTGTATGGAACTTTATATTTAAATGTTGTAGATTTAACTTAATTTATGGATTAATACATTTTATTTAATAGGAATCGATAATATATTAAATAACTTATATACAATCATAATTTTTTATTAATATGTTTTCATTATATATATATATATATATATATATATATATATATATATATATATATATTGATTATAAGTAATTATATTTATAAAAAAAAAAGTACATATCACGCGCAAGCGTGAAACATATTTCTAGTTTTGTATATCATCTTAGTATATTTTTTGTGCAACTTGCTAACTAGATTTTTTTTAAATTTACAGTTTGCTAACTGAACTTTACGGGCATGAACAATTTGTTAGCTTAATTTTGGAGAAAAAAAATTGCACTTTGCTAGTTGACACATACGTGACGAGCATGTGCATGTCTCTGTAAACATTTAATAGCAAACTAGTTAACATCAACTACCAATTTATTTAGAACAATAAAGAAATTAGCAAATTATTTATACCTAGGTAATTAATCCAAAAATAAAATAAATTCAAGTCTCTTTAAAAAGACAAGCGAGGTCAACCTTGAACTCTTGCTCAAGTTAAATGGATGGTGATGTTTTTTTTCTTCCTATTATCGTATGTAGACCCTTAATTAAATAACATGGTGGGTTGTTGTTATGTTTTATTATTATTATTAAAGACAAAAATATGTATTATTAAAAGCAATTAGTTCCACCTAGAAAACATATTTTGATCGAGTAAATTGATGAGTTCCAATTAATTAAGGAGGATGAAATTGAAAATACCATAAACTACAAATTTCCACAGGAAAAAAAATACCATAAACCACAAATTTCCACAGGAAAAAAAATACCATAAACTACAAATTTCCACAAGAACAAACTGCTTTTTAAACGACATAAACTGATCAAAGCATGACCTCTCCTTCTTCTTCTTCCTCTCTTTCTCTCCAGCTAGAGGAGCTATATTCATGGCGAGGTTTCTCTGCTTCTGCATAGCACTCCTTATCTCAATCACCATCGTCTTCGGCATCTCTTCCGACTCCCTCTCCTTCATCTCCTTCATCAGACTAATATTCTCCACCATCGTATCAGTCTCCAGCTTCATCTCCTGGGTCGTCATCCACGCCCTCACGTACACCGTCGTCCTCGCCGTTGAGTGCAGCAAGGTCGCCACCGACAGCCTCCACAACTTATTCTGCTTGGTCGCCCACCACCTCAGGTCCTTCGCCTGGATCTTGCTCGAGACTGTTCTCGATGCTGCAGGTTCCGCTGCCTCATCAGCAGGTAGGCTCCATATGTTCAACGAAATGCTTCGAATGAAAGAAAACCTAGTAGCTATCTACGTTCTGATGTTTTGTGTTCGATGTTGTCTGAAACACAGTCAAATTCATGCTTGAAGAGGTGCCCAAGATTGGAGTTGCTGCCATGGGAGCAGCTAAGGAACTGATGGAGATGACGAGGAAAGGTCTGAAACTTACGGCAGAAGCCATACCTTCAATCATGGAGGCAGTTCTAGGGGTGGTGAAGGTAACGGTGGAATCAGTCTGTTCTACTTACGATGAGGCCCTCCAGTTTGTCACGGAGAGAAAGTCAAACATTACAGAGAGATTCAGATGATATTGGTTGTAAAAAGTATGGAAATGGTATAAGAAGTTGGTATAAAATGATTTTTAACCTAAAATATTTTGATGGGTGCAATATGTTTAAAAATTATGATAATTAGTTCTACGTCAAAAAATTTCATTAAATATTTTTTTATATTTGCAAAATTAATTGAATTTTTTTTTTAAAATATTACAACTAAACTATACAAATTTACACTAATGTTATAAATAAATCATGATTCGGTTCGAAACACACCGGGAGTCCTCTAACTAGGGTCCGAACTCATACCATAGGACCCCCCCCCCCCCCCCCCCGATTAAGGCTCAATTGAGGCCCAATCGGGGGTCCTATGGTCTGGGTCCGAGCTCAAACAAGGTCACCTAACCTTGAAGACCTGGTATGGGTTCAGACCTTGTCTAGGGGACCCCTGATGTATCTCGAATCGAGTCAGAACTTATTTGTAGTATTAGTGTAAGTTTGTAGGACTTAGTTGTAAAATATTCGATTAATTTTGCAAATATGACAAACATTTAATGAAATTTTGTAACAGAGAAATTACAGAAGTACCAATTACTGTCGTTTTCAAACATGTTGGGTCATTCAAAATATTTTGGGTTGAAAAACCATTTTATGCAAGCATATTTGACCATTTTCAAACTTTTCAAACCATTTTATGCAAACATTATTGTAAGTTTGTAGGGTTTATTTTGAACATATTTTTTTAACATAGAAATAACGAAAGTATCAATTACCATCGTTTTCAAACATGTTAAATCATTAACCATTGCAAAAAATATATTGGTACAACTAAAGTTTTTGTGCAAACATGTTGAACCATGTTCAGACTTTTTAATATTATTTTTATCTTTTTAATATTATAATATATTAATTTATATATTAGTTAGTTATAGATTTGAACCATGCATGCGTGAAAATTCAAGTTAATTGAAATTTGTGTTATATATACTAAAATTCGACTCGCGCGACACACGTATACGTTGTCATCGTTGATCGCGTGTGAGGTGTTATAAATGTACGATTGGTCTGACTCATAGATTAATATAAGAATCGAAACATAATTAAATAATTGATTAAAAATATTTATTGAGATGTAAATATAAACGTAAACTACGTTAAATTATAAAATATATTTTTTTAGATTTATAAACATTTTTAAACTTTACGTTCCATGTCCAAAATTCCGATGCTAATCTTGAAAAAAAAAAGTAGGACAACTAAAATCACCTCTTAAAGAAGTTTAGAGGGTTGGCCAAAAAAAAAGAAGAAGTTTAGAGGGCATTTTACAACTTCTATCTTTTTTTGGTCAATCCAACTTCTATCGACTCGAAACGACTTAAATAACCCCACCCAAAAAAATAGATCTTTTTCAAAAAGTAGTTATATTAGGAAAAGTATTTGAAAAAGTATACTTCAAAAAAAAAATTTAGCAAACTATGTATACGCGCACCCCGGGGTCGCACCTACTGGACATAGGCGCACCCCTGGGTGCGCCTATGCCAAATAGTTTTTTTTAACAAATTTTTCAATAATGACGACTCGATGTTTAATTAAATATAAAATTATATATCTATTCAAAAAAATTTAAAAAAATTATAGTAAGTAGATATTTTAATTGCGATTCAAATGATGCAAAAAATATTAAATTTGGATTTACGGATTGCTTGTACGGCATGCCGTAAGTTGAGGTATAAAAATTGTACTTAAAAAAATTATAACTCGGACCATGTAACTCCAAACTCAACACGGTTAACGCCATTTAGGTCGTAAATCAATTATCTACGTATGATAATTTTTTGGATTAAAAATACAGTGATTTTGTAACCCCCCATCGTTTACACCCAAATTTGACCGAAATAAGTAAATGCATTAGGTGAGAAATTTAATTATATACTTACTCAAAAAAAATCAAAAAATTTATCCTACGTAGATAATTGATTTACGACCTAAATGGCGTTAACCGTGTTGAGTTTGGAGTTACATGGTCCGAGTTATAATTTTTTAAGTACAATTTTCATACCTCAACTTACGGCATGCCGTACATGCAATCCGTAAATCCAAATTTAATATTTTTTGCATCATTTGAATCGAAATTAAAATATCTACTTACTATAATTTTTTTAAATTTTTTTGAATAGATATATAATTTTATATTTAATTAAACATCGAGTCGTCATTATTGAAAAATTTGTTTAAAAAAAAAAACTATTTGGCATAGGCGCACCCGCCGCACCCCTGGGGTGCGCCTATGTCCAGTAGGCGCGACCCCGGGGAGCGCGTATACATAGTTTGCTAAAAAAAATTTCTCGAGGTATACTTTTTCAAATACTTTTCCTCTACTTTTTGAAAAAGATCAAAAAAATATATTAACCTACCAATTTTTCCCACACACATGGCAGCACCTTATTGGACAGAACAAATGAAAATAAAATCTACATTTTAAATACCAAACTAGTCAATTCCACATTAATGTCAATACCATCCTCAGCCAACCCTGATTCCATTTTACCACACCAATATTTTCTGGGCAAAATCTTGATCAATCGAGAATCATGGGTCGAAAGACGGACGACTATGAGACCAATGTGGTGTTGGGGTGGGTGCAGCGGCGATCGACGAAGGTGAAGATCCTTCTGGGGGCGGCGATACTGCTGGTTTCTCTGGTTATTCTGAAGCTGACTGTGACCAACATGCGGATATTCTTCATGCTGTCGGAGACATCACATGCCGCCGGAATCTTTGCTCTGATTTACAAACTCAGCCTCCGTGAACGGAGATCCTGCGCCGGTAAATAATATGTTCTAAATACCTTTTATTTTAAAAAAAAATAGGGTTAAATATCAACTAGTTACCTGAACTTTGGACGTTTTGCAACGAGCTACCCGAACTTTGAAAAATCAAAACGGTCTACCTCAACTTTGAATAATGTGCAAATAGCTACATCCGTCCAATTTTCCGTCAATTGTCGTCGAAAATCGGAAAGTCGTCGGAAATTCATCGAAAATTGGACGGGGGTAGCTATTTGCATCTTCTTCAAAGTTGTGGTAGACCGTTTTGAATTTTCAAAGTTCAGGTAGCTCGTAACAAAACGTACAAAACTCAGGTAACTACTTGTTATTTAACCAAAAAAATATTCAGGTATGATGTATGTTTTTTTTTTCAGGCCTGTCTCTGAAGAGTCAAGAACTGACAGCATTGTTTCTATCCGCACGATTTGTGACCAGTATCTTCATCGAGTATAACATCCATACAGTGTTGGATTTACTCAGTTTAGTATCGACCACGTGGGTGATATACACGATCCGTTTTAAGTTAAAATCGAGTTATATGAAGAACATGGACACTTTCCCCATTTACTTTGTGGTAATAATAATTCGAAATTATGTTCATTATTCTAAACATAATCATGAGTTAATAACATTGTATATATATATGGTTCAATACGGCGGTGTACAGGTGGTGTCAGCAGCGATCGTAGCCCTACTTTCTTACCCTCAGATTACACATCACCATTATTGTTTCCAAATACTCTTTGGGTTTTCGGCGTACGTGGAGGCTCTTTCCGTGTTGCCTCAACTACGGCTCATGCAAAATGCAAAGGTTGGTTACATCATAAATACGTATATTTAAAATATCTTTTCAATATTTAAAATATATTTTCATATAACTGACTAACTTGGCGGAAATAGATATGAATAAAGTTAGAATTACAGTATATCGATTGATTGGAGAATACATAAGAGGTTTACGGATAGTTACCTAAGTTTTCGTAACTACTAACATCTATTTTAATTATATGGTATTTTTTTTTGGGCCAAACAATTATAGGGTAATTGGTGTTGTGAGAAATAGTCAAGTTTTCTACTCTGAACACTCCTATATATAATCACAACATTAAACTTATTGAAATGGACTCTTACTAAGGTTCATTACATCATAAATATATACACATATTTAAAATATATCTTTGGGTAACTAATTGATTTAGAGGAAGCAGATATGAATAAAGTTAGAATCATCGTCTGTTGGTGAGACTGTTGGACAAATAAATTTTAGGATCGATTTAAACATGTTAAGAAACTGAATAAACACATTTAAATCAAACAGCGGAAGCTTGAATCGAATTCGTGAACTTACCTTCAGCCATTGCTAAACTGAGTTTCGTGATTCGTTTGGAGCTTCTAAACCCTTACTCTTCACAGTGGATGGTGTATTCAAAGCTGAATTGAAGAAGAGTGTTGTCTAGGGACTAAAAACGAGAATGCTCTATATAATGCTATATCCATCAAAGAGCATAAATGAAAGCATTGAATGACTGCTTTTGTGGACGAATGGTTGCTTAACTTGTGGACCAATTTCTGTTGTTAATTGACTATAGATGAAGAAAAAATCAACTTGGATTTCTCTTTAATAAGTGCATGCACAAAGTGGGCAAATGATTTGCACAAAGTGGACAACTAATTTGCACAAAGTGGGCTGCTACATATTTTT